>JAPZDY010000024.1:8922226-8943100 GCA_029783645.1 Ctenochaetus hawaiiensis
TTGTTTTACAGAAATAATGTCTTTTTTACTTTTTCTATCTAGATTTGTACAGAAAGTGCAAGTCTAGCTAACCAACTGTTAATGCAGAAAACTGATGAACCTTTTTTTAATAAAATATTTGCCTATATACTTTTGCAGTCTTGTAGGTACACTAATTAGAAGTTGAGGGTTGAATGCCATCTATTCTGATTACAACTGAAAGCACAGGTACTATGCTAATGTGTTAACTTTATGTTGTAATGCGCAGTGCAGTGCAAACTTTGATGTGTAGAAATACCTGTGTGACTGAAAACTGCTGTAGTTGCTTTTATTTCAAGCATAGCATATTAGCAACTCTAGAACGAGCTTCAAGCAAAATGATCATTAGCAACTTAATAATTCATTATCATTAATTTCTTGAGTTTTTGAGAGCTTTAAAGCATTTTTAAGACCTTACATTTCTGAACTTTTACTTATCAAAGTGTTTACATTCATGAGTTATATCATTTCTGTTCCTGCTTTGTTAGTTTTTTCATTAGTCTTTTTTGATAGTAATAAGATTAAAACTTTTATATTTGTAATATGAGATTGACTTTTTTGAATTTGCTAAAAGAAACTGAGGACAATGTTTACATGATCTAACCTTTTATAAACTAAGTTGACTTGTATTGTAATGTTAAATGTTTTTGTTGTTGTTCTTGTGAAAAGGTGAAGTTGAATGTAATTTGTACATAAATATATTTTGCATAACGTGACTGGATGAATGGAGAGTGAGGTATGAATAAACATTTCAAGTTATAGTAAATAATCTTGCTGGCTAAGCAGCGTCATTATTTTTTCTGTTATTTTAAAACCTTATAACACCAGAAAGTCTGTTTATGGATACACCAAATAAATAGACTGCACTTTTAAAACTAACTTTAACTTGTACAGTCCCATGAACTCACACTCTCCCCAGTGGATTCCCTACAGTGCCCACATGTTTGAAAACATGCAGGAATGATGCTCTCCTCACACAGATTAGGTGCCCTTTTGGTGCCGTTCTCGTCGAGAAAATATGATGCTGCAAAAGAGCACTGTACGTTACGTTTATAAGAATGCACATTTGGTATGAACAAATACATTTATAACTGTATCTAAAATGTGTGGAGGCTAACAATTAAATTCAATTTATAAAGCTCACAATAACAAGCTGAGTGTAACCGATAACTATGTTTAACCTGAGTATCCAGAGCTTGTAACGTCTTGTACTTGTATAGCATCTTCCAAAAGTAGACTTCAAAGTCAATACACATGGCAAAGAGAAGCATAAGATCAACATTTGAAAGTGCAATGTAGAGGAAAATAAAACTACTTTTCTTCATGAGCTTTATCTTTTCATGTTTCCATCTAGTTTTGAGACTTTTTCTACTTGAGTCTTGGATTTACATTCAAAAGTTTGAGCAGCCAGAAAGTTTTTACTGCAACACCACACTTGTCTCCAAAGCAGCAAACAATCCAAATTCTTGAGAGAGCAGACATGGAAAGCTTAAGTCCCACAGATGATGATATACAGCATATACAACATAACTTCAGGACAAATTTCATACGGATACTTAAAAGTTTCATGTTCATTACAGCAGCAGTAACACCAAAATACATTTGAATTTGTAGACACAACCTTTTTTTCCGCTGCTCACATATGCTTAAAGTTTACTGTGGCACATCCTGCTCCCGGCCTATTAGTGAAATATAGCAGGTCTCCCCTGCAGCTACAACTTCTGCACAGTGTCCAACTGTTTCTGTTACTATGACCTCTTACAAATGGAAAAGTCACCTTTTACCTTCAGGACTCCCATCGACACAAAAGCCCCAAACTTTCCTTGGTGTGCAGTCTTGTAACCTTACAAGCGTGTGTACAGTAACTGCACATGTTTTGCAGCAGGGGAGCCAAAAAGGACATGCATGTAACTTTGACGGATTACACATCCCACATTTTAGTGTTAACTTTAGATCAGGTTTTACTCACTGAAGGAAGGAATTCTTGCCTCTAAAATCCCTATGGGGCCAAAGTGATGCCACATGTTTCTGTGTGCAGATCTTGGTTACTGCAGTAGGCTATAAAACCTCCCTTCTGTAGCCTGCTGCTGACTTCTTGTTACTAGTAAACTCAAACACATATCCTTATAAAGCTTGCTATACACTAAACTGACAGATATAAAATGCAACAGAGCACAAGATATAGCAAAATCATTTGCCAAAACATTGCATTCCAAAAACACAGATATAGAGAAAACTAATGAAAACATTCATGAGGCACCCTCAGGCGGTGACAGCAAACTTACATTATAAACACACACACACACAATCTTGTACTTCTATCATTGTGAGGACACTCATTGAAATAACACATTTCCTTACCTCTTGCCCAAACCATAACCATAAAAACATAACCACAACCCTTACCCTAACAATTACACAAACCTAATTCTAACCTTAACCCTAAAACCAAGTTTTAATCCTCAAATAGGCAGAAAAAGCATAGTGAGGACCAAAAATGACCTCACTTTGTTTGGTTAACACTGGTTCTGGTCCTCACTATGCAGCAAAACAAAAGTAAACACACACAAACTGGATGTCATGGTGCCAGGATGAAAAAACAGGCAGGTGATGATGTCATAGAATCCTATGCTGCTTTTTTGTAAATTTAATTTAATTAAAAAAATAATAAACAGGGGAGAGTGCGAATGCAGTCCCCGACTACCAGAAATTATGCAGTTGAGATTCCCACATTTGGGGAATTCGCAGGGGTCAGCACATCCTGAGTGCAATAGCTAAGCCTCGCCCTGGGTGAACCACCTTCTTGATCATGGTATCTCCCCTGCCAGGTAATTCCATATAATGAGGCTGTTGATATGTGGTCTCTGGGCCTTTTAGTGGCAGAACTGGCAACAGGGTACCTGGACCGTGGGATGAGAAGTGAACACTTCTTCAACAGACCAAGACACGGCAGGCAGCACTGGACTTTTAAGACACCTGAACAGATTGTGGATGAGACAAGGAAAAATCCTACGGACTTGGGCTTTGTCAGCTTCAGGTGTCTGGATGACATTGAGCAGGTGATGGTAAATGATGGAGAGGATGAACGGGATCGTCACTTGTTGACAGACTTAATCAAAAGAATGCTGCAACTGGACCCTGACTGGCGTATCAAACCCCTGGAGGTTCTGCAGCATCCATTTTTTACTGAGAACCTCCCAGAGAGCCCCGGTCCTGACACCAGCATAGGGATAAGGAACATCGAAGAAACAACAAAGAAACAACCGATCTCAACAAGGTGACCTGGGCTAATCTTGGTTCTGCGTTAAAGTTAAAGGCCTGGTCCACCTCTTGACTTTACATGCCTGTTAGAGTTAAAGGCTGGCGTGGCACCCTGCTTGAGAGGGTTTTCTCCGGGTGCTGGGACAAATTTTGTTGTGATTTAGCACTATGAAAACAAAATTTGTTTTTTGTTTTGTGTTTTTTTTGAAGACACACAATTAAGTATCTTCTATGAGAAAAACTGTGCAAGTTCCAATAGAAGAATCCAAGCTTATGAAAGGTCAATAGGTTAATACACCAAGCCTTTATACTTTAACTTAGAGTTAGGGAAGTCAGGACAGGATTGTTTGAAATAAAACATAGTGTATTTTAAATACACACACACACATGCACACGCACTCATACATAACACACAAACACACGCACACATACACACAGGTACACAGACACACACAGATACACAACTATTTTCACTCAAAAATACAATAACTCCATATCTGGAGGATCAAACTGATGTGTAATGAGGTGAAAGTGTTTGTGGCAGTGTTAGCCCCAAAAACACATTTTGTATTACTATCAGTGTCGGGACACCTCAGTGACATAATGCATTTCGTAGCCCTTCACCCTAGATTTAACCATCTAAACTGAGTGCTAACCCCTACCTGAAAAAGTCTTGATCCTTAAGAGCTGTGTGGGTGACAGGAGGTCCCCAAGGGATGGTTGTGCAATTAATTTAAAGTCCTCAACGGGGTATGAACACAAACCCTTAACACAGAGACATCCCTCCCCACCCCAAAACACACACACACACACACACACACACACAAGAGAGTAACCAGCCGATCACACCCTTCATCATCAACATGTAAAACCCATTACATCAGCTCACTTCCTGAACAGAGGGCTGCAGAAGCGAGGTCATCTGTTATTGCTCCTACAAACTATGTGTGTGTGCGTGTGTGTGTGCCTGCAGTTGAACTTATGCATGTTTTTCGTCCTGTGTTTATGTTGTGCTGGGCTTATGTTGAGGTTTCAGGGGGGATGAGGGAAGTGGAGGCTTGTTAAAAATGCAACATGAAGGTTGAAATGTTCACAGCACAGCAGATGAGCCTCAGCAGTGGGCTCCAGCAGGGGGTAAAAACTTGAAACTGCCTCGGCTGCATTAAAAAACTGCCCAAGGAGACACGAATCTGAACTCACTGTAATAAAGCCCTCCAGCAAGCCATGTACACTTTCAACCTCTCTCTCTGCACTCTCAGTTGCTGTATGCATGCGTGTTTGTCTTATATTCAACCTTTAATAAAGCTCACGATCAGTTCATCACCCCCTGTCAGGCTGGATCACAGCCACCTAAAGCTTTACTGTCTATTTGAGTAAAACTCTCTGTCTCTCCCATCGTCTCCCACTCGCCTTCTTCCTGTCTTCCTCTTTGTCTGTTTCTTCTATCTTTATACTTATGCCTAACAGGGCTGAACAATGTAGTAAAAATTTCAAATGCGATTACAGACGGATATTATAACTGCAGGATGATTCATGATTAATGAATGATAATTTATCATTAAAATTTTTACTTACCAAACAAAAATGGTTTATTACTCATTGAAACAAGAATTTCCGGGCCAAGACATCTCTGAAGGGCTACAATACTTAATTACAGTGCTTTTTTCCTTACACATTTTTACTTTAATCAAAAAATTGCAGCTTCTGCAACTTGGATGTTGCACTTGGCAGAGCACTGATTTCACTCATATTATGATAATTTTTTCAGTCATTCTCCAAGCTCATAAAGAGGCCAAGTTTCAATGTGTATAGGTGTCCCATTGTGTGATATTATGACTGAAATATTATAACTTTATAAGTCTCCTCTGAGCAGCTGACTATCAGGAATTTGATATTTATTTGCTTCGCTAGTCAATCAAATGAACTGAGTTAGATTGTTTTGGCATGTAGAGAGCACAAAGGTGCATCACAGAGGAGCAGCAGAGCAAATATTTAACACGCAAGTGGTTATACTGTACTTTAGAGCAGCTCCAAAGCAATAACTTTAACTTTAAAGCTAAACTTGACCACATTAACCAGAATATCACATTACTCACATGCTAAAAAAGTTTAATCAGAAAAAGAGTGTGTGTGTGTGTTGATCCCTTACAAGGCAACGTCTATGGAGCAAGAAAAAATGACAGAAAATATGAAAGGCAGTGAGTTCTGCAGCTGTAAAATATACATTTAAAGCTTGAACATGGGTTTATTAAGTAATAAACTTCCGTCTTCATTTTGTTTAGAGGCAAAAATCCAAATTATGCAGTAGGGTGAAGCCTTGAAAGAAAGTTTCACAGTATCTGTCACAGTTGGCTGTGATTGTTTTGCAAGTAAGACAGAAAAGAATCCTATTTAAGAGTTGCAGCATCTTAAGGCTGAATGTTGACTGGCACACTTCTTCCACCTATTTGACGCTATGAGTCCAAACTCTGGCCAAACTTCACTTGAAAAATGAAGCAGACAGCAGAGAGATAAGCTGTTTCATGTGCCGAGCTGCTGGCAGAAAATGTGCTCAGTGGGAGCATCACCATGGTGAGCACCTCACTCTGGTGCTGCATGAGGAGATTAGCTTCACGTGCTAGTGTGTGTGTGTGTGTATGCGTGCATGTGAGGTGTTAGTCTGGTAAATTTCCAAAACTGTCACAGAGGAAAATCACACCTGCACAGCACATAGTGCATGTTCAATAGTGAGCGAGACAACAAAATGAGGTTTTGACCCAATACCAAGTAAGTCGCAAGGATCACAGATATCAATCCTGAGCCAAATGTGCTGATGTATCGTGTAAGTGAGTGAAAAATGGCATAATTCACTATTCTTCTTCTTTAATGATATTACCAAAAAGCTATTTGATCACAGCATTACATGAACAGGATGTCATGTGACATGTGATGGATCAGTTTTCTAACATTGATCCTACTGATGCTAATATTGATACTCAAATCAAGATTAATCTGTCCAGCTTCTAGGAAACAAACACAATTGAATAACTTCTAATGAAGGTAATTCTTTTATGTTAACTAAACTCCTGCACAGCAGCAACCCAGTGTGTGCGTGTGTGTGTTTGTGTGTGTGTGTGTGTGTGAGTGAAGGCCTGAGGGGTAAACAGATCTCCATCAGGCAGTGCTAACTACAGCCCTTTAGACAACCACACTAGACTAATGAGCTCTAAAAGCACCTGTGTTGAAAACAACGGTTAAGAGGGCAGAAAGAAGGTTTGAGGGAAAAGCTGTCTTGAACCACTGACCAGAGGTCAGCTCAGTTCAACTCACTGAACTCAACTGTTAAATAGGGAAGTTCTTAAAAATACCGACCAGGATTTTTAGAGCACATTGATATTAAACTTCATAATATTTGATCAATGGAAAAACATTTGTTTTTCTTCAGGTGTTTGAAAAAAATAAATTCCTTGTGCGGTTTAATACACAGATGATAATAGGTTCAACAAATGATAATACACACCTTTGATTGTGTGAGTTAAAAATCTATGCTCGTGGAGTTAAAGAAAGTTGCATCACCTCAGAGACAAGATGAAACAAAAACCACAGAGCAGAAAGCTAAATCAGTTAACAGTATTTTGTAAGGAAGTCCTTCATCCTTGTTTAGCAGAGTTTACACAAAAGGGAAACACCCCCACAGACTCACACAAACACACACACATTTCACTAAGTGTGTAAGAAGATCTGTATCTATGTTGAGCATCAGAAACAAAGAGAACAAGGAGAAAGGAAACACAAAGCATAGCTCGCTTTAGAAACAGGAGAGAGCACTTAAATCAAATTAATAGAGCAAAGTGGAAAAAGCAACATAGTTTGTCTCGCAGCAAGAATGACAGCAAGAGCATTAAAGTGTGCTCATGCAGATTTCACACTGTGCATGTATGTTAGCATTTTCCTCCTTCGTTACAGTATGAACATGCGTATGTGTGTCTTACCTCCCAGCACACTGAGAGTTATGGCCTCCGTGTGTTCAGCCAGCAGATCAGCTTTGGCTATCGCAGCCAGGGAGAGATAACTGGACATGTTCCTGCTCAGCTCCCTGTTCCCCCTCTGCAGGAACCGCACGGCTACCGGGATGGCCAGCACCATGACCGACGGACAACTGTAGTTCTACGGAGACGAAAAAGAGGAAGAAGGTCTAAAGACACAGCAATAACTTTCTATATCACCTGTGAGTATTTGTTTGCACTTTAGGGGCAAGACGAATAACAACGTATATGCTTTGTGAAGGTTTCACAGAATAGTCAACTAACCAACTAAACAGCTCTCAAAAGCTGACACTGTACACTGCTTGTTGCAGCAATAAAACAGTTTCCATGTTACTACAACACATATGCAGCTGGGGGTGCTGTGGGTGCCTGTTGCTGACATGTTATATTTATTGTAATTAGGGAAGAAAAGACTCTTGCTATCTCTGCAAGAAGGCAAGTGCATTGTTACTGCAGTCAACCATAACTCAGCTCTGAGCAAAAATAATATTCTACTTTTTCACCTTCAACCAGTTCAGTCCAGTCTATGCTAGTTAACCTTTTATTGAGTTTGACAGCTTTCTGATAAGAACTGATTATGTTAAGTGGATGAAAAAACAGATCTCACATGAATATTTGACTAAAAAAAACTTAGGAAGTAGAAGATAACTTTACTAAAATGCAGTCGTCATGAATGTTGTGATGTTATAGTTTTTTTTACACTGGTTTTGAAACACAGATGCCCGAACTTAAGAGACACTGAAAGTGGCGTGCTGACACTGAATGCACCAGACAGTGTGGCCTAAAACTATCCTTACTTCAATGAGCCATGCTTTGAAAAGTTTTTTTTTTCATATCAGACAAAAAGTTGCAGCCATGACTGAACAAAGAAAGTAAGATGTATTTGAGGATGCGAACACATACAGAAGACTGTCCCTGTGAACATTTACATGAGAGAACTGAAATGGGATTTGAAAAGCACTAGCTCCCTCAACAGGACAGACTGGGACCAAGTCTGTTTGAACATACACGTGTTTCTATTTGTGTGAGAGACAAAGACAGAGAAAGATGGGAAGAAAACAGCTAAATGAAACTGCTGCAGATCCAGATTTAGATTCATATTTTAAGACCCCCTACTGTGATTTTAAAAAATTATATTCACTTTGAAAGCAAAAATCCTCCTTTGGATACTATATGTTTTACAGTTTAACATTAATCTGTGGTCCTCACTTTATATATTCTATGTATCCACTTTAAAACCTTCCTCATCTACCTCTGGGTCAGAATACCCAGAATGCCTTTGGACCTGATGCTCACTGTTGTTGTTTCAGAAAGTTAAGAAACTCTTGTCTTTTACTGTTTATGTCTGTCATACCTCTATTCTGCCACATGATGGCAGCGTCCACATATGCTTTATTATTCCACAATCCAAATGATCCATCAGACTAGCAGTCAATCAATCTACATCACATCTCATTATTTAAATCTGAATTCACATTACATTTTATGGATATAAATGGATGTACAGATTTATTCATCTGCCACTTAACTCTCTTATTAAGCGGAGTCACTTTAATGTCAGGCACTGCATAGATCAAGCAGCCCGTATTAAAAAAAACACTAAAGATGTCTTTATGAACTACAAATCTGTGTGCACATACATGTGCATCACACACAAGTAGCATGTAAATGATGACACTTGTTCCTACGATCTGCTTCTCACTTGTCCCCTCCTCTCTGTGGGAATTTCCGCGGAAGTGGAGGAAGAGAGTTTGCACATCTGTAGATTTGAAATGACAGAGAGACAGAGCGAGTAGAGGAGATCAGAGGAAGGATAAAGACAGTCGGAGGGTGAGAGAAGGAAAGGAAGAACAAACGAAAGCTCGGGGAGTGGTTAAAACGAAATGGAGAGAGAAACAGATTGAGCGAGACAGAGAAAGGAGCAGCGACAGCGTGAGGAAGGAGAAAGTGCTCTGCTGATAACTGCTGGAGTTTGGGCATCAGAGCCCGGAGCTGCTGCTGTCAGAGCTGTCAGAAGTGTTAGTCTCACCTCTACGTGTATGTGTGTGCGTACGTGCCTTTCATCGAGAATCAGCCTCATTATGAAGGTATTAAAGCACATTCCCATTCCCGCAGGAAATGCAGGGAGGGAGACGGAGAAAGTAAAAGAGAGAGAGAGAGATTGAGAGAGACAGATAGACTTTCTTTGCTGTCTTTTTGCTCTTCAGATCTGATGGGAAAAGATTTAAATTTACATTTTAAAGACCCTCGGCAGTGATTACATAAACTGTATTTGCACTTTAAGTGAAAATCCACTTTTGCTTGACAGATATTATAATTTAAACTTGTGTACTTAGATTTTCTTAACCCTCCTTATTTGCTTTTACTACCCAGAATGCCTTTCAACCTGATGTTAACAGTTTGAGATGCTTAAAAAACTTTAGTCTATGCTTTGTCTGTCTTCTGCATCACTAATGTAAGTAAAAATAATACCACCAAAAATAAAATGGACCCAGTTGTTTCCAATCTAAGGGTCAGGACCCTGCAGAGGGGTCACAAGACAAAACTGAAGGTTCACTGACAAAACAGAAAAGAAGACAAATAATGTATTTAAGGTTCTTGCACAATATTTCCTTAATCATTACTTATTTTCATCTGAGAAACTGTATAGTTTTAACTTGTCAAGCCTCTAATAGTTTCACCCATGAAACAAATTGAGATTCATTCATTGTAGTGCTTACAACTCATAGCTACATTAACCTGGGACAAGGAGTGTACAACCTGTGCTATCGAGCAGAGGTATGGATTTGCGGACTAAAACTTGACAAAATCAGACACTGTTTGCATATGGCAAGATTTGAACAACATGGACTCCAAACTTCACTTGGCCTGGAATTTTATGCTAAAAAACTTAATTTAACTTAATTTACTGAGTTCCAGTTGGGAAACGACACCAAAACTAGTTTTCAAAACTGACAAAACTATGTTATAGTTAAAAAAAACTGCAGTGAACAAATCACGTGGTTCAAAACTAAGCAACAACTCTCAGCTTCGTACAACATCTAAAGTTGCCCAAAGAACGGTAAGTTGAGGCTCCGGTAACATGTCAACTGTACGTAGCTCTACACATCTGGACACAAGCAGACCCTTCTTCACTGAAAGAGCTAAAAGGTTGAAAACTTTAAACACACAAGCTCAGAGTATATGGTCTAATCAATGGTTGTTGGTTAAATCTTTCATTTTCCTACAGACCAAAACCTTTGCATTCCTTATTTCTGCACCAAAGAATCATATTAGAAAGAGCGTCTTACTCTCTGCATGTTGCACTGACTGTTGCATTAATCAAACTTGTAGAGCACTTTTCTAAACCACACAAGCACACTCTGTTTTCAAAAGGTATGTGTGCAGGTATGTTCTGTATGTGCAGTTTATGCTTCAGGTAATTCAATCAGAGAAGTATTTTCCTCTTGAATCCAACACCACAAAACCATGTTTACCAAGTGTCTGTATGTATGTATGTATGTGTGAGTGTGTGTACCTGTAGGATACAGCTGGTGATGTCAGACGCTATCTTGGCATGCGGTGTGTCCTCTGTGTTTTCACCTTGTGGTGTGAGGTTATGTTCCAGACACGACTCCCACAGCCCCACCAACGCCATGCTGTGCCGCTCTATGGAGCCCGTCTCCCTTATGGCCGTGGTGATGCGCGTTATGCAAATCTCCACCACAGCCTGGTCGTTGTCATTGGTCAAATAGTCCTGTCAGCCAGCAGACAGTAAGAGGATGCAAAAAAAATTAAAGATGCAATGATAAATTGAGGACAAAAATGAATTATGGATAAGAAAATGTATAATTAATTCACTGTAATACTTTGGGTGAATATCACTTATGTGTGTTGGCTGCTGTGTCTACTAACCGGTGAGCAGGAGATGGCCTTGATCTGGTCCAGAGCCTGAGACAGACAGTCTTCAATCTCTGAGTCCTCCAGAGAAAACAGATCCCCGGCTCTGGACAGATCTCTCTGCCCAAGCACCTGGCTGAACAGCTGGTGCATCCTGGTCCTGGTTTAGGACTGGTTTCAGACCAGTGTGAAACTGGTGCTGCCCAGTTTAAGACTCCTTAATGAAGAATAAATACGCCCCTGACATAATGTTTTCCTCCTGGTTTTAGGGGCTCATTTAGAGAGAACATAGAGGGATCTGCATTTGGATCCAAAAGGAGTAAAACATCTTACTGTCTAACACGACATCAGATTAATATTCAGGCACTAATTCAAGCGTTCTTGGTCCTCAGAATTGATAAAATAACAACAAGGAGCAACAGAGAAGATTACTTATCGTTTGTGAGTCAGTAATTGGGTGAATTTTTTGCTAAAATCCTCTTCGGTTCAGTTCAGGATCAGATAGGCTGGGCTCGAACGGATGAGTTTGGCCCAGTGTGTTTCTGGGTCTGCCCGAGGCCTGTTGCCATGGAGACAAGGCATATTCTGGATTAGGTAGTTTTTCTACAGCAGCGTCCTGAAGGAGAGAGGAGGAGAACAGACAGAGAGAAAAACATCAAATTAACTTAATAATACTAAACGCTGGAATTTTCATTTTGTTTACAGAACAACATCCAAGCAGACTGAGCTGCTGAGATTTTGAGGTTTATTTAGGAATTTTGGGTCTTAATAAACAGACTTGCACCATTTGGACAAAAAAACCCACAGATTTACAGATGTGGATACAAGTCAACAGATTAACATTTCGGATAGCATGCAAATATAACCTTTTCCTAAGATATACAACTAGAGGATTGTTCAAAGATTGACCGAGAAAATGTAAACATGATGAGATCACAACATAAAGCTATAATATATTGTGAATCGGTCTAAGTTTGGTTTGGTTTGACCAATAAAACTACTGCTCAAGGTCATGGTTTGGATAAAAAGAAGTACATACTTAAGTACTTAACTACCTGTATGTAAAACAAATAAAGACCCACAAAGTCAGGAGGTCATTAAATTGTTGCTGGTTGTGCTTTTCTTTCAAAAAGGGCTTCATGTGACAATAATAGTCAATTAAAACATAAAAGTAGTGCTGGGCGGTATGACCAAATATGTATATCACAGTATTTTCAAAATTATATCGGTTTCACGGTATATGACTGTACTTCTTTTTTCATGCATGGTTGGCCCAGTCATGCATGAAATGTCGTGCTACGCTTGCAAAATGTAGCCGTACACGAATGTAGCGGCAAACGTACATACGCCGCTACGTTTTGCAAGCGGCAAATGTAGCGGCGCGGTTCTGCTTATCCCAACGTTATGTACGCTACACACACACCGGTATTGGGGTATCTGAAAAATTCATCAAAAAAAAAAAAAACGGTATTCGGTATGAACCGGTATACCGCCCAGCACTACATAAAAGTACCTTAAACATGTCTGTTGAAGCACTCCTCTACCATCCTTCTCTAAATGTTTTCCTCTTTTAACAGGAGCAGCATGTGCATGTTAATATGTGATGGCGTGAACTACATGACTCCTTGGTAATATGTGACATATCTCTTACAAAATCATACTAACCTACCAAAATACGGACACACACACATGCCCACACAAACACATGCATGCATTCATGTACTCTGAGAGTGTGTGACTACAGTTTCCTGTTCACAGAGATGTTTGTAGCTTCAATGGGTGAAGGTGTATCAGAGCACAAGGATACGGACCGAAAATCATATCTCAACACTTTCCAGATAAATGGTGATTCACAATCTTGTATTTTGTATGATTTTGGCTTAATGTTTAGATTTAAGTGAGTGCCAGATTAAAGAGTTAAAGTCCTTTATTAAAATAGACTGTAATTAAAATAAAATGAAAAGGCACGTATGAAAATATGCCTGCAAAACATGTGAATGAAATATTATATAAACTTCCATAAACTGCAGGGCTGGGCTCACAACTTTTTTTTTACCAAATGCCTCACTATCCGTATTTTGGCAATATTATAAGGATGATTTTACAGGATATTAACACACTGAAATTTTTGATAGATAAAAAAAAAGTGGATTTAATAACTAATATGGGAACGGCTGAAAAGTCAGGTAAGTTTGGACAAAATTTATAATATATAACAATAGGACAAGATCCAAATTCTAAGATGTTTAGTCTCAATCTATATAATATCTATATGTACGTATGTTATCTCACCCCAAGTTACGAAGTTTCCACACTGAAGTGGGTTTAATTAAATGTCTTATGTCACCTATAGGTCAATACAGTATCTTATTTATTTGCATTCAAATGATGTACATTTTGTTAAAATTTTGTGCTTCTTAGTATTATTACAATACATAACAAAGATTCATAATGACAGAAATAAAACAAATGGCTCTTTTAAAGTGTTATGTTCAGTGTTATGAATGGAGTCTGAGTTGTGGGAATTCAACGCACCATGTTAACCATTATCTCTGCTGGTGTGAACCTCAATTAAACATTAAAACATTAACTCTGAGAAGGGCACCAGGGTGGAGGGGAGTTTTACACTGTACACCGTTTATGCACACTTGTTTCTAAAAGTGTTATATCTTAAGCTTATCTGTCCTCCCACATTAAAACATACTGCGTGTTTCTGTGCCTTTAAAGAAACATTTTGCAAGTAGGAAACACACACACACTCTTCAAAGCAGCCACCCGGCTCTTCTGCTGCCTCCTTTCAGAGGCTGAGCAGCTAAGCGTATGTATCTGTGTCATTCTCTGCTCCCTGCACCCGTTTCCTTCGAAAATCAGACGACATCTCGCCCTCACACCGTTTCTCTGAAAGCCACATTAGAGCAAGCTCGAGCACCACCAACGGACGGCGCAAAGCGGTGCACTTGGGACGCCGTTATCTCTCCTGCCAAGCCGGTGGTGGCCATGGAAAGCCGCCCATTGCCAGGATACCACATCAGGAATTCTTATTGGTCCGAGCCAGGCTGCTGGGACCAAAACAACAAAACAACCATAAATACAGAGCAAAGAGATTTATCTGTCACACACAGATAGAGCCTCTCACACACCTATTATCCTTGTTGTGTAGAGCAACAACCAGAGCTTTCAGCGTGCTTGGATAGAGGGGTATTAGTTACCAATAATCCTCAACATGTCATGTATATATCAATATAGATTTGTGAGATTTACGACACAGAAAGAAATATAACCTCAAAATCCAGTTTATTAAGTACAACAAGCCTTAAAGTAATGCAGTCAAATAAATGGCCCGACCAACACAGGATTTTTAAGCCCGATATTGAAACCCATTTTAAAGCAGAGAAAATTACTGATTACCAATATGTGCAACTGATATAGTGAATTTTTGTGCTGGACTGAAAATAGACCCTTTCTCTGTTCATTGTGCAGCAATTTTTTTTTCTAATGTGACCAAAATAATACGCTCTAATGGTATTCAGATGGCTAATTTTGTTTACAAATAACTTTATTAAAAAATATTTAACAGTCATACATGACCTTTTAATTACATAAATTAAAATAGCCAAATAAAGTAAACATCACGCTACGTAACACCATTTTTTAAATCACCATTGGCATTGTTTTCTGCTTTTCATGTGCTGTAGATCAAGTTCTTTTAATGTCGGTGCATATTGGAAAGCAATTACAGTGATACGGTATATCCGTGATAGGCTGAGAACAGCTAATAAATCAATTAGTCTCCGGATATATCGGTCTGACACCAGTCAAATACAAAGTCATGCATTAAATCCTACTTTAAAAAAGTTATAAAGTTAAGTTTTTGTTTGAATGCTTTAGTTTGACTTTAAGATCATTTTTGAAGCTGCTGATTGTGGTGTATTCCATTACATTAATTAATCATTAAAGGAGGCAACAATATGTTTTCAACAGGAAAAACAGAAATTTAGAAAGCTAGTTAATAATGAGGCAGGGGGATGGAGAAGGAAAGGAAGGTGAAGAGACACATCAGGAGGAGAGGAGGAATAAGAAATGCACACACACTCAGATTAAAAGGCAGAGGACCAGAGAGAGAAACCGGGGCTGGATAATGTTTCTGTGTCCTGAATTCCCTGTGTAACATGCAGACGACTCGCATACTGAGCTCCCATTATTCCACCTGAATGCCTCACACACATCCACATACACATCTGCACATACAGTGTAATACACACACACACACACACTCCCTGTCTCTCTCTCCCCCTCACTGCTGAACTGTTGTGTTTATTTACTGTGTCCCTTCCAGCTTTCACTATGTCACACAGACTGAGTGACTGTGTGAACGTGTGTGTGTGTGTACATGTGGGTGGGTGTGTGTGTGTAAAAGCTGAGGAAAAAAATGGGCCTGAGGAATTTCAGTTCTTAAACAATCAGCTAGTTACTATTAATCACCCAGCTACGGCTCAGCAAGCTCAGGAATGCAGCACACACACACACACACACACACACAGAGTAAAAGACAGTCGCAGTACCTTGTTTTTTTACCTGTATTTCACAACACACACTTTAAATGCCTCACAATTAACTGAATGACAGATCTGAGTTGCACTTTTTTAATGCCGTCCGTCATTTTTGTGCAAAGACTTTAGCATCTTTATTCCAGTGGAGTAAAGTAAAAGCAAAACTTGGTGCACCCACATGTTGCAGGGGAGTTATGAGTGGGCCACTGGGTGAGGGGTGACAGGGGGTGCGCGCTTGGGGAGGGGGGCTACGTGAGAGGGTTAGGGGCTATGTGAGGACAATGTGACCGAAGGGCCTCTCTCTCTCTCTCTCTCTCTCTCTCTCCTCCACTGCTGTCTTCACTCAGCACTCGCAGGGAGGAAACACTGGCTCTTTTGTATGACCTATAAGACAGACCACCGCTCCCTCCCTTCCTCCCCCGTCTCTCTCTCTCTCTGTCTCCCTCTGTCTCTCTGCTCAGTCGGCCCTATCCTTCTGTGTAATGTGCACCTGCTCGGCCTGCAAGACATCTCACACACACACACACACACACACACACACACACACACACACACACACACATACACTCACACAAATACTTTAGAAAGGAGCAGGGTGAAAGGGAGAGACAGAAAGAGACGACAGGAGGAAAAAGCACTGCATTCCAGTGAGTCTCTGCACTGCTGCTTCATATCTGACTGAGGCTGAATGAAGAAGCAGAATGTGGAAGAAATGTTTCCTTCATTTATCTCTTCTCTTCCTGTCTTCATTTGCTTTCTGTTTTTTTAATCTTTTACTGTCTCTCACCCTCTCTTTTTCTGTATTTTTTCACTTTTTGTTTCTCTTTTTGTCTTTTACCTTCTCTTTTTTCCTCCGTTCTCTTTCTTTCTCATTCTCTCTCTTTCTTTCACTTTCTATTTTTTCTTTTTTTCGTTCTGTCTCACTCTCTTCTTTTTTCTTTCTTTCCCTCTGTCTGTCTTTCATTCGTTCTTTCTCTTTCTCTTTTATTTTTTCTTTATTTGTTTCTTTCTTCAGTTCAGTCATTTTTTCTTTGTTTTACATTCTCCTCTTATGATCTTTTCTTTTTTCTTTCTATCTTTCTATCTTTCTGTTTTTCTTTTTTGTCATTTCAGTCTCTTTCTTTCCTTCTGTTTCTGTTTTTCTTTCCATGTGCTGCACTTAACAGAAGATGCCCGGTCCTCTTTTCAGTCTTTATTTATGCACATAATTATTCAGCGATTTAAGAGTGGGGGGTGTTTGGTGTGAAGGCAGCCTGGACCCTGTTAGAAAAGCTGCTTTTCAAAAAACTGTTTGAAGTTTTTCATCTCACACCATTAAGATAAAGACAAATCTGCCCAACTGGCCATCGTTCTGCAGACAGGAACGCTTCAAAAAAACATCATCTGGACTTTCATTGACTGTGTTTGTTGGTATTAAGTCTACAGGGTTTTGTACATAACTGTCACCGTAACTCTACTTAACGATGCTTTACTAATTTTGTAATAGTAAATTGGTATTTGTTATTTTCCTGTCTGATAATATTCACTAGAGTAGATCTGATTCTGCAGAATAATTAATCAATAAAGCAGAAAAACATGCCGGAGTGTGTTAGTTAAACAACCAAAATGTAGGGAGTCACAAAAGAGACACACTCATTTAAAACATGTAATTAAAAAACATGAGCCTGTGTTTGCAGTTAAAATTTTAAGTTTAAGTTCTCCTGCACTGTGGCTTTTGTGTCATATACTATACTAGACTATACTAGACTATACTATACTATATTATACTAAACTATGACCCTTATCTATACATCTTCAATAAACTAGCCTATCAATAAAAGTTACAAAATTAACTTACTCCTTAAATAGCCACAGACATGTTCAGGCTCATTTGACCTGTTTTAGAGCTGCAACTGATTATTTTTCTCATAATAAGTAAACCTGCCAATTATTTTCACAATTACTGCTTAATTATAAGATCTATTAAAACTCTAAAAACGTCACAAATTCCTAAAGCTGAAAATAATGTGTTCATTGTTTTGTTTTGTTTGGTTTAATCAAAAGTTTCCCTCACAGATATTAAGCTTAAAGTGATATAAAATAAATATCCAGCAAATCTCCACATTGGAGAAGCTCTAACATGATAAAATGTGATGTTCTTGCTTAAAAAAAAGACTTGATTATTTAAATAGTAGCAGATTTTTCACATTTCTGTCAAATTACTACTTGACTAATCCTTCCAGTTCAAATTTGCCAGAAGGCCTCCATAGAGTCAAAATTAGCAAGACTGTTGTCCCTCATGTTTTTTCCTCCAATATCTTCTTGAGCAGAAATTCATTGTCCATATTAATGGTATGAATAAATGCTGGTTACTCGGGTTTGTAGTTACTTCACATAACTGGGTCAATCAGTTATGTAACTGATGCCATGAATTTCATGAATAAGTAAGACAAATAAGTCACAAAGAAGACGTTCCCTGAAGACATTTTTTGGGAAATAGGTCCAGACTGCCGCAGAGAGAACTCAGTTAAGACTTCTTCAAAGATACAAACCCCTGAGGTTGAGCTTAGAAACACACTGTTGGAGTGTATTGTATTATATATGTCTGTGTGCGTATAGGAGAGAGGGACGGTTCTCCATTATTTATGCCTCGCAGTTATGCAGCTGTGGAGCAACGATTGGGAATTACAGCATGACAGGAGCTGGAGAAAATAGCTATTGTAAAACACACTGAAGCCACTGAGAGATAAAGACACACAGAATGGGAAATATGGAGAGACAGAAAGAGACAGAGCAAGAGGAAAGGATTGAATATCTCATCGTCTCTCTGGAGAGCAGTCACTGTGGGACTGATGAGAGAAACCAGAAGCAAACCACAGAAACACCTCGAGATGTCACACTGCCTAATGCAGACAGTGCAGAAATGCTATGAATAGTTAAATAAGTTAAAAATGTCCTGACACAGACTGATATCTGCTGTGCATATGTGTTTTTTTAATCCTGTTGATGTCCTAATTGACTGAGTGTTTCAGCTGTATTACTAAAATTCTACATGCAAAATCTACCAGACTAAAGTAACCTGGCTCTGAGATGAAACAAAAGTTTTTCTTAATAAACTCTCTGCTGTAACCTAGATTGGTCACACAACAATATCATTTGGGACCCTCTGTCCTGGATCTGAAGGTGAAACTAATTTGAATCCGAGACAGAAAAAAAGAAGGTTTCCGTGGGCTGATTTTAGACCAACTTCGCCATGTGTTTGGGTTCAAACATTTCGATTTAAGTGTGTGTGTGTGTGTGTATGAGGCTCTGCAGGCATAACTGTGTCAAATGCCAGCGAATCCAACCTTAAGTGTGGAAGGAGGGGGGGGTTCCTCTTTGCTCACAAGTTTGGCTCTGCTGCGCTACGAGACTCACAACCACTGAGAGGATTTCCACAGCAGAGAGGAGAGGGACTGGCTGGAATAGTGCATTACCGCCACACTCCGCCAACTAACATTCACGCACATTTTCTAAACCATTCATTATTCATCACTCCCCGCTGCCTTCCGCAACCCAAACTTAAGAGCCCTGCCCTGAGAGCTGAACGGAAACATGTTCTGGTTTCAGTGTACGGGTCTGACCCAGGAGTGCGAGCTTACAGGAAGAAATTCACTGCATTAAATGTTAGGACCTCGTTCTTAATAGTGAGCTGCTTTCACATATCCTCAATACATCTTTAATATGTTTCTAAGTTTAGAATCTTTTCATATCTCACATCCGCCACATTATCTAGATTTCCTGCTTCCTGAGTGAATAGGCTAAATCAACTATGATGAATTGCTGCTTTCACTTGCCTCGTGTAGCGCATGGACAACACTGTATTAATACATAGTTACTAAAAATGTATGCAACTTCCTTTTCTTGATACCTGAAAGTCACCTAAATGCAAATCAGTGCAAGGATATACAAAAATGAGGGCTGAACCAAATGTCGTTTTGTAACATCAGAAGCTCCCATCAAGGTTTTGAGGGATCATTTTTGTTGTTTCACCCTAAACAGCCAAAATACTGTACCTTCGCTGTAAGCTAAAGAGCAAGGGCAGGCACTGATTATAGGTGTGTGTTCATGTGTGTTTGTTTTTAGTTCAGCCTCTGACTAAACTCAGCAATTACCAGACTCTAGTTCTTTTCATGTTTTTCCATTCTCCTCTGTTTCTCCTCTCCTTCCTCTGTATTTATGAGGTAACATACATTTTTCCTCTAGTGAGCAGTCAACAAAGAGACAGATAACATTAAGGGTCAACAGTTCGCTGCCACAGACAGGGTAAAGGGAAGTTAAACCTACATTTTAATTGGAAAACTTGAGAATTAACTCTGAACTCTCTTCCTGATGCTACAGTTCAGCTACAGATCAGAGCAGAATCCAGTGTGATTCCAGGTGTTTATTCTCCCGTCTGCCCCTGGATCTCTCCTCTGTTGCCCCCACTGCCTTGGCAGTCGTCTGACAGCATCTGTCCTGCTGCTCTCCCTGGTCCAACCCACAAAATCTGCAAAGCCCCGTGCCACACGCGACACACATCCAAATGTTGATTTAGAAATCAAATGTCAACGTTATGAATAAAGCTTTGAAACACTAAACTATTCAGTAACCGTCCTTGCAAAGATGCTGACTCAAAAAAAAAAAATCAGTGTGGCAACATAAAAACCTTTTGGAAACCTAAATCCCCTGATATATCAAATTAAGATTTGCAATCCAATGTAATGGACATTAAAAATGCTCCCAATGACAATAAGATACTCTAATATTTAGTAAATTGCAGCCTGGAAAGAAGCCAGTGAACAAATATGGGCTTCAGTGTGTCCATTTATGTGTCCTGCCTTGTGATAAGCTAGCAGCTTCCACCTGGGACAGGAGGGGTTTTGCAGGAATAAAATCATGAATTAATATGAATTTAAGGATCACCTTTAAATTAATTAACAACAGTTTATATAATTCAAAGGCCATTTTCATGGAATTAATGCATTAAAAACAAGAACAGTTCAAGTTCAAGTCCCTCTTTCCTGGGACATCAACAGCTGTCTACCTCACAAGTCCTTGACCTTGAAGTGGGGGGGGGGGGGGGGGGGGGGGGGGGGGGGGGGGGGGGGGGGGGGGGGGGGGGGGGGGGGGGGGGGGGGGGG
>JAPZDY010000024.1:8963158-8980276 GCA_029783645.1 Ctenochaetus hawaiiensis
TAATAGGTGATAGTTTAGTTGTTTGTATGGTGCTTTTTAATCCAGTTTT
Organism: Ctenochaetus hawaiiensis; assembly: GCA_029783645.1. Taxonomy (NCBI): domain Eukaryota; kingdom Metazoa; phylum Chordata; class Actinopteri; order Acanthuriformes; family Acanthuridae; genus Ctenochaetus; species Ctenochaetus hawaiiensis. Next base: position 8,963,208 of record JAPZDY010000024.1, read on the forward strand.
CCAAAGTGCTTTGTACAAAACAAATAACACAATGTTGTGGATATAAAGTCAATAAACTAGGAGTAGTGACCCTGTTATATTGTTAGAAATAATGTAAAAAGGACTATTAAAAGGACTATTATTAGAAATGGAACTGGATGATCTTAGTAATATTTTCAAAATAGAAACTAAAAAAACCTATAGCTTAAGAAAATAATGTTTTATAAAAGAAAAATTATATTTAATAAAAAAAGACTTGAAAAAACAAATATAGACACAAATACCCAATTTAAAAAAATGGTACATTTCTGTTTTCTGTTAACATTTCTTAACTTTTTTTGGCAAAGTAGTGAACCAATAATATGATTAACTTACATAGTATGAGAGGATGTTCTCTGCTGTAGTCAGCTCTTGTTTTTTTATTTGTCAAGTTAAGGTTATAATCATCATGTCATGAGTTACTCTATGATTACAACCCCTTTTCACAACTGCTATACATGTAGTTTTTGTGCTGATTATTTTCTCTAAAACCTGCCTACTATTTTTTGTCTGTAAAGGCTCTTAAGAAGTTGTTTTGTAACTGTCTTTTTTAAGGTTTTTGGCACTAAATGGAAGTTTGGAAACATATTTGTATACTGTGGATTCAAGACTTTTCAAAAGAAGAGGTTGGAGTCAGTCTCTCTTGTAATACTCACTGACACAGCGAAAAAAAAGGGACATGTTCAGTGTCACTTAAGCGCAGGCAAGCAGAAATACATGTCAAAACTCTGATAACGATGTAGAGGACGTGACATCCAGTGGAGGAGAGTTTTAAATGAAGCACAGTGTCCATTATTTTGTCAACAGAAATGGGGTTGAAACGGCTGAAAATGCGACAGTTTTGTCAGGAACTGTCTGTGAAGGAAACAGCAGAGGAAATCTCTGACCTGATGCCTTAAATTATATGAGAAGGGCCATAAACACTCATCACTTAGATGATTAAAACTAACTGGATTTAAAAGGAAATTAACTACATTAAAAAGAGTCACCTGGCAGTGTTTGTTTGCAGTAATTAAATCTAGCTCTCATCTTATTTTCAAGCTTATTATGTGACATCAGCAGTGTCTCCATCGGTTTATAAGACGCTGGCATACTTCAGTATTTTTCCAACACTGTTTCACCCTCATGTGTGTCTTTGTTATGCCAAGGTGATAACAGATGATTGTTATTTTTAATGCGCCTATCAGCAGAAATGATTTCAGACATGGTGGCAGAGAACAGAGAAGAAAATTTCACAGCTGTTTCCTCATTAAAAAACGGAGAGTGCACGACAGTAACTGTTTGTTTATTTGTGCTCTGAGGAGTGTCAAAAGTAACACCGTTTAGTGTGAGCACATGAGTGTAGGCTCAGTTATGAGTCAAGACCAGAACATGTTTAAAAAAGTCAGAGAAAGCAGGCGCTTTAAAGCCCGAGCAGTATGCCTTCGTTATAGTGCGGCATTTAAAACGTCATTAAAAATAACAACTTCACCTCCCTCACGCCCACCAAGTCTGGGCTGAATAATAAAATCATGTGAAGGAGGGCACCGCTTTGTCTTTTAACAGCCCTCACCAGGCTGCAACTGTGTCTCTGTGAAGGATACGCAATTAATCTCAATGAGCCTGCGGGGCCACTGTTTGTTTAACTAACCTCCAATCAGAGAGTCCAACTGTTCAACTGAGCACATTGTTTTCTATCAGATGAAAAGAGGAAGAAATGCTCTTTCTTACTTCTATGAAACAACCACCAAACTATTTATTAAACCGGTTTATAGTTAATGTTTGGACTTTATTGGTTTCTGTTACCATTAGTTTACCCTATAAAACCTTTAATACTAAGTCTGAGTCTCTCTCTCTCTCTTTTATTGTTTGTGTGTGTTTCCTTGACTGTGTCTTTCCCTTCAGTCTCTCCTGGTGTGTCTATTTATCTTTGTCCACCCTGTTTGAGCCTGTCTCATCTGTGTGAACATTCCTCTGTTTCTGTCTCCATGCCTTTTTTCTTCTTTTTAATCCTCAGTTTCTACATTTGTTTCTATCTCCTCCACATTTTGTATCTTTGTGAAATTATTAGAAGGTTGTGTGTCTGACAGTTTTATCCTGGAATCTGTTGAGTTGGCACTCAGAAGGAGGAACAGCCACATCATCATTTAGACCGCCCAGCCCCCCGACCCGAGGCTGGAGAGTCAGAGAGAGTCGGGGAGAGCATGTAAGAAAGTGGAGGAAGAGATGACTTAGCATGAGCACAGTTTAGGTTGTTGGCTGCTTTTTTTTTTTTTAAGACCGGTGAGTCAGAGCCTGACCCGGGACTGCGACCAAGGATTAGTGCCAGAATACACTTTACTTAGGTTGTTTGCTCCATATCTCCATACTGACATACTGAGGTAATACGTTTCTTGAGCCCATGAACTGAAGTTAGCAGCACAGAGAGTTCATTCTCAATTTCTTTGTGGCAGTTTTTGTTATTATTATTACCAAAATAAAGTTACTTTATGCTTTACTTAAAAAATTAAACTCTGAGCTTTCTTACCATCTGTAGATCAGGGCAGAACGGTGTGACTCTGTGCATTTACTTTAGAGGTCCAGTCTACTTTCAGCTCTGTCAAAGGGGCACAATCATTAGTGGCTAAATGCTAACCCATCCCCAACCCAACTCATCCAACACTCAGAGACCCCTGATTCACAGAATAGCTAATGCAATCAGATGCTGACTTAGAGTTCAGTTGTCAGTGTTATGCCTTCTAACTACTCAGACCAGCCCAACCCAAAATAATTGAATTTTAGGTCTTTTGTGTTTCGCAACAGCAGTGCTTTGACAGTGGGTCAATGTAACTTGTGCAAGACAGAGTCATGAAATAAGCCTTTGCAGACCAGGGTTCAAAAAAGAGTGCAGAGTTTGTATGGGTGCTAAAATACAGCGTTGAGAAAGACATTTGGTATTCTGTTAAAATCTGGGGAATAATTTAATTAAATTTTAATTCAAAATCATATATATATTCAATAATGTGCATTTTCCCCTTAATGAGACTTTGCACTTAACAGTGCCCCTTTTAGTTTTATATTTTATAAATCTCTTCATAAAGTTTATGTGTTAACAATAATAGTTTTGGATGATATCTCATTTAAATCCTTGATATTGTTTTGTTTTATTTGAATATGTACAAACACAAACACAGTGAGCATTAAGTGTTTGTTTATTCAGGCTCACAGGGGTTTTCTAGAAAGTTTGCTCAATAAATGGCTCATGAGTGAAGCTTCATTTGAAGGAACAAAAGCAAGGACGAGTGAAGCATAATGGCAGTAAAGGACTCATGCAAACCTGCCATGACTCACTCATTCGTTGCGTTGTTTGTGTGAGTAACGGTATGTTTTAATGAGCTCCAGAACGCCGTATTAATGCTGTATTAACTCTGCTTCTACAATGACCCTAATTCCTAACAGGGATTATTTCTGTTTGATTGGATTTCATGAATCTGATGAAGGTAAAAAAAAAAAAAGAGAGGAAGGAATAAAGGATGAATCTGTGTGGGGAGTTCGGAGGAGGACAGCTGGAGGGATTACAAGTGAACAGAAGAGCTAAAGCAGGATTTTGTTTAAATAAGGAGATGTATGAGAGGTTTCAGCTTTTGAAGGAGCTTTAAAGACTATTTTTTTGAGTAGAATTATGCTAAATTATTTACCAAACAATCAGCTCAGACTGCTTTGAAAACTCAATTATGGTCACCTGTACTTCTTCATGATTTTACTCCTGCCTTTGATGGACACCACCCAGCAGGCTCAGAAGCAACCTGAGCCAAACTACAGTAGTCAGTATTTGTAAACACCTTTGGACCACCAGTCTTGTGAGGAATACCTCATCTTCCTGCTGATCCAGGAGCTGTCATGTACTGAGATCAACATCTGGATGAATAAATATCACACCTGGCTTTCATGTGAACCATAAAATACACAACCATTTTTAGTCCTGCTCTTTAAAATGAATGTTTAAAAGTTTGTGTGCACAAATGTTTTACGCAGTTTACGTATTTGCGTATGTCTCAGCTCTCTTTTTGTTTGGTTCACCTTTGACCCGGCCCAAACAAGAATTCACTAACCCTCCGTGTTTTCTCTCTTTCTGTACTTCCATCCTTCTCTGCCCTCCTATCTTTGTTTCTATTGCATGTTCAGTGGTGTATGAGCATCGCTCCAGGTTGGAGAAGTCTCTTCAGAAGGAGAGATTAGAGCATAAAAAGGCCAAAGAAGGTGAGAAAAATAACATACACTTAATTTTGACTCTTTAGACCTCTTTCCATTTAAAGGAGCTGTTGAATATTCACATCTCATCATGTGATAGAGCAGTTATCTGACTAATGGTAAAATCCAGTACTTACAAGTTTGATGGTGTTAAAATTAATGTCTAAATGTGTGATGTGATGTTAATTTGGGATTTGTTTCACATTCTCAGGCCACCATGTGCAGCATCACATATGTGTAGAAGTGCATCAGTATTAAAAATAACAGTATTTTATTTTGTGGCAAGAGTGATGTATAAGAAGACTTAAATTTCACGGGCACTGTGGCAGTTTATGTGAATGCACTAAGGTTGTTAATACAAATGTTGGTTTTAGTTTTTTATGCTGTTTAAAAAGACATCACAACCATGTTTCTGCAAGTCAATAGCATGCAAGTTAATTCTAAATAGTTCTTCATCAGATTTGTTCATATCATATAATACTGCTCTTTTTCTCTACTCTAGATTATCTGTCTTATAAACTGGATGCACAACAGTCACTCAACAAGGAGAAGGTATGTTTATGTAATTGCCCTTTCTACTGTTTAAAAATACTTTGCATAAACGGTTGAGTCTGTCTCTTATCAGCTGTCCTCCATGTTTTCTATCTGCCTTCAGTGCTTTGTTAAATGCTTTGTAGGATTATAAGCACCACACAAAACTGCTACAGCAGCTGTCACTTATAATTAATCTGTTCAGTTCTATCTGTTGTAACCCTTTAAATAAAGTCTGGACAACAAAGTTATTTCTTGTTCCAGTAATTGATGACTGTTTTTGTTTTTTATGTTCAAACAGCAAGACTCCAGCAGCAGATTCAATTCCCTACAAGTGCAACATCAGATGCTGAAGGTATAGATCCTTATGATCCCCACAAACATGAACACATTCTTACCCTGCAGGTGTTTTAATTGTTATTATTGACACAGACATCCTTCGCATGGGTCCAGACCTTTGGATCTGCACCCTCCACTGAGTTCAGCTGACAGATTCTTCAGTGTTCGACTTTGTGACCTGTAGCAGCTGTTTCTCGTCCCAAAAAACGATCCGGTCCAGTGAGCAACGTGGGGGGGCTAAACATTAGCCAATCAGTCCTATGGGAGAGACCAATGCTGTTGTCATGCTGTTAACAAGTGTTGTCAAGTGAAACTCTGGGCCACTTTTGTATTTTCCAGGATGACAACAGCATGATTTTAGGGAAAGGGTCGGTCCTTTGTGTCTCAGTCTGTTTGCACACACTCTGTCTAACTGTACCAAGCCTTATGGAGTCAGGTTCACTTTGCTGTCAGATACTATACTTTAATGTATTTTAGAACAAACAAACAAACCAAAAAAAAGACCGTATGCTGACAGTGTTGTCTTTCCTTGTCAGAACCAGCATGAAGACCTGAAGAAGCAATATTACGAGCTGCAGGACCAGCACCAAGTCCAGGGCGAGGACCACAGCCGGCTGCTGGACGAACACAAAGAGCGCTATGAGAAACTGCAGCAAGTAAAAGAAGTGGAAATCTCTCAGCTCAAAGGTGCTGATGGTCACACACACGCTTGTTGCTGTGTTGCTGTATTTTAACAGTCACACAGTCAGACATGTGCAGTCCAATTTTCTGTGAGGTGTCATCATTAAACATTCTTTGTCTCCATCTTCTGACTTAATAAAATACTGCATTTGTGAAGCCAAGTAAAAGAGCTTCAACTAAACCTCTGCTTTGTTTGAATCCCCATTACTTGAAAATACCGTTTATACTCAAAAGTGCATTTGAGCAGGGCTTTGAACTAACAAATGTATAAATCTCAAGAACAACAAAATGAAAATGGTTCTAATTACTTTTGCAAATTGTTTTCAGAAGAGTATTGTTCTTGTTTTTTTGCATTTTACTTGTCTGCTCATGCATTTTGTGTTTCTAATGACAGATAGTGTATATAACCTGAGGGAGGAAAATAAGCAGCTGAGGAAAGCCCACCATGACATTCACACACAGCTACAGGATGCACAGGTGAGACAAAATCTGTTCAATTGTATTTCCTCCTCTTTGTCATAGACATCTTTCACCTTTAAAAAAAAAAGTGTGCCATCGGCCTTTCTGACACTGAAGACATAAAGCTGTGTCAGTCAGGATTTTTGACAGAAAATTTCAGCCTGAGGTAAAAATGCTCATGCTGTTCCATCGCAACTGTGTGTTCAGGTTCGTCATCAGGACCTGAAATCAGCCCACGACCAGCTTGCACTGACACTGGAAGACCACAAGAGTGCGCTGGCTGCAGCTCAGGTAGGTCAGCGGCACACAGATGCAGTCTCATTGCTGCTCCAGTCAGCTGATTGATGCTGACCTGCTGCATCACTACTGCTTTGTTCACAGTTTTTTTTAGCATTACAACTTTAGTTACCTTGAGTCGTCAAAGGCTTAAGGGCAGATTTGGACATGTAGTTGATAAAAAAAAAGACTGAAGAGCTGCATTTTATTTTGTCAGTAGAACATATTTCCATTTTTAGGATGTTGGCAGTGAGGATTCATCAACATTGGTCTATGTCTCTGCTATCGGGGTCAAGTGCAACTAAAATATTGTCTCTGCATGCCTCTCAGACTTACTTTAACCTTCATTTTAACCTTCTTAATAAAGCAAAAAAAATACTGTTGGAGTGGACTTTGTAATCCCCAGTAGAGCTTTAAAAAGGATGTTAGAGAGGTTCTTGGTTTTTGGGTAATTACTGCAGCTCAGATGTCACTGTTTCTCCTGGAGACTAAGCTTTGAAATGCTTCAGTGGTTTATTGAACATACAGTACTCTATACTTCCTCCCATCTCCACTGATGGATTCACACTCCCCTCTCTCTTTCCCTTTCTCTTTCTGTCCGTCAGCATTTGCTAATTTATCTTAAACCCTTCATGGTTTCCATCAGTGCTTCTGGTTGGATGGGCACACACATACACACACACATACACACACACCTCTTTCCTTCACCACAGGGGCTTTGGTTTAGTTGGGCCTGTCAAAACAGTGCATCCATAACACGATCTAGTCAATCAGCCAGAAAAATATAATGGAGGAACTAAGAGAGGAGGGAGGAATATATTCAGAATTTTTTAGAATTTAAACCTCTGGCCTAGTTGGAAAGTACAACCCTGATAACAAAAAAAAAGTTAGGACGCTGTGTAAAACATAAATTAAAACAAAATGCCATCATTTGCAAACAAGCTGTGTTAAGAGCTAATTTAGTAATATCCTTTATATAATAGTGCTTTACAAACGTGGACCTTGCCTCATCCTTGCCAGTGAATCATGGAGCCTTTCATGGATGCTCCTTTCATTTTTTTAGAGCCTTTTACAGCAATAAAAGAAATGGATTTGTTGAAAAATTCTGTGTTAGTTTTTCCTTAGTAATATCTACATCATTACATCATTATTGAAAAATTTCAAGCAATAGTCAACCTTTTTCATCACAACTTGACATCATGTTACAGGATTTTTTGAATACAGAGCATCACGTGTGGTCAAATATTTCCCTGGGAATTTTCTTCCTGATGTTGTATATGTTGCTGTCTTTAGGTGCAGGTGGATGAATACAAGCAGCTGAAGGAGTCCCTGAACAGGGTGCCAGGTCAGAGATTGCCTGAACAAAACCCTGCTCCTCATCAGCCACAAGCAGCTCACATAGATTCAGAGTCCCATCTTCATGAAGCTCAGCACAACACAATAGGAGAACAGTCACACAAAGATGAGCGCGTCCATGAGGAAGATCAGCACAATCACCAGGATGCTGAGTCAAAGGTAAAGTGGGATTTATTGTTTCAATATCAAGACAAGATGCATACTGTAAATATGAGAACTCTCAAACTTCTCTTGTTGCTTTGTTCTTAGTTGGGCCGTCAAGACGAGGGGGTTCATGTCCAATCTCAGCACGATCTGTCAGAGAAAGAGGAGGATGGAGAGGGAGAGGCCGAGAGGAGGAGGGAGCTAGCAGAGGAGGAGATGGCTCAAGCAGGGCAGCCTCAGAAGCTGGAGGAGGATCCAGACCAACAGCAGGATGAACAGCAAGAGGAAGAGGAGGAGACAGAACAGGAACAGCCGGACGAGAACGCCTTGGACCGACAGAGGCGCCAACCACAGCCGGTCAGAAATCGTTTGGACCACTCACTCTTATCTAACCCACCGTAAAGTAGCTTGAATATCTTTTGGTTGACTTTTGGCTCATTTAACACTCTTATCCATGTGCTGTTGTTAAGATTAGTTGCTTAAAGCACCTTGAAAAACCGTTAAATCTTAAATTAATCATGTGTGGCCTTGTAATGTTGATGGCACGGCTACTCCTCAAATTGAAGTGTTAATCAATTAGGTTTCTTCTCAGAGGAACTGTAATAAATTACAATGTTTGTCTAGTCATTGATTAATGACAGCTTGCATATTAACTGTCATGCTTATTGTTTTATGCTTTATTGTTCATCTATTAAACTTCCCCTACGGATGAATTATACCTTACCGCTGTGTTTATGTCTCAAATTAGCAGCAACTCTTTGTGTGTGACTCACTATAATTTCTCTCCATGCTCTACACGTTGTTCCTCTCTGCATCCATTTGTCCTCTCAAAAGGGTCCCCATCTGGAGCTGCACCCGGAGGCCCAGCTGCAGCACGAGGCACACGGCCAGGTGGAACGTGTAAAGTCGGCCTATGAGCAGCAGCAGGAGCAGCAGCGCCTGGAGGCTCAAAGGGCAGAGGAGCGACGGCAGATCCAGATGCAGCAGGAGGCCCTGCGGGCGCAGAGAGACAGGGTGCTGAGGGAGAGGGAGCAGCGGCTGAAGGAGGAGCAGGAGAGAGAGCAGCAGCAGCACAGGGAGGCTGACAGACGGGAGCAGCAGCTGAGAGAGGAGCACCAAAGGTCAGACTTTAAATCAGAGCTGGAATCGCTTAAAGTCCAGTGCACAATGAGATTTTCTAAATGACCAAAAAAACACACTTTGTGACTTAAGCTATGAGGTTCTGATTAAGGAAGATAGTTTCAATCATACCAAGAAAATGAGATTAATGCTATTTCATTGCCCTGTCAAAAAAAAAAACAAAAACAAAATTATTTGTAAGAGCTTTTAACTTGACAAATAGAAAATGAAATGAAATGACCCAGAAATCAAGTGTTTTCTCTTTAGTCTTGTTGATACATTTGCTCATAAGCCATATGGGGAGTTTTTTTTCTTTCCATTTGACAGCCAGCAGTTTAAGCTTTTTTAAACACTGCTGTTATGAATATGAACAGCTGTACATGTGCATTTGTTATTATTACATATGAACATAAACTAGTGCATCTACAACTTTGCTAAAAAAGCCAAAGATCCAGCCAGTATAGCAACATAACACTTAACTTGACTAGTCACTTATATTTACTACTCCAAAAATAAGAAGTTCAGCTTGATATCTGTCTTTTTTTTACCTAGCTTACCAGTTTAATCAGGACAGAGTCAGCTGGCTGCATGGCTAACTGAGCTAACTTGCTAAACCAGCTACAGTTAGCAGCAGCTAGCTTTACTTGTAGCTAAAGTAACTACTATCTATCCATCAGGAAACTGTAAATCACTGAGAGTTGAAGAGATCATACTGAGCAAACAAAGTTATACAGCAGGAATCAAAGAGGCATCATTCTGCCTGTTGCCTTCCATCACGATGATTTTCAAGCTGTTTTTTATGGTGAAACAGTTACATAATGTGGTTTAATGACACCAGAATTATATTGAATATCGGAGTCTAATAAAATCCCTTGTTTATTGTACAGTAATTTACTGTATTTTTTCCTCACCACACTAATAATAATAATGCCTTCATAAAATGTGTACAAAGATGAAAGGGAAAATATTGTGCATCTTTAATTGCTTATGAGTCTACTTAAAGGTCCCATGTGTAGTATTTAATGAAAACTAGTGGTATCTTTGCAGATTGAAACCAACTGAGCACCCCTCTGCTCAACAAGAGTGAAAATTTGTTCAAAACTGCTTATTTTTTTGGTGAATATACACTATTGGAACAAATTTATCATTATATTTTATATTTCTCTTATAAGATCCTCCTAAGCCCATCACACTGAGCTTTAAAGAACAATTCTACAAAACAAAAATTCATATAAACACTGTAGTACACATGCACATCATCATCTAACTGTCCTTTACTGTCATTGCTGTTATTAGGAAGAAAGCCGAGTATGAGAATATGGACAATGACATTGTTCAAGGAGAAGAGGACCAACACCCCGAAGATGAACAAGGTGAGACAGTAAAATAACCAGCAAAAGATCCTGAATCAACAGTCGGATACTAAATGTTGTTGTTGTTTATTATTACGTCCTCACTAGCAGTTTAGCATCAAGAAATGTGTTGTGTGTGTTAACAGAGAGAGAAGTCCATATGCTACACGAGGAGGAGGAGAAACAAGAAGGGGATCCAAGAGTGCCGCAACATCAGCAGGTGACAGTCTATCCGTCCTGCTCCCTCCATCTGTTCACACATGCGTCCTCATCATCTGTCTATCCTCTCAGCTCAGTCAGCCACTTAACATTCACACCAGAGTATCATGTGTCATACATCCATCCAGCCATCCATTGAGAAATCGCTGCTTTCATCCTCCCCTGCCCGCTGTCCCACGCCGGCACATTCATCTTCCACTTGTCAGTCAACCCCAGTGATGTATTAAGTCTCCTGAATACCAACAAGGCAATTAATACAACATTAGAGCACAGGAACTGCCACAATCATTTTTACTCTGCCGAACTCATTCAGTTATTAATCCCCCACACTGCAGTTTTATTGCATCCATTTGGACACACCTCCTGCCTTTATTCCAACTGAAATGCGCTATATATGTTCATCTTATGCAAATTTACCACTTCAGCACCACTGCTGTGTTATTGCATCTCTTCCTCACTCTCTTTAATGTTTTGTTATATTTTTTTGTTCTTCTCTTCTGCAGAGGGTTGTGGACGGTGAGCTGGACCCCGAGGACGACCCCAACAACCAGGGAGAGGACGAGTTTGAGGAGGCCGAGGATGAGCGGCTGCATCACAGGGTCACACAGGAGGAAGAGGAGGCGGAAGAGGAGGTGGAAGAGGAGCCGGCAGCGCCAGCCCAGCATGTTGACACACACCAGAGACCCAATCAACCTGCTGTGGAGGAGGAACTGGTGGTGAGTAAGGGGCCAGAGAACAGCAACAGTCAGATACAGAGAAGCTACATTTAGCATCAACAAAGCTAGATGCAGAGATTACAGCAAGAGGAAAAAAACAAGTGCTCATCCAGGAAAAGAAGATGTTGAGGAGTAGCATGTTGAAAGCCACTGGAGTGTTTTTTTTGGGGGGTGGGGGTGGAAAATATCTCATAATCTAGGAAAAAGAATAATCAGCTGAGTGTTTTAATTTGTGTGTGTTCAGATGGCAGGAAACCCAGATCAGCAGGAAGACACGCTGGATGATCAGTACCAGGAGGAAGAAGGGGACGAGGTGTGTAACACTTGGCTCAGAAGCACATTTAATGTATCAGAAACTAATACTTACAGTGTTTCTCACACTGACCAAAAGAAACAGGAGAACATGCATTTTAAAATTCTGCTTCTACTAAAACGATTTTTTTAAGATTCCTTTGTTTGTTTGTTGATGTTCTCAAGGCCCAGGAGGACATAGCTGGTGGGCAGAAGAGAGAAGAGGAGGCGGAGGAGGAAGTAGAGGATCCATATAACGAGGAGAACATAGAACAGGTGAGGTTTATGTTTTTTGATGCGGAAATTTAGTCCCACAACCCAAAAAGGTGATGTTTCTTTATTTAAACAATTACTTTCAAAGAGTCCAGGTGCATAGGACCCATTTTTTGCAGCATAATTGGGGAATCCTTTTTATTTCATGAGCATTTAAATGGGCCTTAGAGCAGCAGAGCAAGAAAAGCATACAACAAAACATTATGATATCACACTTGTAAAAGTTATACTGACATCACTGGCACAATAGCCTTATTGGCCTCACAAAGATGAAGTTTTGTCAGCATGTACGTGTGTGCATGCTTCTGTTTTGGCCTTGTAACCTGAACCTCGCCTGTGTGTGTCCTGGTAAATGATCAGGTGTTGAGTCTGTTCAGGTGTCATGTTACCACCTCGGTTTAGTTCATTTTATTCGTCCACAGAGGAAATCTGTCTAAATGGAAACAGTTAAATACATTTTCTAACTTTAAAATCTATTGAAGTTAATTAAGTATTTTGCTACTCTTGTTTAAACGTAGTTGTAAAATTGGTACCATGGTGCAGTAGCACATGATGAGATCTATTTTAGTTTTATTTGTTTTTTTAATCAATTTATTGCATTTTTTTTCTACATACAAAATACAAACAGCACACTTTATCTAATCTAATCCCTAATAAGTCTAAATAAACTAACATTCAGTCATTAAATAATATAATTTATTTCCAATTGCATCCAATTTTTTTCCATTCAAAACCACTTCCAGTGTCTCTTTTTAGGTGATCTTTAATTTTTTTTAATTGTGCGGATAAGGCACATAAATTTTGTTTATCAGCTGCACAAAGGATGCAAAAATTGTCCACAATGAAGTCCTGTTATGATTGAACCCACTGTTAATGATGCCAAAGCCTCTGTCTAATATCCATGGGTAAACATCTGGTACTTCATTGACAAAGCAGAGAGGGAAAGACTGCAGAGAGCAACTGTGCAAAAATGGGGTTAGAGGTACAATAAGTAATGGTTCATAGCAATAAGAGTTCAGTCGAGTAGAAGTAGGTCTGGTGAGAAGCTGAGCCCTCAGGTTGTATCCTCTAAGATAAGAATAAAAGGTCATTTTAAGAGATGATATGATCTCAAGAGTTGAGTAATGTACAAACCGCCTGATAACTGGCCGCCCAGCTTGCTGGAGTGCCCTTGACTGAGACACTTGACTCCTTCCTGCTCTGTTCAGTAAATGACCCTGATTCCTGACCTCCTTGTCTGTTTCCAAGGAGGTCAGTCTACACAGAGGAGAATGCTGGACAGTTTTTTGTTTGAAGATTGATGGTTTTTTTTTGCTTTCCTTTGTATTGATATAAATGTTTTTACGTGTTTTTAATAAATAAATAATACCATGCATGTAAAGTGAGTAGTTTAGGCTCATAACTCGATATAATGGTGTATCCGTAGGGTTCTTTGTCTCCTCTGTTTTATTGCTAGCTTGCTTCACACTGAGTCTCAGACCCAGTCACCCAGTGAACGAACGTACTTGTGTTTCTCTGTAATCTGAGCTCAGTGGAGCTTTCACCCCATTCAGCTTCATTCATTCACTGTTGCACAGTTGTTCTGGCAGAGGTGTCTCGGTTGAACCTTTAACACACAACTCTTTGCTTCTATTATTTACAAAAGATGTTTGTTACAATAAAAATAAACATGAGAACCATGCCAGTACAGTATGTTAGCAACCTCTCACTGTGGAGGTGGGGCTCTAATCTATTATAGATGTTAACATTAAGGCAAATAATTTTAATTTCCACAGAAGTAATATTGTGTCATGAATACCTGTTAATTTTTTCAATGATCATTTTCTAAATTTTTATATAGAAAAGCTGTTAAATAGTCTTGTTCTGTGCTTGTGTTTTCCTCCAGGATGATGTTAAAAATCAGGAGGGACCAAGAAAGGAGGGGGATCAGAGAAAAGAGCCTGAGAACAACGAGGAAGAGAATTATGAAGAAGAGGAAGAGGAGCCAGAGGAGGATAAGGCCGACCTAGACAAGGGAGCCAATCAGAGGGCAGAGATGTGAGATGGACTTTGCTGACTTTTACCAGTTGCAGTGCCTTTTTTGAGCTGCCCACGGAGCCTATCAGGTCTTTCTTTGCCTTGTGTCCCAAAGGAATAAAACCAGCCATCTATTCAGAATTCCACAAAGGAAAAATTGGAATATTTAGCCTGGAAGATGGGATGCTACTCCAAACACTGTGGGGATGGAACTGGGCAGCTTACACTGTGGAAGAGGACTGAATTTATGGGCGGAAACAGGACTATATTTGTTTTTATTCTTTTTTTTTCTGTCTACTAGCACGTCTGCCTGATGCCTGATTTTTTTTTTTTTTTTTAATTGCAGACAGGTAGAGAATGTATTTTCATTCTTTACTGTCTTTGAGTACATGTAAAGAAAGCAAAGATAAATTATGTTATTCTGATGTCCTCATGTTCGGGGCTTTTAATGTATGTGTTATGCAAACAGTCGTACTCTTTGTAGGGCTCAAGTTTTTAATTTACATCTTGTCATTCCAATCGATCAAGTCGTTTATCTGTTATTTATTGTTGATTGTACCAACTCTGACAATCATAAAAAAAGGTGCAACATTTCTTTGTATTTCCCCTGAGTGATGTAGTTTGCGTCAAGATGCCTTTAACAACTTCTCAAAGCTGATAAACAGGAGTATTTTCACTGGATATTTCTGCAAACGCCAGTCACAATAACAGACATTTCTGGTGATCCCCATCTGTGCTCAAAGGGTCACACTGACATGTGCCTTTTATTCTCGGAAACCTCTTGCAGATCTGAATCATTTTACTTTTGGAAAAGCTTTCAAAAGGACATGAGAGATTCGAGCAGTTAATGCTGAACCTTTTTTCATATTGCTGCAGCATGGCCTTAAAATGAGTCGACTGCTGGTATGAATTCAGTTTACAAACTTAATAAAATTTACCGCAACATCTTTAGTCTGCTGTACAATGTATAGTAAAAATAATTGCTGTCAATTTGTACATTTTTTCCCACCAGTTATATTTGATACAAATAAGCGGGATTTTGATTGTTCTGAACTACATTTGTCACCTGAATACTGTGTGTGGAATAAAGAGGTCTGAGGAAGTCAGGTCATTGGGTTTGTTTTCTTTGTTAGTGTGTTTGTTATTTTTGGAGACAGTTTTTAAAGTTGACTGAAATCCGACAGCCCATTTTGATGGATTCTAAGACAGCAATCGTATTATGTAGTTAAAGGTTGTTTTAGGAAGGTCTTTGTTGTCTTTCAGTTTTAAAAGCTTGAATGTGTTACTTTCAGTCTACTCTGTATTCACTGGTGAAAGACACTTTTAGTTTGCAAACTTCAGAAGGAGACAAAAAATTTGCATATTAAACAGAATATTTAGATATAAAAAAAAGCTAATATATTTAATACTTAAGAGATTGAAAAAATACACTTAAAGAATATGAAATACGTGAAACTAAGTTAATTTTCTCATTCCAAATCCTAGAAATTAATTTGGATTAAATTTTAATTGAAATACTTTTCGTGATTTTATGCTTTCAGGGTTCAAGTTCAAAGTTTCACCTTTAGATTTCAAATTTAAGCTTCTGTTTTAAAATTTGGAAAAAAACATTCAACTTTAATGTCTCGTTACTGGTAAAGGCATGTCAAAATGGTGAATATCTAACGTTTTAATGCATAAACATTTTGACAAATGCCTTAGATTCAGCGTCTCAATAAATATATCTTGAATTAGGCTGAAGGAATTGTGCTGCTGCTCCTTGACTAAACCGTTAATAAGAACACTGGATCCACATTTGTGCTGAACAGGAACTGAAGATCCAATGAAAATCCAGAGGAATTTGCTTGATGCTCTGTCACTGCTGTTAAATCCCGATGTCTGACATCACTAATAAAATGGATATACTCCTTACTTGCAGTAAGCTGATATTCCTCTGTTTAGTCTATTTTCAGTGACAAGACAATCATAAATATGTATCAAGAAGGATGGAAGAAAACCATAAATATTCATGTTTGAGTTTACAAATCATTGGCGCTCAGTCGATCACGTCTGCACTGCGAGCCACAAATGTTCCCTAGTATAATTCCTGCCAACTCCTTTCCTTTCCTTCCCCCCTTTGCTGCTTGAGAACAAGAGAGGTGAGAAGATTGTGTGTGAACTCGCTCACATGGTAAACGAAACAACAAATCAAATAAAAATCAAACGGGAGGAAGGCTGACAAAGAAAGGCATTTGCCTCTAATGAACAACATCTGTCCTCAGTACACGCTTTCAATCACATCCTCCCTCCTCCTCCAAGTCTTTATTTCAGCTCTTCCTCTCAGTTTCCGTCACCGGCCCATGCTTTTTCTCTCTATTTCCTCTCTCTCCCCTCATCTTTTTTTTTTCCTGTCATCATCCCACTGCTGTTGTGAGATTGTTGATCTCCCCAGAGGGACTGTGGGATGCTGGAGGAGTACGAGAGTAACAGGTGTCTCATTACTGTGCTAATAGCAGGCCACGGGGAGACGTTCACACACATTTTTACAGTGACAAGCAATGGCAGAGATGATAACTCCTCCATATTCCTTGCATTCTCGCGCTCTCAGTCATCATTTCATGGGTGAATTACCAGGCATGAATAACTCGTAACGTGTCAATGCCTGGAGCAGAGTCTATCTTGAGATTTGTGCCCACACGACTGCCACCAACTCTCAAATCTTCCACTTAACACCAGTGCAAGATTTACTTGAAAGTTGGAGCTCAAAAGTTCCAAAAAGATGGCTTTTTTTTTTTTTTACGCCCACGTTTTTTCTGAAAAATCAACTCAAACTCTTCTCCTGTTTAACTGCCACATTGGAAAAGATCAGAGCATCAGACTGAGCTGCAGAGATAATTGATGGCATCTTGAAACCATCACTGGCAGCTCCTCTTCTTGACCTGGATCCTGTTTGTAGCACACAAGCATCCAGTGGGCTCATTACACAGACTCTCTGCAGCAGTTATGAGCTCTCATTCATCAGCTGCAGAGTTAGATCTAACTCTATATTCACACACACACACACACACACACACACACACACATATATATA
>JAPZDY010000024.1:8987106-9018899 GCA_029783645.1 Ctenochaetus hawaiiensis
TCGTTTCCTGCGCTTGATAATGTAACCGGATTAGCAAACAACACAGAACTTGATATCTCAGGTGAGCTTACCTTTCTGACATGTCCTAATCGTCTTGTTAGAAATCCTCCTGGCCTTCTTTGACACCTTATGAACGGCTCGGTTTAGCCCTGCAAAGCTGTAGCTGTGACCCATGGAGCCTGCTGAGTTAGCCGGTTTCCACCGAGAGAAAGTTATCCGTTTGCTGGCTCGCGAGAGACTGACGCCGGTGTGGACCCGCTGCAGGTGAGACACCGAGCACCTGATCCTCGCGAGGCTGCTGGTTGCCTGGTAACAGTGTTCACGTGTTTCACACACAAGAAAGGTAACAAGGAAATGACCTAAACTTCTTTAAATAAACAAAACAAACAAAAAATAACTGTGTAAACTTTTTTGTTTGTTTTGTTTTGTGTTTGCTTTTTAATATTAATGCCTGCTAATATCACACTAAAAGTAGTGCATTGAATGTGTTACTTCAGTAAAATTATTTGTGAGTTGGAAAAGTTAAGTTGCTCAATGCAGAAACATTTCCTTTGTGTCTGTAATGTCATTGTATTTTTTATTGTTAGATCATTATTCCTGATGTATTGATGTTAAAAACAGAATTTTTGCAGTTAAAGTTTGGATAAAGCTCATTTTGAACTATTTTGTTTAGGACTTCAACTAATAATTATTTTGACTGTGGATTAATCTGCTGGTTATTTCTTTTATATTAACTGATTGTTTGTTTGTTTTTTTTTTTAATTCTGGAAATTGTGAGAAATGCCTTCATAATTAAAGGGACACCTTCACAATATTACGCAAACTAACAGTCCAAACCTCTAAATTATTTAAAAAAAAATATATTTGTTAAAAGCAGAAGCTGGAATCATTAAATGTTTTTACAAGAAAACATACTTATAGGTCTGTTACTGTCTCATCTTGCTGTTGCTATTGGTAGGAGGATGAATTAGGTAGATTCAGACTTTCAGTGGCACACAATGAAGACACAAGGCAGCGCTATCACACCAGCTGGTGAAAGTAATTTAGATGATAACTTCCTGTAGCCTTAGGCTGTCCTTCCTCAACAATGCAGCTTGTTGTGGTTAAGATATTGCAGCGCTGAAACACACTGCGCACAATAAAGAGATGAAAAAGCTATTAGATATTTCAAAGAGGTAAATGAAAAACCCCTGGTACTGCAGGGAACTGTGGAAATTGTTCCCTCTGTACTGACTTGTGCTCAGCACATCTATTGCCTTTGCCAGTTATTTGAGGACAGAGTTATTGTTTGCAGAAGTAAACTGAAAATCTGCTTTTGCAATTTATCTTGTAAAAGATTTCACCTCTTTGTTCGCTTGCAATGTTTTGCATCATGTAGGACAATCATGTTATGGATAATCTGTGTTCCTGAAACACTGACTGAAGAAAAGATGTGTGTGTATGTGTGTGGAAGATGAGTGACACAACAGGTCGAAACTACTCGAAAATTATGATTCATATACATCAGCAGAATTGCATTTTTTTAAATAACACCAAATTATTTAACCTTAATTAAAAAAGACCATAAAAAGCAGTAGCTGTGTGCATTCTGATTAATGAAATCAATACGCTGCAGATGGCCCATGCAAGCTGCATACAGCTCACATTTAAAAAAGCATTTAACCAGATATAAAAACACCCCCACCACATAAAGAAGAACACAGTTTTTTTAATGGGAACACATTCATGTTTTTTATTGAGTTTAAGACTGAATACAGCTGGTGTTACTATTTCTCTCTCTATGTACAAAATGGTGCAGCAGATCGGTTTCTGTGCGCCTGCATGCTCCAGTCCGTCACTATGGCAACCCGCCTTGGTTACGCAGTCCCCTGTGCTCACCTGTGAGATGCCCAACTGAGGCTTAATCAACCACTCAGATGTGATAAGGCATATTAGTTCATCAGCAGATTAGCCATGTGCCTACAGTGTAAAAAATGACAAGAATACTGTCTGGAGCTGATATATTACTAAGATTCATCGTATAAGGACAAAATGTTTGCAAATGTTTATTCTGCAATAAATACTGAGCATATATATATGTATGTATAGAACACAATGTCAAATGTACATGAATATAATTCAATTGTAAAACTTGAAGTATGCACATACTGTATCTGCAGTAGGAAAGAGTGTATGTATTTTTTTCAACAAGTAAAGAGAAAACTGGTCCTATGCATCGTGTGTGTGGGCGCAAATGAGTGCGAAGCTGCTGAACTTAAAGGGGTTGTGCGCGGACTACATATCGTGTGTTCTTCTCGCTCATATACAAACAATCCTTTACGAGAGAATATTTACAACTTCCTCTTTCCGCACGTCCGTATCCAAGAGTTTAAAGCTTCCAGTATCAAAACACAGTCACATTATATGTCGTATGTCATATCTCAATATATAATATATTGTATAATATTCAGCTTATATCTTTTATTTTTTCAAGAGTATAAAACACAGCTGAAGATGGCGATAGAGGACAGGTAGCGTTTTATGACGTCAGGATCTGATTGGCTGAGACTGAGCTGCCGTGTGCCGTGGTTACATGGAGTCAAAGTCGTGATCGTTGGGCTCGATGACTTCAGGGGTCAGGACCCTGCCCATGAAGAGGATGGACCCTAAAAGAAGAGGGGATAAATGTAGGTCAAAATCAGGGCAAAACACACATATTTTTATGTACATCGGAGGTACATTTATCTGCACAGAGACGCACATACCTGTTCTCCGGCTTCTGATGATGAAGAAGAACGGGTGATCAGCCATGACCTGCGGGCACAGCACCAGATTCCTGGTCATGGCGATCATTCCTGAGTGAGAGAGGAAGAGAGCACATTTATTTTCAAACAGAGGGAGACAGTGTTTCATGATTATGAATGTGCCGTTGATTTCAATTCTTAAAGAAATGTTATGTATTAAGTAATGTTAATAACCAGAAAAAATAAGAATAAGAGATGAGGTCTACCTGACCCGACGGCCCCCTCTGCCCCCTCCTCAGTCACCTCCAGGTAAGCCTTCTGCACTGCTTTCCCAATGTACAGATCCTTAACATCTGCTAATCACACAAAAAACACAAAAGCACAAACAGCTTCAGCGGGTAAAGACAGTATGATGCGGAGTCTAAATTAAAAAATGACTTTCCTCATAATCTGTATTTTGAACAAACTTTTTTAAAAGTCTGGGTCCAGTGTGTGCTGGTAAACCCACAAATTATTAAAATCAACATTACAAACCAGAGCATGGGGTCACATCACCAAAAAGGGAAAAGATACAATCCTTATGATTTGATTAAAAGCCTTTTAAAACACCCTCTCAGATCTGACTCCCTGCCAGGATGGATCATGTCCTCTGAGTGCATGTTGATCAGAGGACGTTCGAGCTAGAACAGGATGTGCTGTACAGCCAGAAGTTCAACCAAGATTATGATACTCACTTCACCTGACTATCTAGAACAAGCTGTTTTGACTGAGTCATCATTTAAAAAAAAAGGTTCTGTGTTTTTAAGGAGTCTTTTCACTATTTTTGCTAATTAAGTTTGTTTTTTTCTATGAAGCCACTGATACATTGTCAGTTTTTTACTTCCCTTACCATTTCTTCAGTTCATATCTTTACATGCTAGTTACATACGCAGACGTATCTGTAATTTGTTTGGCTTTGGACGGGATTTGAAGTGTTTCTGTCTCTCTATTTCTTTGATGTATACATCTGTCGCTCTCTCTGGATCTATTTTTACCAGATGATGTGACAGCTCTGACCTGCCCACTCGGTCCCAGTTACCTTGGTTACCTGAGAAAGTACCATAGGCTACTTCACTGCAGCTAAGAAGCAGAAATATATAATTAAATTCTCATGCTGAACCCTTGTGTGAATTAACTGCCTTTAAAATTTCTGTTTATGCATATGTATCTGTTTTATATAATAATAATTGCATACATGTCAAATATTTCCATGTTATATAATTATTTGTCTTTGTCTTTTCATACAGCTGAGTGTTACCTGTCATGGCGGAGAGATCAGCTTTTTCAGTGAAAATGTTCTTTATTCCCAGCTCCTGCAGGGTGTTTGTCAGGTCAATCTTCTGCTCCACTTTAAACCTGAATAGTCAGAATTTAAGAAAGTTATATGGTCAGTAATGTTTATCCTGCAGAAGGTAGTTTCATCTTGTGACAAAAGGCTTGTAGATTTCAGGTCTTAAATGTACATATTATTGTTATAAAGTTACTTGTGATCCCATTGCATGCATGTGTCCGGTGGCTATACATCTCTTTCATTTTTTTACATGACAGCTTTATTGCAGGGTTAGTGTGTAAAACAACATTATGGCTTTTAAAGGGAAAAACAAATGTTAAGCACTTATCTTAGGGTCCAGCACTGCTTGGTGGTAATTTACATTTTAACATTCCAGAAGTTTATATTTGCAGTGCAAGTAAAAGTGCATGTAATAGTTTCAAAAATGTGCCCTCTCTTAATATATGTGTTATATATTTGTTAGAGTGCAGGACAGTGCAAAAGCAAAGACAGAGTTCACTGGAAACTAAAATCACTTAAAAATATGTATATAAAAGATTTTTACCTGTATTTTTCTATCTTTATTCTCTTCTGTGAGTTTTAAACTTAAACCAACTTGTGCACATTCACACGTGTGCAGAGCAAAACTACACTCAGCAACAACAACTAGCTTGTGTGTTACTGTTCTCTTTTTAAATTTAAAATGTATTCATTTATCTTATATTTCTTTTCTTTCCCTCCATCTACTGATACAGAAAGTATGTCCGTGTCTATGTTTGTGCTTGTATAAGGTCCCTTTGCAACAGAGAAATATATTAAATATTGGTGATGCACAATACATTTTTATGCCCTTACAATAAAAAAAAAACTCTGTTCTAAGAACCAGAATTTCACATCAGCAATAACAAACAAGTAATACAGGGAAGTCAAATGATGGAGGATGCCAATTAATGAATCATTGCTGTCTGTCTGGCTTTTTCTACCTGCTTGATAGAAAACAGGAGTTACTCCAAGTACCTTCTCCAGGGCTTTGGATTGTTGGAAATGGAAGTATTTAGTATTTACAAACAATGAGTGTAACTTTAAGATGTCTTTTTTACATACAGCAGATAATCACTACTTGATGCAAAAATTGACCAAAAATCAGGCAAGCAGAACAATTTTTGAAACTTAATGTGTCACAAACTTAAGATATATCATATGGCATCATGTGAGTGTATAAAATCATGAGCCCACCCCGCTCATAAGGGGGAGCTGATGGGTTATTTAATTTACTCGTATACAAGTGTGAGTGTTTGTGTGTCTCATCTCTCACCTTGGTAGGTAGACTTCAACCTTCTGCCTTTTGACATTGTTAGCCCACTCCTCCAGCAGCAGTGCTTTGATGATGGGCTCCAGGGTTGCCAGTGGTACCTCCTGCCGAGGCAGAATGATCATCATAGACATGTCCTCCCCTTCATAGGGCATCTCTAACACCTGGTACACACCACCAGCTTCCTGTGAGCCATCGCTGAACTCACCTGGCAGGGAGGAGACAGAAGGCATGAAAGACAGAATATGTACTCGTGCAAACATTCACACACAAACATTTGCACTGGTGTATCCTGTCATGAGTCTCCAAACTTTACTGAGGAGATGTAAGCATGTTAAAACCCACTGATCCACAATATTATTTGCATTTCACTGACACACTGATTAAAAACCACTGATGCTTTACGCTGGATGCTGTGTTTACACTCGGAGTGATAATGCAGTAAATACATACTGTATTTAGACCC
Organism: Ctenochaetus hawaiiensis; assembly: GCA_029783645.1. Classification (NCBI taxonomy): domain Eukaryota; kingdom Metazoa; phylum Chordata; class Actinopteri; order Acanthuriformes; family Acanthuridae; genus Ctenochaetus; species Ctenochaetus hawaiiensis. The sequence goes on from JAPZDY010000024.1 coordinate 8,992,917, forward strand.
GTTGCACTGTGAGTGCTTGATGAAATCCAAAATAAAAAATGTAACTTGGCAGGAAAAGATGATGTGTTGTGCAATGTCCTTTTCACACAAACATGCACTTGAGTGTCTTCAGGCAGGAAATTAAACTCAGTAAACCAAAATAGGATCTGAGAAAAAAAACACATTCTTCGGAGAAAGAGAGTTAAGAGAGGAAAAAGCACATTCTTGCATGTATATCTCAAACGTGCAAATATGTTCACCCACACACGTTCAGAAACAAATGCACATGGGATTAAATGTGCCAGCATCTGCAAGAGCTGAAATCATCTGACAGATACACCATGAAGCTAAGGAGTGTTATCTTCATTGCCTTGAGGTGAATCTTTAAAAGACTTGTCCCCCGTATCTAATTAAACAGAACCCACAGATAAAAACTCTTATCAAGACACAAATATTTTATTTGACTTAAGAGAAACTGCATTTCATCCTCAGTATGAGATGTTTCTTTTATAATCAAAACGTCTGGTTAGATTTTGAATCTAAACATAGGATTATCTCACTTACTGAGGTTTATGTGGTGTGAGATGGAGATTACAGAGCAATTAACACTAACTTATTGCCGATCTTTGTACATGTATTTTCCTTTAAAGATGCCTTAAAGGGAAAAAAAATCACAGCAAAAAGATACTCATCATTCTTTATTAACTTACATGTGGCATTCTGATGCAGAGTGAGGCAATATTGCAGCAGAGAGCGGGGTGTGGCTCCCAAAAACATTTTACTTAACCAACATGATTGTGCTTCAAAATGAGAAAGCAAACGCAGCCTTCTCCCCAAGGACCTGTCCCTGTTCTGCAGCTCCTAAGCACACACATCCACACATGCACGCAGTACGCTCTGCACACTCACACACACCCACCGTTTCACACATACACAGATTTCCTTGATCCTGAGTGTGCGAGGATGAAAATGTGTGCACCCTGTGAACGTAGGTGTACGCAAGTGTGCAGTCTCACTACACACATTCAGACGGCACCAAAATAACTCAAATGCTTCAATTTTAGTAGCAGTGCAGTACGGATCTGTTGTAACTGTCTTTGGCAGTACATCAGACAAAAAAAAAAAAAAAATGACTAGATACAAAAGAGACAGATTGGAAGCTTTCTGATGTAACAGCACTATCACCAACCTGCAGGGCTAAAAAAAAGCAACTCACAGTGCCAGCAAAACACCAAATGCACCAATACCAGACATGTAAAGTACTCCCAAGTTAAAATAGTCGGACAAAAATAGCCTTAAAAATAATGTTAAAGCAAACTTCAGGAAATTTTAGCCAACACCAAGTCAGCCAGTAAAGCTAAACTGTATTTTTAGCAGTGTAACAGAAATCCAAAATATCACATTTATTAGTATTGGATATAAAAGGTGTGAGAAAAAAATCTGCAGATCATGCATTATTAGTGGCTAAGGAATAAATGAACAGTTTGGATAATTTAAATAATTAATTTAGCCAGAATTGAAAATATCCCAGCTTTTCAAATTAAGTTGTCCCTATTTCCTCTGCTCTAAATCAATGTGAACTGATAGTCTCTGAGTTTTTTTTAGAGTGTAATGATGACATCTTAACCTTTGAGAATGTGCAAAGTACATGTTTCACTACTTTGTGACATTTTATCGACTACATAAGTATGCAGGCAGTTGCAGCCATGTATACAATTACACATTTTTTTTATGTTTCAATCATTCAAACACTTGAAAGAACTTTTTTTGGTCCATTGACAGTAGAAACAGTGCCAAAGTGTGCATGTTTTCTGTGATGATTTAATGATGAAGTATTAAATTAGTGAGAAGCTAAGAGATTTTGTTTTTTCATAGTGACCTAACTTCTCTAAAACTACTCCAGATTATTAAAAATCAGTATAATAACTGGCCAGACCTGACATCCTGTAATAAAATCAGAAGCAGACTTTGATAAAAACATCAACCTGAACTCAACAGATAGATTTGAGAAAAATTTGCAGAATAATGAAAGGAACAAAATATAAAATCAGTGGAAAGACAAATGTTCTTTGTTCTTACTACTGTAAGAGAAGATTTAGCCAAAACTAAATGATATTACATGACTTAAGACAGAAGAATGCTGCTAATATTGTGTGATTGAGGAGTTTGTACAAGAGAAGAACATATAAGCAGCACTGAGCTGAAAAGAGGAGCCTTTCCGGGGAATAACACTCCAAATATGAATATTTTAGACTTAAGATTAACATTTTAAATAACCTCAGGAAACACGAGCTAAAATTCAAGGGCTCTACAAAAAAAAGAGCCACAATTACACCCACTCACACACACACACACATGCTCATGCTTACCATAGTAAAAGTCTCCCTGTTGGTACATCATGAGCGTCTGGACCTCAGAGCCGTCGTCTTTGCTGAAGGAGAAGGTTCTGGTGTTCTCTGGCCTGAACGGACTTTTCCAGGAGCCTCTGAAGTACATGGCATTCAGCAGGGTCAGGCGGGTCATGCTGCTGAAGTCCTCAGCCGACAGCAGCTCCCGGATCTTACCTGGAGGGAACCATTCGTTCAGTGTATGAGGATCTACATTAGCTGTCATTAGCCTGAGGAACCCTCCTGCTGTGATGCAGCTTTTGAAGTTGCACTCAAGCATAAAGATGGAGATTTGTGCCACTAAGGGTTGGAAATGTATTCATTAAATTTAGTTTTTGTAGCTGATGTGATCAAACGAATAATGACGTGACTCTTTTGACAATGTTGCACATCAATTTACAGTATGCTGGGATTGCAGATGTGATTATGTATTCATGCCATCACCCTCCCTTCATCTGTATCTTTCCCCTCGTCTTCCTGCCTCCCACACTAACTCACCCTCGGTATGATTTGCCACCCAGTTGTTGATCTTCTCTGCCACAGCTGCTGATTTTTTGAAGTCTACTGTTTCCACATCAGCCTTAAAGTACTTCTTCATGAGATGCAGAAACTCAGGGTTAAAGGTGACGCCCTCCTGCAGGAAGAGGCTGTTGGCGAATCGGATCACGCAGTTGGTGTCATCGTCCGACAAAGCTTCAGTCAGGTTCTGGAGCAACGAGAACTCTACACCTGGAGAACAGAGGGAGACACACATTCATTATGTGATTGTGTATACAGAAAACAATGCTACACGGTGGCTTTAAGGTCGAACTTAAATATCCAAACAGATATTTTGTTAAACGATGAACAGCGATAGAAAAATTCCACTTAATTTGCATATAAGATACAATAAAAGAGAACTGAGGCACATGTATGACCATGTTTCTTTTTAAATCAAAGTACCATTTGAGCTATTAAAACTTAAAATAATACTGTCAACTGTGGAAATGAAATCTTAGTGGAAATACATATGCATTTAACATTTTATTCATATTTTACAATGCAACTTTTTCGTGTTCATCTTTGAGTTTTCAGGGTTGAGGGAACTCCTGGTCATAAAATCCAGTGCATAAAGGACTGAACATATGAGAAATGTGGGCCATCCCATCATAAAACTCCAGCAGCTTTCCAACTACACACCTCGACTTTGTGCTGGAAAAATTACAACTCAAGTCCAAGTGAAGAAAACCCTTAAGACATCATCAGGTTATTTAAAGCTCCCTCCAGAACAACAGAAGCCATATACATTTTTTCCACAGGATAAACAGACCTTTTCGTGCCAAGTAAACTGAACTTTATGTGTAAAATTGGTGAGGTGCCCTTGTTCTGTAAATATGTATTGATTGTATAAAACCTACACTTGCATTTTCTTGCCAAAGACTTTCACCAGTTTGGATTCAACTCTTCTTCCTTCACCCACCACTGACCCTGATGATGCTGTTGAACCTGTGTGTATAAATGCGTCTCTCACCTGGCAGCAGGTGACTGAATCCTACAGCCTGTCGTATCTCCTCCAGTGACGCCCCCCTGGCTCCCAGCTCCACCATGCCCAGGGCCACAACCACGCTCAGCGGGGAGAAAATGATGTTGTCTTGGTCCCCCGCCGCCTGCAGCCGGTGGTACAGTCTGACCGAGAACTCCTGAATGTCCGCCGCCCGGCAACAGTAACTCGGCAACAGGATGGAGACGAAGAGGACGAGCGGGGACAAAACGGCCAGGATCAACATTGCAGCACGGACCTTAGGAAGCTGAGCCAAAAAGAGGTTGGATAGATAGAAAAAGAAGACAAATTTAATGTGAGGATGGAGAGCGAGAGGGATTAAAGAGAGGATGGGGAGTGAGTGAAGCAAAGAAGGAGGAAAAATATGTTTAGGGGGGAGAAGATGGATAGATGGATGTGGGGTTACGGGAAATGAGTGATTGGGGAGATGGAGAGGGGGATGGGCGGCCAAAGAGGTGTGGAAGGAAGTAAAGCAGATAAGGATAGAGAGAAGACAAGATGAAAGAGAGAAAATGATTTATGGAGGGACAGAGCCAAAAGTAGAGAGAGGAGGATTGCAGAGAGGATAGAGAGGTTAAAGAGAAGAGGATTGCAGAGGGGAGGGAGGGGGAGCGATAAAGGTAGAGAAGATTATTGTGTAAAGTAGAAAAAGAGATGAAGGACAAGAGGATTTTGGGAGGGAGGGAGACGGAGATGAAAGTAGAGAGAGCAGGGATGTGGGATGGCGAAAGGAGAGCAGAGGGAGAGAGACAGTCAAGCATTCTGCCAATTTAAATCGTGAAGGCAAAAAAAAGGACCGCATTGCTAAAAAGACAGACAGTAACTGTTTTTACTTGTTAGCAAAAGTGAAAAGAGGACCCTGATTTCTTAAAAAGATGCAGGAAAAATTCTTAAATAAATGCTATAAAACAACAGAGAGATCTGAAGAAGTTAGAAAAACACGTCACCACATCACATACTTGAATTTAGATGAAAAAACAGAGATACACAACCTAAGATTTAAAACCAGCTGTGTGCAGTTATAGAAATATCAGACAGAAAGAGATAAAGAGAAAGGGAATCAAGGGCGGTGAGATTATATATAAATAACAAGACTGTGGGGTAACTACAGCTGTGCTGGAGTCAGTTTTGATGTTCATAGCATATCTGCTAAATGAATTCATACATATTTTATGGACATTGTTATCGTCTTGAGTTAAATCATCTTTTTTTCTTGAAAAATCTCTCTCACTGTATATATGTGTGTGTGTGTGTGTGTGTGTGTGCGCACAAGTTTCTGACTGTCTGTACAAAAGGACTGATTAAAAAAAGGCCTTTTCTTCCTCCCATCCTCTATGACACTTCTTCTTCTTCTCCCTCTCGACTTCATATGTTCTATCTGTCTCAATCAATCACCCCCTTCACATCTCTCTACTTTACCTATTTCTTGCTGTTACATTCTGCTGCCCAAACATAAAAAAGACAGTCGGTATATATCACAAAGAAGAGAGAAACAGATGGAAGAGACGGATATAGAGCAAGGATGATGAAATGTCATCATGCAGAGGGGTTGTTGATGTAGCCACCAGCTCTTATTCTCCTCGCTTGTGCAGCTGATTTTGGTCCAAGTCATTCAGATAGCTCCTCTTGAGGTGTCAGATCTAAACCCTGAACCGCAGTCTGGAAGGAGGTCTTCCAAGCCCAGTAGTCTTCTGGTTGCTCAGTTTGGTATTGGATCTCCCTTGGAAAGACATTGGACTTCCTTTGGAAAGACATCTTGCTGCGCAGCCTTGATTATTACTATTATTGCTTGTGCACTGTCACTTCCTTCATTGCTACGTGTGACTGAAGTCTTCGAGGCGGCTCTTGCTCTCTGGATGAGCTTGGAAACTGCTCTAGTCAGGGACTTCCAAGTGGAGAACCTTTCAAATCTGAGAGATCCGAGAAGACTTGCTGTCACCTTCATAGCAAGGGTTGTCACTTGGGGGCGAATCTCTTGATCCAAGTCTGGATGGACCAATTCAAAGTCGTTTGCCTGCATGGTTGATTCTTGCTTAAATTTGGACAGAAATGATGGCCCAGAGAACCAGTTCGTGCCTCTGAGGACTGCAGCAGCCACTGGTTGGGTCCCATGATCTGCAGGATTTTCCTCAGTTTTGACATAACCCCACTGGTGTGGATGTGAAGTCTTTCTGATTCGTGTAACTCGGTTGGCTACATAGACGTAGAAGTGTCGTGAAGTGTTGCAGATGTAGCCTGACACAATTCTGCTGTCAGTGTAAAACTTAACTGAATTAATATCAATGTCAAACAAGGACAGCACAGTCATATAATCCATTAGTTTTGTTGTTTGTGTCTCTGCTGTGCCGTTGTCATTTTTACACTTTGTACAGAGGACTCTATTAGCCAAACTATGCAGGGCTGGAATCCGCTGTTGTACAGTCTGTAATGGTGACCGGGCTCACAATATACCTGAGTGTCAATAACAACAACAACAACAACAACAACAACAGGCAGCAGCCAGAAAATTCTGCTGTCAAAATCTGCTGTGCTCTGGCATGTGACAAACAATTTTCCCTCCAAAATAAAACAGTGTAACCTGAGGGATGCAGCAATGTCAAAGCCATTAAAGGATTAGCCTCGTAATATTCTGCGTTTTGTCTCAGTGTCAAAAATTTCATGAGAAGACAAAAAACGACATTGAGTTGATTGAATCTTCTTTGTTTATGGGACTCTGTTTTGGAACTTTGTGCCATTGACCTCCATCATTGTCCATAAACTATTAAAACAAATTATAGAGCTACACAGTTTTACTGAGCGATATGTTCCTTTATCAACATGAACAGGGACTGTAGTTTTTTTTTTTTGACTCAATCCCACATACACTGTGTTGCTGTTGTACTTACCAGAGCATCAAATCCACACAGAAAATAGTTTTTCAATGTTTTGCTTTTGAAAAATAAAACAATTTATGTCTGAGTCTTTTTTAAAAACTAAGATTTTCAAAGACACACAGTGATTTGGGATTGAGTGGCATTATCGCTGGTTTTGGTTTTTGACCTTGTCAATTACATACAAATATATAGATTATTGCTAGCATTATCCTAACAGTAATGCTTTCTGAATAAAATTTTAAAACGTGTGCAAAGTCATCCAACACTGCCTTTGTCTTTCACTGAACTGCATCTAGGTTAAAAGATTTTAATTACCATTCCTCATTCTTTTGCATAACACACTTTGCCTAAATGTCACTTCTGCATCGTCTTTCGAAGCTGACAGTTAAGATCTCATCTTCTTATTTCTCCATCTATGAGAAATTTTACAAACTGCCTTTGACAAGCGTACCCCGATGAAACTGCCAGCTGGAGTTGAATCCACTTGAGTCTGCAAATGGAAATTCACTGTTGACTTTACAGAGTGGAGTCACACTTCACTTTGCACTTTGTTGTTCATGTAACTAAATACATAAACATTTTCATGGAGTTTTGCACCACTGCACAGTGTCATTGCAAGATGGTGACCTTGGCCATATTTAAAAGACAAGCAGTCCCATTGTTTTGTTGTAAATTCTCATTAGAGCATCAAAAGTGCATAAATCTGCTTCTAAAAAGACCAAAACAAATCAACCATGTGTTCCGTTTTGAGTAATTTTGTCAGAAACTACAGTAACAATCTAGTTCAAGAAATTATTTATCCATTGGGAAAAAAACAAACTATACATTTTTGAGCATTTTATATTATTTTACAGCTTCAGAACAAAGTGGCTCGGAGCAGAGAATTAGAGATAAATCAGAAAGAATAAAGAGAAAAACTGATGAATTGGCTTTGTTTCTTTTCGCGGGACTTGCTGTCGGAAACAAATTTGTTAAACTGAATAACAGTGTCCCTTTTTAAATAAAAGTGTCCCTTCATCAGGTCCAAAAAGGTTAAAGGGGAATCAGAGTGGGACAAATTCTATTAAATCATTTGATATTAATTCTGTAAGATAATTAGGCTGATCATATTTTAAGCTACATTTGACTCGTACAGTAGCAGGACGGTCCATCAAGCTGGCGGGCGCAGGAGTCGTGGTTAAAGCCTTGTTGCATTAATGATGCACGACTTTAAATAGAATTAAAAAGGGAAAACCAAATGACGCCCGAAGGCACACAACTGATGTATTGCATTTAATACACCGTTTAGTCACGTGTGATCACCTGCACTCACATGTTGTGCTGTGAGTCAGACGTTGCAGCGTGAGCGAGGGAGAGACCCAGAGAGAGGAAAGAAAGGCAGAGGGGAAGGAGGGGGCGGCTGGCAGAGATGTAAATGGCGGTAATGTTCCTGACCTTCTGAGCTGTGGGAGCTGAACTTTTCTGAGACAGACAGCCCTGCTTTCTGTAAGGAAAGACCCAGCCATGCAGCTAAGCCAGGGAAAGTAGTGTGGAGCATCACTGTTTGTGCACCTGTGTGTGTCTGTGTGCAAGCGTGCATGTGTTAGTGGATTATAACACTGTGGGTGGCTGGCTATTACTTGTAAATATGACACCATTCTGACCTTTAGAGTTGCAGCATGCTGTCTGCAAGAGGATCTCACACTTTGCCAGTTTTTCCACTGATGACAAAGAGCCCGACTTTGGCTCCAGTCTACTCAGGTGGGGTTCCCAGCATGCCTCACAGGTAAGCAGAGAAACCAAACACCCAGCTACGAAATGTTCTCTCGTGACTGAAAGAACCGAATATGTCACAAAAATCTCTTACGGTTTAAGTTGCAAGAGTTTAATCCTGACAATTTGATTAATTCCATGCAATTAAACTCAGTGGCCTTTAAAAGCAGCCTCTAATCTCTTCTTGTAATCCTAATTCTCAGGCAGAATGGAGCTGCAGTTGACATTTCGGCAATTAAAATGTGACGTCACCAAAATCCACAGTGCGCACGTTAATCCTTACTGCCATTTAAACCCAACACCTTGAGACGGCATGCTTGTGAGGCCAGAGGAATTTATTAAACATGGACATCGTCAGTCATGGTTCAAAGCCACAGGTACACACAGAGCCACACACACACACACACACACACACCGGAGGCACACATTTCCACATACACTTCCAAACCAAGGTTACCAAGGCAACTGCGGGTGATTGACGTTTTTCGTTTTGCCGAGCTGACAGAGAATTTTTTACCCTTAAAAGATATCTTCCTCCTTCCAAGTGGGGAGATAAACTCTTCCCTTTTTTCAACTCTACTCAGCATTTTCTCTCTTTGCGAGAACTCCAGCTCCAGTTCTGTCACTCAGTGCACTCTCTGACATTGTCTGGTAGGAAATCACACACACACACACACAGATACACTTCTCAGACTCACATGCAGTAAACTGACTAGGTTCAGAAATTTGGATAAAAACTAGCCAAGCTCTGCTATTCTTCTTTCCTCTGGAAGTGATCGGTACAAAAAGTCTCCCTCTTCGGCCGACTTCTCTCCGCTCCGGCTCACAGCTTCACTTCAGCTCCAAGTACATTTCCAATCTGTTGAAGCTCATTGGCACGTTGATAAATTCTGAGAAAGTGCGAACATCCCATTTCATCAAGGCCTACCCCTCTGGGAATAAACTGCAAAGAATTATGTCTATGATTATGTCTGGACCAAAAGAAAAAAAAAAAAAACCCTTGAATTCCTCCAATGGACGCTCTGTTAAAAATGGCATGAATATGTCTAACTTATAAAGGGCTTCGCAGGACAGAGATAATGAAGTCTGATTATCAATAATGAGTTTCGAGTTTTCCTCCGAGGCGCCACAGCAGCTGCTTCCTACATATTGTTCTGCTCTTCAGCTGAGTAAAATGCAAGAAGACAAATAGACTCACTATAAATGATTAAACCTACATGAAACCTCACATCATGAATCTCAACTCACTCAGGTCTCTGTGTGTGTGTTTCTCACTTCCCCAGTTTGATTAAATACCCGTCTCTCACCTATTGCTCACTCGCTGATGTGCAGGCTCCCAAGGCAGAGAAAATTTACACACAGGGGCTGCAATAAAGCCCAGCACTGAGCAATGCATTCTGGGAGAAAGGAGGCGGCAAAGTCGGATGGGTCAGGGACCTCCATTACTCGGTCCAATTATGGATACAATTCATCAATCAAGTTGTCTGTTCTGCTTTCACACCTTACTTGCACTGTCGCAACATGAAAACAGCAGCAAAAAAATGGCAAAAAAAATTAGTATTTTTTTTGGAAATGAACTTTATCAAAATTACATTGATGCTTTAACACAAATTTTTACACAACAGTATAATTTTGATAAAGTACCCACTGATGGGAATTTCCCTGTTTACCTGTCTGAAGCCTTATTGTGTTCATGTAAATGTGATAAAACAAACATCACAGCACACATTTGTGTGACAGTCTGAAATCCAGAGGCCTATTAAAAAATTTGGTCAGAATTTTAATTTTTATCAAAGCAAATGAAAATCATTTACTGGTCTGATATGAAACTCACCACTGTGCCCTTTTAAAGGAAAAATAACTGCCACTTCAGCATGATTTTAAAGAGGTTTGCGGTGTTTTACATCAAAAACAAATGCTTTCATGGCTCAATATCTTTAAAAGCACTACCTGCTCCCCTAAAGCTAATACTGCTAATGCTTTCACAAGTCAATTTCCAATTCAAAACTGGATTGTTTCAGCTTAAACCTTTAGCAAATTACTTCCACATCAAACTGAAAATCTTAGAATAAATTCCAGCACTTCTTTTACTGCCAGTGTTACATCAACAAGGCTCTCGTACACTGGACCTTTTTCACAGGCCCTTTGTCCCAGTAAGTCATGACAGTGTGACAGTGAGCCAGCGTGCACAATAAAAGAGCCCTGAAACAAGATCAGCTGAATGGAATTCAGCCATGATTAAATTATTATCGACACTTGGACAGTAAAATCTGAGGGAAAACATTGTGTCTCATACTATAAAGTACAAATTGACTCTCCAATTACTGTAGTACTGGTTCATTTACAGCATTTTATTTATAAAGAGGCCATTTCAATTTATTCAATCTCACTGTGCATAGAAATTATAACTAAGTGTGAAATGTGCAATAGATAATATTTTTTTAATATGATTAAAAACCAGCACTGAATACACACTGTAATACACATAACTTTAACTCTACATTATTATTCCTTATATTTATCTCCCCCTTATTTTTATATTTTAGGCATAAAACTGTTCTTGGTGTTGCTTGCTGTGGGTGTAGCAACAGTTTATTAGCACCTGTTAAACACTTACAACCCATTTAACACAACAAAGACCTGGTATTGAACAATGAGCTGAGTATCTGCTGCCTGTTTGTCCAATTTAAATAAATTACAACATACAGTAGAGGCCGTAATAAGATGACATTTTTTTCCTGTACATAATCATGGCATTATTTCATCACTTTTTAATGTTCCACGCTCATTCATTCATCTTACATTTAACTCCTACATTATATGCAGTAGTTCAGTACAACTGTCATTAGCTCTACTCTACTTTAAAATTCTACCACTGCCGCTTATATCCATTCCAATGACAGACAAAATTACCTATCTGCAGCCCATCCTAAGCTCAGTGCCGTGGCTCATTTAGCCCCTTGTTAGAAAATGACATAACGTGCTATGGAACCTGTCTGAAGTCCCAGGATGCTCACTGTACACTCCACAGAGGGCAAACAGAGGTTAACAACCCTTTATTAATCCTTGCTAACAGAGACACCCAGAGGGAGAGACACAGAGAGAGAGAGAGAGAGAGACAGAGAGATAAAAGGACAGCTTAACAGACTGAAAGAGAGAGAGGAATAAAAGACAAGCAGACATAGGAATCAACAAAACAAGGAGGAGGTGTTGGTAGAAAATTAGCGAAAGGGAGGAAGACACAAATAAAGACAGATAGGCAGAGACAGGAAGCGCGCTGAAAGAGCTGAATAGAGGCAGCTTCCACGCAGATACCAGCTTTGATTCAGAGCCAGTGATATCTAACGGCCCCCTGCATGGCAAGATGGTTGACTGCTCCCCAACACTCTGCCAAGACAAACTCAACAGTGTCTCTCTTCTTTTCTGCGTATCAGAAAAAAAAAACACACACTCAGAGAGACACACATACAGCAACAACTACGGCGCTGTGGGAGCGCAGGTATGAGGTTTGAGCTGTAATTGGATCGGCCTCTATTTGGGGTCAGTGGTAAAAGTGAAAAGACTGGAGGCTTTTTTCAAATGGACTAAAGACCAGGGAGACACCAGAGAACAAGAAAGGTCACTATCGAGTAGTCCTGTGAGGGAAATGTGTGTATGTATGTGTGCGGTGCACAGGTGAGACAGGGAGATAAGGCAGGTGATTATGCATGAGAAGTGACGGGCACGTAGATGATAAAGGTTTTTGAGTCAGTCCAAAACTGAACTGTAATTATGAGGCCCGTGTCAGGAGATGGAGAGTTAGCTAGCAAACAGGTATGATACATTGAGAAGAGACGGAGAGAAACAACAAAAGTGACAAGTGAGACAATTAGGGGGAGCATTCAAATCGATTTGGTATTCGAGCCGGTAACTGCAGCCGGAGAGTTTAAGTGAGGGAAAAAATATGAGTATTAACCATCATATCATCCATTTTACTGCCCTGCTCACACACTTTTCTGTCTTCCATCGGTCATCCTCTACACTCAGCCCATCCCGCAGTGCCACCAATCAATCAACAGATCGATTCCAGGATACACGTGTGTGTGTGCATGTGTGTGAACCACAGTGTTAATATGAGCTGGGCAGAGAGGGCTGGGTTTAAAAGACTGCTGACGACGGCAAATGTTTCTCTTAAAATAGTAAGTTTTAAAAAATTGTTTAAAAAAATGCTTCTGATGAAAATCATTATTTTCAAATATTAAAAAATAATTTAGGATCTTGGCTGAGGCTGTCTGATATTTTCAAGGTTTCTTTTTCTGATTTTGTGTATCAATTCCAGTGTTTTATTCAGGGTATCAGCAAATTCACAGTTTGGTGCCTTCACCAAAATAGACAACCCATTTCCATTCTTTTGATTCCTTCTCTTCTTCTCCAAAACTTGCAAATGTAACTCTTGACCTCTTTCTCTGTGAATCTCTCTCTCCACTCTCATCCTCCTATCTGGCCAGGTAGAAACTAATCCCCTGTGTCTTTACTGCAGCAGACTGTACAGGGAACAGACCTGCTGCTGCTATGTGTGTGTGTGTGTGTGTGTGTGTGTGTGTGTGCTGTGTGTGTGTGTGTTGTGCAGGTGGTGGTGCCACAGTATGTGAGTTTACTCAGAAAGAAAACAGAAACAGAAAAATGCACAAGAAACACTGCTAAAATCTAATGTAATGGCCATTTTTTTCAAGGTTTCTTCATATGTATGAAATCCATTTGTGGGAGAAAAATAAGCATGTTTTCATGCTGATCACAGTCATTCCTTTGTTCTTCTGCATTTTCATTACATTCAACTTCAGTAACCATGGGCATAAAGGTATTTCAGCTCAAAGAAAGATTAAATTAGATTTTCTCACTTCATACTGCAGCACATAACACTTTGATTCTAGCCTCAGAGAATGTAACTCTAGTCAAATGCAGCACTTACTGGAAATATCCTTTTATTCTCATAGCAGAATATGTAACTGACAGAAAAAACGTCAACACTCCTGCGCACACATACATAAAAACAAGGTTATGCATGGTTGGCAGTCACACGCATGCACGCGCTGTGTGCAGAGTGTACAAACCCAATCAGTTGCTTCTCCCTTCACTGCTCGTTTTGTTTCGCTAGGCTGATTTGAAAGACATTTAATTATTGAAATGCAATTAATGCAGCGCTCAGTGGGAACGGGCAGGACACACACACATACATTTACACACTAACACCATAAGAGGGCATAGGAAGGAAACAGCAGGCTATATATCAACAGAGATTAACCAGTGATTCAGATGCATATGGGATTAATACATTGGGATTATAACTGAGGGGATACTGTTTATGAGCTGATAGAAACTATGGGCCTATATGCGGATTTAGGAAGTCATTATCTTAGTTGATAAAGAGATCATAGGTCTATTGAGAGGATGAGACATAAGAGGGAGAAACACTGAACTATTAATTATTGACCTTTTTTTCATTCTTTTTGTCCTCACATGGCTTTGCTTTAAAATTCTTTAAATTTATCCTGTGGTGAAATTTAATTCCTACATATTTAACAGAGGATTTTGTCTCTCTCTCAGATATCTAAACCAAATGAATTTTCCAGTCCGGATAATACATGAATTTTTCACCGAAAGCAGCATTAACACACACATGAGCAGACCTGCATGAAGGAATAACAAGTGTGTGTTTGTGTGTGGGGTGGGGATAGGGTAGGACAAGGCTACTACAATCTGGCTCGTTAATTCACACACATGCACTCACTGCGCCTTTGCCTGTATTTCAAGGACAAGAACCCCCTGCAATGCCTGAGCTCAGTGAGAAAACAAACAAACAAACAAACAACAAGAACAAGCACTGTAATCGAAGACCACCGGCAATAATTTAATAGGATTGGGTGGTGGACAAACGAGTAACGGCTTTAATCAATAGGCTTGAAGAAATATGCTTGGCTCCAATGTGCGTCTCCACCCGCCCCCCTATTAAAAACCTACACATGTTGATTACAGCATCTTAATCCCTTTTAATATTCAGTTAAATCCCCTATTACAACAAATTCCCACACCTTCATAAAAAATCATTCCATGGAAAAACTCAAAATAGGATATTATTTTCGATCTTGGAAAAGCTAAGCAGTTCAGGTTTTGTAACCTCTCGCGTCGTTCAGATAAATCAGCACAGCTTCTGTGAATAAACCTGAATGAGGTGTAGGTTATGGCATAAAACGGGTCTTACCGATAAAGTGGATAGAAGGATGGATGCACGTTTGCGGTCTCTCTCTGTTCTGATGCCGTCCTCCACCGCCGCAGCTCGCTGCATGTTCATTTGCCGCAGACCCCGCCCACTCCACTTCGATTGGTCCACGAACGTCGTCCAGAGAGTATCGATGTGAAACAAGATAAGAATCTCTTGCCTCTTGTCGTCTTTGCCAATGCTAAATATTTACGTTTAACATATCAATGTTTTCGTCCAGCTTCACAGCGGTACCGTGGTTTCTGTATAAGTCACTGAACATGTTTCACGTTTAGAAGGCCGAATATTTTTCTTCAAATATTTTGATTTTTTTTTAATTCAGATATTGCCAGCCTGAACGTGTAACTTATGGCCGCTGACGACATGACATAATTGACGTTAGCGTGCTGTGACCGTTTGCATCGTATCTTTCTATTGTTATCAAATTCGCATCTCTAATGAGTGTAACGAATACTTTTAAAACGAGTCTTAAATTAACTGAATGTTTTGATACTTCTGTTGACACTACTGCTTGTTACTTCCGCTAACTTTCAATGATTGGAGCAGGCAGAGAACTATCTTGTCCTTCAACGAAATACTAATTTAAAATTACACTGAAACCTGATTAATTTTTTGTTATTTTAAAATCTTAATGTATGTTTTGCACACCAAAGAAGGCAGATTTTTCATTATGTAATCTCTAAAAATGTAAATATGCTAAAATACCAATACGTAGCTCGTCAATTTAAGCATTACAAGGGTTAAAATAAAACACCACCTGTACCATTTTTGGGAATTGAAGTCTATTGTGGTGGCCATTACAATGACAAGACATGGATGAGGCGTAACCGAAAGAACTACAACGAACCGTTCGTGTGATACCAACGGACAGCTCTAAACACCGCCCTCCCCAGCTCTCGGTTAGAGCTTTGTCAGGCAGAAAACTTCCTGAATGAGACACAAACCACAACAAGAGTGGGTGAGTAAACCTGTCGTAGCAAATAACTCAAATACTTTTTTTTGTTGGTTTTATTTCACTTTTACATTTGCGCTGTTTCATCACTAACAGATAAGGGGCGTTATAGCACAAGTTAGCTAAGGACGAAGATGATCACCTGCTATTAACCGCTAATCGCATGTTAGCGCTCTACGATACCTGTAGTTCGCATTTTAACATTATCCACCTGCTTTCCATCGGACGAATGGTCGTCTTCTCTTCGTTTGATAATCTCAACCGGTGTTTTATATTTTGTTTAAGAGACAAACTTGTTTGGGTTACTGGTTTTGTGACTAACGTTGTAGCATTACCTGTTGGCTGCTACTGTAAAGATCCGTGACTGGTGGAAAACAAACCATTTTGCCTGTCCCAGTTGTCAAATAGAGAACTTGGTGACATGTTTTACGTACAGTGACTGTCATAGTGTTAACACGAAAAGTTCAATAGGAAGCAAGAAAATTTGGTTCAAAATTGCATTGCCACTACAGCCAAGTTAGTGTATTCGACCTGTAAATGTTCCACTGAGTTATGGCCATAACCTTTTACTGTAATTTAGTTTATGATGATGTAATGATCATATTACAGAGCTTTAAGTGCCACTGTGGCTGTGAACTCAGCTAGATGGTGAAGGAGCCAGACTTGCAAAAATATATTTCTGAGCTTAAAACCATCTGCTTTTGTGGATACTTTGTTTATCGTCTTCTTGATTGAGGATGACGAATTGTAAAGGTTCATAGAAATGACATTTAAAGTTTTCTGAGGGACCTTTGTCCTTGTAGACATTTAGACATGTCAAAGCAGGCACATCTTAGGCGTAACCACTCACATTTCTTATGTCTCTTCCATTTAGGTGTGCCTTTAAGTTAAACCAGTCAACCTTATTGCAGGCACACCTGCGTTTAGTAGTCATTATAATTTATTCTTACACCTGTGTTTGATAGCTTGAGTTAAAATGTCTACTCTGGAGAGTATTATGTAAATGTAGATCCTAATGTTACTGATTCTCTGACTAAAATCTTGCTTACCAATTGTAGTTGGACACATTAAGTGAGTATATGTGTTTCAGACTTGAACAAAGATTATATTTCAAATCAGATCTTTAAGACAGACCGTCCTCTCTGTAATGACCAGATTGAATTTTGTGTGTGAAGACATCACCAATCTATCTTCGTGGTTTGCTGGAGTAAGGACATACAGTAACATACAGATACTAAATAATGGTGAAGCAGCTTTCCAGTGCAGTAGCATAAGAAAATCAAGCCATTCCTGTACAGGAGCCTCCCCTCCAGAGTGCCAGGAAATAATTTATTCCAGTGTCTGTACATGAACTATTGTTGTCTGGGCTGTCCTCCATAGTGCTCTGCAGAGTGAATTCTGCTCAGCACTTTAATCACTTTGGATTTGATGCTGTTTTTCTGTGTTGTGTTGCAAGTTACGCAAAACTTGGGTTGGGAGATAAGGACAAAATCAAATATCACAACATTTAAATATTTTTAATGTCTTTCATATAATAAATATTATATGTTTGTGTATTAATAATAACATTCCTCTTTAAAAAGAAGGTCAAGAATAATCTGGAGGAGGCAGCTGTGTCTCTGTTAAAGTCTCAAATCCAGAGATGCTTTCATGAATCGAACAGAGGTTTTAAGACAAATTGCAAATCACTATCATCTCTAAAGAAGAGGGTGTTATGTGTCGTGGCACTTGCCTGTACGGCTGCCAATGAAACTGGATCACTCATGATAATTTATAATGGGACTGCTGACAACAGGAGCAGGATAAAATTTGATGTGTGTAGGCTAAACTGCCTGCTCATTTCAGCCAAATGTTGCAAAACTGATAGGACAGCACTTCACTGTGTGTAGATAGATGGATAATGACCCAAAACATTCTAAAAAAGGAAACCAGGACCTTTTTAATGCAAAGAAATTGAGTATTCTCCAATAACCAAATCAGTCGCCTGATCTCAGCTTAACTGAGCATACTTTTCACTTATTTAAGACAAAACTGAAGAAAGACTTACAAACAAGCAGCAACCAAAGGGGGCTGCAGTAAAGGCTTTGGCACAGCATCTCAAGGAAGGAATTTAGTGTTTCTTGATGTCCAGACTTCAGACAATCATCTCACTGCAAAGGATTTTCCTCCAAGTGATACAAATTATCCTCATATTTACAATTATATTGATTTGTGTAATTACTTTTGAGCCTCTGAAAACCATAATGTGACTGCCACATTACTAATCCAATACGGTGGTATAAACACATAAAACTGCAAAAATTGTCTCATTGTCCAAATACTTATGGACCTGACTATATATTTAAATTACACTGTCATATACTGGGAGTGATACTCACTATCAGCTGTTACACAACAATTCAGGTAAGGAGAAAATGGTGTCTGAACATTTGTAATATGTATAAGAGGATTATTCTCTTATTTAGGATTTACTCCTTCACTGAACTCACATGCCAAGGTTCTATATTTATCACAGAGATGTTTTTATTACAGCAATAACACTGGAGAGGGTGTTCCTTATTCACATATGACTCATGCAAGTTTTGTCACCATTGCACCCAGTGGAACAGTAAAGTGCACACCCTTTGGCAGTATGGCTGTTATGTGATGATCAAGTCAGTGACTGAAAAGCTTTCTGGGAAGTGGAGGTAATAGGATTTTATGACATGTTATGGGAAAGAATGGAGCTAGTGTGTTGTTGGAATCATTATAAAAAGTTTTTTTGTGAGTTTATTCTATACTAACCACATTTTCCACCCCCTCCTATTAGTAGAATAACATTTCAATACCCCTTTTTTGGATTATTTTATCGGTGCCTGATCATATCCATGGTGCATTTTTCTGTTAATCCCCCACTCTGTCATTTCCAACTACCATCATCTATCTCTCCCTGCTTGTTCACCTGTCCTGCCCTCTTCTTCCTCAGGTCCTTGTCTGCTCACATTCTGTCAGTCTTGGTGAGTGATTGAATGCAGTGCAACTAGCATCCGTGGACAGGCACACACACAAAGGGCCATTGATTGGTCAATGATGACCATGGAAGACATGAAGAATGAAGCTGACACTGCCTCCATAGTCTCTATGGCTCTCTACAATGTGATGTATCCTGTTTTTAACCAGGTAAGAAATGCACGATTTCAGTTGAGGAATAAAAGGGGAAAGAAAGAATTGTGGAGAGACTTGTAATAAATATTAAGGTCAAGCGAGGGAGTTTAAACGTGCCTTTAATGAAAATGGTGGTGGAGGTTAACTGAAAAAAGATTTTGTGCAAGAAAATGCTTTTAGCCTTGTTAAAGTGGCTCTTGGGGTGAAAATGTTGGTTTTTCAGTCAATTGGTCCAGACTAAAATATCTCAGCATCTAATCGATGGATTGCCATTTAATTCTGTACACATGTTCATGGTTGCTAGAAGATTAATCCTAAACACTTTGGTCCCTCTCTGACTTTGCTTAGAGCCACACTCAGGTCAGAGTTTGTTTTTTAATTGAAATTTCTCAACAATTGTTGGATAGATTGTGCAGATATTCATTGTTCCCAGAGGACAACTAATTTATCAGTCAGACCTTCATTTGTATAGCACCTTTCATACTGGTAGATTTTTGCAGGTCCAAGTGCTTCATAGAAGATTGTCAAATTAGTAAGTTGACAGAAGAAGCTTAGACTGCAGCAGAGATACATATTTTAGACAGAATATATCTAGGAACAAGACAAAGAATATCAAAAGAGGATACTAAATTTGGCACCACATACTTGAAAACAATATCACTTTGTTCTGAAAACAGTTTAAAGCTTACACCAGTGCTCTCTGTGTGCAGGGCAACACCTACATGGCAGAACATTTTGTATCGCACAAAAGAAGGCTGAGGAATTGCTTGAATGCTTGGCACAAAACTGTAAATTTGGCAATTTTGAAAACAATTTTTACAGGCACCTAGTGGCCTGTTAGATTGAGGTGCTGGCCGTGTAACCACAGCATCATTCCCCCATTCATTTCTCCCTTCATTTCAGGTCGGTTCACTCTCAAATAAAGACATAAAATACCCCCCCACACAAAAAAACCCTGCAATTTCCACAAACTGTAGTCTAGGGCCCTTCCTCAGCTGGTCAAATCTGATTGCTGGGAAACACTGATATTACAGTATTTCAAATGATTTTGGTGGAGCTTTGCAGAAAATTGATTGGTAAAAGACACTTGATGTTAAACCCACCCATGTGTGAGTACATGGTGTGCAAACTGACAGCCAGAATTTGTAGTTAGAAATAGTGAAGGAGTCTGTAACACCAGAATACCGGCTCAGTGGAATTGGTTTGAAGTTAAGATAGAAAACACAGATGAATGGACTCTTGGCAATACAAAGATACAGTGTTCTCCTTTTGATATTGCAGGGTGCCTGGCTTGTATGTACTTTTTGCAGAATTACATTTCAGGACAGAGGAGAGGCCATGATAAGAGCAGAGCTGTGTGTGTGTGTGTGTGTATATGTGTGTGTTTGGGTTTACTGGCTTATGTTTGTGTATTATAACTTGCAGCTGGAGAAAGTCAACTTATCAGCAGCACAGACCTTGAGAGCAGCTTTCGTAAAGGTAAAAGAAAGTCTCCTTTTGTTAAGTTTGTTTATGTTTCATAAGAACAGCCAATACTCTTGCAATACCTGTACTCATAATTCCCTTTTTAAAAATCATTTTAGATGTTCTGTCAATTTTGTAGATTTAAAAGATCAAGGTCGACTGCGATTACTATCAGTGCAGCTGTGTGTTTTTGTGTGTTAAAAGGCAGAGAAGGAGAACCCGGGTCTGACCCAGGAAGTTGTTATGAAAATACTAGAGAAGAAGAACTTAAAAGTCGACTACAACGAGTCTCTGCTCCGCATGGCTGCAGATGATGGGGACGGTAAGCTGCTCAGTGAACGGTGCATACGAACAGAAAAGAAGAAATGGAATATGACATCACATGATTTTGTTTCACTGTGCTGCTTCTCAAAGAGATTTTTTTACTCGCTGGCCTCCAGAGGGAGGTCACGTTCAACAAAGACTGTACTGCTTAAAGACTCTTGAGAAAGCGGCATGAGTACCAAATGTGGTTTCACAAGGGTTTCTGTGGTTCCCAGCCCATTTAACATCAACCCTGGTATCCACTGGGGGGAGCTGTTTCTCCACAAATCATCTCCTCTGCCTGTTCTCAAGCGTTCGTTTCTGTGTGTAATTGAATTCCTTGTGCCATGTACAGTGATTGATGGTAGTAATGAATTCACACATGCATACACACATACTTTGGATGAATTTCAAACGTACCTCCTGCATGGCACAGCCCAAATTCCACCTTAATCCTTCCTTCACTTAACAGACTAAACTGTTATCACTCTGAAGTGTATGCACATTTTCATCACACATGCATACGTACTCATTTTATATATATATGCACCACAGACTTGTTTTTCATGCATGCCATCATTATTAATCGCTTCATTTCAGTGTGCTCTGTAGCTATTTGCATGTGAGTTGACGTGCCTGTCACCGAAGAGTTTGAAGATCTGTATTTTTCTCCTCCTCTTCGTGTTTTCAGAGTTTGTGATTGACAGGCGAGAGCCAGAGTTTCAGGAGCTGAACGAGAGGGCTCGAGCTCTGAAACACATCCTCAGCACCATACCAGATGAGATCAATGACAGAGTGGGCTTCCTACAGACCATCAAGTAAGACATCTCTGTGTCGTGTGTGTGTGATATCCATATATTAGGTTTGATTTTTTTCATTTTAGGTCCTTCTGAGTTGAACAAACACATGCATCATTCACACACTCGGGGTAAATGCATATATTGATAGCATAGAGATAAGATCTGCATTGTTGCTACAGTGGTTATTTGGTCTTATTCATGCGAATAATGCAATGTGGAAATTTGCTTTTTGCTCTGTCTGAACACACCGTAAGAGCTTTAGTCCACATGCTGATATGACAAGATCCACAAGAATTTTTCTTTTCAGCAGCTTCATTTAGCAGGTAAATATGTATTGTGCAATCCAAAACAGCCGATGAAAGACTCACTACTCATAAAATTCTGTTCAAATTAATTTCTGACTGCCTACGTCTGGGGCATATTTTAGATGAGCTTTTTTTTTAATGGTCGTCAATTGTCTAATATTAAGGAATGGCAAAAAACAAAAGAAACTATTATTAGTATTTATACAAAATGTAGTTTTCCAGGTTCTGTTTTTAATTAGCAACACCAAGATGAAGCAAAATCAAATCCGGTGAGCAAAAGAGTTCATATACAACCAACAATATGTGTTGCAAAATAATCTCAACTCAACTCAAAAGTCCACTTACAAGCCATGTTAATAAAACATGCAACACAAACATACATGATACATACTGTTCTTTGTGTTAAGTGTCTTATTATTGAATAGTAAGGAGATATAACTCTTACTGAACTAGACACACACACACGCACACATACACGCACACACAGTAAGTGAAAGATGTTTTATTTTCTAAGCCCACTTTGCCATTATTTTGATCAAATCCATACTCTTGGTGAGTCACTGCTTGAGTTACTTACCCAGCGGAGGGCTTAGAAAATAAAATCAATTCATAAGGAATGCTAAAAAAAATTAAAGTTATGCAAGGGCAGATTTTAAGTGCATATTTTAGGGATGGAAAAGTTGAAGGTGGATGCATGTTTGTCAGAAAAAAAGGGAATGAAAAGGAAGACAACAAGCCGGATCAAAAGAACTTTGGTTTCAGTGAATCTCCGCCTGTTAAAAACAGACGGATTTGGAGATATTGTTTTTTCTTAACATGCATTTATTTGTGTGTGTCATCCACAGAGACATCGCCAGTGCCATCAAGGAGCTGCTAGACACAGTTAATACTGTCTTCAAGAAATACAATCATCAGAATAGACGGGTAAGGAGATACATGAGGAAGAAATGCACATATAGAGAAAAGCAGTTGCTGTGAAATAAGTGGAGCTGAAAGGCTGTCTGTATTTATTGGTTAGACACTGGAAAAGCAGAAGAAAGAGTTCGTGAAATACTCCAAGAGCTTCAGTGACACTCTGAAAACCTACTTCAAAGATGGAAAGTATGACACTGTTTCTAGTTTATTTTCTGTTTTTCAGAATTTTTTTCTCTGTTTTTCTTCCTTTTCTGGCTCCTCACTCGCTTGCTCAGCCTCCTCTCTTTTCCACATACGCACACAGCCACCAGCGCATATAAGAGCTGCGCAAGCACATGCCAGCACACACATACACACACACACATGCTCACACACATACTGTCACGACCATGTAAATGGTTGTCGTTTGATCACAGGCCCGCTTCTATCAAATCCACCATTGCTGAATAATTCCCTTGACCCATTTCCTGTGGATTCATGCTGGCTTGTATTCTCTGAAGCCTGACATTCTCCATTCCAGCCAGATCAAAGTGTTTCCTGGATCAATCCTAATATTGTTGCCATGGTTTCTTTGCCGTATGATTGACACATGTGTCCTTGTGTCTCTGTCACGGTTGTTTCCAGAGCGATAAACGTGTTTGTCAGCGCCAACCGGCTCACCCACCAAACCAACATGATCCTGCAGGCCTTCAAGACTGTGGAGTAGCTGCCTGAGAAGACACACGCACACACGCACAAATGGACATTTTTATTAGAGAGTGGGCGATATGAGGCTTTGTAATTTGTAATTTTATTATTTTTTGTGTGGCTGTATAATTTATAATGCCGTGGCTTTGAGGGGAGATCAGGTTGTTTGAGGTTCAAAGCAAATCAGGTTGACAGTAATTGCCAGGGATTTTTATCTCTCTTTTATGTTGTTCTTTTATCAGATTCTTAAGTCGATATTTCTTCATTCCTTTATATATTTCCCTCTCTGTTTAGGACTGTGTAGTTCTAAAAAAGTTTGGGAGATGTGATTATTTCCTTTGTCCTTAAAAGTTTTGGTTGTTGCACAAGTCTATGAAGTACCAAGAAATGGCACTGAGATTCTAAATACATTCACACTTTTTGGACTCTTGATTTTATTGTCATTTTTCTGTTGTAAAACATAATCTTGATTTATATGGTGGTATCACACTCTTGGCAGTTATATTCCTACACTATCAGCATGTATCAGATTCAACTGAGATCAGATATGTCTAAACCCCATCAAGAAATCAAGGTCTGGAGAAACGCTCGGCAGGTTGAAATGAAGATTGTGTTCACTGTCGGCTTTCTTTGTCCTGTACTTTTGTACTTTGTACTGCTTCACTCTGCATCATAAACCATCACCGCCCAGGTGAGCAGTAAATCACCAACTGTGCCGTCAGTCTTTTTACTTATTTACAGATGTATGTCTTATCATTTACTGTCTAATAACAAACGAAAGTCAGCTTTAAATGATAGGTGATCATAGATGCTAAATCCTAAACTAATCCAAGTTATTTGAGTTGAGAAGATGTACTGGAAATGTGTATGTGCTCTGAAAGGTTTTCTATACTCTGTGTTGGTGGTTTCTAACCTTTTTTTTCTTGTAAGTTTTTAAAATGATATGAATTTATGACACCTTATGACAGGTAAGGGCTTTATTCTTTATTTGAAAGACCTTTGGCTGCCAAAAAGTTGTGGCTACTCTTAATGGCTCCTTTCAAACACAAGATCAACAGTTTAAAATCACTCAGTATCAACATTGAAGTAGTAGATGATACAAGCCAAATGTTAAAAAAAGTGAGTTTGTGTACATGATTTTACAAATAAATAGAAATAGCCTATGAAGGGAACATGAATAAGAAAAGAGCATGAAAGTAACAAAAAGACTGTCAAACAGGGCAAAATCTTTATCAGTGTGTTGTCATGATGTTTAAGCTTTTCAGCCACAGTTTTTTCTCCTTTTCTTCTTGATAGTGTAAAAAGATTTTTATCGACTTGATGAGATAAAAGGATTTTCATTTGATTTGAAAGTTTAGGTTTGGAACAATTGCTGTAAGTTTTTATACCGAAGAAAAATCTGCAGTGAAAAACTCTGAGTCTTGAATTTCATTTTATGTTTTGCTAGTTAAACCCATCAAATGTATTTATTTGATGTAAAAACATAGTTGGCAGGATATCAGTCAGATATTCTTTATCAAAGCCTTCTGATTAGAGATTCTTCATGTTTAAACCCCCGGAGAAGTTGAAGGTCATTACGATAAAAGGAGAAGTAGAGCCAGTTTGGTAAAGGAAGTTACACAGAGGAATTAACAGAACTTTATGTAACTATTACAATGACTGACAGGTGGATGCTGAATCCTTTTTTGACATTTTGCTTTATTTACAGAAAAACAGCTGGAGAGAGAGAAAGACTCACGACTGCAAGATCTCCAGACTTGAATAAATAGATCAACACAAACCCCAAAATTGATGCTAAGCGCTTTATTTGTATTTTTTTATCCAGATTTCAAAGTATCTGCAGCACATATTGTACCATTTCTCTCTGTCATCTCTTTCTTGCTGAAACTTTGCACCAACCTTGACAACATTTCTTGAACCAAGCGCAAATTAAATTGAGTGGACTCGAAATAAAAACCCCCAAGAACTCTTAAACGAGAGTCATGGAGAGTTTGTTAAAAACAGGTTTCTTTCTTTTCTTTTTTTTTTTTTACAGCAAAAAAGAGTTCTGTCATTTGAGAAAGATTTTCGAAAGTGGGTCTCTCCCTCAGATTTGCATTGTCGTATGAAAGCGCTTCATTTCCGCTCAGTTGCCCTTGCATTCTCTTTTCTTCGCCTGCACCTCTTTCCTCCCAGTTCTAAGATCCGTACCAATTTCTTCCCCATTCCAGCAACTTCATTCTTCTCCCTGTATAATAGTGGATTTTCCATGGTGGATTTGTGGTGGGCTATTTTGAGCTCTGTACTGGCTCCTACATGCACCACTGTAATCCAATTGTGATAGTGTTAATTTTTAAAGCTTTATTATTGAAATTGCTGAGACCTAATTTTCTGATCCTGTCACCGTTGACGACCGCTGTAATCAGCTAATTTAAGTTATTCCAGGCCATTAAGTCACACACAGGGATTGGTCGTGGTCACTGAAACACAGCAGGGAGGGAAGGAGGGGATGATAATATCTGTGTTGAATGTTTAGCTTTTTTTGTGTGTATTCATGCTTGCAGTCATACAGGCAATCTGTTTGTCTCAGTTTAACCAATCCCTGAGAGACTTTTTTTCCTCTTTTGTGGCTTGTGTGTGTGTGCAC
>JAPZDY010000024.1:9019142-9032398 GCA_029783645.1 Ctenochaetus hawaiiensis
ATAGAAGTAACACACACAATCACGCAAACACACACATTGTGTTACATACAGACGATAGGGCCTGGACTCACAAACACAACTCTCTTTTTGACTACTTGGTTGCCAGGAAACTTAGCCCCAGTCTTTGAGAGTGAAGGATAATAAAAGAATTGTGTGTGTGTGTGTGTGTGTGTGTGTGCCCTCTGCCACTGTCTGGACTACTGGGGGCAGTTAGTTAACTCTCTCTGGGGGTTTGTGTCGCAGCCAGGGCTGTTAGTGTTGATTGCCTCTCAGACATCGCTGCCGTAGACAAAACCTCTGGACATAAACCTCCGGGCCTCTTGAATCTGCTGAATCTCCAGCAAGACAAGACCCAGAGCCTGAGGATTTTTTTAAATGTCATACATCTAAAAATGGTGTTTCAACACCTCAGAGCTACAGGGACTCTTGGTCAGTTTACTCTGGACACCCATTGTGGACTGAGGGGATGAAATTGGTCGTCTTGGTAAGTTTGAATTTGTTATTAACTGAGAAACTGTGTGCTCAGCTCTACTATATGTACCTCATGATTAAAAAACCTGCTCGACCGCACAGTGTGTACACACCAGCAGTCCTGGAAAAAAGGTGCAGCTAACCTGACAGTGATGTTGCCAGACCAAGAGCCTGCCATTATGCAGTTACAGCCTGGTGCTGTGATGGCTTTTTGGACAGTTTGACTGCAGTGGATGATACTCTGTACAACTTTAATAAACCCCAGATAGAAATCCAGCAGTGACAGTTTTGAGAGACCTGAAGTGGCCATCTGGGAAGAAGAAGAGAGGCAACTCTGGTAAGTGGGTTTTGTTTGCCAACAGATATGACAGCACTTTATTATATTTTTGTATTTCATCCTTTGAGTTGCAATTGTAAAATCCACATGACTGAAAGCACTTCCCTTCAGTTAATGACAGTCTGCAGCTTTGATGCATACTGGTTTGTCTCAACAGCAATATGTATTGTACATCAGCTCAAAATATGGGTCTCTTTTTGTGTAAATTTTATGGAACTGTGTCTGTGTAATCTCATAAAGACTGACGCCAGCTGCTTGCCACAAAACAAGTCAGGAGGTAGTTGATTAAAAGTTATCGCGCTCATAAACAAAACATGATCAAATCGTCCCCGGGGTTTCGCAATTCTTTTCCTTTATTACTGTGGCATCAATGTATCTGTTGCAGCCTGCTACTTGTTGTCAGTGATGTAAATAAGAGGTAGATAAACCATCATCAACTATTAGTATCATGCTGCAGTTAATCACCATTATAAAATGATAATAGCTTCAGCAAAGCATTGATTTTTATTTTTATTTTTTGCTTTCATTACACACCCTGTCATCTAAATCTCTGCTCAGTTTGATGCCACTTCCAATGAATTTGTCTCATAAACGTTTATGTCGGGCTAAAAAGGGAACTGAGGGTGTTTGTGTCCTCCACTGCCCTTTGTAGTGTTACGTAGCACGCTAAAGAGAAACTTTTCCATCAGCTTTCATTTCTCTTTTTTTAAACCTCAAAGGTTCTTTTTAATCACTGCACAGGCTAATTTAACAAATCCTTCCTTTTTTATTTGTGCTATTCATGCCGCTCATCCACCTTACTTCAGTATTTTATTTCACATCACCTGATACAACAGAGACTTGACATGCTTTGGCAACCTGACGCCTCCGCGATCCATTTGTGAGGCATAATTTGGGGACCTGTTCACCCACCTTTGAAAGCCACTGAGCTGGGGGCAAATTTTCTCTTGAAAATGAAATACCTTTCACACCATTCAGCACAGACATGTTTGGGTGGAGTGAAAAGACCCAACAAAGGAAGTTCAATGCTGTTATGACTGTGCCGTATGATTATGGTGACATGACAACCTGCTGTGAAACAGATACAGAGGGTTTCCAAAGGGATTACTCAAGCTGGGAACATCTTTTTTCATCATGTTACACCTAGAAAAGCAGTGAATCTGTTATTTGACTGTAAGTCTTCAATAAGGACTCACACACACATGCTTTACCTTCTTGACCTTGACTGGTACGCTGGTGATTGATTGACAGGGTGAGGTGTAACTATGGGAACGAGGATGGAGGTGGCACAGCTTGAGAGCAGGATGAACATCGAGGACTATAGAAAGCTGCACAGCCTTTTCCTCGTGAGTGTTCACTTGTTTTTCTGTTTTTTATTTGTCAGTTTATTAATGGTCTCATTTTTCAGCACCTGTAATTCATATGGGAGACATTATAAAAAAAAGGAGTGTTTGATTTATTCCTCTCTGTTTGCCAGTATCCCATTGAACAACGCCTCCAGGTCCCATAAGAAATACACAAATATGCCTCCTGTTGATCTTCACACAGGACCCCAGCGGTGCGTCTCGCTCCTTGTCCAGAGCTGAATTCATCCATCTGGCTTGGACGTCAATTGGACGTGGCTCCAAGGAGGAACATGGCCTCCTGTTCGACAGCGTGGTGGTCACTCAGGAGCACAGCGGCCTCCACCTGGACCTCGACGCCATTAAGGAAGAAGGGCGTGTCGACTGGGGAGCCCTGTGCTCATTTCTGCTGCTGGAGCTCTCTGATAAAGTGAAGAACACCAAAAACAGCAGTGGACCCCGCTGGAAGCCGGCGCGCACTTTCGCCTGTCCACATCGAGACCAGGTTCAAAAGGTAAAAAGGGTCACTGACCTCTTAGAGACTTAAGAGAAGCCGAGTTTGTTGTGAGGCTTAGAACGTGTCGCCCATTTAAAACACATGATCTAGTGCAGGATGTTATCTGAAATCCATTTTGACACTGACTGACTGGAGAATTCAAAACCCTGCTGACTGAGTGGAAATCCACATTATTAAACATTGTGCGAGGACAAGTTCGAAAGTATTAGGGTCTTGCTCATCAAAATGGCACACCTCTTTCGAGATAAATGGCTCTAGACTCCTTTAAGTTTAACATCTATCAATTAATATGTAAATGAAGCGGCCGGGAATAAAGTGCCTACTGCTGTGGTTAAAGTGATGGCTCACCACTTTAATCTTTCAATCCTGAGAATTTCAAAATGTCAGAGTGTTGTGTAAGTTGTTTTCCAAATGGCTGGAAGGTTTTGACCCCTTTAGCTTAGATTAGTCTTATAGAGGCAGACAGACTAATGTCGCCTGGAAGACTCTTATTTCCATCCTTTGAGTGAAGCGAGGCGAAACTAAAGCGGGGCAGAAGAACTAAGAAATGTGAAAACTATACTTCATACTAATTTTATAAAATAGATAAAATGGTACGATATGTCACCTTTTAAAGTTGTAAGTAAAACTATTCACAACTCCTCAGCCCTTAGAGGTCCACAAAAAACCCCAAAACATACAAAAAAACCAAACAAAAAAAACCTCATCTATGATTATGAAATTAATTGTTCGGGGTCAAAGCACCGTTAAATTCCTAAAGTCAACCTACGTTTCCAGTTTGTGGAAGTCATTCTGTTATTTCTACCCAAACTGTATATTTTTCTAGGTTTACTTTTGTTACTTTCTAACGTCCTCTGGTCTTGCAAGGTGTTGCACCTGCAGAGTTCAGGTCAGTATCTGACCGTGAGCAAAGGAGGAACTGTGGGGCTTCGGGACGAGGAGGACATGTCCCTACAGCACACACATCGACTGCACAACAGCACAGTCAAACCCAAAGACCTGTGGGTCACCGACATGGTGCTGCTGCACAATGCTCACAAGGTAAGAGAGCCACATGATGACCATTTGACTGGTCAAATCATTGATTGGTGTCCTGGGTATGTGGCCACACTCTGGGTTTGTAGCATAGATAACACAACTGGGCAAATTTTATTATATATATTAACTCAGGAATAAATAATTGATTGGTTGTCTCAGTCCTGGGGGGCAGATGTTGTGTTGCACAGAGGTAAACAAGTATTTCACCCAGTCAATTGATTATCGATCAGTTCTTAATGATGATATCAAACAGTGATGAATATCTTTAATTAGCAATTTTATAACTCACTGACAGATTTGTCAGTGAGTTATAAAATTATGTTGTATAACACACCAAGTTTTTCCATCTATGCAGTAATTATCAGGCACGACAGCTGTTAAATTGTTACTGTTATAGTCATGTGATAAGTTGCTGTTTTTCTGTATGTTTCTGTGCTTCTAATAAACTAATTATTCCTCCTTATCGCAGATAGCTGTGTCCTTCACAAGCAGGGAGGTGTGTTTTTATGACATACTGCCAAAACAAGACTTCAGCTGCAAGTATAAACTCCAGGTAACGGCTAAAACTGCAAGAAGGAACAATATATGTTTTGATCTGCTGTTTTGAATATTTTCTGCCATCATATTAGAGTACACTGTTATCCAGAAATGTGTAATCTGACCACAGTAAAGTGCTGATGAGCATCACACATGAGACTGTACTGCCACAATTTTTATCCTCTCTAGGGTTTGAAGTTTACCCCCTGGTGTCTGGACTACTGGGTGGATCCTTCTCACCCGGATCAGGCTGTTCTCACTATGGGAGACATTGGAGGACAGGTACACAGGAAGAAACATGTAAAGGAATGATAGAGGGAGGAAAGAGAAGAGGGAGGAAAGCAGAACATTTTAAGAAATCTTTTTGTTTCTGTATCATCTGTCCATCACTTCATGACTGTGTGTGTGTGTGTGTGTGTTTGTGTGTGTGATCCCAGGTCAGTGCTTTATGTTTTACCTCAGCTCATATCTCCCTGTTTGAGAGATTCAGTCTGAGGACAGACTCAGATTCTGTAGACATCATCCTCTGGGATGAGCTGGTCAAAGGAAAGCACGGCTCCTGTTACACTGTGGCACACCAGGCACACACACCTGCCTGGGTAAGAAAAGGTGAGAAATATAAGCAAACACACACCCACACACCCACACTCACACAGACACACACACACCTGCTCAGTCACTCAGTCTTTCTTTGATAACAGCCCGATGAACTTGTTCAAATGCACAAGAGCTCGTCTTTCTTGTAGCTTTGTTAACGTTTTCAACATTCTTCATTGTCCTGCCACAACTCAAACCTCTCTGGTTACACATCTACTATTTCACATTGTATGCAAATAAAGAGGACAACAGAAAGAATTTACAGTAGTAGATCTATTCCAACATGCTAACATATCAGAAAACTGGTATTAAAGAACAGACTGTGGTTTTAAATAATCACTGGTTTAAATTGGACCCCAAATCCTATTTTCTTCTGTAGTTTACTGCACTCACCTGGAAACTCAGGTCATAAAAAGTTTATTAGCTGGACAGAATAAGAGAATGCAAACAAAACTTGTGCTTCAAACTGGCTGAGAAAGAAGACAAAAGAACACACTGTGGGTGTCGGACACACCTGGCGCTCACACAAACTTTTACCTTGGCAGCTGGGATGAGAGCCACTGTCTGTGCTTGCTTGCTAACATTTTCAGCATCACTATAAAACGGCTTATGCAACACCATGGAAATGCTTGGGTGTGTCTCTTTTGCTGATGCAGACCAACACACACACACACACACACACACACACACACACACACACATACATACTGATGCACATGCTGCGAGTCCTGAGTCATCCACTATGTAGTATTGCACGGCCAGACTTTTGACTCTTGGCATAAAGTCACAGGCTCAAGGTCTGGCCTCTTGAGACTCCCCTCTTCAGCTCCGCCTGGGTAACAAAGAGGTCGCTTAGTTGTATCTTGATTGCATCATTCGTGTAGCAGCCCCTCTGAAGAGTCATTGGACTGTTTGATAATGATTCAGCAGAGGCAGCGCTCTGAGATTTAGCTTGGCTGAGAGGGGAGATCCCGATGAAGGGGAAAAAACAAGAATAAAGTACTTATAAATAAGCACAACAAATGGGAAAACAAAGGGAAAACAAAAACGCAGGAAACAGAGGAGACAATGCCAAAACATTTAAAGTGCTGGTTTATTTAAATTTTCACATGCTGTGTGTGAGTGTGCATGGGAATTAGCAAGAGAGGGTGTATGCTAAGGTTTGCCGTGCATGTATATATGTGTGTGTTTAGTGTTTTTAGAGAAAGGCAAGGAGGGAGCTTGTGTGACTGTATATGTGTGTTTGCATACCTCTGGGGTGCTGGTGCTGTTCTTTTGAAGTTGCCCACCCTGCAGTATGAGTGGGCTGTGTACCATTAGACATGGCTGGTTATCCAAACCTCCAAACCTTCAGGCTCACGGGCCACCAGAGAGCGAAGGGAGGAGGGGAGACGAGGGAGAGAAAGAGAAGAGGTTAGGGTGGTGTACAGAGTAGAAAATTGAGAGGAAATTAGGAGGAAATTGGGATGGACACAGACCCGTAAGGACAAGGAAGAAGAGCTGTAGGAAGTGTGTGTCTGTGAGAGAGAAAAGCATTAACATATCCACATAATGTTGTGATCAAAGAAATGCAAAAGAACATTAAGAATGAACGCCAGTGCGTAAAATGTCCCAAAATGTGCAGCGATTTGTTGCAGAACAAAAGAGCTTTGCTTTGATGTAGATATAAAGTGACGCCTGCTGCTGCTCTTTAAATTCTAAACTCACAGCAATCAGTGTGACATTACATACAAAACACTGGCTGAAGGAGATGTTATGTGTCTGAGTCTGCATCACAAATAGCATGGTTTATGATTTTGTGCGTGTCAGAGACAGAAAGAAGACCTCATAAATCAATGATGAGTCATGCGACGCTGTCTGAAAATCCACTGATCTTTTAATTCGCAGGACGGAGAAAAGAGGTGATGTATGTAATCTAATCCAAGGCAATTACTTGCCCCAGCTTTGCAGCCGATCTTTGACCTATGACTGTCATATGCCATCTTGAAACCCGCACTTATTTGTGCTGTATTTAAAAGCCAAGCAGCTTCTAATGTGGCATCGCATTTAGCTCTTCTCAATCAAAGTGTTAATTGAGATAGATGGTGATGCAAGATCCATCACTTTTTCTGCAAAACCAGTGAGCAAATCGAACAGACTTAATTCTCTGCTGCGCTGAGTGGCCCTGGATTGGTGGGTTTAGCTACAGCAGGGTTGCAGTCAATGCACATTAGCACTGCCACTTCAGAAAGTGGATGTCCTTCAGAGTTGTGTCAGTGAAGGCATTTGCAACAGCTGGGTGAAGTATGTCATTTGAAGAAATAAAATGAAGTGAACAGAATGTATTCATCCAAATATGTTGCAATATTGTTTTGCATCGAGTTTGTTGAGTTTAAAACCAATTTATTCCCTCTGATTGTAACTTCTGCTGCATTTTTGCTCTACCCAGAGGGAAAGCTTGGAAGTCAGTGACCTTTATTTCTTAATTTTTTGTATTCTGTTCCTCCTAAAATGAGTTTTTTCACCCAAAAAATTAAGATGAAATCTTCATGAATTAACATTTTCATGAATGAGAGTCATTGTTCTCTGTCACCGGTGATCATTCTCTACACTGTGACTGCTTTTCCTTGCTCAGTAATTACTGTCAGTCATCTCAAGGCCTTTTACTTGTGCATTTTAAACGATAAAATTGCATAATTTAAGCTCCAAGATTAAGATTTTATGTCTCTGAGATACATAAGGGAAGTGTTCCGGGAAGAAGTTTTTTAGTCATTGTAAATAGCTCTCTGTCCACTGCTAGTTCCTGCCTTAAACTGTTCCTCTCAAGACATTTTCTCCACTAGACCGTTTTTAAGTTCACATTTTTATTGAAAGTCTAAGAATTTTTTTTAAATTAACTTCTTCAATGAATAATTATATCCTTGATAAATTTCAGTAATTTTATAGCCCTTGAGATTTATAAACAATCCTTTACTTTCAGCTGATGAATGAGATTGTTAGATTTTATTTTTTCTCCATTTCAGCTCAGCTCCTGACATAGTTGACCATTGTACACTGTTGGATGACTTTGGCAAGTGAGGTGGCTTTAGGGATGCTGCTCTAAACTGCTTTAAATCTTATTTATTAAACAAAAATATTTTGGTTTTGATTGGTGATGTTGCCTGCTCTTCCTGTAGTGTTCCCCAAGGCTCTATCCTTGCCCCCTCTTTGATTTGTATATACCTGTTGCTATTTTTAATACCATGCAATGTGGAGGAAATGCAGACCCTTATCAGATATTTTACACTGACATTTTATTTGTAAAACATCTCCGGATCAAAGGTGAGCAGTCTTCTGCATTCAGGACCCTTCAATTCGAAACTCCCCTTTTCCTGCTTTGGCTGTAGGCAAGATCATGAATCAATTCTCAAAACTTAGGTTAACCAGCTTTGTCTTCATTCTGAACACTATTTTATTTCTAACATCTCCTGTCTGTTTTTTAATTATTATTATAGTTCTTATACTGCTGTTGTTCCATTTTATTTCATTTAATTTTGTATCATATTTAGTTTGTATTATATTTAGTTCTTAAACTTCATTTGGCTCTTTGCAGTCCTGAAATGTTTTAATCCTGGTTCAACCATGTAAAGCACTTCAACTCAGTAGCTTAATTGTTTGTTTGTATGTTGTAGTTTCTTTCACCTCCAGTTTTAAATTGACTTTTAAGTCAGGAGCACACTGGCTTTTTCTCAGTGTTACTCACTCTTTTGTAGATGTAAGCTAATTACAGTATCTGTCACACCTAATTTACTTTCCCTCTCTGACTCTTTCCTGCTGCAGTGCATTACCTGGGCTCACTGGAAGCCTTTGTGTCATGCAGCACTAGACTGCAGAGCAGCATGGTGATTGGCTGGAGGGAAAAGGAAAGCAGAAATTTGCGAGTTACTTCGTTCTGTACAAAGAGCGGCGTGTGGGACATCGACTACCACACTGGACTAAATCTGATAGGTGGGGACCAATTTGCACTCAGGCTAGTGACTTCTTATTGTGAAGTGTGAGCAGATAGTAAGTGTTCTTCCATAACCTGCCTTTTCAAATTTTATTTCATGAGCTTAAGATCACAGATTTGTCCCAGACAGCCTTACAGTCTGTTCAACACTTCTGACTGGGGAATATTGCTCAAAATCAAAATAATCAATATCTTTAACTACACATTTTCCATTCTTGCAGTAAAGCTATTTTTTTTTGGATCTGAAATAAACAAGAAATCATGGGTTAGGATTATTGAATCAGTATAAAAACACTTTTGAAGATCCGAAAACTCAAAATGTGTTTTTTTTCCAATGTTAATTCTCTCTCATATGTCAGATTTTAAAGTCATGCCCCTCCAGTGGATCCTATGGGACCAGATTCTGGAAAAAACCCAATTTAAACCCATTTAAAATGTGCTGTCAATTACACACTTAATGTTTACAAATTAAAAAGATAATTCTGCAGATGAATCAAGGCGCAGCAGAACAGGATGGTTTCCTGTAATTAATTGCAAAAAGCACCTCAGCTAATTTGAGACGTTGTGATTGGTTGCAGCCACAGCAGGTGTGGATCATCAGGTCTTGCTGTGGAACCCTTATGTGACTTCAGAGCCAGTTTGTGTGCTCAGCGGGCACACGAGCTCTGTTACCGCAGTTCGCTTCATGCAGACAAAACATCAACTGCTCAGCTACTCCAAAGATAAGGTAGATGTGTGTGTGTGTGTGTGTGCAGAGCTATGCTAGAAAAGATAATGTAGATAATAATGATAAATGGCCCTGCCATTGTGTTGTTAATTGTTATATCTTGCTATAATTATACAAAGGAAGCAGGTGCGCATGTTTTGTAGCCTGTTTTCACTGCTGCCATTAAAAAAACTGCAGTTTCTCAAAAGTAGGACCACGTTTTCTTTTAGAGCCTTCATCTTTCTGATCCAAAGAGGATGTAGCTGCTCATGCCGCTTTTCCTCTCCACGTTGTAGCTCTGTGCATGTTTGCCTTCTCTTTGGCTTTTCTGAAGATAATGAATATTTTAGAAGTGATTTATGTTCCATCTGCCTTCTGCTCAAACACCATCTGCCATTGCAAGAAACTCTGAAAGCTTTACCTCAGTTTCCTCTGGAAGAGTCCCTGAAACGGACACAGTTGTCTTATTTTGTGCCATAGAACAACATTGCAGAGTTGTTGTGAGTTGCATTAGTGCTGGAACAACCATTTCCATCTGTGTTGATTGTATTGTTGTGTTATGATGATAATGTGATAAAAAAATGTTTTTGTAGATTTATTTTCTTTGCATTTGGTGTTTCACAGAGCTTCTCACCTTACGTACACTTACCAGGTCCTCTGTCTATGGGATGTAACAAGCCAGCGATGTGTTCACCGTCTGACTGGTGTCTTTCCAAAGACGCAGGAAGACACGCACACCCTCGTTTTCCTCAATGAGGAGCGTCAACTCCTCCTGCTTTCCTTCAACAGCCTGCTTCTCCTGCTTGAGACTGAAAAGGAGGAGAAGAGGACCAGCAGTCATGAACATCCTGTTACCTGTGTGTTGTATAATAGTCTGTTCAGACAGGTATGCAAGTAAAATGGCTCCCTGAGAATTTTTTGTTTAAATTTAGTTTGTTCACATTTATCCAGAGACATATGACAGTAAGCAGACAGTATAAATGTTGTAAGCTAGAGGTGTATTTCAGGAGATATGCTAGCTGCATTAGGAGTTTGGGTATGCCTTCATGATATTGTTGGAACTAAACTGATTATGTTTTGATAGCACTTTGCCTTGATGCATGTTTCACAGAGGAATAATGCTTTCTACCTTTAAAAGAACAACAACACCTGTGTGTCGTTATTCGTTTTATTACTGCATGTTTTTCTCCCTTTGCTCCATTCCATTACAGATTTACACAGTTGGCATTAGTTTCCGACACAGTGTAGCAACACCACACAAATAAAACAGTTAATGCATCCAATATGAACATTTCTCATTTTAAAAAGTGCATCCTCTCTTGATTTGTTTTCCCCCTTGCTTTTATTCTATCTTGACAGCCGCATTAGTTGCATATTTTCTTCAGTGGTGGCTTAGCGCTAAAATAAAGTGTAACGAAGCATGGAGAATGGTTTGTCTATGTGAGAGTCATTAAAGAATACATCAGCAGAAGCTTGTGGCATAAAAACGATCAAACTCTTCTTGATGAATGATGTCCTCTCTCCTTCTGCCTGTCTGTCTGTCTGTCTCTCTCTCTCTCTGCAGGTAGTCAGCAGCGACTCGGCCTCCTCTGTGATCTGCTGGTGTGCTGACTCAGGCCAAAAGGTCAAGCAGTTCCACCGTTGCCATGGAAACGCCGAGATCTCCACCATGGCTCTGGATGGTACGCAGACCCGGCTGTTTACTGCAGGCACTGACGGAGAGGTTAAAGTAGGTGGACAGCCACACACACACACACACATATATACACACATACACACACAAAATCAACCATAAAACTGCTGGTTTGTCCTCATACAGATACAAATAAATACAACCAGGTGGAAACTGGATGATGTGAAGAGTTTCTACGAATTTCATTTCTCATGGAATTAATTTATAGAATAGACAAAATTAAACAGGGAACAGGTTTTATTATAGTTCTGCCATCTAACCTGAACCCACTGACTTTGTTCTATTTTCACAATACTTGACCACAATCAAGACATACTGGCATTGTGCATCTTAGTAAAGAATGTGCCAAAAAGCTTGATTGTACTGCTCTTGTGTAGCGCTCCTATCTACTTTTAACTCTTATTTACACATTCACTCACATGCCAATAACAGATCACTACAATACAAGGGGCTAGCCCAGCGGTCCCCCACCTTTTTTACGCCAAGGACCTGTTTCATGTAAGACAATATTTTCACACCAGCCTTTAAGGTGTGGGGGATAAATATACAACTGGCATAAAAACAAATATAAGCACATAAAAATACAATTCACCATTATGTTGAGTCATTACTCATTACGTTACTCATTTTTGCTAGCTTGAGGGCTTAACCGAGGTAACATACCAGTGACTTAGGTGAGCGTTTTGACCTGTCTTAACCTGTGTCAAGAGGCACAGATGGATGTAATTGGGAGAGAATCTGATTATTTTACAAAATAAAACATCTTTCATCAATAAAATATTTATTTATTTTTTTCTATGCGGCCCAGAACCAAATAACAAACGGACAGGCACCGGTCCACGGCCCAGTGGTTGGGGACCACTGGGATAGCCACCTATATAGTTGTGGTTCAGTGCCTTCAACATGAGGACAGGAGTAGCCATGAATCCGCTGCCTACCTTGTGATCAGAGGATAGCCCACTCTACCTCCTATGCCCCACTGTACAAGCAATGCTCAAAGTATTAACTGTGTTATTAGTTTTTATATACTTAATATTAGGTTAGCTCTGTTGCCTTGTAGGTAGAGAGTTCTTCCTCCACTTTCCCCTGCCATCAAAACCATGTATGTTATGTTAATTCTTCATGATCGAGGCACAGCGCTTAGAACTGGAAGGGTCCCTGGCTGCTGCACAATGGATGTCCACTGCTCCTTAGGGATGTGTTAAAGACAGAGAGGAAATTTTACTGCATTGTTCTGAGTGTGATTTTATGCAGCAGTAAAGAATCTTATTCTTGCACATGTAGACTTGCATAATGAGTTAGCGTCTGTCACATTTTTGTGTTCATCTCTGTCTGTAGCCTCTATAATTACGGGTGTGCACATGCAAGCACATGTGTCGTCTCTCGGCAGAATCCTGTGTTGCACAGCTTTTTCTTTTCTTTTTTTCAGATTTTTGTGTGACTGCTTTTGTACTCTGCATTTAAGCTTTCCGTAATGATGCCAAGCTAAGTGAAAAATAATGAAATAATAGGTATAATTATGCACATTATAATCAAAATAATCAGGCACATCAGCTCTCTGACCCCATGAGCCCTTACTAGAATGCAGCCATGTGCATCCTGTGCATGTACAGGCAGTGTCAGGTATACACTCACCACGCCATCTGAGACAGCTACGCGAGTCATCCTCAGCAGAAGACGCAGGCACCCCTTGGGCCAATTAGTAACGAGATGCATCATCTCTTCAATTTTCATCAACACTGAACCCGTGGTGTAGCAGTTAGGGCCATTCAGAATGTGAAATTTTGACCTTTTAATTGCAGCGTTCCCATCGGGCCAATCAGTGTTTCTTTGTTAAATGCCAGAACACAGATGCAAACTGTGTCATCATGCAAAATAAGAAAGACAATGTGAAATATTACCTGGGCTGTCGGGTCTGATGGATGTGCAGGAGGGTAGCAGCTTGATAGTCTGCATCTTCATGGTGGCAGCCAAAAAATATTGTCTTTTCAAAATATCTCATCTTTGTTTTTTCAAAAAAAAAAAAAAAAGAGAAATTGCATGAATAATT
>JAPZDY010000024.1:9041342-9072512 GCA_029783645.1 Ctenochaetus hawaiiensis
CTACTGCATATACAGCCTGTTTTTGTTGTTGAAATACACAGATGCACACTGGCGAATTACTGTGTGTGTATTGTGTTTACACATTACAAAGACTGTAAGGATTTGGGCATCTTTTGAAAAGTGACTGTATAGTAGCTACACATCAAGTATTATTTGATGTGCTGAGTTTGCTTCAAGTTTTCTCCAACTTTTAACTACTTTTCATATGCAGCAACTCAAGTAAACTGAAGTTTACTTTTCTTTCCTTCTTTATTTTAACTATGTGGTTGCTTGACTTGTTTTTTCCAGCTTGATTTATTCTCAGTGTTACTCCTACAGTAGCTGCATGTTCTCGATCTTGTGGTTAGCAACTTGGTAGAAAAAAACACAGCAAAAAACAAACAGAAAAAAAAAAATCTGAATGAGCCTTTGGACCCTGGCCTTTATGCCTGCCGCTCAGGCTGACTGTGTGTACGTGTGTGTGTGTGTGTTGTTGGAACTCAGCCCTCGCATAATGGTACATGTTGTTAGTAGAGCAGCCTGTCTGTCAGTTTCTTTTGTCCCAGATCCGACTTATTTTCCAGCCAAAACTTGCCTAACATCTGGTCAGCTGTGAAGAGGAGACCAATGTGCCCTCAGCCGCTTTTTGAGTCTGCATCTGAGCATCCACTCTCCTCAAGAAAAGGCTTTTTTTTGCAGAAGAGTTTGACATGTTTTTGGCCTGCAAAACGCACAATACCTGCCTCTGGCTGCAGATTTGACCCATGCCATTCTCATACCTGCTTCTTCTGTTGATGGTCTATCTGCTTCTAACATCAAGGTCCTTGCTGTGCTGTCTAAAATAAGAACAACATCATCATTGATTGTTCAGTTCAAAGTTTGAAGGAATTTCTGTGGTTCAATACAAAGCGAAGACGGTGCCAAACAGACATCCAAAGAGGTGTTGCAGATCTATTTTTTGTTTGTTGGATGGTTGATACTCACTCCAGCAACAATATGATCCTCAATCCTATGATTAACATACACAAGAAAGACTCCATTTTAGACTCACAGTCTGACCTCTTACAGGCGTTCTGCATTTTTCACAATTGTGCCACTGTTGTAACTTAATTGCCTTTTAAAACTACCAAAAACACTTAAACACATAAAGTCATGCAGTTATTATTCCATCATGCATGTTTCTTTTTGTCCATCAGGTGGTGCAGACCTGGTGTCCTGTGGAGGTTCAGGTGTGGTTAGACTCTGGAACACAGTTCACAGCCGTCTGGTTGGAGAGTTCACAGCTCATGACGCAGACCTGGGGTCTGTAGTTATGACTGTCAGCCCCTGTGGGGAATATTTAGTCACAGCTGATCGGGAGGGAACAGTGAAGACTTGGGACTTGCAGGTTAGTTTTGGTCCCAGGCTGTTAGTAGCTAGAGGGACTCAAGTTTATGACTTGGACTTGAGTTTGAGAACTTTCTTTTAAATTTTCTTTTGTTTAGTTTTTAGTGAGCACATTAAAATTAGGCAGTGTCTGTTAAGCTGAATGTCATTCCCTTCCTTATTATCATGCATAATAATGCACAGAGCCACAGATGAATGTAAGCTGCAGCAACAACATCATGATGAGCACACCTGCAGACGCTGTGCCATTTGTTGTAACCTTTGACTACAATTACTTCACAATACACCCAAACAAAAGAACCTTTAAATACAAGAGCTGCAGTAACCGTTTAAAAGATGCCAGATCAACCACATTAACTACTTCAGGCCCTTTTATACAAGACCTGAAAGATGAGTCAAATGTTTGCAAACTTGTTTGTTTTCTTGCCACACTTCTCAGACATAGATTGCTGGCTTTGCCGAGATTTTAAAACTGGTCAAGTAACCATCATCCATGTTCTGCTGCCACCATTTTTTGGCTAAAATCAAACAGGGAAAAAGACCAGTTAAAAATGTTATTTATTAATATCAACTATATGCATTTTACAGGTTTGGTGACCACATGGCTTTGAGCTTTACTTCACATAAAAAATGTTAGCAATATTATGAGTTAGCAACAGACAAGCGAGTCCTTTTTTCTTTAAGTAGGACTTCAACATTGGTCTATATTGTAGATGTATGTTTAGGCAAATTCAGTCATCAAATTTAAAGGAGAGGCCTGATTAATAGGTTTTTCAAATTACATTACAATAGCCTTTTTAAAGTAATCACACACCAACCGAATAATGAGTTTAATCTGTTGCACACTAATAGATAAAGATGCGCTGATAATACAGTTGTACATGCTTTGAATTCCTTAGATACAGCTGTGCAGTGTCCTCAGCTGATGGTAGCAGCAGATGTAGGATTGTTGATTTCAATCGTAAGAGACTTGAAACTTGACCTAAATTTGGTCCCTCAAAGACCTGAGACCTGACTTGGACCTGCAAAAAATGACATGCGAGCATCTCCGACATGAGCTGCCGTGGACCACACTAATGCACAGAGAGACTACATGCCTCCATGACATTTGTGTAGACTGTCAGAAGAACAAGAGACAGAGTGTCAAAGACAGAGAGAGTGATGGAGATTGGTGAACACAGAGCCGGAGGGAGGGACAGAGATCAAGAGATAGACTGCGGCAGACAGTGAACCTCGATATTTCCATTAGATCAGGCATGTTGTTCACTCTGAAAATGACAGCACTGTCTGTCATTTTGAAGCCCCGGCAGCTTGCTGGAGTAAAACCAGACCAGTCAATCACTTAGAAACTCTCTGCTAAAATATTAGCAGAAGAAGACAATGTCCCCATCAAAATTGGTATTTTATTTAAAAATTTAGAGGCGGTTCAAATGAATAAGTAATTTTTCAAAATGCACCAATTTTTTGCATAAATACACGCTGAAATCTGTCGAAAAACTCTCATTACTATGACATTTTTTGGCAAATCACCACAAGAAAGGATGAAATCATAACAAATGATCAATTATTTTAGCCACTTAGCTGGTTAGAGGTTCACTTAAGTCTGAACACTTTACATATATCACATGTCTGATATAGCTTAAGAGTTTCTGATACCTCGGAGAGGCCTTTTGACTTTTTGACTCTGATTATGAAGACTCAGATCACGCCATCGGTAAGGCGGAGCCGCGTCACTGTCATGCTCATAATCGCTGTAAAAGAACACCCTCTCGGGTATTATTGCCACAATATTCACAGCTCAACTCTCTGTCACAGTTTATAAGAGGGGATGAATTCAAATGGGTGCGTCTCATTTGGCTTCCAGTTTAATTTATGGAGATTTATGTATATATGTAGCAGAGTTGAAGAAGTTGGACAAGCTCAGTGCTCTGGTAGAAATCCTGTCCTTCGGCAAGTTTGGAGCGAGCTTTGGAATCAGCTGAATGCCTAACATGATTGCTCGGGATACGGAGTCGTGCTCTCAGACTCGGGACTTCGCAGTTCGGTATCAGCTTTGGGTCTCACCCCAACATGATGCAGCAGTTTGTGATTTAAAATAATTTAACCCGAGCCATCTACAATGTACCAAATAAAGTATTCATGGTGATGTTGACTAAACTGTATGTTTTTTTTATGATAATGTATATTTCTTGCAGCAAAACAAATCAGGTCAAAGGTCATGTTTAAACAGTTTTCATCTGAATTTATAGACGGTTCATCGAAAGGTCCAGTTCACAAGTTTCACTTGCAAAAACAATATATATTATTTATAAATATATTTTCAGTAGCAGTGATATTAACAGGTACACATCCTGCATTAAAATTTAAAACGACTAAGTTTCCCACTATGATTGCTTCCAGTGCTTAATTTGTAAATCATGAGGCCCTGAAACAGAGAGAGGATGATGATCCGGCGGGTCAGGAGAGAAAATGCCATGGAGGGCATCAAAT
Organism: Ctenochaetus hawaiiensis; assembly: GCA_029783645.1. NCBI lineage: Eukaryota > Metazoa > Chordata > Actinopteri > Acanthuriformes > Acanthuridae > Ctenochaetus > Ctenochaetus hawaiiensis. The sequence goes on from JAPZDY010000024.1 coordinate 9,045,198, forward strand.
TATTCAAAGAGGCAGGAAAACTCTGAGGTGCTCGACGCTAAAACTTTACAAAAATATGATCAAAAACAAAGTTGTATTTATTTACATTCATCAGAGCATTCATTCAATATTTACTCAGAATCTGCAGGGGGAAGTGTGTAGACAGCTGTTATTTTGTTTTTCAGGCAACTCTCTCTATTTTTCTCTCGTCCTTTACTTTTCTGTAGTTTCCTCTCTGTCTTTGTTTGCTGTAATGTGGGGAAACTGAATTAGGCCTTAAACTCCTACTTATGGCCACAAAAAGGAAAAAAGGCGAAGTGATGTGTTCTGTCTGTCTTTCTCTGTTTATCGATCTCAGCACTCTGTTTCAGTACTGCGGATGGCGCCACACGCACACACACACACACACGCACACACACACACACACCTACACTTAAAGAATTGGTAATATGTCATGTTCTTGGTGTAAAATCTTCCTCAGAGAGAAGAAGGAGCTTTGGTTTAATCCAATACTATATGTTTATCGGTAAAAGTTTTTTCACCTCTACACAAACACGATAGTTTTCTGACTTTCACTGTCTGCAGTGAGCTATTGGTCTGAATAATTGTAACAGTCTGATGTGTCTTAATATTGATTACTGACGGCGGCTTATCAGCATTGGGCATGCAGTAAAGTTGCCCTTTTGTGGAAGTTGAAAACACTTTCTGTAACCAACCAACCACGTAAAAAACAAACCAAAAGATTGTTATTTTTTATTTGAAGTTTTTCCTTACTGTGGTGTTAGACTAGAGGAAGAGATAAGCAGATCTGTCCTGCTTTTTGATAAATAAAAGAAGTTTATAGTCAAACAACCCCCAAACACATTTATCACTTTTTTCTTAAATATTACTAAAATGTTTTTCAAGCCAAAACATTGATAAAATAATCTCCTGCCTTGCTTCTTTGTCCTGTAGTGTTATTGTGATGAGCAAAATGACGTAATAACCAAAGAACCTCCAAAGCTACTGCATTGTTTCCATCCACATCTGGATCAAGTGACTCACCTGGAGACGTGTTTCCGAGGGGACAGACTCCTCCTCCTCTCCGCATCATCAGACTGCACTGTGGCCCTGAGCTACCTGCCTGGAGATACCGTTGGTCTGTTCGGACAGGTACACACACACACTTACACAGGTCATCTCGGTACACTGCAGTGGCTTGGATTACAAACCATAACCTGCTTGTTTGAAATAAATTGTTTGGGATGGCAGCGATATTGTTCAGCATCACACTGTCAAGGTAACGGCCTCAGATCCTCACGGTTCAAACGTAGCCACGCAGGCTGCCTATGATAAAGCCTAACCTCCCACTCTGCAGCATGCTGGTGGGTGGCAGTATCCAGTTGACGAAATGGATGTGAAACCCAGCATCAAGCCGCAGTTAGGCATATGTGTGCGTATGTGTGTGTGTGTTTGATTTTGAGTAAAAGGAGGCCCATGTTAAGCTAGCCTGGGGCGGTGTATGCTGAGTGTTGCTTCATTTTAGTTTGCCTCAGGCCCACGCACACATACACACACACACGCACACAAAAATACACCATATCCCAAAGAAGAACATGCGTGTATAAAAGCAAACATGCATGCACCCACTGATAATATTCTGTATACAATAGAAGAGATTTTTTCATACTGCTGTGTAAATGCTTGTTCACATGAGTATCAAAAGATAAAAACACAGCTGGAAGACAAAAAAAGCTGTCTGTTAAAATCTAGTGCAAGGGGTATTCAGTTTCTCTTTAGATACTGTTTGATTCATAAATTGTCCATGTAATGCTGGTAAATTCTTAAAACAGAAGACTACATCCATATCCAGCCTATGAGGTCAACAGAGGACGCACTGTTTGTTATGAATGAGCTTTCAAGCCACAAGAAAAATACAGAAACACAAGAAAGAGCTTCCCGCTACAGTTTACGAAAACTCCTCAGGCACACTGGCTTGTGTGTTTTAACTCTCTAAATCCACATTCAAAGTCGATTCAAAGTCAAAAACCTCACGGTCACGGGGTCACTAAGCAAACCAGCAAAACTCACACTGAGCCAAAATATTCTCGCTTTCTGTCGTCACTGCTGTAGGAGGAGCAGTGGCAGCTGGAGAGACAGAGACCTCCACACCCAGAGCAGGAACAAGAGGGGGAAGAGGGTTTGAGGGTATCACCTGAAGCTCCCAGAGAGACGCCCGCTGACCAGTGACCCAACACCTCTGCAGAGGGTGGAGATGTGGGCGTAAAAGAAGAGAGAGAGACACTGCAGGGCCAAACCTTTATCTAGATGAAGAGTTGAATCTGTCTGAAGTACACTGTGCTGTAATCGTTCTGCTTTATTTTCACTGCTCCATTTCATTTTCCGGTAGAGCTGCAGCAGTTTTTGAATTGTTCTGTGGGCATTTAAAATTTTCTTTATTAAAACGCAATGATTTCCAATGGGATGTTGGAGGAACAACTGAAACATATCATGTTTTATTTTAAGTCAAAAAATAAAGTGTTTGTGAAGTTTTTCTTTACAGTATTCACTTTAAATAATATTCAAAAATAACCTTTAGTTTTACAGTTTCACAAGTAAAACTAAGCCATTGTCTGTCATGTATTCATAAGAACTTGAGTCAAAAAAAACAGCCTTAAATTGGAGCTTTCACATTTTATTTCAGTGCCTCAGGACCGTGTGGTGTAACAATGAATAGTCATTGCTGCCCTTCACAACCACAAAGAATGAAATCGCATTTGTGATGCTCCCAGATTTTTGCTCTGATGGTTTGAGAACAGAAAGAAATCTGGTTGAACATTATTTTTCTGGGAATTAGACTGTGCCTGCCTTGTGGTTTGAAAGTGATTGCACTATTGTAACATGAAAGTCAGTGAAAGTTGAGAATCTCTGAGTTCTCAAAGTCGGCCTCCCATTCTTTGCCGAAGGAGTAGCTCCAGGCTGGCACACAGATTTGACACCACACATTAGAGCTTAAGATTCTCTGTTTTTCTAGACTTTTGTGTTGGATTTTCATGTCGTGAGCACTGACAGGGCCGTTCTGATGTAAATGCACGATATGCGAACTCAGAATTTTTCTGATCATTAAAATAAAACTTAGACATTTCATGTGACTGGACTTTATTTAACTGACTCTTTTTATTGAACTCGCAGTTGTGTTTGGAGTAACTTACCAAAAAGTGGGCTGTTAAATGGCCAGTAGCTACCAGGAGAGACGGGTTTAATGAGTAACTGACAACCAGCCAGCAGACAAAATGGCACCCAGCCTCATCCTGGCTGACAATGTTGTGGTCCAACTTTTAGTTTTGTTTTCATGCAGTTTCTGCTCTTCTTTTTTGTTGTGTTTAGCACTCTGTTTAAGCACGAAACACATTCACAAACACTTCACTGTCATTTGATGTATTTATTGCACAAACAGGATGTCGTCTTTGTGTGAGAACTGAAAAGATCTTTGCAGCTGCCTGAGCTGTAAAATGTCTCTGTCAGCAAACAACAAATCTGGATATTTTATGACACATGTAAATAAAAAGTGTGTAACACAACATGGAGAAGACAAGACCAAGAAAGGACACTTTTTTTCTTTTTATTTAACTGCCTTATCATTGTCTGAAGAACAATGGCAGGGTTTCTAGGACTTCACTCAAATTAAAGTAGACAGTAAAGGTATCTCAGGTCTGTCTTCCTTCTCTGTTATTGGTGCAGTGAATTTCTGCCAAATATATACACACAGACAAACATATCAGGTGTGACGAGTCCAGCATGTATGTTTATCCTTTGAGAACAGTGTGGCAAGTAAAATCTGACTCTTAAGCTTAGATTCTCGATGGTTTTGTCAAATTAACAGTGCCACCATAGACAAATAAGTTATGTTTTAACATACGTTTTCCAGACATAATGAAAAATGTCCTCACTGAGTCAAGAAAAAAGATGTCCTCATATTCAGTCAGCAGTAAATCTGTGCCTGCACAGCAGCAGAAAGCTCTGAATGTCTGTCATAGTTACAGTTAGTATGATAGACAGTGAATGATGTTAAGCTTTTATGAAAGGTCAATCAAATATGTTACCCCCTCTAAGCTGCTGTCTCTTTTCACCGCCTCACACAGTCACACAGTAATCTGTAACATGTAGCTGTGCTGAGATGTAAAATCAAACCAATGGCATGGAGTAAGGCTTTAGGGAATGAAACACGGCTTTTATTTAATTCCTATGATTATAACCAGAGCCTTCCAGTAATCACTACATGACCATAAAACTGTAAGCAATCAAAAGATTAATGTAATATTAATCGACAGTGCAATAGTTTCAGGAGGGTAATGAAAGTGGTAGATGTAAGGAAGAGAGAAATTTAAGTGTCTAAGGAAGCCCAAGGACAAATCAAATGACAAAGGACTCCACATTTTAAAAGAATAGCCAACTTTTCAAACGGCTGAGAAGTGTGAGCCGCAGAGAAAGTGCTCACCAGGACTCCACAGGGGGAGCCAATACTGACCCTGTGAATCTGTGTGTGTGTTTGGGTGTTTGTGTGTGTGTGCGGGTGTGTGTGTACTGTACTGAGCTCATCAGAAAAGTTTGTGTGGTTGATTTGGTGGAAGGGCCAATTGGCAAGTCTAAACTGGGCCGCCAGCCAGCTGCTGGGCGTGAGGTGAGGAGAGGGAATGGCCTCACTCCATCACTAACTGAGTGTGTGTGTGTGTGTGTTTGTGTGTCTAAATAGCCTCAGTCCATCAGAGCAGCCATTTACCGGTGAGTAAGAGCGTCAGGTTTGTTCCGCTCACTCCATCACTGTGTGTGTGTGAGTGTGTGTGTGTGTTTGTGGGAAACACATGAGTCATGGATATTGATGGGTCTGGGCGCTCAGTCTAATCTCTGCGGCAACACAAAGTACAGGTATCCACAGGAGAAATAAGACACTCTGCCCCATGACACACACACACACACACACACACACACACAGAGGAAAAGTGCAGAATTTAATCTTTGTGGTTTCACACAGCCATAAAAATCACTTGAAATTATAACAAACTAGATTAAAAGAGTGAATATTAGAAGCATCTTAATAGCAAAACGAGTCTGTGAGATTTAGATGTCGTTAATTTTAGCCCCACACACGCACTCACACACACACACACACACACAGACCCACACAAACACAGTGTGGAGGTAGAAAAGCAATTACAAGCAGACAGGTTGATTTTGATTTTAATTGGAGCCCTTGCTGTGAGCTCCACCTGTTACTGTCGACAGCCAGCAAACATAAATGTGGAGTTGTCAGTCCTGCAGAACTCTTTTACTCGGTTTATATCGAAACTCCTGCAGCCTAATCAGCGGCTCCTCCTCCAGGTTCTCGTAATTAATTGGTTGAACAGTTTTAGTACAAGTTGGTGATTGGCAGTATTTAGTAAAAAGTGTTTTATAGTCAATATGATTTTTTTTTGCAGAAGTTGTGGCAACACCGACTCTTTGAAGAAACTTAACCTGCAATCAGATTTCCACTCAGTAATGCACAGAGTCGAGCTTTCATCTGTATCCGCCTCTACATCCCTTTCATAGCGCCTGTGCCAGCCTCTGGGCTTATCCTTCCCCCTATTTTTATAGAAATCATCTTCTGCACTTGAGCTTCATATACACTTACAAATGAAAGCATTTGCTGGCATAGCTAAAATTCATATTTCTCTTGGTTACTGAGGTCTTAAGGTTTGGGGTGCTTCTCTGGTTTTCATTTTAAAATCTTGTATCCTGGTTTTTGGAGACATTTTGGGGGGTTTCAGATGTGCATGTGAACAATGAACACTTACTTGAAGATTTATCCGTGCCTTCGGCTCTGTGGATGGGAATGTCAGTGAATCTGTTCATCACTTTGATCCAGACTTAAATATCTCAACAAGTATTGAGTGAATCTGCTTATTGCAGATACAATATTTTCTCAGATAGAAAGTGACAGTCAGATAAAACCTGGCCTTGAATAATGTGAAGGTAAAAAACCAGGGTGGGTTATCTCTCAGTAGATGTTATATAATGCCAACAAGCAGATTTTATATTTTCATCGCTTTAATTGAATAAATTCAACAATGTTAACCTGATATTTCAATATAAATCCATGTTTTTGACAGATTTTAGTCACTGTCTTTGTACATGTGTTAATGTTTCTGTGCAACTGTTATTTGCATTAATTTACAAGTACCATGAAGTAGGAGTAACGACATTTTATTTACCATTAGGGAACCTTGAAAATCAATGAGTTTCACAACAAATTCCTGCAAATGTTTCACTACAAAAGCTTTGAAAAAAAGGAGAGTTTATGTTCACTGAAAAAAGGGTTTTGAATTTAAAATGAATACAAAAAGCATTTATTTTAACAGCGTATTATTTGATATCAAAATATCAGTCCTATCAGCAGATATATTGATATCAAAGTTTTTAAAACTCCGAAATAGCAATACCAGTTTCTTCCTCAAACACCAAGTTTTGATCATCTTTTCACATTAGCTAACATGCAGAATCACTGGAAGGCCAACAAGACAATTTATTGTTTTTAATGGAAAACAACAAAATCCAACAAAATATGTAAAATGTTTCCTTTCATACTTACTAATGTGAGTTAATGGGAATAATTGAGTATATCCATGATATCCTTTTATCTTAAATAGATTTCAATGCTACATTCATGACATTGTTGCTCTGTTTACACCAACGATCAGCTCTTTTCCTCAGTTTTAAAGTCAAACCTTGAACTAACTGTATGCACAATGTAACCCTTCAAACATACACACCTGTAAAATATGTTTGCATGTAATCTTTTCTTTCCACAGCTCAAATGAAGCCCACTGCTTTGTTTTATTTGTAGTTTTAGCATTTACATACATGATGAGTTTAACATTTGTTTCATCGACCTCATCATTGCCTCCCTCCAAACCCAACACATCTCTGACTGATGATGATGATGGTGAGGTCATCATCATTAATGTAAACTGTTGCGCACACACATTTTATATAGCCACAAAAAGAAACAACACACACTCAGACATTGTCACACACATAATTATACTGTGGTACATTACAACCCCCTCCCTCCCTCCCTCCCTCTCTCCCCTTCATCTGCAATTCAAAGTAGGTCCAGCATGCAAGTAATGTGTGCCCCCCAAAATTGCCCAATTAATTCTTTTCACTGTGTGTAAAATACGGGGCCACTGCACAAGTGTTCTGTGTTGAAAGAGCGGAGTTAAATTGCTGGGAAGTGGGCTGACGATGCTAACCTGCCGCTGCATGCCCCTGAGCCTATGGCAGTGTTAGCATTTCAAATTGAGTTACACGCTAAACAAGCAAAGCAGTGCGCTAGCACTAACTCATCTGTTTATAGGGTCTGCCTTGTTTGTTTTCTTTATGTGTGTGTGTGTGTGTGTGTGCTTGGGTATAGATTTGAGTGTGAGAGTGTGTGCGTATCTGCTTGTATTTCTTTGTCTTAGCATTATGAAAACAAATTACATCCTTCTGTGTGTGTGTGTGTGTTTGTGTGTGTATGCATTAGAGAGAGTGTATGAGGGTATCTGTGTGTACTTGTATTATCTCCTGTCCCCTTTCCCTGGAGTTTGTCTATGGGGCTAAACACTCATCATGTAAATCAGTGAGCTATTAGGAGCTGGCTCCTCTTCCTCTGCCTTCTTATGAAGATGAATAAGAACGGAGCCAGTGATAAAGGAGAGAGGAGAGGAAATGAAATGAACTCTGTGATTAAAGTGCGCTGCTATAAGGCCTTCTTGATGCAGTATACTTATCTTCTATGCGTGCGTGCGTGTGTGTATTTATTGTAATTTAACAGTCTTTTGTCATTTTGCTCTGGTTTTTAAAAGACATTCAAGTTGTGTAAATCTCTTACAGACGCTTTATACACATTTTTATAGTGTGTGCATGAATCTTCATGGTCGCATGTAAGACTGTAAATCACACACATGTTCATATAATTTGCGATACCATTAAATTGCAATTCCACAGCACGAGGTTTTGCGCATATCGCCTGTGGACAATGAGGTTCTCTTAATGGTGATTTTAACTCATAAATGAGGTTATGGTAATTGCAGATGTACAGTATATTTTTTGTGCATTCAGTATGTATTCATTTGCATGCACGCGCATACGCAGTAATTGGCCTGAGCTTGTAATATTGTCTTATGTGTTTGAATGGTGCATCAATCTTTGTTCATATAGTCTTTAAGATAGCTTCATTTATATGTATGACTTTGGTGACAGGTGAAATATTCTGAGTCTGCATGTGTCTTGCTGCTCCAGCTTCCTTATTGCAGCATAATTACCATAAATCAAATTTACATTTGTCATGTAATTTAGTTCTCATCTTGGTATTGCCTGGTTAATTTTAGCGTCCACCACAAATATGATTTATTGTCATACAGATTAATAATTGGAACACACACACACACACACGCACACATACTCACACACTTGTACCTCCCACGCCTGTCTCAGGGGAGCTATCATAACACCACGACTGTGTGTGAACATCTGACACTTCAGAAACTGTATATCTCCCTCAGCTTTCACTCTTGCAACCCCACACTCTTCCACTCGTCCTCTCTTGTGTGATTACCAGCCAATTTACTGAGAGCGAGTGTTATGACTCAGATACGTAGATGGTTGGATTGCACTGCAAGAACTCATCCTCGGGACAGATGTCACAACACAACTTCCAAGCCGAGAGTGTTCCCACGTCTGTGTTTGGTTGTGAAATGTTTCAGACAGACAGCTTGTGCAGAATTAAAAAAAAAAACTGAGTTTTTACTACAGAATCTAGAAAAGATCAGAATCTAGTATGTTCAGCGTCGACTTGGACTTCTGCTGAACCCTCATGTGAATGCCTACTGTGATGACTGCCACAGTAATGCGAGCCAAACTAACACTACAACTGGAGCCAAAAATAAAGCTAGTGGGAGCTTGTTGGATGAATTTATAAATAACTATAATTTTTAAGTAGCTGCACCCTTTGTCAAAGAAGTAGGATAACAATTTAAAGGATGACATTTTGTGATTGTTTCCTGACCGGTATTTGCTTTGACTGACTTATTCTAGATACCTGAAGAGTGCAGACAGCAAGTGTTTTGGGCAGTGAAAGAAAAAGTGATTGTTCAAACTGTCAGAGTCAAAGTTAGGTATAACTCCAAAAAAAATGTCTATTAGCAAAGCAGAAGCAAATGTCTTTTATTTTATGTTTTACAGTTCATGTGGGTTTTTCTGGGCTCCTCTGGCTGAATGAATAAATAAAAAACCAAGACAGATTTTGATGACAGTGATCCTAATGATGTATAATTTTACTTTTTGTGTAAAAGCTGCACTTGTTCAGTGATATTATACAAAATTCAATCTTACCTGACAGGGCTTAGTTGTCAGTCAAGCCATGTGCAGTGCAGTTATGCGGCACACATGAGGTAAACACTGGTTTTTATTTAAAATCATAAGAAGACAGAATGATAGCAATGATGAAGTTCAACATATTAAATACAAAATATTCAGACACATTGCCCTCTCCTCTCTTATATTCCTCGCATGTGCCTGACATTTCCTGCTTTACTAAACATTCAAAACTTGGTCTCCCTTTTCTGCAGCCTAAAGTGTATGCTTGTTTTTCATTCCACGGTCTCAGCTTTTTCACTGTTTTTTCTCTCACAAACATCCAAAAGTTCATGGCTCCCTTTTGGCTTCTCAGCTGGCTTCATCATCTGTTTTCAATAAAGACTTGTAAGTTCAACTAAAACTACACAAACAATCATTTTGTTATCTTCAGTGTTTTTTTTTAATTGCCTTCAAAAAAAACAAACAAACTGCCAACTGTCTCTGTGAAATGTACAATAGGACAAAGCAATTTCTATGCCTGTTAGAGAAAGGCAGGTAACACTGATGAATAGTCAATCTGCCAAAGGAGACATTAAGTATTGAGCAGAAGTCTGGCAGCTGACCATGACCTCTTCATTATTTGAAATCTCAAATATTTTCACATTTTGCAGAATGATTTTAGGCATCACTTGTGAAATGAAAATATAAGAGAGTCTAACACTTTTTTTTTCTTATATTTTCCTGAACTCATTTTTCATATTTCATTCATCTATATTATCTTTTTTCTTTCCAAAAGTGGCTGCCACTTCAGAAGCACTGGACTTGAGTTGCAAAACAACAAAATTGGATGAAACACATTAGCGGCTTTTAATTCAGTTGTGATTGCTGCTGCATTTGTGAAGAGGAAAATGACCAGATATTGTGTTTTTACGAGGAATGGAGGAACTGGAACGGTGAGAGAGGGAACATTTCACAACATTACAGCCAATTCAACCCATTCTAGCATGTTATGTACAGGAAAGATGACGACCACTTAGATCAGGCTTATGTGGTGCGTTACTGTCCCCCTGAGAGGAGGAATGTGTGTGTGAAGGGGGATGGATGGGTGGGCCAATTCACATGCCGTGTCAAGTACAGTAAATTAAGGCAGGACGGATTTTATAAAGCAGGAAACCGAACCACAAAATTTAGATGAAAACAATCCATCAATGTGTTATAAAGCTGTACTTACTGTGTTCTACCCCTGTGTGAGTGCACAAGAGAGCATGTTTATATATGTACTTGAGAGTTTTCTCAGTGTTTGTGTGTGTATCTGGAGTGAATCAGTGCAGAAGGGATATTTGACTTAGAGCAGGAAGGTGCATGCCATCAGAATACTAAACAACAGTTTTAAGCAGTCTTAATATTGAGAGGGTGTAGGGCAGTATATTCCCTTTGACACTGTGTGCTGCTTCCCTGGGGTAAAGCTGCTACTGTTCAGCAGGTACACACACTTTGGTTGTAAATACTGATGCCCTCACTAGTCAAAACAGGTTTCTTTTCCACTTTATCTACCCTAAGTCGGTCCAGCTATGGAGGAGGGAGGGGGAAGAAGAGGGGGCAGAGGAAAGGGATAGATGTAAGATGAAGGGAAGAGTTGGAGGGATGGCTGTATGGCAGTAAGAAAGAGGACTAAGAAAATTGAAAATAGAAATGGAGAGAAACAAGAAGGAATAACCGATGAGGGACGAAACAAGAGGGCAAAGATGAGAGGAGCAGAGAGAAGATGAAAAGAAGGGAGGGCAGAGTGGGTTGATGGAGAGATGAGAGGTGACTGGCAGATAGAAATCAGGGAAATGGAGAGGTAAAGGAGGAGCGAGAGTGTAGAGGTTGGACAGAAAGGGGGGAAAAAGAGAAATTGTAGATAAAAAGCAAGAAAGATAAATGAAGTGAGGTGAGGAATGGAGGAAGAGACTGGCAGGGAGATGAAGAGACAACAGAGGATTGGAGCAAAAGAGTAAAAATGATGAAGAGAAACGCTTCGTGTCCTCCTCAAGTTCATTCGCAAGCAGCCTGACAACTGACACACACTTGTTTTATGTTTTTCATAAGACACACCAGATATTACGGGATTTTTTTGCCTTAATGAAGAAGACGGGAGCGCGCGTGTGTGTTACTCCACATCTCATCACTTTTATTTCGAGTTTCAGGCTCAATATTATCCACATAAACTAATGGCTTCCACACCAATCTGCATGTGTGAGATTTTCTTTTTTTCAATCCTGTTCTACTTGTCATTGGGTATTTCTTCCTGATTTTTCATCCTCTCTATTACTGTCTCCACTCTAAAGGGGAAAGTGTTGAGCTTCTTATCTAGCGCGCAGAAACTTTTTCAAACATCGTTTCGTTTGGTGCGAGCACCAAATTGGCCCCAACAGTTGTAGAAGATCAAAAAATATAAAAGATTCAAAGTTACAAAAACTCAACAGTTAGATAGCCTGGAAGCTCCGGCATTTGATGTTGCTATCTGTCCTGAGATCACTGAAACATCTACGTAATGTTGAATCTGTCAACTCAGAATTTACAGCAAAGTCATGGCGTGCATGGGCTGCATGAACAGGAGCTCTATAGCATCCATATTCTGTGCATAATCCCACACTGCATGTTAGTAGTCCACACTCAAACATCCAGAGTAAAGGTCCTGTGCCGTCTATAGGCAGTTCAGTATGGAGAATGTGGCATAAATATTCATATATTATTACTATTCTGGTACCATAGCTACTGCACCGTTCTCCTTAAGGCCACAGTGAGCTCTTCAAAGGAAATGGATTTCTGAGTACTTTAACATATATTATAAAGCTCTGCATTTTAAAAGCCTGTTATGTATATATATGTGTGTGTGTGAGTATGCGTGAGTGTGTGTGCACACTTGCATAAACCAAATTGTCTTTTTCTGAATGTTAAAAACCCTTTGACTGAACCACTTTAGTGTGCAGATCTAAAGAATAATGCATCTGAAACTGCAGAAATGCTCCACACATATGAGCTTTAACTGCTCCAGGCTGGTTGCTTAACTCCGTTTTTTATTTGCTGCTGGCTCTTCCCACACAGATGCTCACTCGTGCACCGGCTCAGAACGTGGTGTGACAGTTTGGCCCTGTGGTCACATCCCCATGGCTGATATCCCCTAATAATCTCCCTCCCCTTTCCATTCAACCGCTAAATGGAAGCATGTGTGTGTCATGAAAATATTATAGGCTGGGCATGTGTGTGTGTGTGTGTGTGTGTAGAGTTGGAGATGAGGAGCAAAGCATGTTGTGTGCTGGAACGTAAGACAAATCACAAATATGCAGTTTTCACAGATTTTAGCTAGGATTTAAATATTTCATGTGGCTGAAATATTGAAGCCCTGCACCTGCCTGCAGCGTATATCTTTTCCAACCTCTCCTCACCTCCTCTTCAAGGTTTTTTAAATTCTGGACAAGCCTTCAGATCTCAGTCTTTATATCTTTCTTACTTTCTTTCTTTCTTATCTCCTTCCGCCCGTGCTCTTACACTCTTTCACGTTCCCTCTCTCCCCCCCATATCCTGTCTATCATTGCGGCCTTCCTCAGCTAAAGTAATCTCCCTCTTTACTGTGTCTCACCCATTCTCTCTCATCTTCCACCCATCCTTTCAATCTCCTCTCTGGCTGCTGCTTGTTTTATTCTCTCTGTTCCTATCAGTCCCCTCCCTCTTTTTCTCCCACTCCCTGTCTGTGCATCTGTAGCCTCTCTCTCTCTCTCTCTCTCTCTCCCTCTCTCCCCCTCTGTCTCTCTCTGTCGCTCCCTCTCTCCCTGTCTGTTCTTCCATGAAATTAAAGCGCTCTAAGCTGCTGTTTAATCAGAGCCTGTTTGGGAAAGTGCTGCAATGACAGAAACTGGCTGTCCCGAGTGCTGTGTGCTTGTATGTACTGTCTATCTATCTGTGTGTTTATGTGTGTGTACGTCTGTGTGTGTGATTATAATTCTATAAATGATAAAGAGAATGATGTAGAAAGATACGTGATATTGCATATCTGTATGTGCGGGGAAAGATGAATTTAAATGACCATTAATTCAAAGATAATTAGCATTAGCAGGTGCTTTGGTCTGATAAAGTGATGATTAGCCAAGAATCTGGATTTTACACTGTCGGGGTGAGATAAATCACAGATCAACAAAGCTCACTAAATACCATTTGAATAAATGCCACCACAGAATAGTTAATTTCTCAGTGTTTGACTGGCTGGAGTTGGAAAAAAAGGCGTGACTGAAGCCTGCATGTTTTTACTTACTGCAATGCATATTTTTATGCCTAACGACACTGATTTTGTCCCTGTAAGTCAGAATTGTATTTTGTGTTTTAAAAAACACTTTAACCAGAAAGTGTTTTTTTAACAAAACACAGCCAGGTGGGAAGAAAACATGTTGTTCAGCAAGACATATTTAAACTGTGTGACTCCCTTTTGTACCACAATTTGTTTCTTTAAAATTTCTGTTTTTGTAAGAATAACAACTGGCATACAATTTATTAGTAAGGGACTTCTGGTAGCATTTATAGGGGGACATTTGCTCTTTGGATAGAATTAAGCTAGCTAGTTCTTTCCATTCTCTATGGTAAGCTAAGTTAAGCTAAGCTCATCACTATTAGTGTGGCATTGGGCTGCTTTTCTTCTCTCTAAGTAAGAGTATTCCCAAAATGTTGAACCATTCCTCAATCAAAATGTTTTTGGTTTGCAAATAAATTCTGATGTGTTTCAAGATAAAAATGGAATTATTGCCAGATGGTAAAACTCTCCTACTGGTTATTTAAAATGGTAAGTGCTGTGATCATTTGTGCTGTAACTGGTTCATGTTTGAGTTATGAGCAGTGGGTTTGGCACAGATAAAGACATTTCTTATTGCCTTTGTGCGCATTCACAACATGAATATCTCTTTCTGTCTACAGTATATACTGTGGTTAATTTACAAGATCCCATATTTACAAAACCACCAACCATTTCTATTCTTATCAGAGTCACAAAAACACAGCAGTAAACTGTTCAAACTGCTACACCCACACATAACCCAATAACAGTACAAACAGTCATATCAGTTAGGCTACAATTACGCAAACAAAGCGTTTGTCTGATGCTGTTGCTATGATGGCTACTTAGGGCTCATAGCCTCGCAGAGGATGCACACATGCTATTTGCATTCACACAAAAGAAGAACAGATGTCAGTTAGTGATCTGTTGTTTCTGTTCCTCATGCACACATTTTGTGATTTTATAAATGCCAGACTTGATTACCACCTTTGCTGCATTTAAGGTCTATAAATATGCAATTTATAAATATGTTTAAGCCAATAGAAAACAAATAACATGTCATTATGATATATTTTGCAGATCACATTACTGAAAGGGACATTTCCAGAGCATGGTAACCATTCCCCTCCCCACCCTTTGTGTACAAAATTACACTGATGGCTGTAAAGGCAACAGCCATTCTTCAGGCTAAGCTCTCATCACTGTGGTGCAATCAATCCGGGACATGTTCCACATATAACCTCGAGATGGCAATAGAGGTGCAGCTCACTCAGAGATTACTGTGAATGTGTGTGTGTGTGTGCCTATGTGCAGGTGTGGGTGTGTGTGTGTGTGTGTGTGTGCACCTGCAAAACTCTCTTTGTGTTTGTGTGAGCAGGAGAGAAAGGGAGAAAGGGTGAGCAAGAGTGATCAAGCAGAAAAAAAAATCCAGCAGTGAGAGGTATTGGAGTTTTATTTTACCTGTGCACCCACGCACATTGTTTTACAGACATTGGAGGGAAAATTGTCTTTTCTAAATCGTGTTCGTGCCACCATTTGTCTCTATAATCCATGGCAGAACAATGGGCTGATGTGATCAAACAGTATCAGCTTGTTCCCTGGTTATTAAATGTCATGTCTGACCCAGATTCCTCTGCAGCAGTTACTGTCACACTCACTACCTTTCCTAGAGTTAGATATAACAGAATTGGGTAAAAAGATTTAAAAAAAGGAGTGACATAATATTATTTGGATGCAGATTTAACAAGGAAGTCAGTGTTGTTGTCAAAACTTTAGACCTTGAGCCAAAATTAGAAATTTATCATTATCTCAGGGAGGATCCTTCAACTGTACATTTATTTTACAGTCTTTCTTTTCACTTTTGTTTTCAAGCATCTTTAACATTCATTGCCTGTCTTTCTTTCTTTTTAGAATCACTACTGGCCATCATCCAGTCCTAAGTCCCACTACTCATCTGGGTTTTGACTGATGTGCATGATCTTTATGTATGTGCTTTGTCCATGTATGTGTGTGGGTGTGTGTGTGTGTGTGCATGTGCGTGTGCGTGTGTGTGTCCTGAGTGATGTGACACAGAGCCGTCAGCTTAAGCTACTCCACATGATGAAGGGCTTCTCACGTGCTCTCCCCCCTAACCTCTCATCCATCCATCCATCCACCCCTCCCTCCCTCCTTTCCTCATGCGGTCAACCTCTCATTTTCTCATTTGGCCTTTGCGTCCAGCCCTCTGGCCTCTCTCCCTCTCACCAGAGCTCTCATTACCTCTCTTTCTCAGTGACATTCAATGACAGGCTGGCCATCACTTCCTGACACATCGATATTCTCCTCTTTCTCAGCTGCTCGCTGTTCTCTTCCACTTATGGCTGCAACTCTTTCCATCTCTTACTTCTTCTCATTCCACTAGTGCTCTTCTTCTCTAATTTCTTATCTACCTTGCAATCCATACAGGCACCTCTTCATTGTCATTTGGTCAGAAACTCTGTCAGATATTCTTATTCTCAGTCTTTGCTTCAATATCTGCAACCGTCACTGGATTGTGCTTTGTCTGTGTTTTATTCATCTCTCTGTCATTCATACAGTATTCAATGTGGATCCCATTTATGGCTTTTAAATATATACAGCACATCAGTGAGTCTGCAACCAGTGTCATATATTTTACCAAGTTCCTGTTCAACAAGGCAGCATCTATTTCTTCAGTTCTATTTATATTCAGTTTATTTATTTCATGTTTTATTCCATCCAAAGGAAAAAAAACCCTATAACTTACACACTCATACACACATACACACAGTCAGTATATCAGCCTACAGTACAGCAGCTAATCACACACCCTTCGGGCCCTCAGTAGGAAGTCAGAGGAGAATGAAGACATCATTAGGAGATTCAGTATGTTGGACTCTCTTCATGATGTCAAGGACTTCCTGTTCATGTCCTCGTCCCACTGTGGCCCATTGTGATGGCACTGATCCTCATTCTCTGCTCTTGCCTCTCCAGCTCCTCATCATGTAGCTCACATCTTTCAGCCTGGCATGTCCACTGAGTATGTGTCTTCACAGTCATGGCCTAAGAGAGGTTTTTCAATGATGAGAACCTCAGCGAGAAGGAATCTCATTATTTTCAGTAGATGGGATCTGCTATTGGATGTTCCATACAGAAGTGAGGGTATGGTGGTAACTTTTGAAACCTATATTGCCAGAAGTTAACTATATCTGAGATTCTAACAAAGGAGCATTGCAGTGGTTTTGTGCTTTTAGAGCACGGCACCAGCAGTAATCATAAAACAGATGCTCAAGCCTCTATTTTTAATTTGTAGAGTTGTAAAATTTTGTTGCAGAATATACAGTTGCTTATTTGTTCATTTTAAGAGGAAGCATGGCCCAAACTGTAGCCAAACTTAACGCTATCTGTCTACCAGAAATAAATCTGGGTTCTTTAATTATTAAAATATTTTAATTCTTAAAATATGTGTTACAGGGATCTCCTTATCTGGTATGCCTTTTCGACAGCAAATATGTTAATGATGATCAGAGATATATTATAGATATGTGATAAAATATAACAGGCAGCCCTGTGTCTCTATGATCCTCTCGCTCTTTCTTGACAACATGATGCATCTTGTCACTTTGATCATGAATATGACACCTCTACTATATACCAAACAGCATTAAATTGAGTATTTATAGTACATATTTATAGAGTGTATTATACATCTAAGACAGATTGACAGTAGAGTGAGACAGAGAAAAAAAAGGCATCTGCTACTTCAGCACCACGGACAGCACCAAGGATTTATCAATACACAGCACAGCTGAGCTGCTTATATGTAAGAGCCGTGGTCAGGCCATAGATTTTAACTTACACAAACCTCAGTCATATGAAAGATCAATGAAACAGGCAGAAAAGGTTAAACATGTTCCACTAAACAACCCCTCTGCTCCTGCACTCTCTTTTCTACAAAAAGTTAAATAGTAGTTGCAGAGGAACAAAGGGGATGTATTCTGGGTAATTGTGCCAACAGGGGAAATGACATTTCCCCTCATTCCCTCTCAAATTGCCTTCTAACAACCTCTAAATGAACACTTACATGTGACCATAGAAGTGTCACCGTAATTAACTCTAATTTAATAATTGTTACACTAACTGAAAACGAGTCCTGCCACTCAGCGCCCATCTTGGTGATGCCTCCAGGAGTTATTTTAGCTAACAACACAAGGCCCCTTTTAAATCGAACAAGAAGAGAACGGTAATTTTATTTCAGTGGTCACTGGGACATAACAACAGCATGTAGAGAATCACAAGTCAGATCTGATCTAAATGGAATTCAGCCATTGTTAATGTAATTAATTACACAGCTTTTTTCCCTTAATGGGAAGTGACTTAATGCTGTGAAAGGGGACCATGTAGTGAAGTGGAGGTCTTTATCTCAGCAATGAATCATTTGCTTAAATTTGAATATCACGGTTCATTAGGAAGGAATGTGCGTAACTGCTGATTGATAAGTCTTTAAGGACTTCACACTAAGCCATGGTTATTGCTGCTTTCTTTTTCCTTAATTGCTCCATCAGATTTTGAACACAGTTGCTTGTATATCGACTGTAAATAAACACCTAAACATATGTTTTTTTTAATTAATCTGAAAAAACAACATGGTTTGGAATAAAATATTCTGAAACCTTAAAATTGACCAGTACATATAAAATGTTTTTTCCATAGTCTCCCCTTGTAAGCGTAAAACCAGATTAATGCCATTCTTTGTTTTTTTTTTTTATCTCCAGCCATCAAATTCAAAGTCTTTCTTCCTTCTCTGCCTTTCTTCTATTTATACAAGTTGATATAATAATGTGACTTGCCAGCATCACAGACCGACTTCAATTAATACATCACACATTCTTTTTGATGTGGAGCACTTTAGCTTGATTTGGTGAGACAATTTCAGGTCAGGATCCAATTAGTATGAGGCTAAATGATTTCCCTATACCATTAATTTTCAGTGTGTTCGGAGGCTGCACAGTGGCTCAGTGGTTACTGCTGCTCCTGTGACCGTCAAAGAGAGAAGGTCCTGGATTAAGGGCCAGCTCTTTCTCTGTAAATATCTTTCTGTCGCTTGCTCTACTTTCTCTCCATAGTCCAAAGACATGCAGATAAGGTGAACTATCAGATTAAAATTACCCGTATTAATGCATTTGCCCAGTGTTAGTGCAATGATGGACAAGTGACCTGCTTCCCTGCCTTTTGCGCATGCAGGGATTGTCTCCATTCCCCAGTGATTCCAAGTAGGAATAAGTAAGTAAAGAAGATGGATGTGTGAATGCCCCCAACAACCTTTTTCAAGGTTATTTAACAATTTCTCTATTATTTTCTCAGTTGACTCCCAGGATTAACTACCCCCCATGAACATACTAAGAGTCACACAAACGGTGTTGATTTTGGCTGGCTGACTACTTTCTCTCTCCTTCCTTTTTCTCCCTGTCCCTGTTGCTGCAGCTCCGTCACTTCTAAAAGGTTTCCAACCATTGCCAAACAGTCAATACATATCCACCAAGAGGCCGCCAAGGAAGGCTTAACCCAGCAGATGACATTCAGTGCAGTGCCATAATCATTGCCTTCTAATGACTTAAATAGCCTTGACATTTCACAGCACGCTTGTCCTTTTCCTGCAACTGCTCTGCTGTTGTATCCCTCCTTTCATGCATTCTGTTCACTCTCTTGTTCTTATTCTTTCCCTTGCATTGCTTTTCCATGTGTCATCTGGCCTCTTGCTATTCCCTCCTCCCCACCTTCACCCTTCATTTCTATATCCCCTACTCCCTCTCTTACTCTTTCCCTCGCTTCTTCTCCCTCGTCCGCTTATCGGTATGCTGCTGCATGCCCAGCTGTCTATGCAGGCAGAGCTGGGAAACGGAGGGAGGGTAAAAAAGGGAGAGAGTCACTGTTTAGCAGCAGAGACAGAATCCAGCTGGAGGGTCACGACCCCAAATGACCATCCACACTCACTTACACCCAGGCACGCTCAATAAGTCATACACCCACACCTCCCTGATGGCAGAAGCAATAGGTCATACGCCAACAATGTCGGAAGGGAGAGAGAGACAAAAAGGAGAGAAAGGAAGGAAGGAAGAAAGCAGGATATAAGAATGAAGTGGAGGTGCGTTTGCTGCTTGCTGAGCCATAATTATCCTCTGGCATGGTAGGGAGGATGGCAAGGAAGAGTAGAGACATAAAGAAAAGTATCTACGGAAGGGGCATGGCCCGCAGTAGAGGAGTGTTTTTGAAACAGAGTCAGTAAGTTTCTTTTATCCTGGAATACAGATGAGGGCTGGATGAATGACTGCCTGGCTGCACTGTTATGGGACAGACAGAGAGATACTTATGTATGCACAAGCACAGACACTGAGTCTGTTTTACTTTCCTCTGTTAGGGACAAAGGTGTGTATGCACAAACATCATAAAGAAACAGAACAAGTAATAATCGCATTGTCAATAACTTATCACCATTTCCTAGTTATTAGAAAAATCAAAATACATTATATGTTTTTTTTTCTAAATAATAACTGTTAAACCAAGAGAGTTTGTTATTGTATTTTATGTGGATCGCTTCAGTAATATGTTATTATATATGGTGATATAATAGGAATATAAGCCTTTCTATTGTCTTAATTCTATCTATTTATAGCTTAATTAGAAATTAAACTTGTAAATAAAATGTATTATTAAAAACTAAAACATTTGTTTGTCTTGTCTTTAGTACTTAAATCCAGTGACATAAAGCTTGGAAAGTTTGTGATAAAACTGCAATACCAACAAGATGAGTGACATAGAATATAGAAAAATACACTATTTGTGTGAATAATGTACCTGGCAGAGGTAAAATTAATGCAGGTAAGTATTGTAAGCTTTGTGTACTGGTCAAGGACAGCATGTGCGATTAAATTATCTGTATATATATACACTAGAATATTCAATGTTCAGACATAAACACATGGTACTGCTGAACCTTTTACATGTTTTGCCATATTTATGACACATAAAACCTCTCATTTGCAATTTAGATGTATTCTAAACTCTGTAAGTATTGTATTCAGCCATGGCTCTCTTTTTGTTAAAGAAATCTGGCGAATCTCAGCCCTTTTTAATGGTAAAATTGCGTTTAAAGCCTGGCAGTTTAAATATTTTACTGTCTTTTCATGTCTTTTTTAACACTCTATGACCTTGACTTTTAAAGATCTGAGATTCCTCCGAGTTTGTAGCCTATTATACACTGTAGACTTGTGTAATAAACAGATACATGCCTGCTCAGTATTTCTGTAGACAAACAAACATAAACAACCTTGTGGACACACGCACTCTGTGTAATGCAGAAATTCATTCTAGCTCATTTATCTAATGGGGCGAATGGGAAATTATTTTGCCTTTAATTTCTAATGATTGTCAACATGAAAGATTTAAGCAACATCATCTTGGCGGACTAAAGACAACTCTGAAGTCTGAGGAAGAAAATAACAAGGGCTCAAAGCTCCAATCAGAGTTATAACATTTATCTTGATGCAGTGAGGATTTTAATTAGAATAGAATTCCCGCTGCCCATGATTACTGAGGCAATGAGGGACTTGATGTCTTTGAATCCGATGTTTATTCCCTGAACAAACAAAAGCATCCTATAATAATTCTCTTAAAAAAGTTGAAGATTAGTCAACAAATTCAGGAAGGGAAAAGTTCATCGCACCATTTGGGAGAAACTAAACGACCTCCGGTAAAAACAAGGATGTGATATAATAAACTCACCAGCTGCGAGGCTATCGCGAGAGAATCGTTGCCGTAGTAACGACAGCCAAACACAAACGCCCCGATCACAGGGACAAGAGCGTGCCGCCGGCGAAAAACCTAAAATATTGATAGAAAAATAGTGAATTATTGAAATATTCGTTTAAATTTAATGACCACAAAGCTTGCTGAATCAGAAAATGAAAGACTGGTTGTGCTATCACAAGCTGGTAAACAAAGGAGAGTCACGAAGAGCATAAGGTAACGTTAAAGTATTTTATAGAATGTATAAAGTTACGTTAAACTTTGCGTTAAATTTACGTAATTGAAAAATAAAATGAAAATTTTTTGGTGAGCCTCACCAGCTTTCAGTTCAATTTAGTCACATTTGCCATACAATTTCAAAAACCTTAGTTACAGATATCTGAGCTTTAGTTAAATGCCTCCTTATGCTGACATCTCTCTGTTAAAAGCTCTGTAGAAAAACGGTCGTTAGCATTAGCATTAGTGTTAGCCAACTTTAATCGTTGAAGCCGGCTGGTTCCAACGATGTGGTTGCTAATTTTATCCAAACAGGTCCATATTTTCCAGATTATAACACGAGTTGTACTAATTATATAATAATTTAAGACTTTATAATTTAAAACTATAGCGTGGTTCAGCGCTGTAGCTGAGTTGCTGTTCGGTGTGGCTGCCTGGCTATTATAACATCATATTTATCTGCCTTACTTGCAAGTTTATTTAATTGGCTTTTACTGTCTAAAAGAGTTGGAGACATTTGTCAAACATCTAAGTCTGCCAGATACGGCAGACTACTTATTTTAACTGCCTCTCATACATTTCAGCAAATTTTCCCCTACTATTTTTTCTCATTTCAGTGCATAAGAAACAGCCTGGGCCCAGCATGATAGCCGCTTTTATGCAATTACTGTTGGTTTTTATTGCAGAAAAGAGTCTTTCTAAAAACGCAGCACAAGACGCAGAAAGAATACCTGAACTGCTAGAAAGAAGAGACATGAATTTAAATGACTTTCTGGTACTTCCCAACAACAAGGCCAAATGCATCAAGCTCAATGTCAGGTAAGATGTAATAAGATCAATGATGTGATTTAAGACATTTGGTAGAAGCCCATTATTGTTGTTACCTGGCTGTCATACCATTTTACAATTTCCATCTGTTCCCATTCAAATGCTGCGCAGAGAATGAGTGTTTGATAAAATGGTGTTTGAGACAAGTTAACAATCTGACCTGGGTTCTGATTTACTGCAGTCGAATTGTTTTCTTCTAACTACCCAATGGAAATTGAGTCTAGTCCTTCATAGTTTCTTATTTGCCAACAGGTAATTGACTTAATTGATGTCTGCCTTGGCAGTACCCTGTTCCAGTGACCAATTGATTAGAGTATTGATCAGTCATAGCAAAAGGGATCTGCTATAGTAGAGCAGATGAACTGAACACATTGATGAAAGCCTGGCTGTTCAGTCTGACAGAGTAGGTCATGTGTATGATAGATTGTTGTTGATTGATTGCATAAATAGTAGTGTCTGTATGTTGCCACAGGAGCATGCAAGAAATGCAGACAGAAGCGATGACTATGATGGAGGAGGGTAAAGAGATGGAGGAGAAACTGCAACAACTGAAAGAGAGCATGAGTAAAGAGAAAGAGGAGAGAGGGTGAGTATCAGTGTTGCCTGTTTGACAGAAAGTTCTCAAGAAAGGCGAGGGACAGGCAGTGAGGAGGAGAGAGGGGCGGACCTCAGTGGGAAGGTGAGAGTAGAAGTACAGCAGAAGAAAGCAGAAGAAGAGATAGAGTGAGGGAAGTAGGAGTGAGGGAGGGGAGTGAACTACATAAGTATGTGCAGGATGGACTTCAGCAGCTGTAACCAAAAACAGCGAAACAGAAAGCTGTATTGAGTTTTAACTCACCATACACATCATTTTGCTGCTCTTTTTGTTGTATGCGCTCAAGTTAAGTATGTGGATTATCCTGGTCATTATAAGTTAGTTGCGGTTTGACATGTGTAAAATCTTATGGACTAAACCCTGCTAGCAGTGGATCTCTATGGATGAAGCTAGCCATCTTTCAGTCCTCTAGACTGTCCAACACTTTAACCCAGAGCAGGCTATATGAACAATCACATGCCTGATTTCCATCAAACTGAGCACTGGGGATATATGTAATATTTGATTTGGCACGTGCTGATATTGCAATTGTACTATTATCTTGGTCACAGTAACTGCCAGTGAGAACTTGAAATGTATTAAGATTGACACCCTCAGACAGATGGGAAGAAAAGAAACTGAGAAAGGCCAGGAATTACTCCATGTGAAAAGAGCGATCAGAGAGAACATAGAAGGAAGTAGAAGAACTAAAAGAAAAAGGGGACTGCTAAGGGAAAGTCTACAAGCAAGAGGGACTGAGGGAAGAGTACAGTGATTTTGAAGATAAGAGGCTTAAGGTACAGATACTGAAAGAGAACACGCCCGCACTGTCACCCTAAACACATAGGGAACAGAGCAGGTGACTAATGGAGAGACTCAAGCCAGTATGGGATGTAGGAAGGTAGTAAAAAAAAGACTACAACAGCTATAAAAGAGCTTTCAACAAGAAAGTACAGATACTGAGTAATAGAGACAGATGGAGGAGGAGACTAAATGAAAGAGATGGAGAGGTCGATGACTTCTTTACCTGTAAAGGTCAAGAAAAGGTTGCCAGGGAAGAAAAGCAAAAAGCAGCGAGAGAATTGGAAAAGCTACTCATAGATGAAGTAGGCCTATGCCCATATAGTGAACTGTTTGAAAGGTCAGTGGAGCCCTACAGACGCTTGGACCTAACAACATTGATGTGACTGTACTCATATTTACTCCTAAATGAAATCAATGGTCAATAACATTCCCACATCTGAAAGACGTGAACGGTATGTCATATAAGCGCAGACAGGGGACTTACCAATAAGCAACCTTAGAATAAAATACACCAAGAAAGATGTTTTTTCTTATATAATGATAAACTAAGCTTTAATAAATAAATAAATAAATGAATAAATAAATAAGACCACAAGACAAGTATTGATCCATGAAGCCCTATTTCTTTTTACTTTTTCTTTTCTTACTCCTCCTAATCATAATGGAAACTGCAGGTCCTGATTTTGCCTATCTGCAGTGTATTTCATTTGACATGCTTTTTGTTAGACCTCTGGGGCTGCTGCTATATTTTCAATAAGGCTTAAATTTGTTTACAGCATGCCATACAGTAATTCACAACTCTTCAGAGTAATTGGGAGTATTTTTTAGAGGCTTACAGATTTTCTGGTGCAACTTTCTGATGCTGCCAAGCGAATGTTTATACTTATTTTTGTAAATACATCTCATATTTATTTCATTTTAAGAAAGTAAGGCAATGACAAATGGTGAGAATTACACAAGGCAGCGATAAAGATGAGAAGTAACTTTCATTATCTTTAAAAGTTTCAGTTCAGCACAGCAGCCTGTGCTGTTCCATGGGCTTGTAAAAATCAAACCTCAAAACGGATGAATCATGTGTAATTCCCATGACACTATTCAGTGAGCATTCAGATTACAGGCAGCTCCCCTTCAGTTATGAGTTGAGTTGTTTGTTTGTCATTTGAACAAAAGTAAAAAAAGCATTAACAAGGCAAGAAAAGATACTCTTGAAGGCTTTATTCATTTTACAGATGAATGCTAAATGAAGGCAGTTTCTTTGAGGTTTTGTACCTATGTGCATAAACATTTATAACAAAACTTCTTGGACCTTTCTTTGTGTAGCGTAAGACATGCTTGTACAAGCATACTTAGGAGATGTAACTTGCCAACTTTATCTCAGGAGGGACAGGAATATGCAGTGTAATCAGCTTGCAGTTTTCATTTGGACTGTACTTGGCTAGATTTGGACTTAGAACAGTACTGTGACTGATGAAGTCCACAAGGAGACATTTACAGACTGGACATTTTACAAGTCAAAGAGATCACAGGCACAGACTAGAACGCAGATGGAGAAAGGCCTCCTAACTTGTGTTTTTTGTTCCCCAGATCTAAAGTTATTTATTCACACAGGTCTAGACCTACAATATGATCTATTCTTTTTAAAGGAGCTTTATTTTATTCTCGTAAAGGCAAGGCCTGCACATAATGAAATGAGCCTGAGTCATTGTGCAAACTGATCATAAACAATGAAAACAGATCATCCTGTTAGTCTCAAACATTTCATTCTTTTTCCAAGTTCTCACTTTTTAAATGACAAATGACAGGCATCAACTTGACAAAAGATATAATGTTTTGTCTGCAAATATGTTCGATGATCAACAGTGGACAGAGTACAAGAGAAGGCACGCACACACGCTTACACACCATACACTTAGCATTATATCCATTGGGTTTTAGGTCCTGGGTTTTGGGTCATAAGTGTGCTCACATTTTTATGGCACTTATTTTTTCTCTGTATATTGTAGATTATGTATGTGGCCCATTTCTTTGACTATTATCTAGCAAATTCAGATTGAGGGGCCTTCGTGAGGAGGAAATTGATTAATTGCAGAATGAAAACAAACACTGTTTATCAAAATAATTGTTCCATTCCCTGTCCCCAGTTTACCTATTTAATTGATAACTCTGGGATGTAGAGAACAACTTAATAGAAGCGTAGATCACAATACATGACCAAGGGCTAGCTTCAGGGAGAGGCAGAGCCCTCATATTTAACACAGACTCTTTAAAAATCATTACTGCCAAAAAAATTTAAAACTGAGGTTATGATGAGAGCCACTTATTCCTCAGGATGTATTTCAGTCCGTTCAATTTCATAAATCACAAACAAACAAGGAAATACACGCTGTAGAATTTAATTGTAAGTTAATGTATTTACTGTTTCAGTAATTGTGTTTGTGTTTGCCCATATATGAGTGCTTTCATTCCTGGCCTGGCTCTAATTAAGAAGCTATACATCAGTATTGGGAGAGGGTTGTCTTGTCCAGGCTGCACAAACGATAAGCACATAAACACAGTGTTTCCTGTCAAACTGAAATACTGCAACATTTACCGCCCCACCAGCCCCGAGATACGACAAGGTGTGTGCGTGGCTGCCTGTGTGTATCATTTGATACCAGTCCTCCATAAATAATGGCACTTAGTTGTTTGTTTTTTTAACACTGTGCCGGTTACACAGGGTTCTACATTTTTTTTTGTTTTATCCTTCTTGTGATGCTTATTCAGTTAAGACACATTCAGCTCTGCTACAGGACAGTGGTCCTGCTTAAGACCAACACTGTGTCTCCAAGGTATTAAAAAACTGAAAAAAATCTGACCTTGTGGATCTTGAAAAAGGTGAAAAGATACTGTGAGAGTTTGTATTTATGTGACATGTTGTGTTGCTGAAGAAGTTAGACTCAGCTGGCTCAACCATGATGGTAAATAGATGAAATAGTGTGCTATTGTACTATTGGCAGAAATTATATAACTCAGAACTGGAAGTGAAAATTCTAACTTAATATTTGGAATTTTAAATTTTTCTAATTTTTCCTTTACTGTTTACTATGAAAAATTCATTAGCATTTCTTTCCAGTCAGGCCTTTATTGATTAATAATGTTCTGCTGTTTTCTCTTTGTTGCCAGTGTTGTCATGAAACAGTCCTGACTGTGCAGAGCTGTTGTCAAAAGGAACATAGTTGAACATTTTAATACTTCTTTTATTTCTCATGCTACCGCTGGGTACAAAGGAAGAGGAGATGCAGAGACTTGCAGCAGGTCCTTTTTGTTCATTGAGATGGGTCAGAGGATTAGCTATGCTATCTTTTATGTTTGACTGCGACCTTTCAAGTTTAACAGACTGCAATACTTCAAAGTTTGTTGTGTACATTTTCTGTCTGTTGGTTGACATTATTTAATATACAGTTAACAC
>JAPZDY010000024.1:9078129-9093309 GCA_029783645.1 Ctenochaetus hawaiiensis
AGTCTTTGCTCTCTGCTTGAAGGTGAGGTAATCAGTGAAATCAGCTGGTGGAGTTTTTGGTTGGAAAGAAAACCTGCAGCCTTTTGGCCCTCCATGGCACGAGTTTGACATCCCTGTCTTAGGACATTATTTTTGAGGTCTCTGATTACACAAAAAGTCATTTAGCCATCTCTTGGTTGTGGCTGAGCTCAGCTCCATTTTAAGTTGAAAAACAGGTTGTGAAGCACAGAGCAAAGTCTATTTTGGCACAATAAATTGATCAGTGATCATCCTTGTGATTTTTTAAATTAGCAAAAGATATCTCTTAAACGCTGATGTACAGGGACATGTGATAAATTAACAGTGCAGGCACTATAAATGGCCACAGCTATGCGTAATGGTTGTACTTAAAGAATGCTGTGCTGTTGGAAAACCTGACCAATCAACACAATCTGTGACATTACCCTTCTTTACAGTTCATCTCATTAGATCTAATGAGTGATAAAATGGGCCCAGTTAATCATTTTGCAAATGGATGGTTAGGGGCTTCTTGGAAAACAGAGATAGGCATTAGTGCTGTGTGTTGTAAATGTGAGAAAAAGAATATGTATGAGTAGATCTGTTTATGTTCCACCTCAAATGCTAGTTCTCTTGTTTTGTGTTCTCTCCCCCCTTCTCTTTTTTGTACCTGTCTTGTTGTTTATTTGTTTCACTTTCTTCTATTTCTTCACTTTCTGTCTATATTACACTGTATTTCATTGGCATGTAATTTCTGTGTATTTCTATATATTTATTCCTCCTACGTCAGCTGTTATCTATCCCATCTTCCATCCTGTTCCCCTCTTTCTCATTGCATATGTTCTTTCTGTTCTTCTTACCTTCTTTTTTCTTTCTTTTTTTTTTGAAGTTGTTCCCTTTGACCTACTACTGCCTTGAAACGTCTGCCTGTTTCCACTGTGGCCATCACATTTATCTGTCTTTTTCTCTCCTTGCCTCTCTCACTCTCACTCTTCTTCTGATGTTCTATCTGTTGGTCTATCTATGTGTTTGTATTTGCACTGATAACAGTTTAGCTGGATCCGTTCATCGATACTTGAGCACTCTGAGGGCACCATTGTTTATTCTTTCTCGCTCTTGATTCACTGCTGCTCAAGAGGAGGGACCGTGGCCTGCAACTGTATGTGTGAACAAGGGGGAGGAAGAGAGAGAGAGAGAGAGAGAGAGAGAGAGAGAGAGAAGAATAAATGAAAAGCAATACTGTGGACATGTGTATATGCATGTGTTTGTGTAGAATGGATTGTTGCACACTTAGCTAAGTAATACAGTACATACTTAGTGATTGCACCCCAGTCCTCAACATCCTCAGCTTTTCAGGTGTGATTGCTATCTTTTGTCTGACCGAAAAGGTGACACAGTCGAGTATGAATAACTGATGCTTCTGGGAGACAGGAAGAGAGAACGAGAGCAATGAGGGACAGAGAGAGGTTGATAGAAGGAATGAAGGAGAGGGAGGAGGGTGAAATGATTGAGCTGACAGCCACCATTTTTCTGCCTCTTTTGTTGTGGAATAAGTTATTTTAAGTGCAGCACACACATTGCGTTAAAATGTAATGTGGTAATTTGCTTGATAGTGCATTTGATGATGATGGTGCTGAATTGTACAATGAAGGGCCCAATTCCCCCAATGCCCCATAGTGATGGGCTTAATGGCGATGCTTATAGTGGTCTGGACAAGCACATAGGCTGAACTCACACACAACCACACACAATCCACACATGCACAAGCACACACGCACACAAAAAACACACACAACACACATGCGTTTTGGATAGCCCTTGTGCCCTGTAATGATGGCAATAATGGAAAGCGTTACGACTCCGTCTCTGCCATCCTGTCTGGAACAGCACTTAAGCACCCAAATGCACACACGCACACACAAACGCACAATCATATCGACAGCTTGGCTTGTTTTAAACTATGACTCACACATACTGGGGCAGACTACTAAAATCACATATCACACACACACACCTAGCCTTGTGCTGTATACCGGAGTCATCCAGGCAAAAAAGGACCTCATTTCCTCCTGCGTAGCACAGGAGAGTGCAGTGATATTCCGCTGGCAGCCTGATAGGGATGCCTGGTCCCTGGGGAGGGACTGTAATTTATCCTCAGGTCTGAGAGGAGGTATGAGGCCCTGTTTTATGGGACCATTAAAAGGCAGTGTCACAGCTGTAGGCTTGCATGTGGATGCACACACACAAATGCACAACCCCGCACACACATCAAACACAATATATGTGAGAAAGAAGTAAGGGCTGAGAGAATGAACGCAAGGTTACAAATGAATTGCTCATTAATTAAATGACTAGAGAATAATGAAATAAAAGGGGACATGATGAGATGAAAATACAGAGAACCAAGCAGGACTTATTAGTGAAATTTGTACTTTAAGACCTCTGTTGATCCACAATAAATTTTTACAGGTTTTGTTTATCCCATTGCCTTGTTTGGCTTAATTATCCATTACAAATAACAACAAATAAATGTGAAGAAGTAGAAACAGTTCAAGTGAGCGAGAAAGGGACTGGGAAGAAATGTTCCAAGTCATTAGCTTTTGAAATATGTTGTCACAAAAAACAGGTAAAATCTCACTGCGCTTAAGGGGAATTCGTACTGTTTCCTCAGAAAGTGCTCTTAACTTTACTTTCCGAATTTGGCATTGTATTGATGATGACACCACAAGCCATAACAAAAGTAAACCTGCATGCCAGATGAAGGAAGCCAAATGAATGGTAGCTGTTTTTTTTTTTAAATATATGTTGTTTCTTGTATTTAAGGAAGCCTCTGTCCTTCTCCAACCTCCATCCTCCCTTCATATCCTCCCCTCTCATTGGCTTTCTCCACTCCTCCTGTCCTCGCCTGTGTGCTTGGTCCATCCGGTCCAGCCCATCTCCCCAACCTGCTGATGCAAGGACTTTTCCCCACTAATAAGACCGGATTCTCACAGATAGATATGATAATAACCTCCCTTAAGATGCATTTGACCACACACACTCATATACACAAGACTCACACACACATACAGATGCACACAAACACACACACGCAAACTTAGCACAAATGCATACATGTAATCTCAGAAACTCTTCCCTCATGCTCTCCCTTCAATACTCTCATTCTCTCTCTCTCTCTCTCTATTTCTCATACACACACACTTTGCAGCATCCTGCCAGAGAATCTATTTCAATATTCATCACTCCTGTCAAAGTTTGTTTGGCAAGGTTGAGGTTATAGGAAAGGAAAAGATATCTGGCTTTGGTTTAAATCTTTATGGAATATTACTTAAGCTTCTGCTTGTCAAGGCAGATGATTACATGCATTTCTACATGCATTTCTACATGCACATGATGAACATGCACATGCACACATTATTCGTATGGTGCATAAGCAGTTTTTTTAAATTGTAACATTTAAACACACAGATCTTCAGTCCATCCCTTTTGCACTCAAACTAAGGCAAACACAAGCGCACACACACATACACATACGCTCACACTCTGACTTGACTTTGTGTCTCTGAATTGTAGATGTGTGCTGAATGCACAGAGGACTACTGCATTGGCTGCTTTACCAAATTCCACCAGAAGGGGGCACTGAAGTTCCATAAAATGATCCCCATTCAGGTGAGCATGCTGCCAGGTGCATTTAGTCTACTTCCTCTCTTTACTGTGGCTCTGCCTCTCTGTCTTTGTTTCTCTGTCTCTTTCACGGATACTTTCAATAATATCTGTTTTGATCCCATTTTCCTTTTCCATCACTCACTCTTTCTGTATTCTTCCATGCATCCCTGACCACAGTATCTACATATGTCAACCTCTTGTCTTGTTTCTCTTTTGAATAGTTAGTTTTTCTCACAAACAAACACTAAATCACGCAGGTGTGCTGCAGCCATCTATTGAATAGGAAAAGGAATGCCATATGAGCAAATGCTTAATTACAAAAGCTTGTTTTGTCAAAATTTGCATATACTTATACACATGTATGCACATGCGTGCAAAGACCCAATCTCACACTCACACTGCAACAGAGAACAGGCCTCAGGCAGCAGTCAACCTAAGACCAGCAACAATCCTCAGTAACAGATAAGACAGAGAGACAAGAGAGCAGGTCAGTGGCAGAGTTTAATTAAGCCAACACACTTCCTGGATCCCAAAAATAGAAAAAGATTCTGTGGTACATCTAGGTAGAATATTGGGCTGGGCAAAAAATGATCTCGATAGGGGATCCCGACAAAATTTGTGTCAATAATGAGATTCAGGTTTTGATATGGATAGACCTAATAGACCATCACATAGCCGATTTAAAGGTGACAGCAGCCAGTCAGTCTGCTGCCTCTGTGTGTTGCTACCCTTTGCAGGAGGGTGGGGCTGTGCTCCCCGTAAAGCAGACAGCAGTGTAACTTCTGAGCAGATCCCACATCGGAGGGTCACACAAACTCTGCAATTACTTTACTGGAGGCAACAATGACAACCCTTGTTGTCCAAAAGTACAATTAAAGGGAGACAGTATGATCAATTTATCAAAGACCTGTTGGACACTCAGGTGTTTGTTTGAACCTTGATGATGCTTGAACCTCATGGGACAGTATTTGTTGCTGGTTGTTGTGGTAGAAAAGTACTATCTAGATCTAGATCACAGACACACACCCAACAGATCCTGCACTTGCACAAACATGCACAAAACACTCTTGACAGTGTGT
Organism: Ctenochaetus hawaiiensis; assembly: GCA_029783645.1. Lineage (NCBI taxonomy): Eukaryota > Metazoa > Chordata > Actinopteri > Acanthuriformes > Acanthuridae > Ctenochaetus > Ctenochaetus hawaiiensis. The sequence continues at coordinate 9,082,872 of JAPZDY010000024.1, forward strand.
TGTATTTGCCTAACAAGGGCCTGTTAAACCAAATTTGTTTAGGTGCTAAATAAAGTTGAGATGTGTTTTTCGAAACAATTTCATGAATGGTGCGGTTACTGTACATGTCACATAACTGCAAAATTGCCAGTCAGTTCAGAAAGGGGACCTTTGTCCCACAGCAGCACGCAATGACAGAGACAAAAAGTAACTCCTAACCTTTTAGGTAAATAATAACTAGATTAAATTGAACCAAGTTCAATTTTGTAAAACTGTTTTAGCGCCTGGACTCATGTTGCAAACCCCACCCATCTCTCTAGTCCTTTGATCACATTAAAGCACAAAACCTGAATCACTTGCAGTATGTGGTGGTATACTTACCATCTGGCTTAAAAAAGGAACAATCCAAAGCACTGGTTTAACAGTGACTGGCAATGATCGTAAGTGGCAAATGTACAGAGCATGTTATGTGTCATGTTGTGTGTGATAAAAGGCTTTCATTATGTTACAGCTAGTTGACAAGTGACTTAAATTGATTGAAAAATGAAAAAAGAGAACTTGAGATGAAAGTTCAAAGCCATACCTGCTCTTTTATCTGTGCACAACTAGCTATTGTGTGAAGTTTGTATGATTGTTGGATTGGCTGTTTTGAAAAATCCGACTCAGCTCCTTCCAGTTTTGTGGCCAGAGAGAAACGCGCTCTTAGATGATCTAAAAAGCTCTTATTTGAATCCACTGATGTGTGTCTGTACCACAGTTGCCTGGTGACCAAAAAGAGAAAGAGAAACAGCAAGAAGGATTGCTTCAGTTGCTGCATTGTTCAAAACTTCTTACAATGCAAGGATTCTCCTTTAGAGGTTGTTAAGTGGAAAGTAATATCATCAGGCTTGTTGGATTGTTTGCAGACAACGATTTGATTCTTAAAGATTTCATGGCCACGGGCAAGTCACCTCCTACAAGGTACTGAAAGAACTAATTTAACACATGGATTGAGTGTCACTGAATGTGCTTCACTCTTTCATAACTGATGAGACCAAGATATTTCTTACCAAGAATGAGACTCTATCTTTGCCAGAGTGGGTGTGTTCAGATTCATTCATCCATACTGACATTATTACTTTGTTCAGCGGTTTGAGACCAGATGCAGAGTCCATCACAGGCATAAACAAAGAGCTCCTGACCGGGAGACATCAAACAGATGGTTTGTCTTTGTCCTGCAGGGAAAAATGTCTAGTTTTGTCAGAAGAAATTATCCATAAGTGTCATGGAGGAAACTTCTAAAGACACCACAAAGGTGCCTGGACAAAAGAGGCACATGAGACTAATATTGTTGTCTGTTTATCCATAGCCACTAGAACTGTGCTATGTCTTACCAGACAAAATGGACCTCCATGAAACTGCTCCAGGTCCAATTTCAAGGTGACAAGAATTGAATACCAGCTATAAAAAGTACTTTAAAATGATCCAAGTTATACTGTAGCTTCCAAGCCTAGCCTGAATTCTCAATATGACTTTTCTCAAGTGTTTAAGCACCATATTTCCCTGACTCCATGTTCCATTGTGTGTCTCTGTTAGAGACTTTCAAGGACAGGATACAGACAGGTTGACCTCAACAGCCCTACTGTACTGCATGATTTATGGAATAGAATAATCAATTCAGCCTGTGGTATAGAAAAAAGCAATCAGCTCCCACCAGCATGCATCCCATTTTTTTTTCCATAGCTATGGCGATACCTAATTGCCCTCTATGTAAATTAATTAATTTAGGAAAAAAGGGAATTGTTTATGCACAATATGTTATTGGGTGGAGTTTGTCTATAGCCCGTAGTGCTTTATGGTTAAGATGGGACTTAATGTAAAGCCACTTTGGCTGCAGTTTGAAACTGGTACTGTCATGTGATGTGCATTACCAGTGTCATTCTGCACAGGCTCTTTGTGGTTTCATTTCCATAAAATAAAGGTGCATACGTTAACGTTGTAAAATGAAGTTCATGGTTGTGACTTTCAAGGTTATGCTAGTGATTAAGGTACAAGCACTTAAAATGATTAGGTTGTAGCCTCTAAATGGGGTTCATGGCCACTGTCTGTGGTGGCTTCATTTCATTGCCTTCATGTCATTAATCCACATAGAGTAAAACTTGCTTGGTAAAAAACTTAATTTTATGAATATCTGTGAAAAAGTTGTGATCAGCTCATCTCTTGTTTACAGTTTGACAACTCTGATGCATTATTGTTGTTGTTGATCACAGGTTGTATGCAACACAGACAGAAACAGTGCTGATGGAGAGTGTACTCACTCTTTTGCCTCTAATTTTCTCCAACATAAAGCACAGCATTGCCTTTTCAAAACAAAAATTACAATATTTAAACTGCTAGATCCATGGCCCATCCGGTTTAATGTTTACCAGGACAGAAAAGGTTCTTGTCCCGGTAAACATTAAACCGTGGATTAAGCAGTCCTTGCCTGATGTATGTGACAGGCATTACAGAACAACTGACTGAATCCTTCCAGTATCCTATAAACAAAATAAACTAAAACACAAAAAGCATGTTTGAAAGACTGCCTTAAAGAGCCTTTGTATTTACTTTGATTGATGACTGACTACTACTTATTTTATGCAGCATTATCTCTCAGCTTAATGCAATGTATGTATATTTTTTCATTTACCTCCTGAGTTAATTAAAACAGTATATCACATCTCTCTCAAGTGCCATCTGGTGCCTTTTGTTCAGTAAAAACATTGATTAAATATATATAACTTTTATATACTTTATATAACTTTATATAACTTTTTTTATAGGCAGACCTACAGACCCATGTGAGCACTCAAGATGTTGTCAGCTGCTTCCAAAAACAGATAAACCATAGTTCCCATCACAGTGCCTCTACAAGTCTTAATCCCAGTCCCAACTCCAAACCCTGTCCCAGTCAAAGCAACAAGTCTAATGCAGCAAGTGAACAAGGAGATCAGAGCCCAGAGAAAGGAACCAAGGTCGTGGAAAAACCTAAGCAATTGCCCCCTGGTCCCAGCCAGGTAGGTTGTAATCTTTATTGTTCCTTGTTTAGTTACACAGAGTACAGTAGTCCAGCTGGGCACAAGTCCTGTACACTTTAAGTAGTCAACAGCATTGTGCCAGAGTTTAGGATGAAAATATTACTATCATACAGAAAAAAAAGAGTTCAGCTAGTTTAGTATACACAGGACTTCTGCACACAGTTCATCAACTTATAAGCAACTTGTGTACATACGAAACATAAAAGCACTAAAAACATCAATGCAATCCAAATAAATTACAATACACAAAAGCATAGAAACAGCTTTTGGGACCCATTTACCCGTTCTTCCCTGCTGCAGGACGAGGAAAGGCACATTGTATTAAGCTTTGACTGAAACACACACACACACAAAAGAAAGAAATTCACAAAATGAAATGACAGACTATAATAATATGATTAGAGCGTGCACGCTCTAAAAGTAACAATTGAGCTTTTATTGTTGCTGCTAACTAACTTACTGGTGCTTCCCAGAGTCATTAGCTTCTAGAAACATTTAAAACATTTAAACATTTAATCTGCACAAGAATATCAAGTCAAAACCTCAAGTATTAAAGTCACACAACTGTGTGCTCACATATTGTTATTTTAAAATTTTTAAAACTTTGAAGGGAATCCATACAAAAATGTATTTTAAAAAAGGAAGTCAATTTGAAGTCAAGTGATTATTGACATATAAACGCAATTTCTCTCTGTATGTTCCATTGCTGTGACTGTACGGCAGAAACATGTCAAACAAGCCTCTGCACCATGTGTGTTTTTACCTCTGCACCCTGTGAGTCAATTCAAAAGACTTAAAAAAAGAATGTAATTGATGCTATATCCACAGGCTGTATCTACAGGCAGGCTTGTGAACTGCATGTACCTAAACTAAAAAATGCCCCCCAGCAGTCCAAGTCTGGTAAAAACAGTTAGATTGACATTTCGGACTCTTTATACCACTGAGCTCGGTTGACCTTATTCACAAAGTAGCCATTTTAAAACAGTTGGGGTAAGAAGGTAATGAGAAGATCAATTCATTGTTTATTTTATGTGTTCATTCTTTGGACAGAGCCAAGCACCTTAAAATGCCACCAACCAGAAGTCAGCAACTACAGCAACTGCTTCACTTAAACCAACAATATACAGTAGTATTAAAATTTTACATTAAAGTGTCAAATTTAAAAGATTGATTTATAGGATTTGATGGGATCTTTTGTATAATATGACAGAAGTATGTTTTCAGAAGTATATATTCATTGCAAAAAAAGAACTTATGTAATTTTATTGCACTAGAACGAAGCACTTGTATCCATAAAGAGACAATTTCCTCTTCACTGAGTTAGCCATATTTCATGTGTTACTACATTAGTCCGGGATAGAAAAACCAAACACTGTCCCTAAAGAAGCCCTCCTGTGTTGTTTCACAAGTTTCTCAGCCCATGTTGGTTCTCCTATGATTCTCTCTATGATTTGAATAAGAGGATGAGCCGGAGGATTTTCAGTCATGTGCAGTCTGAAACATAACTGCAAGATGCAGATAAATCTTAATCCTAAACACTTGACCTTGAAGAATTGACCACCATTTAATCTGAAACTATGAAATAAACAGTCCTGCCTGTGTGTAGCTTTTTGCGGGGTGCTTCACTCATTACCTTGAGTGAGATAGTAACGTTACTTGTGCAGTGCCTGGAAATTATTTAAATGAAACATTTTTATTTTTGGATTTTTTCAAGGACAGGTCCAATTAGACAAATGGCTGTTAAAATTCACTGGCCTGTTATTATTTTTTACTAGCCCTTGGTAATCATACAGTCCTTAGTGTTGGCCCCTGTCTTATTTATCTCAATCAAGCTTCTTTTTAAGGGTCTTGTATGAAGATAGATTTTTTTGCATCACTATTTAACGGTGTATCAACAAAGGTAACCACCAAGGTCACAGCCAAGCTTGCATACATGCAAATTTTGGAAACATTTTCTCTTGTCCTTGCCTTCAGAATCGCCTTCAGAATCAGTAAACATTAGTGTTCTGGCAATAGTGGAAATCTCATTAACAGTCCCTTCCATTATTTTACGCACATCAACAAAAACATATTTCTTTTTTCAAAAGTTAAGCTCACAAACATAGGAGTGACATTTTCCCTCATAACAAGAAAATAAGAATTTGTGGCTAGTATTTGATTAATGGTAGTGCTAACCTTTAGTAATGATCTATATATTCAGTAGTGATTTATTAAATCCATTAATTTAACTAAAACCAGGAAATATTTGTTTTTTTGCAGGTGTTGGCTGTGAGCCATGAAGAGGAAAAAAAGGTAAAAATGACTGGAGAGAGGCTGAACAGGGAGGATGAGGGAAGATTTCCTTCTGCTCTTCTTAGAGGAGAATTTGATGAGAGGGAATCTGCAAGATCTTTCCAGGAGGCTCTCAGACAGTGGAGAGGAGAAAATATTAATGGAGCACAAGAGCAAATGAGTGAGGATGCAATGTGGAGACCTGTCCGATTGGGTAAAACTGCTTAGAAATGACTGCAGGCACACAGACATACACATGCAGACAAAATGACACATCCAGGTAGCAGCTTGATAGCAAGATGACCTGCTGCTTAGAAAGGCTATCTTTCAGTCGAGGGAGCCAGGTTTAATCCTTTTGGTGGCAAGCATCCACAGTCCCATTAAATTGGCCAACGCTTAGTCTAATACTCCACATCTTTCCATTTCTTATGTTTTGCATGTAAAAGCTTATTAACTATGGCTATTAGATGAATGCTATGCAGGAATGAAATACTTGAGATGATGTTTTATATATTTTTTCCATTTTTGCCCAATACATCCTTTACTTCTTAGCTCTTTTTGTCTTCTGCTGTCCTCCTTCTCCTGCATTTCAATCTACTCCTTCCACAGCTTTTCTGCTCCCGCTCTCCCTCGCTTATCTCTGATCTGTTAAGGCCTTATAGAAAGTGCTTACCACTGCAGTAGGAGGGTAATCCATGGCTGTTGCATATTAAGATAATGAGAGGAGTGTAAGGGGTGGCCCTACTCCACACCACAGCACTAATCGCCTCAGCTGTGTGCATGCCTGTGTGTACAACCTCCATTGCATTTGGCAATTTTTATGCCTTTTCACACATGTTGTGTTTCTATATATGCGTATGTATGCAACAGCGTTTGCATTTCCAAGTTTGTGTGGCTGTATATTACTAGTGCTGTTATTCTAGGTTCTATGTGTTTGTGTCTAGGTGTTTGTGCTTTTTATTAGGCCTCCTATTTTCTCTGCTTTACTGGTCGGACATACTCTGCTCCTCTCTCTCTTCACTCTGCTCTGCAAATTGCTGCTAGCCCCTCCAGCCCTAATTATTTCTGTCAGGCCAATGGCACCCAGGCCCAATTTAAAGCCGCCACTGTGGACTGCCAAAGTGTCTGGAGTACAATCATAACATTTCTCTATCTTCCCTCTATCTTTTCCTTTCTCTCATGTGTTTGCTATGTTTCTTTTGTATTGTGTACATCTTTTTCTTATTCCCAGAGGGCACTCTCCTGTCTGTTTGTGTTTTGGCACTCATGGTGCAGTGACGAGGTGTTTTCTCACTTCTTGAGGGGAGGTGTTCTGAGGAAGGTGTTGAGAAGTTGGTGAATGATGTTTTCCGACTCCTTTTATCTACCTTTGTCTGACTCTTTCTTTCCTATTGGCTGTATTTTCCTCCCTCCCTCCCTCTCTTACCTTAACTTTATTTTTGTGTGCTCCCCTGTTTCCAATATTTCCCAAGCATCAGTGTCAGGTACAGCGACCCAGGCTGACCTCGCTCTAGACAGAGGAGCTGATGGACGAGGAAGAGGAGTGAGAGAAGGGAAGGTACCTGTCAGGGTGGAGTTCACAGAAAACAGCCTTACCTACATGGACAGATTGCTTCTCAGGAAGCACCGCAGGTACATAGACGGACAAACAACAATTGGCATGCACCACACATACATATTCTAAAAAATGTAGAGATGTCATGGGGTAAAGGCAGTAGACCCTATTAGATGCTGCACTTCTCCCTTTTTAACATGCATAACAACAAATCTCGTTTAAAATCCTTCTTTCAGAGCTGTGAATGGACCTATTAACTTAGCAACAGGTATATTTGTTGTATATTTGAATGGAGTAATTATGTAATTGCTACTGTAAAATTAACAACACCACATCCATGTTGATGTGAAGTTTTACTTTGACTTGATGTAACTTAGGCCAGTGCATTAACATTGTACAATGGGCAACATAAAACTTCCCCTTCTCTCTGTCTCAATCACCATACAAAAACCATATTTTCTTATTTTTAAGACTGCAGTTCATTTTTTTTCTACAACTTTTAGACCTTGCATCACTGTGTCATTTTCCAGACAGTTGTGGTATCGTACATGCCAACAGTTTAAGAAACACACACAAAGGTCACTTACTGACAGCTTGTAAAAATACTAATTGTTCAACTTGGAACACCTTTCCTGTTACTTCCTGTACTGGGGACACAAACACACCCATGTGTCCACACAAATTTCACTTCACACACACTTGCCACCACGCATGCCTCTATTGCCTCTCTGTAGTCAGCCTACATAAGCCATCAGTGTACAAAGCAGTTTCTCAGCACTTATTGTGCAGCAGACTGCCTGAGGGCCTGGCTTCAGCAGGTCCCATTATTACAGCCCTTTATTTAAGCGACTCCTTTTGGGCTTAGTAGCCCACTGGAGAGCAGGCCAGAGGAGAGGAGAGCAGAGTGCAGTTTTAAGGCCCACTGACTGCCTGAGCTGGAATGCTCTAAGTCCCCAGCTGTAGCAGCCTTTAACTGTGGAATCGACTAGAGAGCCAATCTAGAGTGCAATAAGCCTGCAGCGGTGATGGTGGCAGAGCTTATTGGAGAGACAGAGAGACTGGCTGGCTTGCAGAAAAAAAGAGTGGGAGGCTGAATTTTAACAAGCTTCTGTAATAATGGGAAAGAGAGTGAAGGAAGGAGGGAGAATGGAGGAGGAAAGAGTTTTAAAGAATTTGCTTAAAAGTGCTCAGCTATATTAGAGCCATAAAATCTATCACCTTGTTAGATTTGTGGATGGCCTGCAGGTTACAGACAGCGAGCTTGCGACCAGGCAGATATCAATCTGATTTCCTGAACTGGCTCTGCAGTGTGGGTGGGGTAAGTGAATGCTTGCCTCTCCATCAACTGCCAAAGTCACAGCATCTGTGATCAAGGCGCTGAACCCTGAAATAAAAGTCTGTGCAGGCATAGAACTCAGATTTGAACAGGCCCCTACCTGCATGTATGAGACTTAACCTGACAATATCTGACTTGTGCTGCCAAATTTAAAACCCCAATCCAGCCAGAAGTGATTTTGTTTCTAAGTGTTTTCTCAAGGAAAGAAAAAGACGTGGTTACCTCCTTAAACATTTTAAAGTATGGTTATCAGAATGACATATATGCTTACCTTAGACCTTTGGCCTACAAAAAACACCTTCACAGATCACACATAGTTAATAGGGCAGTTCTAATAGCCATGGAGCTGTTTATAGATTACTGAACATAATTCTTGTGGGATTTTAATGGTGCTCCATGTCTATTTAAGAAAAAAAGGGCAGAGCAATCAAATATGTAATTGTATTGAAAAAAAAGAAAAACTCAACTTTCTTTCAATAGAAAATGCTGTGGTTGAGTGCACATGGATGCCAGGATATCTCTAAACAACACAGTCAACAAAAGTCTGAGGTCTGGTGGAATGTTTGTATCTTGTTTGTCCATCATACTCATTACTTTGACATTGTTTCTCCAATGAGACTGTAGATCCACACGCTTGTCTCTGAGCTGTTATTTTGTTCTAAGGATAAACTGTCAATTATGAAGTAATTGACAGCTCTGCCTGGTCTGAAGCAGCTAATTTGACCTGTGCCATAGAGTTACTTAGAGCCAAAGTTTTAGCTCCAAGTAAAGAAATAGAAGCTTGAATAGTTTCTGGGTTGTGGTCAAAATATCACCTCTGACGGATGTGGTGCTTCCATAAAGCACTTTTGGCACAAATGTCAAATTTGATTGAGCTAACTCTCTGTCCACAGGGCAAATATAGCAGCAATAATGGTCCTGTTGAAGGGCTCATTTCTGTCAGATCCCACTTTTTTAACTTTGCTTTACTGCAGAGGGCATCAAACAAGGGTATTTTCATTAGCCTAAGAGATGTTTAAATAATGCTTAAATCAAAATGAAATATTGTTTCTGATAAAGCTGTAAAAGTGAAAGTGTCAAATGAATCACTTAGCAGTGCAGCACGTCCCATTCACTCAACATTAGAATTCCATAATTTGTCTGGAATCTTGAAAGTTATACTGTTTCTTACTTTCTACCCTTTAAAGAGACCTATAAATAATATGATGGAGGAAAAACACTCCTCTAGCTCCTCCTTAAAAGGTCAAGGGTAATTTGAAAAGGGTTCAAAATCCCTTCTTTAAAACACTGCATCATCTTTGTGATGATGCGCTTTGGATGCTTAAACCTGACTCAGTTGTCTATTTATTCTATGCTCCAACTTTTTTTTAATAAAACCAAGTAACTCAGTATTATTCATAACATATATTTTGTGTTAGAATGGATTCAAACACGTATCTCCAGAGGAAGGTAAAAATGCAAGTCCAGAGGAGACCAGAAGGGCAATATGATTCTTTTCTTTTCCTGCAAAAGCCCAAATGCAAACAGCCTAAGGCTAGTGAGGCTACTGCATGTAAAGTACTGTATGTGAGGATAAAAAGAGATGGATGGATGGAGCAAAGGGATAGGAAAAGGGATGTGAGGGACAGGATTAAATATAGCCCTCTGAGTACATTATATAGACAGAGAAAAGATAAATATTGCCAGTTTCGAGGCTATGGACTAAGCAAGAGGAAGAGATATAAAGTACAAGTAACTTCCCAAGCAACTCCTCATGGGCAGCCTGGAGCTTCTCACAAAGTCCCTCTCACTGGCCTTGCACTTTGGCCAGATTGGACTCCAAAGGAAGGAACAGAGTTAAAGAGGGAAGTAAAGAGGGGCAGTGCGAAGGACACAGATGTGTTCTGTTTAGGTGGAGTTACTTTCAAATGATCTGAAGAGAACAAAACCAGACAGTAAACATTATCCATCAATAGGTTTGAGAATAAGGGAGTAAAAGAAAGGCAGAATTGGACAGAAAAGAGAAAAGTAAGACAAATGCAACTCAGTTCATATTTTGTCTTTTATTTTATCTTTATTTTTCTTTGATTTATTTACTGATTTATAAATTATTTTTTGTTCCAGAACACCGATCGAAACTTATCAGTCGCCAGCTTTTGGTGCAGATTTAACCTCATTACCTGACGCAGAATCGGAGGAAGAGGAGACTTCAAGCGGCCTGACAGGTAAAACACATGCATGTCAGAGGGATGCATGGTGTCT
>JAPZDY010000024.1:9101242-9120926 GCA_029783645.1 Ctenochaetus hawaiiensis
AGTTAGTTAAAACGTTTTTATGTGACATTCGTCCAACCTACAGTTTAGAGCCAGTCTGCAGGTTTGTCCCAGGATTACTCTATTTTTCATGCAGTCTGTTTACTCTTCTTTTTATGGATATATCAGAACACTTAAGCGTCTTAACCGTATGACGCACCACTCCTCTCTGTTGGTGTTGTAGTTTGGACTTCAGCCACAGATCTCAAAGTGTGTATCTAATGGGGGCTACAACTGGAACATCAGGTGCCACACCTACTCCCTGTCAACAAGAGTACAAACAAAGCTCCTCACTATTTACATAAATAATAACACATGCAATTAGAATACAGTCCTCCTACATTAATATGTATGCCAGGGATACAATCCTCTTTCCCAGTCGGTCCCTCTTGAGATTCAGTTCGCCATGGAAGATTACTCATTATTCAAAAGCATTTGCCAGTTTACACATCATGTAATTAACAGCTCTAAATAAGATCATCTGCTTTGGAAAGAACATTTTCACCTCTGCTCATTATTTTACATTTATTTCCCATGATGTAGATCTTGAAATTGTCAAAGTTAATTTCTCAAAGTTAGTCTCTTATAATTTCAGCTTCTTGAAAGGAAAAAGGACACAATTTTGACTATTAGCTGTGCTTCATTGCTTAAATATGAATAACAACAAAAGCTAAATGAAATATGTCAGTGAGGTCCCATCCCTTTTGAAGGCCACTATTGTAGATGAAGAGAACCTGGACCCAGAGGCAGTCAAGCGGCATAACAACAGTTTGACTTCAGTGGAAATTGCTCTTCTCTAGTACTATGTACAAGTGCTGCAAGAATTTTGACCTTCATCCCTCTTGCTGTCACATTTTACAAACATCTAATTTCACAGCCACCCACACTACACTCAAAAGTTTAAAAGTGACTCAGCTTTATTTTAATTTAACCTTATGTCTGTTTATTTGTGTCTCTGTGTATTTTTAACTGTTAGGCTCTTACCATGCATGAAAATCAAAGTAGGCAGATTAAACAGGGCTTAAAAACAAACTGAAGACAGTGAAGGACATCTTAGATGTAACTAAATCTTTCAGTAAAATATGAAGGCAAATACATGGTGTGTGCAGCACATCTTTCCATTGCACAACTATTAAGGACCAAAATTTGAGTTACAAAACAGAAAAAACTCATTTGTATTAATGGAAGCATAGGTTTTTGCAGTGAAGTGATTCCTATTAGAAGACTTTACTGCCAGGCTGTATGTTTCCTAAACACAAGTCTCATCGGCCAGGCAGTTTATATGAAGAAAATGCTTGTGAATCTCAGCAGTAATGGCTTCCCTTTTCCATTGGACTGTCAAAGGCAATTTAAATCTGACCATAAAAAGTCTGTGCTTTCTTTTTTTCATGTATTGATTAGAGTTTTAAGTAAATACCTGACATAATGCTACAACAGACAGGAAGGTAATTACACAGTAAAGAATGGCCCTGAATTCCCATATGCAACACACACTCATGCAAACACACACATACTTACACACGCACACTAACACAGGCACACACGCACACACACACATTAGCATTCCCTGATGCAAATACACACTTCTCATACATTCAGGTGTACACTCACATACATTGAATGTAATTCGGATTATTAGAGCTTGATGCATGTGTTGACAGAGTCAAGGACATTCAGTTTATGTTTTTACATTTTATTAGGTGTTAAAGATGTAAAGATTGTACTCAGATGTGTTACAAATGTACATCTTGAGTCATATTTCAGAGTTTAACTTTAATGTTCTAAAGAAACATGTCTGTATTGTGCAGACAGTGCAGATGAAATGTCCAGTGATAGCCTTGGTTTGACTCCATATGAGGAAGAGTCTTCAGATGGAGAGGCACAGATGCAAGGATGGTTAACCAGAGGCAGATCCAGAGAAGAGGAGCAAGTAAATCCTGCCTTATCTCATCAAGAAGATTACTTTGTTCCTGCAGACACAGAGGGAGAAAATGACTTGCAGACTGATGAGCAAGAACAGCTGTCAGAGGCATCCATGGTAACATGTTTACACATTCCTCCATGTTTTTTATGCCTTTGCACCAGTGACAGGCTTTGCACAGGCTGGAGGCAGTGAGTTTTTGATTTAAACATACCAGTGGTCATAAAAAACATATGTAACTCTGTAGCTGACAATGATAAAGTTATATAATTTCATTTGACTGTGTGGTGCTCTGTTTGTGTGCAACAGGAGCAGCTTTAAGTTTTAGATAGCACCTTGTAAGTTAGGCTAACGATCAGGCATCCATACAGGAGATTTTATCTCAAAACAGTAGATAACAAATAAATACTACATTTAATGTATAGTTAAGTCCATTGGTAATCACTTATAAAAGAAAATACCCAAAAATATAGCAATAAGATAACAAACATGGGATCATTGTTCCTGTTTGATTAGAGTTACTCCTTGTTTTTGATGCTGTGGTGCACATCACCAATACCACAAAACATACGAGCACACACATTGTTTGATTGCATTAAAATGGCATTTATATTTACATGAGGTCAAGATACTTTGCTTTAGGTTGCTTTTTGAAGCGTAATTAAAATATATTCCCAAAAATATTTAATTGTCAAATGAAAGAAGTTATATGCCAACATGCTAAGTTTGCCTTTAAAGTATCTCAAACTGGTTAGTGAAATGAATAAATGGACAAGTTTCAGAAGTTTCAGAGAACCACATCATTACACCAGACATAATCACTCCATAAAATGAAAGGACTTCAGCGACAGAGTCAGAGGTTCTTATTGGAGCTGACCTGATCTATTAGATAACATTTGTGTCGCACTAATTACTTTACATTATTCATCTATAGCTCAGAGACACCGAAGGCAGTGGTGTTCAAGGTGCACACCATTGAGGGGAAAAAAAAGAGAAACAAAGTGGATTAAAAAGACACTGCTTGAATGGTCCCAAATGACCTATCAGCCATTTAATGGTATGAATCCTTTATAGTGTGACAGAGGAATGAAAAAATAAGGGGGGGAGGGTGTAGTGCTTTATTAAAAAGCTGTGCAAAATGAGGTCCACGATTGTGAAGATGGTGGTTATCTGTGGCCTCTGGACCTGAATCAAACTGCTCCTAAAATGATTAAATACTAATTTTTTTTCCAGCTTTTCCTGACTCTCTGTTTGAAGCCAATCTCCCCTCTTCTCTTGTCCTCCATGTATTTCTAATACTTTGTCTCTCTCTCTTTTCTTTGGTACATTTTTTTGTCTCTGTCTATTTTCTGCTCCATTTTCTTTTGCCCTTCCTCATTTTTGTTTTACCTTTATCCTCTAGTTCAGGAAACTGCTCCACCCTTTTTGATATTAGGAGCCGCTGATCTGCATAAAGACAGCTTCAATTTTTTCTGCTACACAGTATCATTGTGTTTGCTGTCTTGCCATTTCATTGTTATGCCTCTTTTCTTTCCCTTCGCCCTGTCTTTCTCTTGTCATTCTCCATCCTTGCTCCTTCCTCACTCTCAGCAACACTATTCCCTCATGCCTTACCTCCCATTTTCTGCAGGCCCATCTGCAGTGTCTTGCAGTGTTATGGCTAGCATGCTAATGCATCAGATCTAATCTTAACTAAACAGAGCTTCCTCATTTTACCCCGTCTCACAGGAGGACACTTGCGTGGGAAGAAAAGCTAACCCACCACGCCGTTTTGAGATGCTCTCACCAGCTCCAGGGGTTAATTAAAAATCAATTCATCAAGTGGAAACAAAGGAAACAGGGAGGGAGAAGAAGAATCTCCAGTGAAAGACACTGTCTTGTTAATATGCATTTACACAGGAGAAAATGGAAAAAAATACAATTTTAACACACTCACCTATCTAATATAAGTTAAATTGATATTGAATTTAAGTTTGTTCTTTGAAATTATTTTGGTATGACAGAAATAAAACTCAAGCTGTGAGACCAAGCTATTAATCCCTTATTGCTCTGCACTCTCTTCATTTTATTTCCATGTCCCTCTCTTAACACTCCATACACTCTCCTCCTTCCTACCCCCCCACCTCCCTCCATAATATATTTCTTATTTCCATCTCTTCTTTCCTCTATATCTCCCTCTGTGTATCATCTCTCTATCTTATCCCTATGTGCTCTGGTTTTCTGCCTTTCTCCTCTCATTCCTTCCTTTTTATACCACTTACCCCCTTCTGTCTTTCATCCCCTCCTTCTTCTGTACCCCCACATCTGTTTCCACATCCCCTTAGGTGATGCACAAGCAGAGTGCTGGGTCTGGATCAGAGCGGCTCTCTGATCTGGATGAGTTTCCCCCCCTGGGTTTGGACACAAATTCCGGTCACTCCAACATACCAGAGCACTCAAACTGTGACTTACTGCACACGAGCCAACCTCCACCGTATGATTCAGACCGAACAGGTTGGTCAAAGAAGAGACATATTTTTAGGTGCTGGTGTGTGTATCTGAATTTTTATGCTCCTATTTAATTGACATTTTTTTTCTGTAAACTGTCTCATGTTTTCCTATAAACTTCACCAGTGCTATTGCTGTTTTTGTGCTTCAAGAGATTCGATTGTGAAGATTACCTCTGTGTCCAACTTTCGCCTGGAGATACTTTCCAATTTGCAAGCGTTATTCATATCACAATAGCCTCATAATAGGATTTAGAACAAATATGTAAAAACGCAGAGCTTACAAGAGAGATGAAAATGAGTTTTAAACCCAGAGGAGTGCTGACTGCTTGTTGGAAAACGAGGGTTGGGGGACAGCACCAATAATTTACTACTGGTGGGTCCAAGGGGAGCTTTAGAGAGATGCCTTTTTATTTTGTATGTATGTGTGCATGACTTGCATGTAATGTTTTTATGCCTGCATGCTTATTTTTCTACCTTCATCTTGAGCCTCTAAATTTCTTAAACTGTAGGTGAATGCAGACCCAACCATCAGAAACTTATGAAAGTCCATATGTCATAATAACAACACATTTGCAGAACAAACACAGCCCTTTCTTATTTTTTTTCCCCAACTGAAAAATGTAGATAGCAATTCTTGTGTCCTTCGCATGGTACAAAAAGTTTTCTTTGACTTTACTTTTGAGAGAAATGTTGAAAGGCATATGTTGTCAGTGCAACATATGCCTTTCAACATGTCCTATCCTTCTTATACAACAGCCCTGAAAACATATGGTCTCCTGAGCTGTAACTGTCCAGAAAATGTTGGAAGAATTTAGCTTGGAATGTAAACAAAGCCAAGGGCAGCACAACTTTTAGGTATAGGGAACGTCAGGTTCAAGTACTGCCTGCGATCTAACCTCACATTTGCAACTCACTTTGCCACGGGTGTTGACTGAGGGCTACAAGCCCACTCCCCAGCAAAATAAGAAAAATAACAAAAAAAAACAAAAAAAAAGCAAAGAAAACAAAAGAAAAAAGCAAAAAACATCAAAATAATACAGCAGAGTGTCTGCAGATAAAGACACTGCCACCTACTTCAAGTTAGACATAAGTGAAGACTTAGAGGTCATGCTGATGCTTCAGCTATGCACAACAATTATTGACATAGTTCTAAAACTTTTGGAAATATTCAGCTTTATATTTTGGAGTATTGCAGATTTGCATAGAGGAACAAACTACAGGCCTTGGCAAAGCATGTACTCTCTAAATGCCTTTCCAGTGTATGCTGCTTTTTTTTACTTATTACTTACGTATTTTATCACCTATCATCACCCTTTGCTGGCAAGTAATGTGTAGACACATATAAGCATGGTTTTAAATGATCTTTTTTGCTTTTCTTTGATTGCTTCTTTAACCTTGAATTGCACCAGATACATGCTGCTGTGACAAGAAAAAACTTCTGGATTGTTTGACATGACTATGTCTTGGTTTTGAAAATTATTTGCCATTTTTCACATGAATTATTAGTAAACTAGCAATATTTTCTGAGTTTCTCAGATTATCCAACAAGGCTGTTCGAAGCCTATCTTGCACTCACAGAATGCATCATAGTTAAAGTAAAAATATTTGGATCAAATCAGATACCATAATTTATTATGGTGCTCATTAGACCTTTACCAGTCCAAGGCTGCTATATTAAATATAATTCAAATAGCACTTTCTGTTTTGATTGATCAAGAGTTTTTTTAGTCTTACTTTGTTTGATTTAGCAAACTCATGCAGCCCGAAATGATCAACATTTCCCTTCAAGTCTTAAAGCCCAGTTTTTCCCTGTTTCATTGTCAAGCATGCATAAAAATGAATGAGGTTGACAGTGAGAGACTCCCACAAGGGCACCACTACCCTCCTCTCACCATGCAGCCAGCCGCTCGTCAAACCCCGCGCTGTCTCTGCCACCATCGTTAAAGCTCCAAAGTTAATGAGAAAGAAAGGTTAGAGAGGAGGAGTATCACCTTGACAACACTCTGCACTCATTTATATCCCTCCATCCCTCCATCTGTCTCCTCTATGTTTTTTTTTTCTTGGCAGGGGCAGAGATCCAACAGGTTTTATATGTGTCCCGCTCTACCTTTCCACCTCTCTCTCCTTTCTGCTCTTACTCCCTGTCACCTGAAAATGAGATTGTTAGTGTGCAGTTTCTTTCTCGTGTGCATCCAGTTGGAGAGAAAAAAAAGAGATAGACAGACAGACAGGCGGGACAGTGGCCAAACCTCCATAGAAAGAGAGAAAGAGAGAGATTAAAGAAGCAGAAAAATAGATGAAGAAACAGGCAAAAAGACAGACTTCCAAGCAGCATCTCTGTATAGATTTCAAAGTCATTTTTTTTGCGTTTCTTTCTTTCTTGTTTTTTTTTTTTTCAAATCACTTCAGCCCTCTTCATTTTCTTTGTGTGAGTTTGGAAGCTGGCTGTCTGACTTGTCTCCTTCTTTCCTCTTTTCATTTGCAGCTGATTTAGACTAGTTAGTAGATTCTCCATCCAGTCAATAGTATTAATTGATTGGCTAACCACTAGAGAGAAAGAAGAAAACAGCAGTAATTGCATTGCAGCTGTCAGGATTGGCTGAACAGGCTTGTTAAGCAATATTTGTTTGGTACAGATGCTGCTTCTGATGACAAGGATTGTTGTATTAAATGTAACAGACGCATTTTATTGGTATTCTCCAAGATGGTTGTGTCAGATTTTTGCACTGTTCTTGGTTAACTCCAGAAAGAGACAAATTGACAGTGAAGCACACTATTAGAGTGAAATCATTTATCGATTCCAACCATTTTTAACCTTGATGGAGTTTTACTCTTTAAATTGATAAACAACCATGAAAATAAACAACCATATTTTATAATTCACACAGAAGCTTTGTAACTTTGACAGTAGCACTCATGCACTGTCACAGCCAAAAAAAGATTCTGTGACTTAGGTCTACACAAAATCACGCACTGTTGGAGTCAGAGAGCAAAGCAAATGCATTTGTATTTCCATCTACAAGCTATATGTCTCACTGAGAGCAGTGTGACATTACATGATCTGCGTCTATGGATTTAATTTATATTTTACTCAGATAATCCAAATATTGTTAGAGCATGTAAAAATGGATAGAGTAATGGATAACCTTTCAGTGGGGTAAACAGAGACCTGTGTGGGGTATAGGACAGTACTCTGAAAAAAATGGTATTCTATTGTATTCAAAACTTTTATGTCTTTTGAATGGCTGTTTTTTTGTTTTTTTCTTGGCTTGATTTGGCGTGCATCCTCTCTTACTTGTTTTAGGGTCAAGCAGCAGCCTCGGTTTCTACCCCGATGAACACCTGGTTTCCAGAATGATGAAGGACAACCAGAAGCAGGCAGCTGGAATCCAAATTCAGTCAGCGACACCCAGCATGGAACGAGAAAAACCAACAAATGATCCAAAAACATCTGGTAAGTGTGTTTTGGTGTGTGCTTGCATGCACAGTTGTGTGTCTTTTGCCTTCTCTCTGAGTTCTAACTCCTACTTATTTTCACAGAACTCAACTTCATAGACAATTAATCCCCCTAATGTCTGCATATAGCCACCACATTGAGTATGCAGGTTCTTTAAAGAGATTAAACTGTAAAGCTCTCAAAGACAAACACCAAAACACACATCATTCACACGCATACTTTACACACACAGACACACGCACACACACATGCAGGATTTGGGCTTGGTCCAAGAATATGTCCACTCATCACTTCTCACACTCACATCCCAGAAAAAAACTGCAGTAATCTGTTTATGCTGATACACACACGCACACATTTGGCTCAACACAAACAAACTAAGACACCTGACAGGACGATAATCTGCTCTACACCATCATATATCTAATTCCCCTGACTGCTAATCAATTCACAGCATCCCTAACTGTAAACAACTGGGTTTAATCATTTCATACCCTGTCGAGCCTATGAGCCCTGGTATCTGCTGTTTTCCTCATGAAGCTGGCACAGTCTTTCCTGAAATCCCCTTAAACTTTTTGTTCTACTCCTCACTCTACTTATTTGCCATTTTACCTCTAAAGCAAACAGTTTGAGACACTGAGGCCCAGATTGTGTTTACTTGCCTTAAAGTGTCGTGAAGTGTCATACTCTGAACTAAGCACAGCACTTGTAGTATCATTCAATAGCTCAAAACCTTTTTAAGCGTGTTTAATTATGGCATCAGAGGGACTCTTGGGTGCTGAACATGTTTCCAGTATTTTTAATTCCACAAGGGAACCTAAGGACATATGTTTCAGCAAGTTGCTACTTTCTGTGTGCTTTATTGTGCCGACTTGTCAGTGTGACGCTTCGGTGTGCTGTCTGAAAGCACTCTGAGGAGGGCTTCTCGCCAAAACATCTGTGTTTTGGCTTCTTTTTGTCTTTAATGAGCGTCTTGAATTATCTTTTGTGAGCATCTTTGTGTGCAGGGAACTGTTTTTCAAGTTCACAGCATTTGGTTTACCAGGTTGTTTTTTCACAGGCTCCATTTAACTACTTGTATGTTGCATAGACCCCGGTTATGCCTGACGTTTTATTTAGTCATGTGAAAAAGATAAATATGTCACAAGTCCAAACAGATTGAGATTTCAATTGGTCGCAGACGGATAATTTAAAACTTTTACAGGAGCAAATCAAAAGAAATATTGTACGATGTAAACATTTAAACCTGATTACTGACTGCACATTTCAAATGTCTGGATATAAATATTCTGATTTTCACTCTAAAGTGGACCTTTGGGAGATTTTGTTCTGATACAAATTGTCAAAGAAATGAACATTATTTGATGCCCAGAAAGTAGAAAATAAGAAATAACTACCTAATTAAACAAGTGCATGATTAAAAAGAATGTTGTTATTAAGCTGTTGCTTGAAAAACATCAACATTTTGGTGAACAGATGAACGTTATTTTAGGAATAGGTCAAGCACAAGGCAAAGAGATATTATTGAATTTCAATCAGATTTGAAAAAGTGTGCATTAATCTTTCTCTCAATTTACCCTGAATATTTTTGAAATTGAACTCAGAAGTTAATCAGTAACCAAAATCTACATCAATGTATGTTCTATGTGCCTTTGAAATGGAGGTAATTTGAGTCAGTGCTGGCGGCACTGTGCCGCATGCATCATTCCTCCCATGCTGCTTAGTTTGACAGTGCAGGTGGTTGTGAAGCACTAAGTGGAGGTTCTGTGCCAGTTGAAAGACGGAGCCAGGCGCTGGGAGGAGGGGGTGAGAGTTAAGGAGACAATGGAAGATTGAAAGAATGAGAGACTTAACACTGGAGCTGGTTAGACAGCATACAGCATGAGGAATCAGTGTGCCGCACACACACTCTCTCACACAGACACAGACACACCGTCATAGCTTCTCAATGGGGGCCTCGATGTAATTTACAGTGAGCAGGTGGGGATGGATGTTCAATCTGATTCAATTTGATGTGGCTTGCAGTGGAGTGGGATGAGACACCACTCATTCTACTGACTGTTGTGATCATTTCTCTGTCTCTCACACTCTTTCCCTGAATCCTGAGCTGACACCCTCCCCTTCCTCCTCACACTTTATCCCGTCTTCCTTCTATATGTTCTCTTATCTCTTTCTGACACTCACTTTCTGTAGCTGTTTTTGTAAGATTATCTTACCCTATGTACTCATATCCATCGCTAAATCCGTCCATTGATCCTTTTGTACATTTATCCTCCCATCACTGATTGTATTCCTGTTCAGTGTCGGGGTCTAACCTGTCTGGCAAGTTCCCACCAACTCTGTTACTGGAGCCATCTGCCTGCTGTCTGTCCCGTCCCACATCGGGCTCTGAATCAGGTCTGCTGTTTCGTCCGTTATCTCGGGCGGTCCTGGAAATCATGGAGATCTGTAGCGTGGACAAGACGGGCTGTGAGGACCCTGACCTGGACACTGACACAACCACAAAGACACTTCATAAACTGGAGCAGGAACTCAGACTCCTAACCAAGGGTACTGACACAAACACTCAGTGCATTTACCAGTCATGAATGTAAACACACCAGCATGGTAAAGCCAGTTATGATCCACATGTTACTCTGTATTTGATGTTTAAATTTTGCATGATAATGATGATCACGGGGGTTAATTGATGTTAATCATAATCATGTTTGATGTGTTATGGGTTCCAGTGGTGATGATGTTTCTTAAATAACACCATGAACATTTAACTTCCCTTAATATTGATCTCACAAACAGAACAGCAGGTTTCAGTGTTTGGTGCAGGAAACAGTGGAAGTGAAGATCAGCGTGGAAATCACCATTACACTCGGTGGGTAGCACGCACACACATACTAATTAAATGTTGGTGTCAACAATGAGTGTGTGACATGATCTGCCTCCTGCCAGCTCTGAGCAGGGCGACAGATCAGCACACCTCCACATATTTTGTGACTTTATTTGATGAAGGGATGCCAGTATAATCCTCTCTAAAATCACAGAAGCTCTTTTATTAAGTTTTTCCAATTTCTCTCTGTATTTTGCAACCAGCTGACATGAGATAACACAGAAAAAAGAGCTGTATCGCCATTGCTCATTAATGCGAAGGAGGCAGAATGAAGAGTAATGATTCTTCTCAGCTTGGTAATCAACAGCAGTTAGCAGGCCTTTACTTTCTTATACTCTGGTGACTCTTTTACACCCATCTGAAGGCAGCAGGTGTCTCTTTCATCTGCAGTCTGTAATTGAAGTGATGTTGTCATTGTCAAGCTACAATTACACACAGTAGATCTGCTCCCTAAATTTTATGCAACAAGCACCAGATAGTTTTACAATAACCATAGAAACATAGAAACATGTATTCTTTTTGTGCACATCAAACTTATCATTTTAATTATTATAATCTCCTTCCAAACACTGGATAATCGGGAGAAACAGCTGTGCACAACAAATTCTTTAACAGATCTGGAAAAAATGCCACCTGAGCTCTGAATTGTCACTAACAATACAGTTATGTGTGACTGCGATCATCAACATTTCCAACAGTTCATTTCCTCTGAGGGAAACTTCACACAGGATTTTTTTAAAGTGGATTAAAGTGGTGAATGTGATTGGTCATGATTGCCACAGTCTCTCACATGTCCAACTATAATATATTGTGTTGTTTTCTTTCTGAACCCACCCTGTATCAAAGCTTCATTTTGCCACACCAAAGGGTTTGCAAATTGAGCTCCATATGTTATTATTACCAACCTAAATAAGTGAATATATTAAGCTCTGCTCATTTAGTACTCTAGCATGCCCTCTTGCACTTTAAAGTAGAAGCTGCTGCTTAGGTCGCTGTTAAAAGTCCCGGTATGTTTTCCTGAAAGGCACAAGTTCTTTTTTTCCCCTGTTAGAATCTGATTGTAGGCTCGTAACTTCCTGTCTCCTTTCTGTTGTCTGTGTCTTTTCTCCACAATCGGCATGTAATCCATTTCTTCCTCGCCCTCTACACTTCCCTGTACTTCTTCACCATTCCAGTGGTCACGATGGGGGGTAATCCCTCTTTTTTTGTGCTCCGTCAATCCCCCTCTCTGTCGGATATGTGGAGTGTGTAATGGGTCGTTAGCCAGCAGAACGACTTTTGCTTTGACAGCGTGTTGGGTATCGGGCCTTAATGTGCTGCTTAATGTGTGCGTGTGTGCGAGACAGAGAGCAAGAGTGTCAACTTATTTTTCTTGTATAGTGTGTGGGTGTCTGGGCGTTCTTGATATTTTTTTGTTTGGGCTTGTGCTTGCGTATACGTTTGTGTGTGTGTGTAGTGGGCATAATCTCTGCTAGAGGCCTTGTGCTGAGCAGAGCACTGTGAATATCACATTGAGATGTGTAATAACCGGATTAACACACAGTACACAGAGGGCTCCCAAAACAGCTCTTTACATTCTTCAAACATGCACACAAACATGTACACATACATGCACACATTTATACAGACATTAACTTAATTTGACTACTTTGACATAACTATACAGGTGTGTTTATTCTTTTATCTTGTAATTACTATCACAGTGAAGTTCTTTGTCATTGTAAAAATATACTGAGACTATAGATTATTCAAAACAAAAATGTTTTTTGGATTGAAAGAACTTATTGTATAACAGCTCTAATGCTCATAATCTAAATAGGGGGATACAAAAAAAGTATATAACTTGTATGTAAATTCAATTCTCTTCACTTTTGCTTTCTAAGTGCACTTTGCAAAAGTTTGCAGAAACTGCACTTTTAATGCCAGTCTACTGTAGTACCCCTACAGGGCCCTTCAGCTCAATGCTCCTCTCAGCCTCCAGGTACTCACAGAGACACAGTTGTTATTTTTCCAAGATGGCCATTCCTTTAGATTATCTTAAGTGGTGGCTGCAGTTGTATTGCAGAGTAGATGCATGATAATGGAGTTCTACTGTAAAGTGGTCTCAGCTGGCCAACATCATATAGAACAACAGTGTAATCAGGAAAACTTGAGTGGCTTCATAATGCAGTCTTGTATAAAGCCTATAAAACAAACATTCATTTGGGTGACTAGTCCAGTGAGAGGACATGTGCAGTCGTAAGTACACCCACAGAGCACGCAAAGGGAATGATGTGACACATAGCGTACACTATGCATGCATCCATCAAAGTGTGTGTCTACCATGACCCACCTTGTGTTTACCTCATACCCAGACAACAAGTCATCATTTCTCTTTACTCTGAGCTGCTGTGCTGTTTTTTAATGTTGCCTCAGTCTATTAGGCGTCATTGAATTAACCTTCAGTCAGTGCTTTCTTGCACAGCAGTGTTATAAATATTTGGAAAACAAATGTGCTCTGAATTTCCAAGTGCACTGTGTTTACAGGATTTACAGTAACCTTACAAAAAATTTGTAAAGAGCTCTAAAAATTTGGAAAACATGGACTGTAATTGGTCCTTTATGACTTTTTGACCGACTTTCTGTCATATCTGAATGTCAGCTTCAGCTTTCTAGCCGGTGTTTGCACTTGCAGCTGTGAACAAGTTTTTTTAGAGGAAAGAAAAGGAAAATGTAGTGATGCTTCAAAAGAAAAAAAAAAGATTATTTCAGTTTTTGCAACAAGTATGACTCTTAACTGACAAAACCAGTTTGGACATCTGACACACTAATAAATGTGATATCAAGTGTCTGAGGCAAGGATGACAGAAAAAGACACAAAAGGAATAATTTTATTATAAAACCCAGCTATCTGCATCCGTTGGTGGATTACTGCAGGCTAAGAAGACACCAACTGTGTCACATTAGGTGGGCAGTGTGGATGACATTGATATCCCTGCAGTCTTTATACAATCCAAAGTTAATTTTGCCTTGTCATAGTCAAATGCAGACTAGGAGAAGTTTCTCTTAAATGTCTATATGAAAAATGTCTGCAGGCCCATGGGTGTAGTTTATTGTTCCTCTGTCTGTGCAGGAGCCCTATTATCTTCAGTCCTCTACTTTTGGCTTCCTGTTATGCAAACGCAGAGAAATTTCACACAAAAATCAAAGTATCAAGCGACTTAGATTTTGGGTTGAATTTAATATGGGATTCAGACTTGGTGAAGTGCTGTCAAACCACAAACCAGGTGATGACCAGTGCAGATGACTAGAGAACTTTCATCTGTTACATCCTCTGAGTACATCACAAATGCTTTGAGGTTAAACCTATGATGTATGTTTCTGAGAATAGCCACTAAAGACTTGATACATCTGTCCTTTAATCATGGGCTGGTATTTGAGTACTGTGTACATAGGATGTTCTTTTTTTAATTGGTGGATTTGGTCTTTCAGGGGCAGAGTCAGTCAGGAAGAAAAGGATGAGGAGGCGGCTGCACAGAGGGACCGGCAGAGTGTCCTCCTGCTACCCTGACATGCACGCACACACACACACATGCTCATAAAAAACATGAGAGAGATAAGAGGAAATGCACTAATAGATACATGAATATGAGAGAGTAAAGCAACAGATGTAAATTAACAAGAGTTAATGTGGTGGAAAAGCTGATAAAAATAGATTCAGCAAGGAACTTTTATTACACAAATAGAAGAAAATTAAAAAATGTAATGGCTTGAAAAGGCAATTTTAGATATTGATTAAATGTTGTTTCAACTTGAGTAATGACGTGTCTTTTTTTTTGTATGTGTCCATGTTTCCTGTGTGCAGTGTTTATGTTGTGTATTCTGTGAGATACGTGCTTGTTAAAGGAATAAAAACAAACAATGAGACAGGCAAAGGATGAGGACAGGCTGGGAGGTGACAGGAAGATAAACGACAGGTTACCTTTAATTCTCAGCAGGAATCTGCTTGTGTGTTTGTCGGAGTGTGTGTGTATATGTGTGTTAAGCGACAGGCCTTGGAGGGACAGTTGGCTGTGGTACCAATATTACCTACAGGAGTTGATCAAACAACAATTTTCTCTGTAGTGATCAGTTTGTTTCTTAATAAGGTTAAAGTGGCACTTTATCAGGTCAGACTACCTTCACGCACAAACACACACACTCTGAAGAGGCTGCTGCAGGTGATAAATTATGTTTGTAGGGGAGGGAATAAGGAACCGTGCCAGTGTCACTGCTGCCATCTGTCTGCATGTGTGTGCAGGAGAGGAGGGAAGATAAACACGAGGCACTGAAACTGGTTTGTCGTCTCTGTGGTGAGTGTGTACATGCACTCTTGCTGTGTGAGTGTCTTTTTTCCTTCCGCAGTTTTGCTGTTTTGCATTACTCCCCACAGCAAGTCAGTCCCCCCCACCTTATCTATCATGGCTGCCACTGTCTTCAGCTGAGTTCACAACCCACCATCCACTACTTTATTTCTAACCTGATGTGCATGTGAGGATCAAACAAGGACAAACAGGAGAAGATCACGCCTGCATTGCACAACTAAACACACACACACACACAGAAACTCAGGTGGAATGGATGTCAAAGACAGCAACTTTGTGATTGAATTTAAGATTAAGGCTCATTTGTGCAATGCATGTGGTTATGTGTGTGAATGAGCACGAGTGCATGTGGCCCCGCACTTTACTTTAGTCACTGCGGAGGGATATAAGGGTATTTTATTTGTCCTGACGTTAATCGTGAGAAGCGGACAGCAAAAGCCCTGTAATCCAACGGCAATCACCACAAGACTGATTGATAGCGCAGGGGACAGAGAGAGAAAGGCAGAGAAACCACGAGATAGACAAGGAGAGAGGGAGGTGAAAAGGTAGATCTTTGTTATTGTGTCCTTCACTGGGTTTATCACTTACTGTTTAGGAGAGGAAAATAACAGAGACATAAATCTGATGGAAATCGAACTGCTAGACTGGGTTTAAACAACTCTGAGATATGCACTTTCTCTCTCTCTCTCTCTTCAGCTCTGATTCTTTTCTCGCTCTGTTACATTCACACACTCATGCATACAAACAGGGGAAGAGAATGAAAGAAAGTGAGCTGACCTTTGATAGATTTCGAGTTGTCTTTGGTGTTGTTGATGCTGTCAGAAAGACAGTGAAACCAGAGGAGTTGACATTTAACTCTATTATATGAACTGACCCTTGTGGGGACCTGAGGTTCAGAACGGGTGTGTTGCAAAAAAGACAGACAAGTGTTCTGTGAACCGACACTTTTCTTTGTGGGCAAATTTCAGAAACTTTTTTCACTGAATTTAACAAGAGAGCTTTTATCTTTTCCATTTTTAAATGTTACACAGTTGGCGCTGGTGACAACTGTAATAGAAGAATCTGGTTCTCTTTTTCCTGTCTTTATCCCCTTAAGAGTTGCTGTGATTTCCACCATATAACTTACTGTGGTTTTAGTGGGATTTGGCATTTTCTTTCATGGAAAGTTGCACGCTGGGAACACTTTGTTCTGCCTCCGGCTGCCTGTTCACTTGTTTTCTGATAAAAGCCCATTTGATTTTCCTCACCCAGAATGCCCTGAAAGGACTCCCTCTTGTTCACAGTCTCACAAGTCACCTACATTGAGCTGCAAATGTCAGCAGCTGCATTCATGGGTAACGATTTGACTCCCCATATAAACTGTGTAATGAGTAAAATGGAAGAAAGGGCACCCTTGATGTTTTCTTTCTTTTTTTTTACTTATCTATTTGTTCTTCATTATAGCTTCACAGTGTAATTGCTGCCTGGATTATTTTCACTGATAACATGTTTCTCATCCATGATTTACTAAACTCTTGAACTGCACAGAAGTTGTATGAAGCTTGTCATGGTGTCCTAACATATTAATCATGCTTTAATTGTAACATATGGATATTAAAATGTTTCTTATTATATTGATTAAAAAGTGTATTCTAGCTTATCTTTGTTATTGCTTAAATACAAGAGTTGAAGACTTCTTAAACCTCTGAATCTGGGCAGTATCATCTTTATTTCAACCCATTTGCTGTTGCAAGTTAGTATAATACAGACTTGGTCTTTAGGAGACAAAAATGTTTGTACAGCAGTTCGTCCTCACTTGTTTACGCTCTATGGTATTTCTGCTGAATGTATAACATCAATTTTCCGTTGCTTATCTGCACATTAGATTCCACTCTGAGCTTGTTTTTTTTTATTGATTTTGTTATTTAATTGTTTTAAAGTGCTTTTGTAACATTTAGTACCAGTTACAATATAATTTCTGTGTAGAGCTCAAATTATTACTGTGTACTTTATATACACAAGCCTGGGGTCTGGTTTAATTCATGCTGTGTAAGTGAAAGAGTTTATGGCAGCGTAATGAATGTTGGTTGAAAATACATTAATTTGTTTCCATAGCAGGAGGTGAACTAAGAGTCATAACAGTGGAACCATATGTGATCTGTACATTTTACATCACTATATGGTGACTGAGTCACCGATGATCTGATCACATTTTTCAATCAAACTTGAACAAATAATGAGGTTAAAGACAGAAATTGCACTGTAATAAAATGTTTGATATGGCACCTTTAATATTTTCAATCATTTTATTGTTTTTTTTTGCTGTTGTATTGTTTTAAGCTCAGGGAGTATCATCAGAATTTAGCTGTATTGATGTCTTTTGAAGCAGTATAATGACAATAAAGCTTCAGAAACTTTCCTCTGTGTTTGATTAATACTGGCTAAATTAAATATTGTGACTTTTCTGACTGATTCCATTCCCATTCAAACATATGAATATATATAATTATATGGGCTCTTAGAGGGTATTTATAGCCATGACAGGCTTATAATTAAACTGAAATCCCATTAAGTTATCACATTTAGTCATCCCTTCTAAGAATTAAAAAAAAAAACATTACTCTCTTATTCAGTTAGACTTTAAAAGAGCAAATTACACCAACATGGTGAAATGGCCTGATTTCCATTTAAGATAAGGAAAACATGCTATGATATGGACACGATGGCAGAGAATATTGAGTCTCTCACCACAGTGAGTCTCAGTGAATGTCTTGGTTCTAGTATTACATGTGCGTTTCTGTTCATATTTAAGTTCAGGGACCCTTGACCCAGACGATACACCGCGACTGAGACAGACATCATCAGCCTTATTGAACCTCTACACCTGTTCAAGTGAGCTGTCTGCACTCTTGTATGAATGACTGGCTTCTCTGCCTCTGTGGCTGTCAGGTTGGAGGCATTATTGCCATAGATGTGCCTTTCTAATCATGCCACATGATGTCTGTTGGACCCTCATTATAGGAGGAGGAAAGCATGCGTTGTCTGTCATCTGTGGAACATGAAAAAGCCTCAAAGCTACTTACTTTGTGCAGGCTGCAGGATGTGTCTACCCTATTATTTCCCAGCTCTGAGTGGATGTAGCAGCAGGTAACACAGGTGTGAGATGACTTCTGCAAACAGTGAAAGATAATATTGGGATACCTTGCTTGTGGATGTATGGATGCAAAACGTGCACATAAAAATACACTGCAAGCATGCGTTTAAGTTTTCTTACTGTATGAATGGATGGATGGATTAAACTGTCTAAAGCCAGCTGTGCTCTTTTATTGCACCAGAGCCTGAAGGATCCCATATTTTTCTGATTCTAATAAACACAAAACCCTGTTCCATGGAAAAACAGTGTTTTTATGTCTCCCTGACTGTCTCCCTGCGGCACCCTCACATGTTGCAGCCCGCCCTGCTTTTAACTAAGTTGCGGCTGGGTATTACTTTCGAGGTTATAGCCCCGTCTACTCGTAAACGACCCCATACGCTGGAGATGGAAATACAGAATGCCCCGGACAGAGAGTTCAGGAGGAGGAAGTTATAATGGAGGGGAGGAGAGAGGGAGATGAAGTGAGAAAAATACAAAGAACACAGAGGTTGAGACGTCGGAGGAAAGAAATTAAAGACGGGTGAACGAGGACATGAAAGAAATGGGGCGGCACCAGACTGAAGAACTCTATCTAGTTTGATAAGGAAATGTATTTTCACCCCTCAGGTCTGCACTTTTCTCTCCCTCCCTCCGTCACTCATTTTCCACCACGCCATTGTCTTTTTCCACTTTTCCCCATTATTCCTCCTTTAACAGTTTCTTCCTTCCTCCAATCCCTTTAGTCCGCCCTGCTTTTCTCCTTCATGCCCCTTTTCTTCTTCCCCTCCTCGCCAACACTTTGTTCCTCATTCCATCTCTTTTTTCCATACGTCTTCCTCCATTGCTGTCCTTCCATCTGCCCGCCTCTCCATTCCTTTCTACTTTAATCCGTCCATTTGTCCCCTGTTCCCTCCTGTTTGGCGGCAGGTCCCGGTCCCCTCACTGAGCCACTGGGACCTGCTGACAAATCGATACATCACTGTAATTGATTCTGTCGGGGTTCAAAGTGTTTAATGAGAGCCTCCTCCCTCCTCCTCCTCCTCCTCCTCCTCCTCGTCCTCCTCTTTCTTTTTTGCACATGGGCTTTGGGGCAGGGCAGTTAAATGGTTAATAGAGCAGAAGCATCCATGTGTAGCAAAGTGCTGCAGGTGGTGGGTGAAGGAAGGCGGGTAGAGCAGGTGATGGAGTTTGAGGGACGGATGGTGAGTTTGGGGTTTTGAGGGTTAATCAGAGCAGTTTCCCCAAAGTGTTTGATCAGTCCAGCTGGTTAATTATGACTGGGGGGGGGGGGGGTATGACTGGTATGACTGTGGTTACCTGTTGGTTGCAGTTTTAACACTTACACACCTGCAGTGGATGACCTGAGGGCTCAAACTCTCACACTGACGGCAGAAATAGCTTCACAGCAGCTACAAGAAGCTTTTAACTGCTTATGAAACAGTCACAGTTTAACACCGGTGCCCCCATATGAACTGTGTATC
>JAPZDY010000024.1:9136268-9146350 GCA_029783645.1 Ctenochaetus hawaiiensis
CATTTTCAAACCTTGAATCCTTGACTCAGTTTGGTTTCTTTCCTTTTCATGGAACAATGGTCAGTGTTGACCCTTCCTTGGTACCTCATGGGGTAATGAGAGTTTGCCCATCAGGTCAGAAAGGGTTTTGTGGGCTTGGAGAATGCTTCTGATCAGGCTGTCAGGAGAACACTTTGAGTTTGGGTACTGTAGATGTATGGATTACCAGGAATACTACCATGAGCCCCTGTGCCAATATAGAACTTTACAGGTCTGGTGCATCTTTGAAGGGCGTTTGGCTCTATAAGAGTGATCATTATCATCTCCTGTTTCTGTTTTTCACTAACATAATTACTAAGCACTGCTGATGGTGTGCAAAGTGTCGGGCTTTTACAAACTGTGCAGTACACTGATTTTTTTTGATGTAACTACATTATGAAATGTAATGTGATAAATAGTGTTTGGTCACAGTAAAAGTTGGATATGCAGTAAGAATGAAGTGATTTTGCTTTTTAAATCTGTTGTAGGACTGTGTAGTACAGGCTATGTAGATGTTTTAGTAATTTTAACTTAATAAATGATGAATCAGTTGTTCTTTTTAGCTGTAAACACGTCAAAGCAAGAAGTTTCTGGTTCTAAGCCTTAAAAGGGCCAACTGGATCCTTTCTTGGCTATTTCCGCACACAAAGAGTCATCTGGTAGATGAAAAAAGCCCTGATTCTTTATTGTTTGCTGACCATATGCAGTCTACAGTGTTTCATGCCTCAGCACTCACAGCACCAGTGACAGCCGTGGCCGAAGGTTTTACGCTTTCCGGTTGTCTGTCTGTGTGTCAGTCTCGTTCTCTTGAAAGTGATACCTCAGGAACGCCTGCAGGTACAAACAAGGAAGAACTGATAATAATTTGATGGTAAAAGAACAAGGTCACTTTGACCCCACGAATCATGCTTTTGGCCATAACTCCAAAATTCACACACTAATAATGAAAATCTCTTACTCAAATGTGGAATCTACTACAAGCTCATTATCAGAATATCAGCTTCAGGTGATTCATCACCTCTGTACTTCTGTTTGAATGGTCTCTAAGAGATGACACCTTGTTTCTCACTGCAAATTACAGAGTGGAATCACAAATGCCAATATTATGATTATTTCCATTTCATATAAATACATTTAATACCGTCTACTGAATACCTTTAAAGTCTTAGATGCACATTTAAAGTCTGGAAGGACGTTGATGTGAACTGCCATGTGAGTGCTTTGTAAATGCAGCTCACTCATACAGAGATAATGAATAAAACTGAGGTGTTTTCTAACTCAGTGTCCACCGTAGGGGCAGCTGTGGTGTTGTACAAACATGAAATGATTCAAATATATTTACATAGACCCATTTCTTCTCGTTCCAAACAATAAGGCAGCCTGCCAACAGCAGTAGTCTCTGAATTCAGACAAATCTGCTGAAACAACGACTGACCTCTCGCACTCCCTCTCAAACTGAGCCCTGCCTGTTACTCTTAATGTGGGTTATAACCCACCGTGCCATGATCAGTCTGTATTGCAGCTTACAACCTCATTGACTGCCATGACACACAATTACAACCCATTCGATTTACCCTGCAACTATGGAAAAGACTGAGAGAGCACTAATGATATCCCTGGACACCCTAATTGACACTTTCAACTTAAACGCACAAATTAAAACCACTGAATTGGCAAACTGGAGGAGAGACCCAGCAGCCCTGAGTACTGTATGGATTTTTTTTTTCTCCAAAAGCTTTGGAGAGCTCAGCTCCTCTGTCAGCACAAATAAACAAGACCCAAATTTTTATGTGTACTGTGTTGGCAGACAGGTTGCACTGTTGGCTGAGGTTAGCTGGGTGGACTTTGAAGTCATTTCAACTTAGTAAAGAATGAAGCATGGGACTGCATGTTTCATCCATCATAAAACAGCCACAAGTTAGATTAAAAGAAACAGAACAAAAACAAAAGTTCTCCTCACTTCTAGCAAAGGCTTTCAAAGAAAAATCTCAACTAAACTGTGCACAGACTGGTTGCTGAACCAACTTTAAAATACGGAGTGAAGACACTGGAGACAAAGGTCCTGATAACTTATTTAGAGGAGAAAAAGAAAACTTCATTGCAGGCTACAATAGTCTTGAGGCAGCTGTCTCTTTTAAGTGTGAGTAATGCAATTAAAGACAGAGATGTTAAAGCTCTTTCTGAAGATTCAATGTTGTTTTCATTCGACTTTCCTAAAATTCTGAGTGTGTTATTTCTCTCCATATTATTCTGTGCAGAATTTGGACTAATGCACATGGTTTTCTGTACACATTTGGCCGCAGGGTACGTCCTTAATAGGTTATAGCTCTGGTGACAAAAGGCACAATAATAGAGCAATTGTGGACTCATTTGTGTTTAGTTGTTTGTTGCTCAGTTGAGCCATCTGGTCAACTGAGGATCATGTCAAAGAAGACAAACAAACCGGATATCGCTTCACAGAAAACAGTGATGGGAAATTACAACCGACACCAGAACTGTGTGTCACTGTTATAAAAAGCTAAAACAGCCACAGCGAGCTGAACCTTTTCCCAAATTACAGTGTCAGCTGTGTATTGAATATAGGAATCTGAGTGATCCGTTCAACTTCAGACTGCAGCAATCAAAACAGCCAATTAACATGCTGTAAGATGGTGTGTATGTGTGTATGCGTGTATGTGTGTGTGTGTGATGAATATTTAATGTTCAGAGTCCCACTACATGCTCCCCTCTCAGATCATGACATCATGTTGGGACTAGAGATAATTTCTGCATAATACATGAGGTCACTCGCTCATCAAATCAAACTATTACTGATTCAAACCCTCGTCCTCGCTTCTTGTTCCATCTGCGTTTAGATTGTCCTCCTTTTTTCCTCTGTAGTCCTTTTTTCTTTCATTTTTTTTACTGTGCCGTACACTTGGGGTGTGCATCAAATATTGAGCAGTTTAAATAAGCTGGAGATATGTGGAGAGAAGGAAGGAAAGTTAGTCTCTTATGGGCCTGAATTACCTTTTTAAAACTTTTTTAATCTGCTTTTCATATTAATAAAAAAAAAAATCTTAATTTAAAGTAATTCAATAATCACACCAGGAGCTCTTTGTTAGTTTAAATAAGAATTTTCAGGTTGGTTTTCCTATTTTATGATAATTTCACATAGTAATGTCAATCCAAATTATGGTATTCTTGGAAACTTCATTAACAGAGGGTAAACCAGTTGACTGTGAGTTGCATTATTTCACCCACTTCTGGAATTGATGCACGTACCACAGCGTCTTTGAAAAAACTCTTCGTTTCCAATTTCAGCCATTTGAAATATTTTTTAATTAAAGGTAATCACACTCTTGTGTGTTTAAACAAGTTCTATGACCCTGGGCCTGCGAAGCACATGAAAGTTGGCGGTAGAATTTGAAAACGTTAATGAATGTCAATGAGAAAACTTGACATCAGTCCTGTTGTGGGTTCAAGTCCAGTTCATACCCTCTTTCTGCCCCCCCCCCCATCAATCATCCTGCTCTCAACTTTGAACAGCGAAAAAAGCAGTGAAACTACAAATTTCATGGAGCAGAGTTGAGCTGAGACGCTTAAATGCAAAATAGAAAGAGGCAGAGAGGAGTAATTATGTGTGTGTTTGTGTGTGTGTGTGTATGGGGGGCGGGGGGGCACAGATTGGTTGCATGGACCCCCAACAGAGAGTTTTTTTTCGAAGTCTTCCCTCTCCACATTTCACTCTTAACAACACGCAGGAATCAAGCTGTGCAACAGTGTGAAAAGGAGAGAGAAGGAAAAAGGGTGAGAGGAAAGAGAGAGAGAGAGAGAGAGAAATAGAGAGAGAGAGAGAGAGAGAGAGAGAGAGAAATAGAGAGAGAGCATCAAACACTCTGTAATAACTGGCCCTAATTAAGACCAGAGGGAATAGGGGAGTTATTAGCTGTCATAAGCAAGTTTATCAGACCCAGAGAGCAGATACAAGTGTGTGTGTGTGTATGTGTGCGTGTGTGTGTGTGTGTTGTTGTGCTGTATGCTTAGTTGTGTTTATGCGTCCTAAGGTAGATGCATCTGTAAAGAAGAGTCATAGAGACAAATACTAATGTCTGTGTTCAGCCTTGCATATGTGCGTGTGTGCATGCTTTTTTTGTTTGTTAGTGTGTGTGTGTGCGTGTGTGTGTGTGTGTGTGTGCATTCATGCATGCGAGCTGTAATAGTGGAGCAGTAGTATTCCCTCCAAACACAACTGTTTAATATGTATGCAGCTGAGAGAAATACCCTCTCATCTCCTAGCTCATCAAAAAACACTCACAAACACATTATTATCAATCCCCATTAAACCGCCACTCTCCACACACACACACACACACACCATCACACGCACACATACACACAGAGCCATCTATCAGCAAATAAATAATAAGTGTTTAATGCAGTCTCAGACACTTTAGTTCATTTCCATAAAGGGAAAGCTCTTAAACTTTGGTGCCTTATCGTTGTATTGTTTTATTTCTAAGGGTTCATTTTCTTCAGATTTTACAAGTAATACATGTATGAGGGCACACACACACACACTCACCCCCTCAGGTAACACACAAAAAAACACACACACACACACAGAGGAATATAATTAATTTATTTCTTGACATTAATTTTTGAGTTCTGTTTTAATGCTGTTTTAAGGGGCTATCACTGTCAGTCAGAAGACTCGTTAGCTTAGTGCTGCTGGTGTTTTTAATGCTTTTCTTAATTTCAATGAACTGATATTTTAAGTGCATTTTCAAGAAGCAATATTTAAAAACCTTAGCTTCTACTGAATAGATTGATGCAGAATTTTGAAAGATATTTTCAACACACCAGGATTATTGAACAGCTTTGTCAGACCAACAACAAACAAAGTGAACAAATAAATTAGTTTGCTGGTCTGAGAACTCAAAGAGCTGGATAAATGTTGGTGTATATCACAGCCAAAAGCTTTCCAGTGAAGGCAGCTGTATCCTTAGAGACTGAATGAGGCTAGTTTAGTGACAGAGAATACAATACTAAGGTGATTTTGTTCAACCAGAACTGTGACTCCAGAGACTAAAAAGACACAACAAGTGAAGACAGAAGAGATATGAAGCAGGAGAGGAGAGAGAGGATGGTTGGGTGTGAATGACTGGGATTTCAACTTCTAACTCTGTGATCAAGAATAAATTTCAACCAAGCCAGAGTAGATAATTGGTGAAACAAGAGGTGGAACAAACATCTGCATTGTTCTTCCACCACTAAACACACTGAACATGCTGCATGCCAGCAAAGCTTTTTGTGTCTTTCCCTGTGATTTGACATGTTTCTCTCCAGCTGGCTGAGATCTAAGATGCATTTAGTCAGTAAAGTGTGCGGATGATCTTGAGTGGCAGGAAGGTTTTCTGTAACCATCCTTTAGTGAGCAAGACTGAGCAATATGAAATAATCTGCACTTACTCAAGGTCCCAAACATATCACTGCCTGTCACTTCATTTCTCTTTGTATTGTAAGTGAAGTTTCTGTGACTCCACCTGTATTTATCTAAAAAGCGCCTTGAGGAGTGCATACAATGGACTTTCTTCACACTCCATTCCCTCCAATTAAACTTAAAAAACACAAGTTGGCTCCAAGAACGCTATAGTGTTTAACTTAAGATACAGCATCCTGTTCTACTGCTGTTGTAATTGTGAAACTGCCATTAGAGTCCCAGTGGAAATAAAAGAAGTGTCTATTGAAGTTCACCAGACCCCAAATAAACTCCAATAATTGAGAGGGCAGGAGTCGGGTCTGCACCATATTGCTGTCAGCTGTGTTCACAGGTCAAGAAAGAAAGATAAGACGTTCCTAGAAGCGAGGATGTGTTCGCATAAATGCACACACACACACACACACACACTTCCAACTCTTTCATTTTTATGCAAATAAAAACAGATGCACAAAAGACTGTGCATGCTTCCCATGCTGTTTCCCTTCTTTGTCTCTTCTCTGTTATTTTCTCCCTTTATCGTTAATTTTCCTCTCATTGGAGCCAATTTCGTTGTATTGCTTCTCTTTAGCCTCACAGGGGATTTGAACGAGCTCACCAAGGCAGCACAATTATGCAGAAATTTGCTTACGCTGATAAATGTCTTTGTTTTTTTTTTTT
Source organism: Ctenochaetus hawaiiensis (assembly GCA_029783645.1). Lineage (NCBI taxonomy): Eukaryota > Metazoa > Chordata > Actinopteri > Acanthuriformes > Acanthuridae > Ctenochaetus > Ctenochaetus hawaiiensis. The sequence continues at coordinate 9,142,426 of JAPZDY010000024.1, forward strand.
CTGCAGCATGCCTAAATTTACTCTCTTCCTTTTACCTGCCACCTCAAACTCATATTCCTCTACATTCTGTATTTGTTCCCCTTTTATTCAGTTAATGTATTTTTTTATCCTCTCGTTCTTTTTTTTTTACCCCTCCCTTTCGTCTCTCTTGGCCTAAATTCACATCTTTTTGTGTTTGCTCTCTATCTCTCCACTCACCCATCCCGTCTCCCTTGACCGTGCATTCCATTACAGTGCACCTTCCATTGATTTGCTCTCTGGCTGAGGTGCTATTGATTACAGTACATGCTCCAGTGCTACTGAGCTCAGGCACCACTGCTGTGCAAAAATACATTCAAACACACGCACAAGAGCACAAAACGATCCTTCATACACACCTTTTCTCTTTCCTCTTCCTGTGCCTTATTCATTTGGCAAAACACTAGATCCCTTCTTTGTCTTAAGGTTTTCACTTAAAAATCGCATCCTGGTTTTCATTGGCATATTGATTGGATCTGTGCTACCCAAAGACACACAGTGTGTCTTCATCCTCAGCCATCGTTTTGGAACAGATTTTTTAAGAAGAGAGTGAGCTGCAAGGACTTGACATCAGGAGAAAACAGCAACTCTCACAGTGAGTTTTTCCCTGGAAGGCAGGCCTCAGAATAAACCTGAAAGATGTGTAGGCATGTGAGGTTTTTTTTTTGTATGTGTGTGTGTGAGTGTGTGTGCGCCTAAAAAGGAAGCAATATGTGAAGAGGCTCTCATCAGACGATCCATGAATTTATGTATTTATGCTAACGTGCCGAGTGCAAGTGCTTTTTAATGAGAGAGAGAGAGTGATGGAGAGAGCATGGGGCCTGATGAGGCAGGAAATGTCCAAGCCTTCATGTCGCTTAAAGTGACGTATTTACATGCCATGAAGCACGAGAGGGAATTCGCCCATGTGGAGAACTGCTGACATGCTCACTGCCACTTGGACAAATCCATTCATCTGCGTGTAAAAGGGCTTTTCAGCAACCTCTCTCTCTCTCTCATACAAACCCCTTCTTTTTGGTCTTTTTCGCCTATTTCTTTTATATTCTCCACTTTCTAATAGTTAGTTATGACATCCATCCTCCTAAAGCACAATGTGTAATAATCACTCAAATAATACCTTGAGCCTACACATAAAAAGAAATTTGTTTAACAATTCATACAGGGGTTCTGATGTTTTGTAGGTTATAGTTTGTCAGACAGAAATGGATGTCTTTTGAACTTATAAACATATCCGATTGGTGGGGAGCTAAGCTAACGAGTTAACAGTTAGTTTGAGCTTAGAGGAACTCAAGAAGCTATTGTGACTGAAGTTACAGTTAGCGTAGCAAAACGCTGGTTCATGACAATGCAGTTTGCTGCAGCAGCTTCCTTCACTGCCAAAAACCTCCTCCTTGTGTGCAAAGCTTTTGAAGTTTTTTATTTAACTTAGATTTAATGTTTACTAAGGATGGATTAGCTCTCCCAGCAGGATCCTTGTTGCTGATTCTTTGCAAACTCCCCAAAAGATCAGAGCCTTTCTGCCAAATCTAACTGTATAATTCTCGCTATAAATGCTCAGCTCCTTCGCTAAGGCTGCTCTAGCTGAGCTTAGATGGTTTGCTTATGTCTGTATGACGGACAAAAACAAAAACCACAGCAAAAAAAAGATGGAAGTTAAGAGGAAACTTTAAATCTTAGCTTGCAAAAATGGCCTGAATTAATGAAAATGCTCCCATTTGATTTGCACAGAACATCTGAGGGCAGACTTTCTCAGTTCACTGTTGGCACATGAAATTAAACAACATAATTCTGTGAGGTGAAGAATGCTGACTAATTGTTCTACAACAAGAATGAGATGTTAGGCAGTTAGGTAACTTCTTCATTAGTGCCTGATGAGCAATTGGAATCCCTGACTTTCATTACAATAGATTATCAATAAGCAGTAAATGAACTGCAACCTCTAATGTGGCTAACAATATGAGATCTATCATATATAATAATGTGCAGGGCAGCGTTAGAGTGGACTGATCAGGAGGAGGAGATTAGTGGGCACAAAGGACTTCAAGCAGCCTATATACCAACACAGTTTGCTCGGATTTTCATATCTCAGGGATGATCCTGGAGAGAAATGCCACATTAAAGATGTGTAACCATCAGATATGAATAAAGCTGGAATGACGTGGAAGCAGCTTGTCAGCCTTCAGTGGGATTTTAACATCCATATTACATAAGACATCAAGTGTAAAGTTTCTAAGCAGTGCGGAGGATGGAGCAAAGAGTATTGCTGTTAGTAAATGCATTATGGCCGTGTGTGTATATATATGTAGAGATTTTGTGGCTGTAAATTTGACAGGCAGAGTAGTTAGCATACATGCCACTTGAAGTTGGAAATCTGCAAGGTAAGCCAGATCGTAACCAAAAACTGAATGTGGCCTCCTCTGAGCTTTTACATGCATTTTTCATTTAACCTTGGTGACCACAGATAAACTATGAGGGATATTGTTCAGTTTAGATATTTGCAATGTTGTAAAACTGAATTAGAAATTGAATAAATGTGCAGGTCAGCTAAAAACAAAACAAAAACTAAAACCTTGAATGAAGTAGGGGGAAAAAAAAGCAATCGCATAAAATCAAGATGGCAACCATGGACTCAACTGAATTGGATTACAGAAATTAAAAACACAGGCAGGTCACTCACCACAATGGCTGCCACTGGCCATCTCTCTTAAATCTAATTGTGCCCGTTCACTGCCTCCGTTTGTGCCAAATTAGCTTTTGTTTAGCTTTTTTTAAATTTCTTTTTAGCTTAAGTTTGGGCAGAAAACATTTGTGCCTTTCAAGTTGAATTATGGTGCCCACTAAAGCAGCACAACCCTTCACTGCCTCTAACAGCATGCAGACCCTCACACACACACACACACACATACTCACACATACACATGGCCCTGTTCACGCACGCCGACACAGACACACACACACGCACGTCGCATAGACACTTATCACAGGGCGATCAATAGCGGTGGTGATGGATGCTGCATGCTGATGTACGTGCTGCCCTATGACCTGTAATTGAATGTGCAGGGTTCACACACTTTATCATGATAGGGCCATTCCCTCCACAGGTCATCGGCTGCTAAATGGTTGATAAGCCGGCACACTCTGCGTCTGCTGCTCATATGTCTGCTGTCAAAGCGATGGGCTTTGCTGACTGATTTCTGCAGAGTGTGAGCAAGAAGGAGTTTGTGCAGGAGCTTTCAGCGAGAATGCGCCTGAAAGTCTGTGTATGCACGTACACACACGCGCCTGTGAAATAGAGAGTGTGTATAAATTGATTCCTAATGCCTCTCTGCCTCTGTCATTTCTCATCGGAGAAGACTCTGATGGTTTTGAAAACAAACGAGATGGAATATCGCGTCTGGATCACTATCAGCATCCTGCCCGGTTCATGAACCATTCATCGGCCTCTTAGTTTTAACACCCGACCAGCATCATTGCAGGCGTTTAGCCCTTTAAGACGCAAGCTGTTTCTGGCTTCCCAACTGTTTTCAACTTCAGTCTTGTTGTGTGTTAGTTTAAAATGATTTGATACCAAAGGAGGCATATGAAACTGTAACATCCTCTGCAAACTTCAGAGACTCATAGAATAAATGTATTCAGTGTGGGTTGCAATTCATAAAAAGAAGACACTGTGGAATTGAAATCATTAAAGTCCAATTTCGTGTTTACAGACACATTTCCTGCTTGGGTTGAAGAATCCCATTCAGGAAACTCACCAAGCTGCAATAACTTGGGTAATTGGTAATGAGTTCCTTGTATTATAAACATTTCAAGCAATCATTTCAAAATCACTCAGCAGGAAGATCACATAATGCAAACAGTAGGTGCAATATAAACAGGTAAATTGAAAAGAAAATTAGAAACCAAGGCA
>JAPZDY010000024.1:9158617-9186490 GCA_029783645.1 Ctenochaetus hawaiiensis
ATTTACTGGCAGGACACTAACTTATATTTCACATCTCAGTGATCCTCAATGATTTATCATCATGTCTGTCTAATCAAGCTGATAGAACATGAATTCACTTTATAATTTAATCACAATAATGGCTGAATCAGAAGAACGGACAGGTTCAAATCTAATTCAGCGTAGTTTACTTTGCACAGACGTACCGAAAATTTGCTTGTTCAGAAAAAAAAAACTTGAATAAACTCATACACCCCACCTGTGTGCAGCAATATGCCGCCTATTTGTCCTCAAAACAACTCTTAACCCTGACTTGAACCTAAACTCAATGCAAGTCCTAACCCGACAAAGCCTCTTAAAGCAGTCGGGGTTGACAAACTGTTCTTGCTTTGGCATATTTTCCTCATATTTCTATGCTCGGGAAGACATTTTGTCCGTTCTAACACACACATACACACTCCTTTTCCATCCCCTATTGTCTTTCTCCTCATCGCTCTGCCTCCTCTCGAATTTTCTCATCTCACTCAATCTACTCCTTTATGATACTCTTTCTATCAAACTCTGTCACTTTCTTCCTCTCCCCGTCAGTTTCCATCCGTTCTCATTCCCTCGCTTCTTTCTTATCTGGCTCTTCACAGCTGTCTGCAGTGTCATTCACACTTTACTGACGACTGTGCGGCAAGTCGGCCTGTCTCCCTCTCCCTCTCTCTCTCCATCCATCAGCCGTGCATACCTCCTTAGGGCCAGCATTTTCTATCCCATAATTCTTTGCTGTGGCCCTATGATGATTGCCAATTCCTTGCTGTAGGTCTGGATGTGACATCCACTTTTCTAAGGTCAGCTTGTGTTGGCGTGTTTCCGTATATGACCTCTGTCAACCTTCCCTGTTATTCACTCGTTTGTGTTTACATGAATGTGCTGTAGGAAAAGAAGTACGTGAATGAGCGCCTCTTCACTTCCAAGCCACATGCTATGTTTCAGCACCATGTAAATGGAGTGTGCAGGTGGTTTATGGCTCCATAAATAAAAATCTGGTCCAAGCAGTCCACAAGGAGCATGGTGTCGGTGCAGCGGCTCAGTCAGCTGGTGAATTTAAACTGTTTGTTTGACAGATTTGCCAGCTTGCTTTCCTCTGTAGCTTATGTGACACCTCAACTTAATAAGTTTGAGCTAGAACTTCTCAGTTTGGGACTTGGCACAAATGCTATAAAAATGAAATAAAGACTGCAATGTTTGATATAATCTTTTCTGTAATTTCTTTAAAAACTACCAATTGTTTTTACTCATAAAAAACTAAAGTTACATTGTAATACATTGAAATGTGTTCTCACATATCCCATCAGCCCATTCTGTCTCTTAACTTGATAGCACCCTGTTCTCCTTCCATTTTTCAAATGTTGGATTTAGTCTGATATCACCTTCAGATGTCTGACTGCACAGTTTCATCATCTCTTCATCGCATCTGTAGTTAGCATTTGAATTAAAGTGCATCGCGTTTCACAATATACTGAAACACTGCTGTAACACTGCTGTCATTGATAGTGCTCACAAATATAGATTTTAATAGACTGTTTAACATTTTAGGACATCAGATTCCTTGTTTTTTTGGACTTTTCACAGATAATTTTGCACTACCTACACTGAAAAGTTTTCTGACAGGTTCTGAGGTTTTGCCCAAGGTACCTAATCAGTAAAAATTGCATATCAGGAAGTTCTTTCATGGTTTTATCTTGGCTTGCAAATTGGTATGTTGGTCACCCCATGGTAATACTTAGTCTGATCTGCTCTTGCAGATAACCAACTTAAAAATTCATCCTTTCTGTGAGTCCCCCAACAAGTGAAAAAGTAAATTAGCAATGAATTCATAAACGTCCTACAGATTTGAAGATCTCAAACAGAAACAAGCAGGACCACAGCACAGCAAGGGGGAGGATGCTTTTAAGAGAAACATAGTTAAACAGATCATTGCTTCTGTTGGTAAAGACATCAGGGTATTTTTCTGTATATAAATAGTGCAGATAGTTGTAATGTAAGAGGGTGAGGTTGAGTGTGTGTGCGTGTTAAAAATCCTGTATTTTTTGTGTCATATTTAAAAAAAACTTTGAGTGACTTATGGGATTATGGTCTTAAAACCAGTTTGCACAAGTATTTTTACATAATATCCAAAGCTACTTTATGAAAACAATATAAAGAAGGAGTCTTGCGTCTTTTTTTGTGACATATGTTATGGTGGTTCTGCCGTATGGACTCTGTTTATCAGTAGTTTGCAAATTACAGTGTCTGAAAGATGTCACACAAGAAGCTGTGAGACTCAGTATAATTTGATATATTTATCTGTTTACAGTGTCGTGATGATTCACTGACATGAGGGTTGAGTCAAGGTTGTGTTTCATTTATCTGTTGGTTCAACAGAAATGTATGTTTTCTCCACATTTTCACAGTCTCTTCTGCAATGAGATGCCATGAGATGTGATTTAAACAAGGCGGTGTTTATGCTGTCTTTTCTGAGGATTTGTTGTGGCTCTTCATGTCACATCTCGCTTGGCGAGAAAAAACACATACAGCTTTCCTTTTAATCAAGGAAATGATTTATGCCATCTATCAAAATGACCTTAACCCTGAGTTTTTCTATCGTGGTGCAAAAGTGGGAGGACACCTGGGAGCTAGCGGCTCTTTTACTAAGCAGGATGTGATTTCAGAACAAGCTCTGCTCATGCATAAAACACCAGCAAGACACACAATTGCTTTATAAAATATTGAATTGTTTTTTACTGGAGTATATGACTTTATTTCTTAGCCTTGCAGCCACCGCACTTACAAACTACCTTCCAAGGCAGTAAACAAGTAATTAAAGGTGTAAACTGTATTAATGATCTAATTACGATCGGATATGATGTGAATCAACAGCCCTAAATGACTTCCTGCTTTTCTTTCTCTACTATGTAAATGCCCTATATTGTTTACTCTGGCACACTCTGTGCCTATGATAATAGAAATACTCATTACCCAAGCAATATGTACATACACGCTACTAATCACGGCAATCAATTAGATATTACTGGGGCTCTGTGATGACCTAAGCAGCCTCTTTAGCAACAAACAATATGCATATATTTTTGGCCAACTACTTTGTTTTTGTAGTGGCAAATCCACAAGGTGTGGACTGTAAGATTTGCACATTTTTATCCATGTTAGTCTTGCTTTACAAATAATGTCAATTATCAGCAGAAGTTTAGATTTTGAAGATTAATAATGCATATCAGTAGTCAGTTTGCTGTACTATCAGTGTCCTGCCGTGACAAGACAGACAGAATGGCAATTTCTTTCAGAAAAGAAATTGCAACAAAGCTAGAAAGAGGCAAAGGTTGCAAGCTAGCTAGCTTCTAGGTTTGACCCAGCCCTGAGCTAGGTTAGCTAGTAGCATAACAAATAACATGACGGGTGTTTGTGTTGCAGGCCACTTTACATAATTTATAAGCCTAAATTTGATAAGTGACTCCAACAGTCCAATTGTTACTCGTTCATTGTTCATTTTTTGTTGTTTTGTGTTGAAATACACTTTGTTTTTGAAATAATGATGTTGCATGAAAAAGCTTATCACTGTCAGGTCAAACAGTTTGATCCTGTTTACTGTCATGAGTGATGGGTCATGTAACTGCTGTATCTTATTCAGATTAGAGCAGAAAATTATTGGCAAAGAACCACACACACACACACATGCAGACATAAACATATACAATAACGTAGACAAGCCAACTGACCGCAGTCACTCTCTGAATTGAATAAAAGTCCAGCCAGGCATGATTAATTTTCGTCAGCCTTTCAATTGGTTGACGCAAACCCCAGTTCACCAATCAGAAGGCTTCATCCACTTCCTTTGGAATGTTAATGTGGTGTGTTGGCACCGCTGAGAACAAAGGTGAGAGAATCACATCTGCTCAGGTAATCCTGTTGGTGTCAAACAGGCTCAGCTTTTATTTTCTAAAGGCAAGGGGAGAGAGGCGCGCAGACAGATATCCTCAAGGAGCAGAGACGGAGAGGCAGGTAGATAGTTAGGCTCATCGTTAGAGAGGCATGCAGACAGTCAGACAGAGCCACAGACTGAGCAAGATGAGTGGAATATTAAAATCTTCACAACAAGGCGGCCAGATAGTAATAGGTGTATGTAAGAGTAAGGAGAAAGATGAGGATAGATGACAGAGAAATATGAGAGATGACACAAAACAAAAATACGCACTAAAGAAAGGTTAAAAAAAAGGTAAGAAACTGAGCATGTTGCAGTGAATGGACTTAATTACATCTATTGCTCATCTCAGAAAGATCTAATTCATGTTTCTAACGTCAGCTACATAAATAAGAAGGAATATCTGAGCTATTGTGCCCTTCCCCAGTGTCATTCAGCCTTCATTACCGCCACTTTGATACTGAAATGAAACAGCCTTCAGCCGGATTGTTGCCATTATACCATAGAGGCTTGCTGCTGTTCAGCCAAAATTACATAGTCAAGTTCCTTTTGGGTTTAGCTTGCTCTGTCTGGGTGGGTTTGTAATTTTGAATTTATAAGTGTGTGTGTGTGTGTTTGTGTGTGTTGGTGCATTCAGTAATATGAATGTATGAAGTTCCATGTTTGGAAGCTGGTTTGTTTATGTTTTAGTGTTTTTCTACTGATTTGATTATGTGGCCAGTGTCATATACTATTATACGTATATGTGTATGTGTGTGTGCATGTGTGTGTGCAATTGTATTCAAGCGTATTTGTTTAAAGGGACACAAAGCGAGACATTAAAAGATATAAAAGACAGCCCATTTAAAGCAGACAGAGAGGGCCCTCAGGCTGCGACAAATTAAAACACATTAGCTATGACAAAGACTGTGGGAAAACACACACAAGAACACACACACTGCTTGCAAATTCACATGCAGATTTCCAGTTATTGACAATTACAAGGGGACAAACACACAGAAATACACTTATGTCGGAGGAAAACACGCACACATTACCCTCTCCTTCATTAAACTCAGTGTTCCAGACAGTTTAATGTGGTGGAACAGCTTACAGTAATACTTAGAGGTGGAGCTAAAGAAAGAAACCCTTACAGAAAACCTAATCTTAGCATCCAACTCCAACTTGTGTGTGCTGGTTGAATGGCAACCAACTGGTGCACTTATTAGTGCAGTTAAGTAGGGCTGTAATAAATAGTTTGAAGCTTTAAAGCTTCATCACAACATTGACTTTTAAAATTCCAAATCAACAATCGATTGCATAGGTTTTTGTACATATTATAGGATGGTTTTTTTTGTATTTGACTGATGGGAAAGAAGTCTGCTGATGATGACTTGAACCAGTGAAAGAGTCAGAGCTTCTGGAGGAATAAACATATAAAGTTACATCAGACTCTGCACTGATCTGGAGTCATTTCTCATTGGAAAGAGGGCTATAAGTTTAATTTTTAAAGGCTTTGGATTGAAAAAAACGATTTATTTTCAATTCAACCTTCAAATGATCCAAAGATCAAACTCTTATGAGTCACACAAGGCATAGTTTGAGGGGGATGGAGAGGGATTACATCATTAAATATGAGGACAGGTATTCGATCTAGAACCTCAAAAGAAGCTCGGAAAATCAAAAATGACACTTGATAGAGCCTTAAAGTTAAGATTAAGCATTCTGGTTAGTAAAAACACATGCGTGCAGTGTCTTAAATGTGTATATTATCTGTGCACAGCATTTTGGAGGTTGTGAATTAATCTTGCAGCATGCAGCATATAAATGATGTTTCTTTCAAATTGTCTTGTACCTGAATGGACCACAGCACCAGTTTTTGCTTTCTTTCTTTTTTTTGGAACATATTTAAATTTAATCAAGCTATGATAAAGCATGCGGGCTTCTATTTACTACTGCTCCCATCTGCTAAGTGATTTCAAATTCTGAGAAATATAGTGGAATAGTAACAAAAAAAAAAAATCAGTAATCAGCAGCCTTTTTATGTTGGGCTTTTGTTTTATGGTTATTCATCATAAGAGAAAGAAATGTGTGCAGTGCAGTGAGACTAATATGCAGTTCTTTTGAATTGAAGCCTTAACAGTCAGCCTCAGTGTGACTGCATGTGAATTATTTATGGATGCTGGAATTTCCACCGATGTTATAAAATGCTGCGTTAAAAAAAATACCTTTTTTTGATTTGACAAAGCAGCTTGAATTAGATTGGAAAATCTTCCTGTCAACAGTTTAAGTAGCAGGAATAACACTACTGATTTCATAATTGATGAGACTCGTTAGCCTCAGTACCACACACACACATACACATGCACACACACAGACACACACACACCTTTCATTTCTCTCCTTTTACAATCTGTTCCAATGAGTGACACTTCTAATCCAATTTCCTTAATGCAGTACCTCTCTCTCCTGCGCTTCTTCTTCTTTTATCCTCCTTTTCACTTTACTTACAATCTCTACATACCAATCTTCTGTTCACAAAGACAGAATTTAATTTCAGTATCACTGTATTAAACCTTCTGCCTTAAGTGTTTAAGTCTCGCATTCAGCCTTGGGAATATTTATAAGGAAAAAAGAAAAAATCTATTCTCAGTTCACTCAACTTGGCTTTGAATTATTTTCAAAAAATACATTTTTGGGTGTTTGCAATATTTATATGATTAAACATTCATTGCCTTGTATTGATATATGGTAAAATGCATATATCCTTGAAGGACATGAGCTCAAACTGCATTACTTAGCCACCTCACACACACATACACCCAGACGCGCACAATCATCTTGTCCAACCTTTCTCCTGTGAGCATGTCACACCGCTCACTAACCAATATTCACACACGGAGCTGAAAAGAGAGCCTCGGTTCAAATTTACGACCCCATGCATCTTAAGCTTGTATGTTTATTGCCTGAAATGGAAGGATGAAATCAAATTCATTACGAGGCCCTACATCATTCTGAGCTGCCTGCCAAGGGCTTTCTGTTCACGCTGCAGTTAGCTCCACTTCCCATGGAAATACTAAGCAGGAAGTAACATGGTGTATGTGTGTGTGTGTGTGTGCATGTGTGTTTGCTTAGCATGTTAATTTTGAGGCCTCCATGTAATACAAGCGTCAGGCGAGGGCTGTAAGGAAGGCTTCGTATTTTCAGCCTGGGACTCCGAGAAATTTAGTCTCTCTCTGTGGTGCCCAGGCTCATTAAAACATATTGCTTTTCTTGCCTGTTTCCCATTTTGGATCTGGACCTGGAGCGGCAGCAGCCAGGGCCCGCTCTGATACTGACTGAATATGTGTAGAACATTATGAGTTATGAGATGCAGTACAGTTTGGGATTAAATTCTCTGTGTTATCTTTTTTTTACACGATGCAGACTTGGTCTCGCCTGTGATGAGGAGCTCTCGCTACAAGATGGCCAGAGCGGGGAAAAAAAAAAAAAAAATCTGTGTGTATCGAGCTCTCGCTTTCTGTTCCTTCATTCCTCCCCCGTCTCAGTCCATATCACACTTCAGTCAGTGCTTTCACCCTCCTCCCCTAAACCTGCCCCTTCTCTCCCTTCTCTCTCCTCCTTCTATATTATGTATCATCTCTCCCCCTTCTCCTTCTTTCTCTGCTGCAGGAGGCTACTCTAGATTTTCACCCTGAACTGTGTAGAAAGTGATTACAGCTCCCGACGTGTTTACTAAAAACACCCTTTACTTCCTCCGTCTTTGCTCCGTCACTGCTCCTGTCCCCATCCTTCTTACCTTCCCATCATTGTCCTGGCACAGCACAACTTTTCTTATACTTTTCCCACTCCCTGTTTTCCTCCTCTGTCAGCCCCTCCTTCTTTTCTAGAGCCCCCCCTCCCCCCGCTCTTGCAATAAGAGTGACAAGATAAGAGATTGCATTTTTCCGCTCAGCCGTCCGAGCTTGAAGAGGGTGTCATGTTTAAGGAGAAGGGTACCTGACATCGCACATCAAACCTTTGTAACATTTCAATGGGCTTCCTATTTCTCTCCACCACATCTTGTCAGACATCAACCTATTATTGACAGATTGTGGATTAGAGGAGGTGGGGGGGGACCAGGGCTTTCAGCAGATTGCTGCTATCTGTGTTTGCTGCTATCTACAGTACGGAGTGCTGTGCTGTGGGACAAATGCTTGAGGAGGCAATAGGATTTTCTCTGCTTGGATGACTGTGTATAAGCGATGTCAGTTGTTGTACGGTGCAGACTTGACAATAGATACACCCTGAGAGGTGGAGCTAAAGGGGAAAAACAAGGGAAGGAAGTGGGAGAATGGAAAGAATCAAAGCTGATGGAAAAAAACAGATGTAGAGAAAGGAGGCAGTGTGATGGAAATGTGGGAAAGATGGGAGATAAAATGGAAAAAGAGGACAGAGAGTAATAGACTTCCCTCCAAACATCAATTTAAAGTTAATCGGTAAACTGCTTACTATGGTGAAACATCTACTTTGGAGTTGATAAAACTATCTCAGCCCAAGTTTCTTTTACTTGTTCATGAGGTTTTAACCGTATCACATGGTCTTTGCTGGCAGGTTGAGGTTGCTGAGCAGCCTCTGAGATGTTGGCGTTCAAACAGGACTAGGACTTCCTCCAAACTGGCTGTATTTGAGTTCAACAGTTCAGTCTACAGTTCAGTAGATTGGTAAGTATCAATAACACTGATGTTAAGTCTTGTTCCAGTTATTTATTCTAGTGTATATAGGGCTGAAACCAAAAAAAAGTTTCATCTAAAGTTAGATCACAATCTGTGCATAAATACTAATATCTTTCTCCTTCCACGCTGCTGTTGTGTGCATGAATTCAAGGATCACACAGCTTTGATTAAAAAAAATTCAAACATCAGCAGACAAAAGTGAGAGGATGCACTTGATGAATGGCTAATAATTCAGCAGTAATTAAAATATATTCAGTGTTTCTCAGAGACACTCTGAATAAACATATCAAGGACTGTTTTAATTTCATTACTCATGTCATTTTTTCTATCGCTTGCATCATTATACATTAGCTGCTTTTAACTGATATTCATAACTCTGGACTTGTTTTTTCTTAAAAGGGTTTCTTTTTCCTAAAGTGACATGGTGTTTCCACTAGGTGGGGCTACATGGCTTTGCGTATGCATCGTATAATTTTTTCGTTTACAACATATGCAACAATACATAATTTAATACAACATCATGCATCATCATCATCAACAAAACACTGATTCTTTCAATGTGATTAAAACTCTGAAAGGGGAAATAATTGATGTAAACTTATGACCATTAATCTGACAAAATGTTTGATAAAAAGATGCTACAGAACTTGTTTTAGAATCATTGCATTTTTATGCTTTCTTCAAAATAAAAGTCATCCAGTTGTCTGTAAATCTATGAATACAATACAGGAATATTATACACATAAGAGAAAAGTACAAACCTGGACTATAAGCAGCTCTTTTGATTAGTCATCACATGTTTCTGTAATAATGTTTGATTTTATGTGAAAGTAATAACAGAATATTATACTTGTATTGCGCTGATATAACAGAAAACATCACAGTAAGAAAATGCACAACAATACAGTTAAATTAAGGATCACAACATTTTGCATTATGACTTGCATTATTTTACCTCAGATGTGTGAAAAAGATCACAATCAAAGAGAAGTAAACCTCAAACAATTAACATGGAGTTGTGAGTAAGTGAGGATTAGCATTAGCACAACAATTAACCCTTTGTTAGCCACTGCCAACATGAGCCTCATGTTGAGGCTCAAACAGTACGGCTGAATCTCCCCGATGCTCTTTTTAATTGTAGCCATCCTGATGCTCAGTGCTCTCTCACCAACCATGTGTGTGTAGCATCGGTGGTGCTATGATTGATAGATCCAGACGTCCTCACTGAAGGAGAAAGAGTAGATGTGCTTCCAGTCGGTCATTTTTCTCTTACTTTTACACGTGTTAAAAAAAAGTGGAAGTAGTAATAGAAGTAAGCTACACTGTTGAATTTTTCTTACTCTTTCCACTTCCTTTCTCCTGAGTTATCTATATTCAGATGTCCCCAGATGGCCTGAGTGCATCAATATTACATTTGCCTCAAATGCAACTTTAAGGACAAGCTGTGCAGCTTGTTTCTACTCCCATTCCACCGCAGCCACAGTAACATCCATAATGGAGTGAGATTGTGACGACTGAGATTGTGACAAATGTCATGCTCAGTGCTCGTATGTCTCCCCGCTCTTTACTCCATTTCCATCAATTTTCTTCACTACATTTCTTTCTTCCGTTGACTTCTTCAACTTTTCTTAGATCAAACTCTCTTCATCCACCAATTTCTACCCGTATCCGCTTAAACTTTTCTTATGTCCTTGCTTCCCTGGATATCATATTTCGTTCCTTGCTACCTTTTATCCATCTCCAGGCCCCTCAGCACTTCCCTCCACCTTCCTCCCTCCTTTACAACCCCCCCCACCACAATATGTCAGCCGCTCCTCACCCCAGTCTAGCTGTTTACCAAGCATCCACTCTGTCATCTGCCCTGTGACTGATGCTGTACCGGCGCCATCCCTCTCCAGTGTCACCACTCTGCCTTCAAAATTCAATCATTTAGTGAAACTGCGGCCGTGCGCCATCTCTCATCTCCGCCATTCTGGCTCTGACTGAGAGGCACCATTGGCACGGCCTTCTGACGTCCTGCCTAGATATTAAACAGCTTGGACACTTGAAGCATTTTAACTCTGATGTGTTTTGATAGTTCTCACTGGTCACTGGGGAATGATAGCGGTCACAGTCCTATTTTGGGACACAGTGGTGGAAGTGATGGGTTTCCAAACTCAAGCTTGGCCTGTTGGGATTGACTACTTTTGTTGAATGATAACTTGGCTTTGAACAAAATAGATATTATTGTCATCTTAAGACCATTTCATGCTACTGATGTAATGACTTATAATAGCCTCATAATGTAATTGCACCCCATTTGACACACAGATGTGAAGAGACATTTTCTGATATAAACAAGCATGATACTGCCAGTCCAGTTTATGTTACTGTTTTGTTGCCGCTGTTTTAAACAGAAAGGACACACCAGCTCATTCAGGTTAAAAATGGCTCCCTTTGTTTGGCAAAACTAAGTTCATTTGGACTTTTTCCTCAAACTGTCTGGTAAAGTAACACATTCCTTTGACTTCAATTGCTTCAGTGTTGCTCTACATGTGTGCATGGGTGTGTGCGTGTGTGTGTGTGAATGGAGTAAGTCTATGGAGGACCTGCCTGAGCACCACCTACTCCAACACAGAGAGCAGTCAATGAGACAATGAGACAACAGAAACTGAAATGACAGCAAGAGGTATCTGTATATGTGTTTTTTCTGTTCATGGTGCTGAGGAGAGTCTTATGCTGCTCTGGAAAACCCTGCTGTTTGTTCCGGCATCATGTTGGCTGAAATATTGGTGGCAAACATGCTTGTAAACACAACAGAAGATATTAAGGTCAAACAAAATGATTAAGGTCAGTCCATACATTGTTCAGTTAGTCGATAATGTAATTTGCGTAAAAGGTCTAAGTTGAGCTAAAATAAGCTGAGCTGTGTAAGTATAGAGCTAAATAATTAGCTCATATGTCGATTTAAAATGGATTTGGCAAATAGCAGGTTAACATAAGACTGAGGGGAAAGGTTTGGTATTGAGTTTGTGGCTACGTCATGATGGCTGCGTCATTAAAGCTGTAAATGTCATGAAAACGACCTGCCTTGCAGTAAAATAGCAAAACTGTCTACCAGATTGTATATCAGCAAATAAAAAATTGGATGTGAAATGTTTATCTTGTACATCCACATTCACCTCTCAATGATTTTAAGTCATTGACATTTTAAATGAATAAATATTATCGTCAAAGCATTTTAATTTCAATCTGTCCCTCAAAGTGAGGCTAAAATTTAAAGTTTTTATCCTCTGACTTGTTAGTGGTCGTCTCCCTAAGTGCCATCCGGTTGCTTCCTCGTCTCGTGGTGATCAGTGAGTCCTCTCTGTCCCTCTTCTGACTCTCTCCTCCTCCCATTTCTCTTCCAGGTATATGTCTACTTTTATTTTCTTTGCCACACTGATTCTCGGATTTTTTTATAACCAGCCTGCCCCCTTGGCTCTCTCATTTTCTTTCCTAAAATTTTACCTTCTGCTTCATTTTTCGCTCTGAGGCACAGGCCAGTGTTGTACTTACATTTTCAGTGAGTTTTAATGCCAGGACGCATTAACTTTAAGGTCCCTGGGCTCAGTGATTGGATCTGACTCGCAGAGAGATCCGGTGAGATCTCTTATTCCAGACATCTCGGATCTGAATCTTTTTTCCTCCAGGAGTCTCATGTCTCTTCTCTTTCTGTCTGTATGAAAAGTGTCCTCAAGTTTTAACCCTTGTATGTCTGTCCTAAATCTCCATATTTTAATCATTACATCTATTTCATGTTTGTTTGTCATTAAAGATGGATCCCTCAGAGTGCTCCATAGCATAACTTATTTGTCTGTGCCTTCTTAAACAACTTATTCCAACAACATGATTCATCTTTGCCCTTTATGCCCACAGTCTACATCCAGTGATTCAGACCAGCATTATTTCTTTATCTGAAGTTTTTTTCCCCACCTTTTTGTTATATATTTAACCTTTATCCTTACCACAGAGGCAGCAGATTAGAAAATGTATCTGTAAAGTCATTTTTTAAATTTGTATGAGCAAATTTTAATAGGCAATGAAAAGGAGTATTTTATTTAAAGGTGATAATTGCTCAATGTTTATACATGACTATGATCATAATTGTGTTCCCTTTTGCCTCTAAATACAAAATCTCATTAAAAAGACAATAAAACACAGAACTTGAGCTCATCCTCAAGGCAGAAATGACCTCACTGTCTCCCAGTTTTACTGACAAGCTCCTTCGTCCTTCTCTCATCTTCTACCAACACCTTACCTTCATTACTTCAGTTGTACATCTGTGATTGTCTGTGGCATGATACATCTGCACGGGCAGAAATAAAAGCGAAGGTGAAGGTGTTAAAAGACAGAGGCAGAGCAACCCAGTGAACCTGTTCTCCTTCCCACACGGGTTCATTGTGCGTGAAGATATTGCCGCTGTCATCATCACGTTCAGATCTTTTACTGTGGCTTACTTTAATCTTTTTCTTTTATTGAATCATGCAGGTCACATCCCAAGCTACCTCTTTAAGAGATTGCATGGAATTAGCCCATAATATTGTAATGATTAGTCGTTGTGGACCTGCATTTAGACACATTAAACTTTTAAGACTGACAAGCTCTCTGAGTGAAATTAAGTGAAATAATATTTTATCTTCCTGGAATACCCAGACCAGCTTTTGTCCTTTAAAAGTCTAAGCGTAGGTCTGGGATGCTAGAAATCACTGCTGAGCCTTCTGGAGGTGTCATGGGTCTAATTCAATGAAACATCTGTGGAGGGAGGTGCCAACTTGATAACCCCAGCATGCGAGAGCTCGAGTGTGTGACTCGCACACTCAACACTGTCACTTTCAGATAAGGTGTCTGGTGAATGGTGCTGCCTTTCTGGTGGTCCTGGGGATTTATTACTGTTTTGTTTGATGTCCTCCCTGGTTACCAGTTAGATCATCGTTCCTCAGACATCCGATTTGGGATTCTGTACGTGAATGCTGTCCTCGGATGGTTTCACAAAGGATTGCGACATTAAATCCTGTTTTCTGTGGCTTTTCTCTCTTGTCCATCCTCAAACGAAGGACAAAGGAAGAAGTTTGATATTTTCAGATGATTTTCTCATCACAATTATTTAAAGAAAGCTCAACTTTTTTATTATATCTTTTACAAATATACAGTTTTTTTGTTATGACAGATAAGTGAAGGTGACTCCAGAATTGTAGCTTGACTGCACATCACAAAGTATCTGAGCTGTTTAAAAAAAAAAAAATTCAACTTGACTCTTGCTTTTAACAGTGGCACAGGGGGAAATTTATCAGGTGCTTATATCCAGAATTATATCGAGAATGATGTACAATTTGAGGAGCAACAGAGGAGCACTAGTTTGGATTCAGGCATTCAAATAAAGCAGGCAGCATAAAGTGGATGTGAGGGCAAAACAACTTCACTGCAGTTGAAAAACTTAAAGAAAATGGTGGTATATGTAGTGCTTAGTACCAAAACTGTGCAAGAATTATGCATTAATTTTATTTCTTTTCCAAATGTTATGCTTATAACCTGTGCTATCGGTGCAGTTACTGAATTTCAGATCAGCATTAACAACCATCACCTTTTTTTTTTTTTTTTTTTTAAACCAGCAACCAATTTAAAGGAGGCTGGATTCACCCAAAAATTACTTTAAAAAATGAATTCAGGCTTTTCTCTTCAACACTTATGTCCCTCTTTCTCTTCATCATCCATATTTTCTTTGATTCCACTGACGACAAAGGTATTCTCCATTTCTTGTTTTTCCCTCCTCCAGGCTTTCTGCCCCTCTCTGAGCTGGTAATGCGAGTCACTGAGTTGATGCCTGCGAGCGCAGTCAGAATCAGACACAGATTAGAAGGAAAACTATGGTGTGACCCAGGTGTCAAGAGTGACCTGTGATTTCCAGGTTCAAAAACAGCCTGAAACCACAGCACGTGATGCATGTATGGTGTGATGAGACACGAACAGACACACACATCTCATGGAGAGAGAGAATGTCTTTGATGGCAAACACAGGAGTGAATTCTGCATCCCGCTGGCTGTAACAGATGGCTTTAAACATGATGTCTTGCTGCGTGTGTGTGTGTGTGTGTGTACTGTGTACTGTGTTTCCTCTCTGCTGGTCTTTTTTTACTCCTTGCCTTGGTGTGTATTTGCTGCAGGTCTGTCACCTTCAACATGACTCATGCTGAGATGTGGAAGGGAGGGCCCAATAAAAATGAGTCGGCCCGAGTCTAATCAGATCTGTGGCCGGGTTCAAAAGTTGAAGGGTTAAAGGTCTAGAGATTGTAGTGTGGAGGTCAAGTAGTGACAGCTCATATTATGCTGCATGCAACATGATGTCTTTGTATGTGTGTGCGTATGCGTGTGTGTGCTTGTAGTATCTAGAAAAGCGCATGAATTCTGTCTTTAGTGATTTAAATCTTTAGTGAATGTATTTAGTGTGCGACTCAATACGAATTTTCGTGGGCATCAGTCTTATTTCTGAAAGGACTTTACCAATGACAGTGTTCATTTGCATGTGTGAGTGTGTGTTTGTGTGCGTGTTTGTTTGTGTGTGTTGGCAGGCCAGGCACGTTTGTAGGTAAACAATTCAGAGGAGACTCAGTCAGGTCTCTCCTTTGTCGTAAGTGCTTAGTCACACACACACACACACACACACGCACGCACACACAGCTGCTTAGTGAATGAGGTGGCAACAAGCTTGGTTTGTGGACTGAAATCACAATGATGGGCTGGAATATTTCTTATTAACATCAGGTGTGTGTGTTGATGTTTCTGCATTTTGATTGTTTGCGTAATTGCAAAAAAATTAAAGAAAAGAAGTTCTGTAATTCAGTTTTAGCTTTAATATTTCAGAGTCTTTCAATGTCACCAGAAGTGTAAGCAAACAAATAAGATGAAAAGTGGCTCAACATGTGTCTTTCACAACTCTCGCCATCTCTCATCAGTCTTCATTGTTGTTTTCTCACCTCACACAGTCTACATGATGCATGGAGAAATATGGCTAGAGACAGTCGCCAAGGACTTTGTCATCTTTTACTTTGTATTATTTTCACATTTTGGCATCACTTTCGAGTTGTACAAACTTTGGAAGTGAATTATAAGTTGGCCCAGGAAAAACTGCTTTTTATTGAGAGCCCATTTTATGACACCCACACACACACACACACACACACACACACACACACACACACATGCACATACACACAATTGCACACACTTAAGATAAATCAGACTCAAAGGTTTGTATAAGCTTTGCTTTATACCTGCCTAAAAAACTTTAATCAAATAAATGATGAAACACAACGGCAAGATAAAACTGAAAGTGCGGAAGGTATGATGCTGGTGCTGGAGAGGTAATAAAAAGGGCAAGAAAAGACATGATGTAGTCCTTTCCAGAAAGGAAGTAATAAAGAGTATTTAGTTTGGAAACTTTTAGTTACAGAACAGTTACAAAGTTCCTCACAAGATTAACAAAATGTCAAAAAAAGAGACCAAAAAAGAGAAACCAGAATAAAAAGAGGCAAGAGTCGACCTTAAAAAACAGACAATTACCAACAACACACAGCATGAGGTGGGACAAAGGCCAGTTTGAATAAATGAGCCTTCTGCAGCTTTTTTTAATGGTGTCAACAGAGACTGCAGAACAAAAGTTTACAGAAAGAGCGTCCCTTTGTCCCGAGATTATCCTTTCAAAGACATGATCATGTTTTCATTCCAGTTGACAATGACAGATGCGAGACAACCAATAAGCCCTGATCAGGAGACCTAAGTGACATACTGGTGATGAAAGGACAGGGAAAGACACACGTACAGATCTGTAATCATGCAGGACTCTATATGTGAAAACCAGAACCTTAGAATGAGCATATGAGTTTTTTAACAGAAAAATATGTATGAATACTTTAAGAGAACGAAAATATTTTGAAGCAAGTAAACATATTTGGTCTCACCTCCCAAAAACTTAATTGTGACCAACTTTCTTTTTTGAAATATCTAAATAAAATCAGAATATTGGCATCAGATTGCTAGTTTTGTCTTGAAAGTTCTTAAGACACTGCTAATGCACTGTGCTTAAATGTTGACTTTCATGCAAAAGTCCTACAGGCTGAAGCATTTTAAGTGCTTGGACTAGTTGCTGATGTGGAGCTGTCTGTGGTGCTGATCTGCCTCGACACGACTGCACAAGATTTCTAGCTTAGATTTGAACGCTCCACTCTATTCGACACACAGTAAGGTAGATGCTACAAGACATGAGAAAGTCAGAGGATCTGCAGATGAAGAACAATCTTATTGAATATTTATGACATTTCAGCAACTCGGAGCTATTTCCCCTTCCTTTGGGGTTACTGAAGCGGAGGGAAACACAGTTACAAAGTTCAACTGGAGTTCAAACAGGTTTCGACTCCTTGCTCCGAGCGAAATCCATCTCCAAAAGAGCCAGAGGTTTCTTCAGGTGGTTCAGACAAGAGCAACGCTGTTAAAACCCCGGCTCTGTTTAGTTACGTTCCTTACAGCTGCAGTCTCACCTTTTTAGTCTGAGATACTTTGCCCTAATAGAGTCAGTGGAAGACTGAGGCAGCATCGCTTCCACAGAAGTGTGTGAGTGTGTTTGTTTGAGCAAGTGAGTTTCTACTCATGCATGCATGTTTGTGTGTGTACTTTTTCTCCTCCACAGCTCTGCTTGGTTTCACTGCTGTGAAAATAAGAGCCCGTTTCTCATTCAGCCATGCCCAGCAAATAAAGAGGTAGGCGACTAGTCATCAACTGCTCACATGACTGAATGTCACGAATAGTGTCAACATGGTGTCACTCAGCTCTGCAGCTCTGAACTGCATCACCAAGGTCTCTACAATCCTCGACATACAGCGCTCTTACCTATTAAGTACTGCATTGATAAAAAGGCGATAGAAGGAACGTTCAAGGATGACAGTGGGGTCATGAACCTGGCGTAGGCGGTGGAGCAAAGAGGGGAAGAGATGCGTATGTAAAGAATTAGCATGAATGAGAGTAAATGAGAGCAGATAAAAGGCTGTGAATAACAGACGGTTGAGAGAAAAGTGAGGAGAAAAAAAAACCCATGAGAGGTAAAAAGAGTTTATTAGTTGCAGAAAATAGCAAGAGAGTAAGAGAAAAAAACACTGAGAGGGGTCTGTGTAGGATGAAAAGATGCTTTGGCTTGTTGTGTCTTCAGGCTATGTTTCAATTAAACACTACGTGTCATTCAAACTGCCCGTCCTCCTCCATCTGAAAAAAAAAAAAACAAAGCGCTGCACCTGTTTGTGAACTTCCAGCTGGGCATGTGTATCATGGTTAGGTGAAGGTGAATCAGTTGGCTGATAACAGAAAACCTTTTACTGAATGTGTGTGAGTGTGTGTGTTTGAAAGTGGTGCGTGTGTGTGAAACATCCAGGAAATCAAAGAAAATCTGTCTGACAGAAGTACATTGGAGATGTAAAGAGAGAAGGAGAAGAGGCGGTGAGATGTACTTCAAGAAAAAGGATGAGAGGCCAAAGGGGGAGGAGGTGAAGGAGAGCAAAGACATGAGAAAGAAAAAGAAGAGTGTAAAAGATAGAGGAGGTTAGAATAAGAAAAAAAAGCTGTGTATGAGCATGTGAATGCTCTTAAAAGTAGCTTTAAGCTGTATCTCTGTAACAGGAAATCTCTGTCCCGGGAAACATTTTCATTAGCGCTCCTGTCCGCACAGCAGAGTGTGTGTTTTTGTGTGGTGTGTGCGCATTTTGTAGGGCCAGAGTGACCAATTAGAGACCAGGATGAAGGATGAAGCAAACTTTTTACACTTGCATTTGTTTGTTTATCTCTCTCTTTGCTCAGATATTAGCTTAGATTAAAGTCCTCTTTGGGGAAAAAAAACCCCCAACTTGTCTCCATTTCTTGAGTAGCTGTGTGTGTGCATGATGCAGCACCACATCACATGCTGTATCGGTGCTGGTTGCATAAGCTAGGAAGCTAATGAATCCTTGGTGTGAGAGTGTGTGTATACAAATTGACTTGGCTAGCAGGTTAGTTGGCAAGCTACTTAGCCTTATGAAGCTGTAATTTTAAACTAGATAATTATGGAGGAAATTAGAGACAGGGCAGAGACAAAAAAGACATTGTGTGTGTGTTTGTGTGGTGTGTATGTGTGTGTGTGTAAGAGTTCGACAGACGCAGTATGATTAGGCTGCAGTTTCTGCTAGCTGTTTATCCCCATTACTGCTGCCAAGGAGCTTACCAGCTAAATTGGGCAAATTCTGGTCCCCTAAACAAATTACTCGCTCTATTTGAGGAGGGAAATCAAATTAAGAAATTAGCACAGATCCAGCACTGTACCCTCGCCAGCAATACTATTAGTTCTTAGTTTAGATATTGTGGTTATTACATCAACTGTATAAGGGATGCTATTTGGATGCTTATGGACATGGATTAACTTCGCATTGTTAACTGTGAGTGTATTCTTAAGTTTTGATTAAATGGTAAAATGCGTTTGTACCTGCAGCAGCTTGTTAAACACAATGTGGCCCAGTGTGCCTCACTTTTTTTCTCCTGTTGCTAATGTTCTCCTGCTCTTGTCTGAAAAGGCTAATTGTTTGGGAAATCCTGCATCACTAATGCAGGAGAGATGCAGGGCGGCTGAATCCTTAGAACGCCTCTGCAGCTCTGGAGCGCCGTGCAATGTCTGTAATTTAAATGAAGTCTTCGAGACCCATTTTCTGCCTGTAATAATGAGTTTAAAGCACACAAATTAAAAATCAGATAAGCAATTAAGATTTGTCTCTGATTCAAGCATTATACTCTGATTACATGGACCTTTTATTTTCTCACTATTAAGCCCGCTGCAAACCTCCACATCAACTGTAACTGCTCTAAAGTGTAAGTTTAAATAAAGTGAGATCACATTTGCATGTGTGGTATTTGCACAAGCCTCCGTATGGACAGTATGCAGGTCCTGCAGGTGACGTGGTTTAATCTCTGGCATTTGGTTGTTTCATCCATTTCTGCAGACCTTTGAACAAAAGGAGGCAGAAAGCAATAAGAAATAAAAGGACAAAGGGAGGGGTAGAACAGACACTGCAGGGAAAAGAAAAATATAAAAATAGAAGAAATGGAAAGGTGGGACAGAGTTAGGAAGTAGGAAACCAAAAAAAAGTGATGCAACAGATAGAATGATTTGATCACAGAGCAAAGAAGGACAAATGCACTTATGAAGAGAAAATATAGACAGGAGAGAGTGAGAAAAGAGAAATCACCAGCTTTATGTCGTCCACTTCTCCGTCTTTCCATTCATTTTTCTCCTCTCCCTGCGCACATTTTAACTCCCATCTCCACCCATCTCTCTTCTTCCTGTCGCCCTCCCTGTTTCTCCCAATGCACTCTCACCTGAGCAAGATTAATCGTTCCAGTCGAATCACATTACCTCCCAGCCCAACTCCCAACTCCCCATACACACACTCACACACACACACTCACACATCGAAGATGGAGAGAGGAAGACAACCAGCAGGCCAGACGGAGGGAGATGGAGGATGGAGGGTGGGGATATTGAGGGAGTTGAATGCATGGATGGTCTGCTCATTAAACTCATCACATTATTTTAGCCCTCTGCTTTATTACACTTAACTGGGACACTAAGCACTCAGTCAAATACACACACACACACACACACACACACGCATACACACCTTCACACGTATTTCTGTACACATCGAGTTGCAGGTTTGCCATAATGTGTTTATGACGTAGCATGTTTAATTTGAGGAAGTGGGTGATTCATGACCCCCGATGACAATGCTTCATCATTCTGCAGCACCTATGGCATAAACGGGTGGGGGTGGAGGTTGGGGGGTGCACAGGGCAGGAAAACCGTTGTTAATGGCATGCTAATCATCTCATAACCTGGGAAATGGCCTAACAGGCACAGCCCCGTGCAAAAATGTGCTTTTGTGCGCGTTCATTAATGTCTACGTGCTGCTGGGTCTCTGTGTCTGTGCTGTGTCGTCCACATTTGCAAGCCTGTGTGTGTGTGTGTGAGTAAGTGTGTGTGTGTGTGTGAGGGTGAATATTGATCTATTGCTGTGTGCTCCATCACCCTGCCAGGCATAATAAGGAAGAATGGAACACTGAGCAGGTGCTCTCCCTCTGCTGACTTATAAAACATATGCACCGGAGTAAACACCTCAATCACAGCATGGGGCGAGGTGTCATGAATTAATAAAACTCACACGCTACTGTACAGCCATGATACATTTTTTAGACTTTATGCATACGACCTCTTACAGAAGTTTTTCAAAGTGTAGTGAGTAAATTCAAGAATGATCTTGGGAAGAAGAAAATCAATGTTTGGGCTAAATGAGGTCAAAATAGTGAACTAGATAAGACTTTCATGTGAATGAGTGTGTTTGCAGGCTACATGTTGGTTTCTCTATTAAAAGCAAAACAAATGGTATTTATATAATGTATTCTTTCTTTTAGCTCTATAGAGACCCACCCTTCTCCTCCGCCCATCAGAACAAAAATGCATATTTAAAGGAATTTTTATAGGTTTAAGGATTGCATAAGACGAGTGCATATTTCACACATGTAGACTGTGTTTCAGAGTGTTTTGTTTTTAGGGCTGCAGGAAGCTCTAGATTTCTTTAGTTTACATCAGTCACATCAGGAGGATTCAGATTAACTGTCAATCAGTGATATTTATACTTCACTGGCTCACAGGCAGGTTGAGAAAAACACCCATTTTCGCTGCAAATAGGGCCGGACCGCAGTCTTATGTAAGATAGTTTTAGATGCTTTGCTTAAATTTTAAATGAAAATGATGACATAAATCATCAGATTAGTCGAATCAGATATATCAACTCGGACTTATGCATGTGTATGTGTGAGGGAGTGTGTTTCCTGTGCTTGCATGCGAGGTTGTTTTCTCTCGCTCTTGTCTTCAAACTCTGTCTGGAGATCCGAGGTGTTGTATGCAGGGTGACACTCGTCAGGTCTCAGGATTCCTCTGTGTGTGTGAATGTGTGTGTGTGTATGTGTGTGAGTGTGCATGTGGTTTATTTAAACACTGAGGGTTATTCTAAGGGTCTAATAGCTGCTGCCCAGAGTGCAAACCATCCTCTGTTATCTGAGAAAGAGCCGGACCTCTCCATCACCTTTGTTTTTCTCGCTCTCTCTCACATTCTGTACCATCCAGGTTGTTTTATCTTTCATAATGGGGTCGTCATTTCTCCTTCCTCATTCCAAACCAGCTTTTTCTTCACTATCATATGTCAGCATTCATTTTTAAATAATTTTCTCTCCTTCTACAGCTTCCATTCTTTCTCCGTACCCCTCTTTTGCCTTCTCTTTTAACACAAACATGTTCTTCTCTAACTCCCCCTCTCTCTGTGTGACTGTATTCCACCTTTGACATGCCTGTCTATCTCTGCTCAGAGTCTCATAACCCCGTCAATCAATCAGAGGTAATATAGTTTTATTTGACATGTGTCCCTGTGTCATTGGCCTCTGATAGACAGGGCTGCACCCACCATGGGCACTTTGTAAAATGAACAAGCCCCTCAGGATGGAAATAGTTAATAATTTATAAAGCAGATAAATGACGGTATCACCTGCTGTAATCGTGTGTGCACGCATGCAGTACGGTGTGTGTTGAAAGATGCACTTAGCAAAGGCATCGTACAGTCTTGGTGGGGGAAAAAATGCAGCAGTTGAGGTAGTTATTGAAGCTTTAAACTGGGAAACGTAAACCTAAAAACAAAGTAAACACCTTATAAAAATGAAAGGAGCAATATCACAGGCATCAGTGCAGTCTGAATGTGCTCACACTGTCATCATTTTTGAGACTCTCAATGTACTACAAGACAGTATTGGTTTATTTATAACTTGAGCCCTAATTTTGTAGTTTTTGCCATCAGATTTATAAACAATGGCAGGATAAAGTAAATGAAGTGTCTTGTTTACAATCTGCCTGAATCTCTCACTGCTTGTTTCTCACAGTGGCCCCGACAGCTCAACTTACTGCAACTTAAAAAACATTTGCAAAAAGATAAGAAACAAGCAAATGCAGGACAACTGCAAAAACATTTCTTCTGACCCAAAACACTCACATTGAAGCTCATTGTCCAACACACTTACAGATCGGCGACTTAAATAACTAGATGAGTCACAAACCATGGCAACCGCGGCTCTTTATAGTGGCCCCTGGATACAGTTTATTGTTGTCAGCTGTGCTCATTGCAGCTTCTTCTCCATTTGCAGCATTTTTTTGTGTGCTGTCAAATCGGTGAAGATGTTCTCTTAATTTGCTTAATTTGTTTTGCCTGTTTTCATACAGTGTTTCTTAAGCTGCAATGCATTTAGCACTTAAAACCCCCACAGTTTCTTCCCCCTGACCGCGTTGTAGGGATGTTGGTCATCAGCTGCTTAAACAGTGTTGATATAATTAATAGAAACAAAGGCCAAACCTTTGAGTCAGTCCATAAATATTATGATTAAATGTTAAATTTTAACAGCAAATACTATTTAAGGGAAAATTTTCCATCTAAAGGTTACCACATAGTGAATAACATCCATTATGCTTATGCTTATTCAAGGCAGTTGGGTTAAGGCATCATGTGTACTATGCTCATCTGCAGATGATTAAAACCACCACACACACTTCTACCCTTTGGGCAGTGGTGTTTAGCCCCCAGCCAAAAACAACAGAAGGTCAGGACTCTGGAAAAATGTACCACCAGGTTACACCACTGTCTTTTTTCATTCCTCTGCTTCATCTGTGCCATGAGGTGCAGATCTGAGTGTCTGTTTGACCGAGGGCACACACACACTCACACACACACACACACACACACACACACACACAGCAGAGAGGCCAATGGAAGAGGATGAACATGCTCTTTGGCCAAATTCACACAATCTGGCATTACAGTACCTTTCTGTGTTTATTTGTTCCTCTGAGAAATAATCAGAAAATAAAGATTTATTCTCCGATTCTCTCTCTTTTTTATTTAATGTTGGTCCCTTATTTCATTGACTCTCTAGCTTTATAGAGCAACAGGTTGAATTTGCAAAGTGTACCAGGCAACTGACATTAAACAGATCTAACATGTAATCACTAAATCAAGAAAATTTGGTCAAATTAATAGATAATGGACATTTTTTCTTCAGTTGCTGCCCTTTATATAAAAGTTGTTTGAAGGCAGGTATCACCAGTAAAGCTTGTAATAAACCGAAGCTAAGCTTAAAATTGTTTTTTATATTTTTGACCACTGCAGTTTCTGCACAGATGATTTCAACTCATGTAGGCTCTTCTAATTGTCTTTTGTTGCTTTAAAAGTCCCATCTCAAGGTGCTGACTGTTGCACAGTTGGCAAATGGTAATTTGTTTTCAGTTTAAAGTGACATATCTCTGGAACAGTATTGACTGTGGTATTCACAAGAATTTAAATGCTTCCATTATGTTTTCATTTCATTTAAACACATGCAGAGTAACTCATTTCTTTTATCATTAAAATAGTAATATTTACATCCACACATTTTGTTTACTCTGACACCATGCAAGCTTTTATTGCTCAGGATTTCAGTTACAATTCTAACACAACACATTTTAGAGGAGTAACACACAAAAGAAAATGTTTTACCGTCTGAAATTGCATAACACCTTTGGAATGAATTGTAATTTGCAGAAAAGGAGTGAGAATTGCACTAGATTTCCCAAATGTTGTATTTGAATATTCATCGCATTGCAGCTTTATTATCATAACATGCTGATTTCTTCCTGCACATACCACTGTAATTCTAATTCATGTATGACTGAATGGATGGTTTATGTAAACTAGCTCCTGAATTATTCATGGTATACATGCCTTTCAAAAACTAAATTTCCTGCTGGGTGTTTCCATTGTGTCAATGTGTGTGTGCAATGAGTAAATGTTCGTGTGTGTGAGGTGTTGTGTAAGCACGTTCGGCATGTGTTCCCACGTGGCAAAAGTGTCTGTGTGCATACATCTATAAGTGCATGATTGACTAATGCATGTGTGTCTGTTGTCAAATCACTGTCTTGAGCTCAGGATAGTCGTTTGGACTTGACCTCACGTAATAGGGTTTGACAGCCAGTGGCTAAGACAATAATTACAAACACACAGACAGCCTGTATCAAAGCCTGCTGACTAGAATAAAAATCATTTTAGAGCTGTTGTTACTAAAGAGAAGCAATTATCTGCACAGAATACGAGACTCGGAGGGGCAGCGAGGAAACTTTTACTGCAGCAGGTGAAACACTGTCCTTTGTTTGAAAAAGGTAGGTTCATTTGTGCTGATATTAAAGGGCTGAGCTGAATACATAATGATAAAAGTTCAAGGTGTGCGTTCCTGTTTCCTCCCTCCAGTCCCTTACTGCATTTCCAATACTGTAGTGGCTCATCTTTACCCTCTCCTCTCCTCTCCTCTCCTCTCCTCTCCTCTCCTCTCCTCTCCTCTCCTCTCCTCTCTCAGTAGATGTCACTGCCGTTCCACCACCGGCGAAGGGGAAGCGGGTGGCTTGCAATGCATCGTGGGACACAGACACCCGCAGGTGACGATAGTGGTGACGAAAGGGACTGGAGGGGAAGGAGAGGTGTGGAGAAGATATCACGAGGGGAGGAAGAGGACAGATAAAGGGAAAGGGAGGGGAGGTGACGGCGGAGGAGAGACTTTCAGTCTGTCTCTTCAGGTAGCTGTGGCGAGCAGCGGTAGCGAGAACCTAAATACAAAACAGATATCTGTCACATGCATCACACGCCTGTCCCAGCCTCAAACATGAACATGTGAAGATATGATAACTGGCACACTGGTGCATGCCTTAACTAATACTCACAGTGAGCCCTAAACACACACACACGTACAGAAACACACATTTCTGAGATGCAATTAACTGTCATGCCCCCATCTAGTATCAGTTAGTAATGAAGAGATAAAGTGTTGATGCATCAGGGGAAATGTGAGAGAAGATAAAGGTGTTGTTGACTCGTCTCTGTCAAACAGATAGCAATCTGCCAGCTCTCCAGTGTTTCACCACTTACCCTGATTGGAGCGCGATGTAATTACTTTATTCAGTATGGGAAATGAAAAATATCACTGATCATCCAGTGACATTTCAGGCAATGTTGTATTTTCTAAAAAAAGTAGAACTGAATCTGTGTGTGTGTTTTTTTTTGGCAAGTTAGCTGTTGGTCCATCCAGAAGCATCAATGCCATCAAATTTGTTGACTTTCATCAACTTAATTTAAAAAAACTTGACTTGCAAGCCAGTTTGAGCTGTTTTGATCTCTTTTAAGATGCAGATGTAGATTATTTAAACCTCTAAGATTTGTACCATTTGGTAAAAAGACTTTATTCTTGGTAGGACAGTCTGGTTTAGGTCTCGGTGTTGCATCACTTATCACTGAAATAGAAAAAGAAATCTGTGGTTCAATCTTTTATGTCTGTACTTAGCAGGCTGACTTCATATTGTGTTATGTCTCTAGTTAGTTTGTTTGAGAAACACAGTTCTGTGAGATTTGTTTATTTTTGTAACCGTGGCAACAGAGAAGCAGTGCATGCTGGGAGACAGGAAGTGTATTCTCCATGCGGTCAATTTTGAGAACAGTTAGCAGCTCTTGAATTAGCAGGCTATTCCTCCTCTGTCTTTGCCAAGGCAACGTCTGTAAGTAATTTTGAGTTTATTTGAATGTTGAAAGGGCTAAAAAGCCAATTATGTTGCAAATCTAAGTTATCTCTGTCCTTTGTTGCTACTTACTGTTTTTGTTTGGTTAAGTCTGTCTTCATTATTTTGGCTACGCTGCTAATATTGCGAGGCCATGCTATGATGTTTTATTTGTTTAATAATGTAGACATTTTTTGTATTGTGTTTACAGTTTCACAAGATTCCCAGTAAATTTCATGAACATTCATCATCTGTGTCCTACAGTTTTTTGGGAGTGTTTAGCTGAAATGGAAACCTAGCCCATGACATATTGGACTGATATTGTTGATCTAAATTAGTAATAAAACATTCTTTGAGCTGGTGCTGTCTTCACATACAGGGACACCTGTATCATAAACTTCTGGTTGATGAGCTGATCAAGTCTATTTGATGACTTTTCCCATCAGAACTCACAGCAGCTGGATGCTTGCTGTCAAATCAGATGCTATATTTATATGTTCTAATTAATCCTGCTGCCACCTTTGCATCTGTGCTTGGTTTGCAATTCCCATAGCTAACAAGTCTGGAGTGTGCTGTATTTCATTAATGCTTTTTAACTTCTCTTGTTATCCATATGGAATAACATTATATTTTAATTTAAAAATAGATAAAAATCTGTACACAATTAAGACATTAGAAGAAAATATCTACTTGTAAACTAGAAAAACCATATGACTTTTATGTTTTAGTTATTATATAGATGGAGCAAAAGCTGAGTGAAATCATTTAAAGTGGGTGGGTTCATCTTCCACTTCTTCCCTGAACTCTTGGATCCTGTCAGTAACAAAAACAATCCCTGAGCGAGCCCAGCTGGCACCATCTCCTGTTTCCACAGAGGTTGGACCATTCAGTGATGCAGTGTTTTGGCTGGTTAAAGCAAAACAGGTCAGCTTTTCTCCAGCAAATGTCCGGAGGAGATGAACCTCATATCGCACCTCCAAGAAAATCCAAGATAAGCAGCTCATTTCTGCCCTCTGTCCTTGCCTGTTTGGGCAGGAATGATGTATAATTTACTGATAACTTGCATAATAAAATTCATTAGAAAGTGGCAGTACATGGTATGAAGGACTAATATGCAAGTGGATAAAATGAAAAGTGCCAGCACTCCATAGGCTTGATTACAAGCCAAACTCAAGCATTTTATATTACCCTCGTTGCTTGCTACTCTTCTTGCCTTCTGCTCCCATGCATGCTTACATAAATGTGCAGGGAGTTTCAACATCACACTAATTCTACTTAACATTATTATACAATACAGCTTGTTAATGGTGTATTTTAGCTAAAGTGGTCCTGGCAGAAAGTGCGCGGTTGTGTACAGATGTGATCTCTTCTAAAGTGCAGTTTTCTCTCTTGGGCAAAGGCATTGTCATCTGAGTGTTTGGTTGCACTTGCTGGATACTATTAAATCCTTTTCAAGTACCTGTTTCACCAGAGAAAGAGAGCGATGTGTGCAAGCGGCATGGCAGGAGGAGCAGTGTAGGCTTGTGTGTGTGTGTGTG
>JAPZDY010000024.1:9193655-9238450 GCA_029783645.1 Ctenochaetus hawaiiensis
TTTTGCACATGGATAAAGTTGACTGGCTGTCTGATTTTTACTTTGAAGCAGTGAGTGCAGTTATGTTTTGGCCTGCCTGCATGAGAAAAAGAAGGCATGTACTGCGCTTGGACGGCACTGTGGACCGAGCGCAAGGGTGGACCACGTCCGGGGCGAGTTGGCGCCGGCTCCGACCTGCGCTGGGGTGCGAGGGCCCGTCCAACGCTGCTTGCAGCTTAAATCGAGAACTGGAGTTGGTTTTCTGCCATCAAAGCAGAAAAAGCTTGGGCAACAGGATGGAGCCAGGTGCAGCGAAAGTGGGAAGAGGAAGTGGCATCCAGCTGAGTTGAGGGTGATGACCTGATGCCTGTCAAACAAAGTGTCCTTTGTTGAATTCTTTCAGCTTTCTCTCCTCAGTGGTCCCAAACAAAAGTTCACAAACTGGATTACTCTCTATCTTTCGTCTGTCTCTTTCATTGTTGTGTCCCTAAGTCATCATGTCTGCTTTCATCTCCTCCCATCATACATCAATGATTCTTGAAGTTATGTGGTACAGTGTGAATTTCAGACACTCCGACCCTCTTGATTTAGCATGCAGGGCCCGAGGAACAATGCCTTTCGATTAGACCCGGTTTTGTAGGAGAGGGAATGACATTGATTGGCCGAGGGAATGGAGATTGACATTGATTGGTCCCGGCTTGTTTGTGCGGGCAGGAAGTGATTTGCATAATGCAGACATTCGCAGTCTGCTGAGGCTCTGTGCGTGGCGAACCGGGTCAGAATATAAAAATCTGGACTTCACAGTAGAAAAGGACGTCACTGAGGTAGGATCCATGCGATGTCATCTTCTCTTACATGCATTTGAGCTTATTTTACCTCAACTGTGAGTATGTTTTTGGTCCGTTTCACAACCTAAGAGAAAAGCCAATAAGAGAAAAAAGGGATACATCATAAAACAGTGATGATATAAGTCTGTCACAAGGCCAAGAACTGCAAACAGACAAAGAAAAAACTGAGAAAAAATTATGAGACAGAATTAGAGAGAAACCAAAGCTAAATGTCTTAGCAAGAAAAGAAAAGGGAGTGATAAAGATAAAGGAAGAAATGCCAAAGGAAGAAAGGGGGGAGAGGTGAGACATGGAAGAAAAATCAAGAGAAGACGAAATAAAAAGAAAGTAAGAGAAGAAGGCAGGGGAGAAAAGCCAGCAGAGACAGGAGACAACAGAGAGAGTGCTGTGTCTCCTGGTTGTCTTTGTTTACTGTGACAGGGACAGGTGGAGGCTGACAGCAGGACCTTTAGAGAGAGCCAGTTAAATAAAGAGGGGATGGAGGAATGGAAATGAGCAGAAAGAGAAGAACAAAAGAAGGAGGGAGACTCCGAGACTAAATGCCAGTCCCCAAATGGCTGCCAAGCCTTCTGTTCTCTTCCTGCTCGGAGTTGTAGCACCATGTGGCTGATCAGCAGCATAGATCAAACTGCTGCGATTAATTTGACTATCACTCCATTGACTTGAAGTATTACATTTTACACCATAGTGTCATCAGTACTGGGTTGTCATGGTTGCATGGTGAACAGGATGGCCTTTCATATGTGGCTCTACATCAGCTGACTTTAATTGGTTAATGGACTGCATTTAGATAGTGCTTTTGTAGTCTTTGGGCTACCCAGAGTGCTTTACAGCACATGTCGGCATTCACACGTTCACACACATACTCACAGTAATGGCAGTTGGCTTCTCCACAGAGTGCCGACCATCAGGAGATCTTACACACTCTTTTACAAACTGAAGAAACAGCCATTGAAAGCAGTTTGTGGTTCAGTATCTGGCCTGAGGACACTTAAACATGCAGACCGGAGGAGTCGGAGAGCAAATCACCAACCCCTCTGATATGATACCCTCTCTATCTCCTGAGCAACAGCAGACCCAAGAATTTAAAGTGTAGGTGCACCATTGGTTGACGTTTTTTTGGTTCTCAGTGAACTCTCTCAACAACTATTACGTAGGTTGTTGTGATATTTGGCAAATGTCGTCATGGCTTCCCAGGTCCTGATGAATTCAGCTTCATGATTTGTCATCAGGTCATACAGCTACTGACTTTGGTAACACCATACCATGATTCTCTAACAAAACACTAGAGTCTCATTTGTGGTTTTGAGCTGAATGTCTTAAAATTTATGGGATAGTTTGCCATAATTTAGTCCTAGACTTGGGTGCGGTAATGCAAGGGATAATTTTTTGTGCAAGCAGCTTGTTAATGATGCCCAAACTTTTCCTGAAATAAGTTCATTTTTGTCTGGTGTTTTGGTTTATTATCAAATTTCCGCAAAACTACTAGCATACTCTTAGCTGTACTTTGTGCTTTGTGCTAATCAGCAAATGTTAGCATGCTGACATGGTCAACTAAGATGCTAAACATGACAAACATCGGTGTTCTCGAAAAAAAATCAAGTTGGTATTATCATTGAAGTGTTAAGCTTGCTCATGTTAGCAATTAGCTTAAAGCACCTGTGCATCAGTGCCACCAGCATGAGTTTTTCGTTTTGTTTAAAGAAATATATGATTAATAAATGCTTGTTTATCAGAGTCAAAAACATTTCATACACATTTCAAATAATTTCTGTCATAGACATGTCTAGATATGTCTTTACTTAACAAAATACACCCATGGGAAAGAGGTAAACTCCTCTTTTTCCCCCTCTCCCTCTCGCTTTTTCTCACACTCTCTCTCACACACACACACACACACACATAGACCATCCTCTGAACCTATAGAGTATTATAGGATTGTCTCAAAGTGATTACAGAGGATCAGGGGCGCAAAAAAAAGAAACAATGACTAAAAACAAAGATGTACACACAAGCTGACACACGCATGCACGTAGACATGCACAGCAAAAAATCGCTCACACTCGTCAAGCCAGGAAGTCCGGCCTCTTTGACAGGGATAATCCTGTGGCACCGAGAGAGGGGTAAAGTTAGGAAGAGACGATCCCAAACCCGGAAAAGCCGATTAGAGGCTGAGGGAACAAAACCCAGGCAGCGGGAGAAGGAAGAGAAGAAACAAGTAGCAGAACACCAAAGCCAAGCCAACCCTGACACAAGAGGCTGGTTATGCCTTATACACCAGGAAAACAGAAAGGGAGGGGGGGAGTGGATTCAGAGCACAAGGACAGATTGGAGGGAGGGAGACGGAGCACTACAGGGAGACATGAAGGCAAAGAAGAAAGGAGGGAGATATGAGGAGAAAGGCAAATGAGAGGTTGATGAATTGAGATAGGGGACTGAAAGGAGGGAAAAGGGGGAACGAAGGAAAAGGGAGATACACAAGGGATAAGAAGGTTTAAGAAAATGAAGAAGAAAGACATTCAGATAAAGTGAATATTATCATAAATTAAATGAACAAAAAGTGATGAAAAACCAGCTGGGTTTGTATGTCCTTGTCAGTCTGTGGAGAACTCTCTGTCCCCCCATTTCTCCCCTTTTTCCGTCTCTGTCTGAGTTTTTTCCTCACACACACATACGACCATTAAAGCCCCTCATGCCTCTCTTTAGTTTCCTTTTTATATCCTCATTCATGATCAAACATGTGCAGCTTTTACCATCCATGGAATGATGATGGAGAATAAAGAAAGGAAGGCTGGGATTGAAAATGAAAGAAAAAAGGGGAGAAAATTGGAAACTTCCAGACATAAGGCAACACTTTTTTTTTAATTATCTTAACTTCTCTCGCCTTTTTATTCCAATCCATCTCTTTTCCTACCTTTTCTACTTCTCTACACTGCTTCCTCTGTATCTTTCTGCCACTTTTCTTTCTTCTTTTGTCTCTTTCTCACTCTTACCCACCTCTTTTTCCTTGTTTCTCTGTCTATTAATCCCAGGGCTGTAGGGGTTGTAGAGTTGGTATTTCCACACAGTGATAAGGGCCTCTGTGGAGCGAGCCTGACACTGGAGGGGTCATAATTTGATGGAAGCAATAAAACATAAACACACACACGCACATGTTCGGGGACATAGACTCAAACACACACCCACATAGATGTGAGTGCACACACACACACACACACACACACACACACAAGCCTCGGTTCTGTCTCGTGTTGTGTGTAGATACAAACAGAGATAGATGGATGGGGGATGTTGATGAGTCCCGATAAGTCCTGGAAACATGGACTGAGACAGATAAATCGAACACAGAAAAACTCCATAACAAGGCAGAATTAAACGTCCCAGTGAGTTTCTACACTCTTTCCTTCCCCATGCATTCAGCTGATCTACAGTCAGATGGGAGTTGAGACACACTTTCACTTGTCATTTCAATCTGATCTGTGAGAACTGATCACTGAGACTTGACGTAATGATGACGCTGTTGCCGTGTCTGCTCACCTGCCCTGAAAAATACCCTTTTGTGTGTTCAGACTTGTGTTGATTAAGATATACAATAAACCTATGTTTTCCTTTCATGCTATTCCCTTTTTTCTTGCTTCTTATATAAACTTCAATTCAGAATGCGAGCAAGGCAACTTTCAAAAGTGTTTTTTAAACATCCCACATCAAAAATGACAGGATGTTTTTGTTGTGCATCAAATCCTGTCACTCCATGATGTCCTGGTGTGATTGGATGATAAATACTGCAATTAAACAACACAGACAAAGATGAGTGTTGTTGGCCATTGTCCCCGTTCGTCTTCTGGAGGAATGCGTGCATGTCTCAACCATCTGTGACGGGACCAATGAACAAACTAATGGAGACTGAATGTATTATCTCTGTATAAACTACTAAAATGTACAAAAAACTAACTTTTCAGATAATTCTTCATAAAATGAATTTATGTTGAAGATTTGTTGAGATTTGTTGGTGAGACACAATGTAATACTGCACAGAAAAAACTAAAAAAAACTGTGATCAAAACTGTAAAAAAAATAAAATACATTCCCTTGTATCCAAATTTGTAACTGCATATGTTGATAAATCAGTTTGTATGTAAACAATTCACTTATTTTCTTAAAGAGAGAATTGCAGTTGATGCACAGCATTAAGTATTGAAACAGTCTCCCAGTAGGCTCTCTCTCCCTGGAAAAAAACGGCTTTCATACAAGTCATAGAAAGCATTAGGAAGACCATAAACCCATTAAGGAACCATTACAAACTGATTTTCAGTGGCTTTTCTACAAAATTATACTTGGTACATGTTGCCAGAACAATCTTAATAAGGCATTTAGCACTTTGAAGACAACTACAGTAGCTCTGTCTTTTAATCTGTAAACTGTATTGTAACTGTATCTGGAACTGAACTGTATTCTGGGAAGAACCAGAAAAAAATAGAACACAGAAAAGGTTGGCAGATCTATGTAAAGATAAACGTGTGTTTGCATGAATCTTTCCATGAACAATACCTCACGGATGTGTTCTTTATGTTCAGGTGTTGGTCATTGTGTTTAAGATGATGTCATTTTCCAGATCTTAGATGGACCTGCAGGCTGCAAAGACTAAAAACAGCACCCAGTATGTCACCCATTTGTAAAGAGGGGTGAATGAGCAGAGGAAGGAAACACAGCAAATTGAAGTGTCATAAGGATATTGATAGAGACAGGATGTGCCCCCCCAGTAGCCACAGCAAATTGGCTAGCAAGTAAAAATACAAAGCCAACCAGTCCAAACAGGCTCATGCAATGGTTACGGCAGGCTGGAGAGATTGCAAAACAGCTGTTTGCACCAACTCTTCTTCTATCTTTTTTATGCCGCCGGAGCAGACAGGCAGAATGGGATGTTTTATGACCCAGCAGAGTAAAAACAGGAAAATTGAAATATATGCAGCTTTTGTATTGCTGCGCCTGTATTTGTGCAAGTGTTTGGACAGGAATGAGACTGAGAGGGAGCTTGTAAGTTGTTAGTATCAAATAAAGTTTGTGACAAAGCTACAGTATATATTCTTTCAGCCCCATGTGAGAAAAAAGCAATTTCAGTTCTTACGGTTTTAGGCAATTTACACTGAGTGAGAGATGAGAAAACAAACAAAAGTAATATTAAGAAGAAATAGGGAAATGTCGGCAAAGCTATTGTGAAGAAATAAACTTCTGAGTGTCAAAGTGGGAAAAGTAAATCATGATGGCGAGGGGTATAACCAGGGAGGGAGAGGAGTTTAGAGGAATAAAAGAGAAAGAGTGAGCCTAAAAAAAGAATGGGAGGATAGACAGATAGAGGAGCAGAAGTATTGATATTTCCAGCATAAACACTTGTCCTAATGCACCTGGAGTCTCTCTAGTTGAAGTGGGAGATCGATCAGAAGACAGAAGTCTCAGCAGATGTATGGAGGTAAAATATACCTCTCACCTGCTGCGAGGAGGGCAGAGGACGGACGGAGGGATGGAGGAAAGAGATTAGGAAATGACCAGATGCAGTGGAGATACAGAAAGAAGGCCAAGACTGAATCCTAATGCGCAAAATGTATTTTTCATGAGGGCAGAATCAATAGTGATTTGGAGTTTTCTCTTTGTAGCTGGAATGAGCCGAGTCTGAGTGAACGACGTGGAGGGCCATCTGGAAATAAGAGAAGGGAAGAGAAGCTGATTGAAGGAGAAGAAGGGGAAGAAGAACAGGTGAATTGGTGGATTAATGGATATTTGGAGAGATAAATGACAGCAGTCAATCAATGAAAAGACTTTTTTCTGAACTGAGTCAGCGAGAAGGACGAAGTACAGGATGTTTGCAGGGCACATGGTCAGCAGGATGTAGGTTTGGTAAAACAGTTTCTGGTACCTAAACAGCAAAATAGGTTCTAATCTGCCACCTCATTGGTTAGGTTCTGATTAAGTTTAAGGAGCTATACCTCTTTGGTAAGGGTCCAGTGTGTTGGATTTAGGAGGATCTTTGTAGGATACAGCAGATATGGAATATACTATGAAGGGGTCAGTATTAATTAGTGTTAAAACACCTGATATAAGAATTATTTTGTTCTCATTTCCTGAGAATGAGCTTTTTATTTTTACAGAGGGAGCAGGTCCTTTTCCATGGAGTTTGCCATGTTGTCATGTTTCTGCAGTAGTCCACAACGGACAAAGTCTCCCACACACTTTAAAGGAGGCGTGAGTGGAAGGATATTAAGATGCAGTCTGCAACTTCACTGCTAGATGCCACTGAATCCAACACATGGAGACTTTAAAGAAAAAGTTGGACATTAGGGAAATCATGATATCTGATGCTGATCTGATCCCTGCTTGCACATCAACATCGGATCCTTTTCATTTTACAACATCATCAAGTCGAAGATTGCTCACAAGGAGCTGTCTCTACATCTACACAGTTTCACATTATCAGGCAGTATTCCTACATAGTTGCCCTGTGAGAATTGTTTCTGATTGGTTCTTTTATTTGAATTTGCTCAACCTCTCTGCAACCAGAGTCTGCAATGTCTACAACTTTTAGACCTTGTCAATTGCAGTTAACCCTGTTGTCTAAAGGCACACCCTAGACATGGCTTTGAATATGATTTTGTGTTTCTTCCTATGTTTATGCTAAGCTAAGCTAATCAACTTCCACTGCTACATATTTCTGCTCAAGGTTTCATGATCAATACAGATGTCTAAACCAGCTACCAACAAATCATGTTTCACATAAACTACAAAAGAATAAATGTGATTCCAAGTATTTTCATACTTCAGGTCTATTTTCTTCCACTTTAGTGCTTAACTGCAGTAAATACCTACATCTAAAACTGTACCTGAACACATCTTGTATAGACACAGACAGTGATGGAGCTGCTGCCCTGCTATCATGCTGCTAACACTGAGCCTCCTGTGTGGACGGGTATCAGGGTAAGAGTTTAGGTTAGACAAATAAAGGTGATGGATATGGTAAGGGATATATGTTTATAAGGACAGAAATACAAGAATGTGTGTGTGAGTGCAAGTCTTAAATTAAAAATATATATCAAAGGCAACAAGAAATATCTAAGAAATTTTTGCCTTCATTTTGCCAACTGAATGGTTATAAAAACAACTAGGTCCTGTTTCACACCTGAGTGTGTGTGTTTCAGTCTATATTAATGTCTTCACACCTCTGCTTAACCTGGAGGAGTAATCTGTGTCCTGAAATGTGTGAATGTGAGATGGTGGGAGCCGTGACTCTCATTTACACACACACACACACACACACACATGCACACACACACACAGACATAAACGGTGCTGCTCTTCACATCTGAATCCGCGCAGCAGCACATTCACTATCGCACAAATTTGACTCAAATCACGTGAACGAATCACAGGCGTGCATGCTGGTTTGCTTCCACACACACAGCTCACACATATGACAGATCCAGACAGTCTCTCACTATTTTTATGGTGGCACCTGAGCTCGGCTTTAAGTACATATTTCATGCCACATTAGTCCCCTCCATGGCAGCAAACGAGGAGAAGAAAAAGGGGGGATGACTGTGGAAGGAGGATGAAGCGAGGCAGTAAAACACAGGCTCCTTTCTCTGCCTGCTGCATGTCTTCCACTACATCCAATTTACCTCTTCTGTCCTTTCCCTTCCCCTCTTATCATTATCCCCCCGTTTCTTCGAGCTTAATATTTTTTAATGGTTGGGAACCAGAATGGGTCACAGACGTGTTCCTGCTGGGTCCTCACATGACAAGAGTAGTGATATGTTTTAATGAGCCTGGGACCCAGGGCAAGAGATTAAATTTCTCATTTGGGTCTAACACTGAAAAAGACTACATCTACCTGTGGCTGTCTCACTCTCTCTCCCGTGTCACACTTTAAGTGTTTCACTTCATTTCCTCCATTTCATCAGCTCCATCTCGCTCGTTTTATTTCTTAGCTCTAACTTTGTCTGTTACAAAGTGCACCAATTCATTGACTTTACCTTTTTCATCAGACTCATTACTTATACAGATGTTTCAAACAGTGCTGCATGTGGTTGTAAAGGTAAGTCGGTCTGAGTAAACTTCTGTTTGGACTGAAATGGATTTCACATAACATTTTCTTTGTATTTATTAACATTTAACTTGTCTTTTGTGGGGTTCAGCGGACCATAGCAATGCTGGGAAAATGCTCCCACCATCATAACAACAGCAGTCAGAAAAGAGCACTGAGGTCTGTGGACTTCTCTCAGTGTGCACCACATGTGTTCATCTGCTTGCAGAGAGAGGGCAAAGTCCTCTCACCATATGGCTTATTTCACTGTTCAGTAAACCAGTGCCTGTGTGCTTTTTACCCATTCACTTGTTTTAAAGGTTTGAAGGACCGTGGCCTGACTGTGTGCGCATCCTGCATACTAACTCACTTTAAAGATGCTTGGGGAGTGTGCAGAGCTTTATCTCACAAAGACCCGCCCTCTTTCTCTAACAGCGTGAATGCATTCGCCCAATGAATTTAAGGAACCAAAAGTTTTTATTGCAATTCCTTTCTTAAATAAACAAATCACTGTTTCATGTTTTGCTATCATGTAAAAAAGCTTCATTGGTCATGTGTTTTGGTGCAATAAATAAAACATATATGATATATATGCTGTTTTCTAACCATAACAAGCTTTAACAGTGGTGAAACGCATGTTTGCTTTTCATTGTTTTCAGTAAATGTGCACCAAAGCTGGTACTTAAAATACCAATTCCCTTACATGCGCTTATATATTTTTACCATGATGTTTATTTAGCAAGCTCAGAAATGGGGATTGTATGTTTTTTATGCAAGCAATATAGTTTTTTTAAAAATGTTATTCAAGAGTTTACCAAGGGATTTTTTAAAAAAAAGCTGCCTAATCTTGTGTGTTGACTGCTGGTAACTTTCAAATCAAAAATCCAGCATTTATTCATGTGTCAGGTAATCCTCATTTTGCCATTCTACATTTTCGAACAAAGAAAAGAGCATCAGGTCACAGAGTGAGTAATTAAATCAAAGCAAAATAATAGGTGTGCATTCATTTTGTAATTTCATGAAAAACGCTGGAGGACAGAAAAATAAAAGACAGTGTGTCTGCGCCGCTTTATCTGTTGAATAAAATAAAGAAAAAAATTCAAAATTAAATGAGAACACTTGAAAAAAACAAGGCCCTGGAAAAAGTCAAATAAATGCAGTATCTGTTGAGTGCTGCCTGAGAATTATAAAGAAGTATCTGGAGGAGTTGGGCTCTAACTGTCTTTAGTAAGACAGATTGCCCTGATCTGTCTCATTGAAGGGATTGAGAAGGTGATATGCATGACTGCTCAGCCTTTCCCATAAAACATTTAACGAGACTATAAGCTTGGAACCTCAGTAACCTTTACGGTGACCTCTTCCTCTCTGATGAAGCTCATAAAATAAAGTTTTAAAATAGTACTTCATGTGAGGGTTCACACACCAACACAGACACACACACACACATATATATTTGTTGAGACAGTCAAACTTAAAATAGATAAAGAGAAAGGGAGGAACATGAAGCGTCAGCACATGAAAAGGTGTGTCATCAATGTCAAAAGGGTTAATTGTAAATTCCTTTTTTATTGGTCACAACTGAGGATCTTTTCTAATAGGAAGTAAATGCTTCAATATAAACAAGGTTAAATGTACAACAATCAATATTGGGTAAAGCATGTTGTCATTGTGCTGATCTGTGTGTGACCATGAGGTTGTTATTTAAATCAATGTGGGATCAATAGCTGAATATGCATCATGGTATATAATGTAAGCACAGCCATTGTTTTTTTCTAGCTGTCTGTCTTTCTTTTTGCCTCTGGCATGTTTTATGTATGCAATTAATGGCAAAGTGTATTATTAACCAGCTAGCTAGAATTACGGGAATGGTTTTGGCTTCATGGCATTAACACCTGTTTTCTACCTGCCTGCACCTTTAAGTTTTGACCAACAGCATTCTGCCTAAAATGGGCAATGGCATGTCACATTGTAGAGGTTTTTCAATAAAAAACATGATCTTCAAATCATACGTGGTATCATTCAGTTTAGTTCATTATGTAATTTAATGCCAATAACACGATCTGATAACTTAATGCAAACAAAACTCACTCCCCTATAAATAATCATCTCATTAAAGAGCAT
The DNA here is from genome assembly GCA_029783645.1 of Ctenochaetus hawaiiensis. Classification (NCBI taxonomy): domain Eukaryota; kingdom Metazoa; phylum Chordata; class Actinopteri; order Acanthuriformes; family Acanthuridae; genus Ctenochaetus; species Ctenochaetus hawaiiensis. The sequence goes on from JAPZDY010000024.1 coordinate 9,204,675, forward strand.
TGACTTACTTTATTGACAATACGACAAGGTTCAACATAGCCTTGCAAGGCTGCTGGACTGCTGAGATCTCAAGTCTAAAATCTCACAGGTCCATCAGGGTCATAAATAGTTCTACTGGATTATTTGTGTCCAATCAGAATATGACCGGACCAATCAGTGTCATTTGAGAGAAAGAGGTGGTCAAGTTTTGACGAAAGCTTCAACATAAACGAGGTTAAATGAACAACAATCAATTTTGGTTAAAGCATGTTGTCATTGTGCTGACCATGTGTGACCATGAGGTTGTTATTCTAATCAATATTGGATCATTAGCTGAATATGCAGCCTGTTATATAATGTTACGACAGTCATTGTTTTTTAGCTGTCTGCTTTCTGATTCTTTTTTTGCCTCCATCATGTTTTATGCAAATAATGACAAAACATATAATTAACCGTCATTTTTATTAGAACTGACAACAATTTCTCATCAAAATAAAAGTGAAGAAGGCACTGAAGCCTTTTTTTTTGATAGAAAAGATGTTTTCATTCTTCTACCAAATAGCTTCAGCAAGAGTAAGCAATGTTACGAACAGAACTTTTGTCCAATCACCTTTCGACTACTTTTGGCCTTCCCCTTCCAAACCCTGTCTATTGGCTGTTTGGATATGTGAAATATATTCTATGTGCAAAACATTACATCGGGCATGTCAGGTTAGGCTCAACATGAAAGGAAAACAGTCTTGGCAGAGAAAACTTCGCCTTGTTTGTTCTTTCTTAGTCCGCTTGTGATGTCTGAATTCAGAGCGGAGTGAGTCATCTGTCCTCACTCCTTTGTTTAGTATCTCTGCAGAGAAGAAAGAAAAAGTTCCACATGTTTGTAAGTGATCTCTTTAAACCTATTTTTTTTTTGCTCTCATTTTCATCTGCACCTACACGTTCACATTTTTTACATTCTTGCACCTAATCCATACCCATCAGCTATGTCATGAATCTCACTTGTGATTAAGAGCAGTTCGGAAGTTCACCCACACATCCGTAAAATGCTTTCTTCTTCACATGTCTACTTCCTGTGTGCAAGAACATAAAACAACTGAAGTGCTTTCAACCAGTTTTTTGAAGCAGCTCGATTTTATGACGCATTTGAGAGTTAAGAAGCAGCAACATGTTGAACAGGCATAGACACTCTGACGCAAATACACAGATTTACACAAAATGAAGAGGAGTGTGTATAAAAGCTGTGCGTATGTGCATGTGTGTGCACGTGTGTGCAGCTATGTGGGCACTGAGACTGTTTTTTAGCCTTGAGAGCTGTTGGGGCTGATGTATGAGAACCTTTTAAGTCCTAACTTTGATGATTTATGTGGTTCATATCAGTTTTAATAGAACAGACTCCTCTTTATTCTAGTACATGTTGTTGTGTTCTGATAGCAACAAATGAACTTTTGAACAACCACTTAAGTAAATTCCTGTATGCCATCAAATCAAAACACAAATCTGTATGACTTGCATCCCTCTGCTTGTACACATCATTTCCTGTGTCCCTCCCTTCTAGCTTTTATGGTTACTGTGGATAGTGAATTGTCTCCTGGCTGTCGGTGCATTATGACCTGTCAGTGTAACGGTTCAGCATTACTGGAAGATGAAGAAACACAGCCTGAAAATACAGACAAATTTCCCCTGTGATCCTCTGATGAAAGCCCAGACAGTGTGGGCTTAAGCAGCCTCTGAGCTTTGCAGGTGAAAAAGACTCGATCCTGATCATGTAACAAACCACAAAAGTGTTTTTTACATAAATATTACATGTGGCAGGAAAAGTACAGAGGTTGTTGTTTCATCTGTTAGCTGCAGAAGTATTGACTAGTCATGTGGGTCATTAAAAAAAATAAGAAGCCATTTTTTGTGCAAAGTACTTAAGTCCGTATTGATTTATCATGTTGCCAATTAAGCTTTTGTTGCAGGCTCATATTTATTATGTTGCATTATAAACAGGCGAAATAAATAAATACGTTCTGTTACTCTGGTACAGAAATGAGGAATGCTCATTAACAATTATATGTAACGTTGTTATAAATATGAAAACATACCGCATCCAACCATAAACATTGCTGTAAAGTTGTGTCCCACTTTTTATTATCACATAATAGCAAGCCTACAGGGGAAAGAGAATAATTTATTTTACAGGCCCTGGTTTATTTTTGTTTTAATTGAATGTAGGGTACTTTTAAAAACCTGAAACAATTAAACTAACCTCATTGCAGATCCTGTTGGAAGTTTTATTGCACAGCCAATGCAGTGGCCTCGTTATGCTTTCGGAGAGGCGAAAACAGAAAACTGAAAAAGAATTTCGAAGACAGAAATATTGATTTTGATCTGCTGTGAAACTCTTTTGGTGACAGTTAAACTGCTTTTATTTTGTTGACCAAAACATAAATATCACCCTTATATTCTTGCACTGAATGTCCTCAGGCTCAGTGTGAACACAGAGAGTAATGAAACTGTGCTGACCTCATCTACATAACAGTGTTGTTTCTGTGCCGTACACAGCCATTCTCTCCCATTCCAGCGTATCATAATGATTTGTGTCTTTTAGCTAGAAACAGGCCTTGCTGTGGATACTGATTTGTGTGTGTGTGTGTGTGTTTTGGTGTGTAGGAGAGAGACTGAGCTCTAATGATTAGCAGAGACCTTGACCTGCATACTCAGCTTTTTGATGTCTGCTCTTGCTTTTCATCTGCTCTCTCCACCGCCTGGTTGTTCCTGGCGTCCAGGAAGGCATCCCACTCTTCCTCTCTGCCTCTTCTTCATGTCTCTCTCTCTCAACTTTGTGTCTGCCCCATCGCCACCATGATACAAAGCTCCTGTCTCCCAGTCTCATCCTGCCGCTTTCCCACAATTCACATGTTTATCGCTCTTCCTCTCCATTCTCAATCTCCCTGTTTCAATTTCTTCTTGCCGTTTCCACTCCTATCGTTCAATCTGTTTTTCCTAATCATCCTCAACGCTCGCTCTCTGTCTCTTTCTCAAGTGTAGACTGAATTCCCCTCTCTTTTTCTCCAGCAGCAGGTCATTAACTTCCATCCCAGGCTTCTGAAAGATTTCGTGCAGTAATGGGCTCTGTTCAGTGTGCCTGAATCAGCTGCACAGATGTGTATAGTAATTACTACAGAAACGTTCTTCCTGTTCTTTACAAGTTATTGTCTCCACTTCTCATATCCTTTTAAACAGTAATGAGTGTGAACTTACAATCATCGCTTCATACAGTCACTTTTTGGAAAGCTGATGATAAATTATCACTGTAGATCCCCCAACACGCCTTGCTGGGACTAAAATCTAGTTGTAATCCTCTGTTGGCTTTGATTCAGGGCCAATTATTCAATATTCTGCATAAATAATAACAAGATTTAATGAGAGCACAAGTAGTATTGCAAAACAAAGTGATGAAAGATTTACAGGACAGAAAAATAGAATGTTTTAAGGTGTGATAGAAGAGAGGAGGGAGTCAAAATTTACACACATGGCCTCTGAAGCTGATTTATCATTGCTGACTGACCGCCGTAGCACAGGTAATTGCATCTGTGATTTAAGGTGTGGGAGAAGCAGGTGTAAAATTGGCAGCCACTGATGTAGGCATGGCATTTGTTTCTATTCATAGCAGACTTTGTTAGTAGTGGTGGAGCCAGGGTTGCCAACACCATCTGACAGCAATCCAAGAGATTTTTCTGAGTTAGAGTAGTTTGCCAAATATCTACATTGCTGTTTTTAATTAATCAGGCAAAGACAGAGGTTAGAAATCAACATTTTAGTAATTGCATTGGTTCTGTGAAGCTTAAAACCACTTTGTGACAACAGGAAATGATAGTGCTGTTAACATGAAAAGATGCAGATGTTACTTTAAGTGCACCATGGAGCCACAGCAAAAGCAAAAATACAAGCATCATAATTACATTATTTAGCTTATGGATGCGCTTATTATTTGCTTCTGAGACATGCACGAGACATGTCTCATAAAGTCCAACATCAGGACTTAATTGGCAGTTTGCATTCAAATTAACCGAACTGCAGATGTGCTCATTTCCATAATCTGTTAGTAAACCAAACGTGGGGAAGCAAAATTTTGCAGCCCTGAAGGTAATTTGTGCTGGGTTTAGCATATTAAACTATGAACAGCTTTCAGCCTTTCCCATCAACTCTGCAGCAACTCCTGAGTGCTGCAGGAAGTTTTGCAGCACAGAATCTCATGTACATTCATGTATCCAAAGTTTAGATATGAAATTTTAAGCACCAATATAGCAAATATATATAACTATTTGCTACAAAAAAGATATGCATGTATTCTTGTAAAGATACAGTGGAGTGTTGTAATCTGAGCTTTTCTCCTATGCATGTTAGTCCATGAGACTCTCTCAATGTACGTCCTGTGTCTTTTTTCAACACGACAGCAGTCAGATATCAAACTAACTTGTTTAAAACTACAGTTCACTAAATATCTTTCTAAAAATGATTGAATTACCTATGTGCACATTTGTTTTGGTCTGAGATGCTGTAAGTTCATTAAGTAAAGCAAAATCTGACACACAGATTTGAGGCTTAGGTCCACATTTAGATGAATGATAACTTGAGACCATCATCTAAATGGAAAAAGTTCAACGACCTAATATACCTGTGAAGATGCTACTTGTGTTAAAGGCCTTGTCTGTTCACACAGGATATTAGAGGCTGCCAAGTCAACATAACAGTCTCACTTAACCTTTTCAGTTTTATTAAGTCTTAAAAAATCACATCATGGCTTTAGGCTTGTGCGTAGGCGGTGAAGGACTGCAATCTTTCACTCTGAGAAGGACACACTGTAGATGGAATTTTGTTTGCACTGTTTGCAGTTTGCTACAGCAAAGTTAATCGGATCAAATATGAGAGTAAATACCAAAAAAATGCATGAAAAGACTGCACATTTTGAGGTTTTAAAACATTTCTAATTATTTCAATGAGTTATTCATTTTGTCAAGAACATGTTTTATTTCTGCATAAGTGTGCCCTAATGAAGCAGATGCTGATTTTGAGCAATAACCTGTTAAGTCAGTTAATTTTTAAAACATGTTTTTAATTTTTGGTTTTCATACATTTAACTTGGGACATAAAACATTTTTTAAAAGTCCACAGAAATCGGATGTAGCTGTGACTGAATGTTGGCCTGTGTGCTGAATTTTTGGTTTTAGAGATTGGAGGGGTTGGTGGATGTGTGACATGCTGGTCTGACCCCCACCGAGCAGGTGATGAGTGTTTGAAAACAGTTTCAACCAGGTGTTTTTGTGACAACTATTTTTTATTGCAACTCAAACCAGGTGTTTTTATGGAGACACTGTCAGAGCCTTCGACAAAGATTGTAGCAACAAAACCAGGTTTATTAAAACAAAAACATGATCTTTTTCTCAGTATTACCAAATTGTTTTGTTCCTCAACTTGACCTTTAAGCAAGAAATACAAAGTTTTAAGGCTAAAATCAGGTAAAATTGTAAAGTTTTGAAAAATATGGCAGTTGACAAATTTCCTTGTATTTCAGCATTTGAGGTTTGAAGGACCAGTTCAGAGAAAAAAATCAATTTTCCAAGAAAGAGAATATCTGCTTTCAAGGCAGAAATGAGACGTGATTTAGTGGTAACCGCTCGTCCGTACATCAGTAGACATCACTGACTAACTGCAACTCAGCACACTGAGCACATCGAATCGACCTCCTCTAACAGTTTACTTACCTTTTTTTCTCTTTTTTTCTCCTCTTTTCTCACTCGTTCAACTGGGTATTAATTATGTCTGCTGTTGTAAATCCGGTCTGTTCAGCGCAGGATCACGGCTGAGAGGCACAGTCACACACTCAAGGCCATTCAGTTGAGACTGCAGCAAAGCGAAGAATAAGCCCTCGTCCTCAACATTCCTCCTCAGGCTTTTTAATGAGAGGACCAGAGAAGAAGGTGCTAGATATTCTTACTCTTAACCGCCTGTCTGTCTGCTCATCTCTGTCTCCTTCCTGTCTGTTTGTCTTCCTCTGTGACATACTCAGCTGCACACTTCAGTTCCCTTAAAATTTCCACCATTAAAACCCTTTATTATCCTTGTTAATCCCTCTCGCACATGTCCAGTGTAGGCTGTAAGATGGAATTGAACAGATCTGCTCACCGACTCTCTTTTCTTCTCCGGTGCCGTTCCTTGCATGCCCTTTGAAAGAGCCGAATTAGCTTCCCCCTGTAGCAGCAATGAGCCTGGCTCTTGTCCCTTTCAGTCTCTCTTTCTACCATCAAATAACCCACTTTGCTGCTCTGCACTGATATGATTACATTCTTTTTCAGCTGGATTTAACACTGAAGTCAGGCTACGCTGCTCTGGTAAGACTGTGAAAGGAATTTTGGGAACATGGATGGTCACATTTCCTGTACAACATGGACAAAAAAGGACTGTGAAAAGACAAAAGTGCAATCAAAGACTGAATTAAAAGTGACAACCGACGGGGCTATGCGGTAAAGCGAAACAGGAACAGAACTGAAATCTACATGCTGTGATTTGACAAAGGAGATGAGTTGGGGTAAAGTTTGATGAGGCCAGTTTGGGTTTTTACTGCTGTAGTTACATTTTTCCTCTCGAAGAAAGTTTAAATGCTGCTTTAGGCAACTTGAGAGAAATGAGAGAAACTTTTTGAGGAGGAGCAGGAGAGAGACAGAGTGAATGAAAAGGAAACAATAATCCTTTATATTTCAGTAAGAACTAAAACTTTGATATATCTGTTAAGTTCTTTTTTCAAAACACAAACGAAAAGACTAATAATGCAATTTAGATTTATTTTTCTCATAAGAAGTACGACATCATTTCATTCATCTGACCTGAAAACTTTATTGTCACTTTCTCCTTGAATGAGTCTTTTTCAGAACTGACAGGAGTCCATCTTTGGAAACAAGGCCATGCAGAGTGGATGACGTTATCTCTGTTTCCAATGAATAGAGTTTATATATTTTTGTTCTTACATGTTTTATTTCTGCTTCTTATAATATCTTTTCTTGGCAAAAGAGAGGAAGCATGTCAAATATTTTTTATGCACTGGGCATGGCGTGGGGCAGGGACATACAAATTCTAAGGGCTCAACTTGTATGATGCTGAGGTTCACTAAACGTGGTATCACCAACCCTTGCCTCAACCTCATTGGATCTCACACCCCACCTTAATTATCCAATGGAGGCGGTACATGTATGACATGGTGATTAGCCAGACTATCATTATAGCTTTGAATTATTCTTTTCCTTTTTTTCATGGTACCTCTACTATGAGTATGATACCCATAGTACACCTCGAGGTGCACACAGGTGACTGATCAATGCTGAATGAAGGTACAGCCTAAAGTGCAAAGTGTCCAGTTTCATAGAGCCCAACGGTACAACAAGAGACATGACTTGGACCAAACATTCAATACACATTATTTAGTGAATAAGGTTGATAGATTCATAGTGGGGATGCTTCTTCGCAACAATAATTGTATGTGTGATGTGTGGCCGCCAAACTGAGCTTAAAAGCTGCTGACCTGGTTAGAAGTGAAGCTACTTGTATGGAAAAATACTACAAATGCAGCCAAACACAATGAACCACTAGCCAAAAGAGCATCATGTAGGTTTGAAGGGCCGGATTGCTGAAGAAACAGTACAACAGAGTCTTTTTCAAGCACAGAATTTCTTTTTCAAATTACTTTCAATCATCAAAGGCTGAGTTTTCAAATCTAATAACAGCCATTTTGCCAAGTTACTGATATTATTCTGGCCTCTGCTGCCACTGTGGTGCACGTTATGGTTCATTTGGGAAAACTGTCATTAATATGCACATGCTAGTGATGCTGACTGTGTGTGTGTGCTGTGATGTGTGTGTGTATGTGTGCATGTGTTTGTGTGATGTGAGGGCTTATTAAATTTTTGTGTGGTAGGAGGGCTGGCTGTAATGCCCTCATATTCTGCTGGAGTGCAGGCAGAGCTTGTGTGATGACGTGATTTCGAAGAAGTATTTGCATTTTCTTAATAAACTATATGTTTAAAGATAACTCTTAATCTCTCTGTGCTGTTTGCTTAATGTACTTTCTCCAATGCTACCTAAACATGAATGTAAAAAAATATTGTTAATTATGGTGGAGGGAGGGATGGTCATGGATTGTTTCTCAGACACTGAGGGAGGTTCACGATAGAAAAAACAAAAAGTCAACACACACTTTAAGTGGGATTTATTTACATGTTCACTCTGTAACCAAAACCACAAACTCAACCTTCTCACTTAATTAACTTACAGTTTCTGTGGTCTGCAAAAGCAAGAACAATGGCGTCCATGGCATGTAGTGGCCTTGCACACAATTACGGACAAGTCAGTGTGGAACAAATGAGAACAAATTTGAGGTACAATGGATGTAAATGGCACAATAGGCTGCTATTATATAGCACTTACTAGTCTTTCTACTATTCCAAAGTGCTTTACAACACAAGTCAGCACTCCTCCATCACACACTCCTCAGAAACTCACAAGAACTCACCGATGGATTGGAGTGTTTTGCCTGAGGACACTTCGACATGTGAACTGAAGGAGTCTGGGATCAAATCACTGATCTTCTCATAAGCAGACAACCTGCTCTTCCTCCTGAGCTCCTGCCGCCAACAGAGCATCGCAGCTAATGTGACAAGTCAGATTTAAACCTGTGCTTACAGAGCACAATGGATTTGCAGTACATTGCATTAACCACTGAGCCGCACAGAGTCTATGGGGAGATGCAGACAACACAGACAGACCACAGTGGACCCTTGCAAGGGTTTGTGTGTTTGCCAACATGCATGTACAGTATTTCCATGAACAACTAGCAGTTCAAAGTGTTTTGAGAAGTCGCTCTTCAACAGACTCCAGCAGCTCTGAGTGCAGCTGCACACCCTCCCACAGATGTGTGTGTGTGTGTAGTTTGTGCAAGTGTGTAGGTTCCTGTGTTGTGCGTATGGGTGTGCACATTTCTTCATGCATCTGTAGCTCCATCATGTAAGAGTTGTTGTACTTGACGCCTGCAGCTTAATACACAGGTTTGAGTTTTGAGCAGGCAGGTCTCAAGTCACCTCAGGAGAAAAAAAAAAGCCCCCTGTTCGGCTCAGTGACAGCCCCTCTCATATCCCATTTTAGTTGGTGACATCAACAAGATATACAGCGATACACAGATGCACACGAACACACACTCTCTCTCTTTTTTCCTTCTACTTGCAGCTACATTTGATTTGAAAATGATGTAGGCTGTTATAACTGCAGTATGAAGCTTGTCTTTTTCACACTTTGTCCCGTTCTTCCTCTTTTGTCTCGTTTGTTTCTCACATGCATCCTCTCCTCCCACTTTCTCCTTCCCTTGTCTCCTCTCATTTCTCCGTGCAGCCAAGCAGAATCAGATAAAGAAGAAGAGGTCAGTTATAGATTCACACCTCATACCTTGACAACTTTGTTGCGCCAGCAGGTCAGAGTTGCCGTGTGTTATAGTCTCTGTTATGAACAGTGTGGGCTGGCCAAAACTCTGCAGCCTGTTCTCTATCTTTGAAGCTTTATATTCTCTCTACATACGCACACACACACACACGCACACACAAAGACACACTCTGCAGAGCATTAGAGGTCACTTTCATCCTGTGGCTAGCTTGCACATGGCATTGTCATAGTAACTGCCTCACAGCGAACCATAGGCAGATGGAGATTTCATCAAATAACCAGTAATTAGTTTCTTATTCTCACAGTAACCTTTTTTTTGTTCATTTTTCTCTACTTTTGTCTTACAATATCAATGTTTTATTTCAAATACTCTCATTATCTTTTTCTTTAACCTGTGCTTCTACCTCTGTCTTTCTTTTATCTCTGATTCTTAATGTCTATGCATTTGGTGGGTGAAATGGCAACTTTTTTCACTGCCTAGGCAATTTTGTTCATTGACAAAGATATATAGTGATACACAAAATGTTCCAGATATTTGAGAACTGATTTAATGATTAAAATAATTAAAGTAATTGTGACCAGGACAAAACTACAATAAAGCAAACTATGGCTAAGACCTTTGTAGGAGATAAGGACTTTTATTTGAATTAATTACTTACTTATTAATAGAATTTTTAGGGTTGTTTAGATCTATCTCACATTTTAAAAAATATCTGATATTTTAAGACACTTTAAAACTTCACCAGGCTAAATCAATGTATATGTACATCCAGGAATCAGCAACAACACTCAAACATGATGAATTTCTCTGTTATGGAAAGCACATTAAAGGCATATCTCCAATTTATGTCTTATTTTAGTGATTTTTGTGCAGTTCCTTTCCAGGCATCTCGATACAAATATAGGCACTAAAAGTGCACATACTGTACACGAAAGGAGAACACACACGCGCACACACACACACACACGCACATATACCTCACGCTTGGCTTCATGTTGGCAGCTCACCTACAAGCGGAGGTGTGTTTTGACCTTGGCTCTGGCAGATGGTGGTTGTGGGCACTATACCTCCACTTACCAAAGCAGTGAGTCAGATATTGCAGACATCCAGCATGATCTATTGTATCTTTGAAATATTGCAGTATTATGGATAACAATGATGATAAATGATGGTGATAAAAATCACACGCTTGCATATAGTGAAAACCAGCTTTAAATACCTCTGTTATGGTAAACCTGAAACATCAGCATTAATACAATAATAATCTTAGTGTCAATACATCTAAATTAATCAAATCTAACCCTCCAGTGCTTTTGTGTAATTTACCTTAGAATTACATTGCTAAAAACTATGATTTTCTTAGAAGAAGCAGATAGATGTGGGATTCTTGTGCCTCAGCTGGATACTGGTGGAGAAATAAAGCGTTAAAACATACAGGCAGATGAAAAGAAGAAAAGAGAATGAGCAAGAAACCACAGTCGGCTTTTATCTTGGGGAAATGAAGGGGATGAAGCACCATGTATTGTCTCAAATGGCAGGCACAACAGTTTTCACCCATAATCTGCTGGAGATAATGTACTTACAGGTACTGACCTTATTGGGTTTGGTCTTCCGGGCCAACTGTGAATTGCTTGTAAGCAATTTGGTATGTTAGAAAACATGTATGTTTGAAGTGTGTGTGTCTGAGTGTGAGTGTGTGCGTGTGTGTGTGTGTGTAAGAAAGGGGATGTGGACTTTAATGGATAGGAATACCACAGTATGCTTATCACTTACCCAATTACGTGGGATTGCAAAACTAATCTACAACTCTATTAAAACAAGAGACCCTACAGCTCAGGGTTAAACAAAAGCAAATTACATTACCCCCACACACACGCACACACACATCTCTAACTGCACACACACATTTACACTTTACTTTTCCTATACACTTTGCCATTCTGTCAACCAGACTTGTTCCTGCTCACCCATGTCTCCGGCGAGATTTTAGAGGAGCAGCCGTGCATGGACTGCAAGTCAGCTCGGAGACGATATGGATGCGTAGATGCTCTTTAAAAAAATCTTTTGTTTCCTTTGAACTTCCCAGTTTCATTAAAAGTTGATTTAGTGGAAAGCCAGGCGCTGTTTCCTTTTCCTCTTGTCTGCTCTAAAAGCCATAAAGTTTTAATGCGATTCATTTCACTGTACAGTGAATCTTTGAGTGTGAGAGGCTCGATGTGGTCCAAAAAGATCAAAATGTCGGAGGTTTTTTTTTTTTTTACTTTTTACATTGTTTCAAAGTATTAAATCAGAAATTAAATATTATAGTGGTGAAGATATGCTATTTTTCAAGAATGATAAAGTATCACAAAGCCTTAAATTAATAAAGAATAAATATATATTTTTAATGCATTCCCTATAGGATGCATAAATCATTCAATATTTACCTCTGCCCGGAGGATAACTTCTTGACTTGGTAAGTTTGTTTGTTTGTTTGTTTGTGAGCCGGATTTCAAAAAGTACTTGAGTTATAGTTTTCATGAAACTCAGTGGAAGAGCCCAACATGGACCAAAGTCTGTTACATGTGTCCGCTTTGTGCTGCAAAATCTGCTCCTGTGTAAAATATGTTCAGGCCGGTTTTTAAGTAAATGAGGAGGGTAAGGATTCAGTTAACACAGGTTATAATAAACAGACATAGGATACAAGGGTACAGGAAAAAAAAATAAAGAAAAGACGGAAAGAAGGAAAACCTCATGGCAAGAGAATACCATTTTTTTGAAAGTGCAGGAATTTCTTCTCAGTTTATCATTTGATCAACTACCACTGTCTCATCACAAACCTGCGACAAGTTGCAGATTTCCTTTTGTTAAGTTGTTGAAATCCTTTTTCTGCAGTTTACTAAGCTGAGCTCATTTGCTAAAGAAGTTGGTGCATTTCTGTGCTCCTTGGCTTCAAGTCTTATGGCCTTTACCTAAGTGACAATACTTCTCTGTCACCACAATAACCTCCTTCTTTGTCCAGGGTCAACACAGAGATTCGGTTTCTTCTCTAATTCACTCCTTTCTCAGTCTTCCCACCTTCATCCGGTGTGACCTCAAATCCCAGACGGCTTTTTCTGTCCTTTTTTCTCTCTGTATCTGTCCGTCCTGCTCTTGTCCGGCCCTTCCCTCTGCGACCCGACCCCGTCTTCTCAAAAGTTGTTTGAAGTTCTGACTCCCCACTTCCCTTGTCTTGTCAAAGAGAACTCCACTCGGTGTAATTTTCTCTTAATCTCTTCATCCCCTCCTCTCTGGAAAGCAGCTCTGTTACCTGCCGATGGAGGGAGAGAGGACAGGGCAGGGGAGGAAGGAGAGAAATAGACAGGGCGAGGGACAGGAAACTGGCCTGTGACTGCCCCCAATCAGGCTTCCCTTCTCACACTTGTCTTTATCTCCTTTTTTTCTCTCCCTGCATCTTGTTCTTTTGCTCCGTCTTTCCCTCTTGTTATCTTGTTCGCTCAACTTAGAAAACTTTTTTCTTAATCTGTGATTTGAAGTGCAGAGAGAATGCATCAGAGATAGACCGAGAATCACAAATGAAAAGACAGAGAACAGCTGACAAGAAGGCTGAGAAAAAAAAAAAAGACACAGCCTTATTAAACTACAAGTCAAATTGACTCTAGATTTTCTTCTTTTCTCTTCAGATCAGCAGTGAGTCTGATTTGGAGAAAAGGACTGGACTGGTTGGAAAGGAAGGACGGAAGGAAGTGAGGAAGAGAGGAGTGAGTGTGGATGTGATGGACATTCGCTGAAGAGTCTGGCCTTTCAGTAATAGTGCCTGCTGCAGAGCAGAGGTCAGAGGTAAATGCCACACTTGGATATGTCCTGCTATAATGAGAAGAGGAAGGTATGACACATTCGCAAACACACACTTTCTTGGGCACACACGATTTCACACACCACTGCACGGGCTCATCAATATTCTTACAAGTATTAATATGCAAATGCAGTCAACTACAGGCACACAAACATGTTTTCTCACACACACAGGAGAGGAGAGGGGGTTACTTTAGAAATGTGCTTCATCACAGATACTAGTTACCTTATCAGGACTGTGATCATTAATTTCCTCCAACAATGGTAATATATTCCGATCTCTGTAAGATCATTTTCCTATCTTTGAGGTGGAACAGTGAGAGCTCTAATAAGTCGAAGGTGTTGACTTATCTCAACAATGAGATCGGAGACCAGCCTAATGTATGTTCCTTTGGCCACATCAGTGTGTTTTATTAGACCTGTTACAAAATAGCACAGAATGGGAAAGAAGTTTGATTCCTGCATAGCATTTCATTGTAAGAAGCTGCTTTTCAAATTCGATATAAAAATACCTTTTAACTTATGCATCATGACTTTTAATGTTTGTGTATTTTTTTCTTTGAGAAACAAATTTCATGCAAGTTTATGCAATGCGTTCTTTATTTATGAAGGAATTACATTTCAGACTCAAATCTTGACAAAAAAAACAGATACTGGACTGAAGGGAAGTGTGACAAGATGATAACAAAACAGATCTTTATTCAGATCAGTTTTTTTTCCTAGCGAATGAATAAAATCAAACGAAAAGCTGAGGAGAACAAACATTTGAGAGAATTCTTCCTCTACACAAAACTTCTCTTAGCTTCTCTTTAAGCTTTTGTAGGGACGACCACTGTATTGTTTGGTCTCGAATAATCACTTATTCTTTACTGCAGCTGAAACCAGTTTTGAGCATATTAATTCCTTTTTGTGTGTATAAAGAGAAGCAGAACATATTTCACTTACTAACCACACTGTCACCCACCACTCACCAGTGCTTAACTTGTCCCAGACCAACGTCTCGTTCTCTTTTAATTTCTTTGGGGGAGCATTTCATCATTTAACAACAGGAGACATGAGAACAGAGAGAGCAGGGGTGATGTGAAACAAAGGTCCTCGGTCACAATAGAACAAGAGACATACGTGAATATATGTCTCAGACAACCAGGCCATCAAGGTGCTTGTGTCTTCAATAATTCACTTTGTGAATAGTACAGTAAGTCATGTAAAGACACTGATTCTCTTCTGTCATAAATTTCAGTGAGGATAACATCAATTATGAGACGGTTCATGGCTTTTACACACTCAAAACAGACTGCAACTGAAAGAGTACAGACACCTTTCTTTAGTAAACTTAATCCAGTGGGAAAACAGTGACATTTAAATGTATTCAGACTATTTAAAATGGCTAAAAATATTCCTTTACTCACCCAGCCAGCCCACTGACAGACAGACTGAAGCTTACAGTTGTTGAGTGCCTCATACAGTGATTTCATTGTTCCTAAATAAACAAGGGACACAGTAGTAATGTTAACTGTCAGACCACATTTATGCTGTTTTCCTTCCACCCACCAACTCGAAGCTTGTTCCTGACAGTCAGATGTTCTCTCTTGTGCTATGTTCAATGCTTTTATTGTGAAAATGCCAACCTGACCCAGGAGATGCAGGTTAAAGGGTGAACCAACTCAAGAGATAAAGGGCAGTCTCTCAAGGTTAACTGTGGATGTATTTGCATGCATTTGTATGTATCGAGGTTCTGTCGGTGTTTGCATACATGTGACTTTGCCTCATTTCCGTCTCTTCCTTTATGACAGCATGTGCATCTAGAAAATTCAGCGTGCCAGATTGCATGTTCACATGTGTGTTTCGCTTCATCTCACCTGTGAATTTGTGTCTGCGTGCATGTGTGGTCCTAACCCCCTACTATTTCAGCAGATGCCACCTCTTCCTGATCCAACATGTCTCTCTATTTGTCTTTCTCACACACACATACAAACACACACATAAAGTATGTGTCCTTGTAAGGGTTCAATTTTTTTTTTAATTTCCCCCCATTTATCACCTCATATTTGGGCCTATACAGTATTACTTCCTGTAAATCTTGCTTGTTTCTCTGTATTATTAGTATGAGAATATTAATCCTCCTCAAAGGGAATTTACTGTATGATGCTTTAGTGTGATACAAGTGGAATAATTCAGGAGTGTGAGGTTTCAGAAGCAAGTCAGGATTTTTTCTTTCTCTTTTAGAGATTCCTCCTTAAAACATTCGGTGAAAGTAATTCTTTTTTTTTTTAAGTTCAGCAGAAACCAGATGTGTCACACATCACAGCGGCTCACCACTTAAACCATTTCCCATGTTTCCTGCCTGCTTTACAACTGTTTATTATAAACCAGGGGGCTGAAGATAAACTCTGAGAGAACAGAACTCCAATGTCTAAAAAAAGACTTCAACTGATTTAAGAGAAAACTTTTTTTTTGTTTGCATCCTTAAAAGAAAAAACATGAAAATTTTTTGGTCACTAATTTTAAAATCCAGCATTATTAATAATTGTGTGTATCATTTGTGATGCTCCGTTTGTGTTGTTTAGACAGATAATTAAGTTTTTTTTTATGTAGTAAGGTTACCACATGCCAATCTAAATGTAATAGGAGCAGAAAAACAACTTATGGAAGAAGCACCATAATCCATGAGCCATGAATTTACCAACATCTGTGTGTGCTCAGTGATATCCTGTTGTTAGAAAAATAATTAGACATACCCTGTGCAGAACACATGCAGTGATGTCTCACAAAGTACATATTGTACAGCAAACTGTCTGTGTAAACACAGGGTATACACACAAACACAGACTGCCACAGCAGGTGCTGCTGACAAATGTGCACACCGACACGCATGCACATACTTAAAACTCACATCCTGTTCAGGCCTATCCAATGTAAAAATAGTTTTCCTCATGTCAAGGCAGGATTAATACTTTTCTATTGTGTGTGTGCGTGCGTGTGTGTATGGTTTTGGATGATGCTTATCGGTCTACCTGCTCTGAAACTGTCTCTGTGTATCTTCCTGGTTGTGTATGTATTTATCATCCAGTATGTTTTTTTTTGCATCTTTCTGTCTATGTAAGCGTGTGTGTGAATCTTATCTGATTTTTTTAGCTTGACTGTCATTCAGGCAGATGATTTTTGAATAGTCAGTCCTGTGCGATGTTACAGCAGCACTGAGGCCAGTGAACCAGCCTCAGCTCATAAAGCACAGACACTTTAAACACAGACACTCGTTATTATGGACTCTGGTTACAACAGCAATCTTTGTCTCACCATCATATTTCACCGTGTAATAATCATTTAGCACCTACTGTTCTCTGACCCGGAGACTGAAACTGTATTGTTATCACACGCAAAATGGCTATTGCTAAATGGGGATCAACTGATTTGAGAGGAAAGGGGTCACGCTCAAAATGGCCACTGTTGAGTGGGCTGTTAGACCTGCGATGAATCTTTTACCCGATGCTGGACAGGAAAAAAAAGAAGTTCTTTGTTCCTAATAATGTTTTTTGGAGTGGTGGTGGAAGACAGAAATACTTTATATGTAAATGCAGAAACAAGGCATTTTGCTATGATAGGAGAACATCACTCTTCCACAGGCTTTGCCGCTGACACATCTGTCATTATTGAGCCAGAGGTCCTCGGCAGGAAAACGTACAGTGGTCATTTTATATTTTTGAACACACAACCAGCTCTGTCACATTTTTTTTCTGTGCAGAGTTGCCTGATAGATTGTAGTTTTGCTCACAGGGAAAGCAGTTCAAAGCTTTAATAAACACTAATGGGGCATAAAAAAGACTTTCCTTCAGTCTGTGTTGGTGGAAGCTTGTTGTTTTACATGGAGACACAATTTTCTCAAATAGAACCATGATTTTAAAGGCATATCAGATGCTAAAAAGCAGCACGATGATTCAAAAAATTGACAAAAGAATTTATAGCTCTGTAAAGCGATCATCATGGCTGGATAGTCTCGCATGGCAATGCAACAGAAGTTGTGCCAGCTCCTCTGTTTTTGCAGAACCACCCTGTGTTTTTGCCCTCTACATCTGCACAGCCGCGTTTTCCTCTTCCTCATGTTCAGAACATTACCATATAAATACACTTGTGATAGTTAAATGTAACATACAAACCAAACAAAGAAAACACAAAGAAAACACTATATTTAGCAGTTAGACCACAGAGTGACACCGGTCGGCCCAAGTGGCACAAAAGAATAGCAGCTCAATGTAAACAGCTATCTGAATTAGTGAATTTGAAGTTTGGAAAGTCAAAAAGGCCCACACAAAGGTCTCACAAAGGCACACATCAAAATAGCTTTAAGCCAACGAGCTTTGCTGAGAATGAAACTGGGGAGGGTTGAAAGAAGTCCTTTCATGCATAACTCATCAAACCAGCCCCACTGTACTCTTATCATTAGCCAGCAACCTAATGTTATGTGATGTCATTCATAATGCAAAAAGAGCAAAGAGAAGACAGTGGGCTTACCTTTATTAATATTTATGCATTTCAGAACCTTGAAAGATGTTCAGAAAACTGCTGGCCAAAACCTTAATCAAAACATGAAATATGCAAACCAATATTTGTAAAGACTCTGCAGTGTCTCATTTGCAGCTGAAATATTTGGAATTGAATATATTATATTTCTGTGCAAATTTGTTCTTAACTTATGACTTGACAAATGACACTGAAGTGAGGGGCCATTTTTTGTTGAGCAGCATTAAAAATATTCTAAAATTTGAACGGTTAACATATGTAAATGTCTTTTATCATTTGCATATAAGCTGCTTTTGATTTATATGAAGAATATTAATGACAAGACATGCGTGGAGTCAAGAACATGTCAAACATGCATCTACATGTGCCTCTAGCTTTGCATGCATATAATATTGTTGTGTATTATCTCCATGTGTGTGCAGTGGTTCCCTGCTGTTTTGTAATTAAATCTGGAATCAAGTCTAATTTCCCTTACTTTGCAGTTCTGGGGGTTAATTGCGGGAGCCAAGCAGCCCCCGGGAAGCTATCCTCCACACTTTCCTGTACAAACTACAGCTAAAAAAAAAATTTAGTGGTAAGTGAGAGGATGTGAAGCTGCAGGAATAACAACACCATTCCCCTCATGGTACAGGAGGAGAACGGGGCAATGCAGGTTTAGCCTCAATGCAAATATTAATGAGGGTAAAACAAATGCTAATGGTGAAAAAAAGATGCTTGGATGTAGCTTTAATGATGAGACTTCTGTGCCTGATTGCAACTGTATGTGCAGCTGTGTGCACAAAGTGGGTCTGCCCTGTGGTTGAGGGATCATTAGGGAATAAAGAACTCGTGATGGTGCCCACGGTTCACAGGACACTGGGTGAGAGTGCAGCATTAATCAGCTTTAAGTATCTGCAGTTTGCTGAGTTAAAATGACATTTTTCAAGGTATGCTTTCTTTTGTTTCTTTTATTCTATTTTATTAAATATATTTGTAAAGTTATGTATTTGTTTGTGTGCGTTTATTGATTGATAAAGTTCGGGGCAGGGTAGTCTACAAGCTTAATGACTTCTGACAGAAGGACCTTTGCACAGAACACCACTATCCCAAAGCATTCAAGAGTATGTTGTGATGTGCGTGTGTGCTACATTGTTGTGTGTTTGTGTGTGTGTGTGTGTGTGTGTGTGTGTGTGTGTGTGTCTATGCTCAGTGCCTGTGGGCAGTCAAAGCTTTGGAACTGACAGACAGCCACTAACCTTCTCGCCATGCAACCCTGTGATTGACGTCTCCATGGTGAGAAAGTGGGCGGCAGGAGCACCAGATATTACTGCGGAGGTCAGGGTTGAGCGGAGTGAGCAATCATTCAATACGTGTGTGTGTGTGTGTGGGTGTGTGTGTGTATGAGTGTGTGTGCGTGTATGTGGGCAAAATTTGTGTGCCCGTATCTACCTTCCTTTTGCAATTTCCCCCTTGTGATGATATCAATTTAGCACTCACTATTGAGCTGTGCAATTGTCATTTGATGCCACTTGATACCAATACATTTTTCCAACCCTATAATAGAAAATAAACAGATATGAGTGGACAAAGGATGGATGGATGGAGGCTTGTGGCAGGTGCAAGCAATAACTTTCACGAGTAAGTATCATCAGCTTCTGAATTATATGTATTTTTGCCATCACTTCGACATGTGCATTCGGGAATATACCAGCATCCTGTAACTTCGGTCTATGGAGCAAGAGATCAAACTTAATTTTGGGGGACAGGTAGGAGTTGCAAGAGGCAAAATTCAATGAGTAAGGTCTAAGGGGGTGATGACTGTTTTGTTGCAGTTGCAAAACTCTATCCAATGAGCTGTGAGCGTTGCTGTTAGGTAGTTTGCACTGAGTACAGTTTAGGTTGTTTGTGCTGAGTGCTCTCACTCAGATGCCTCAGAACATGGCAGTAGTATCACACAGTGAATTACCAGCAAATGTCAAGGTAAACCATCACTAAGCTCTCAATTGTGCAACTGACGTGATGCACATTCTTTGGTCTTGGAGACTACAGGGCTCTGTTACCGAGAGGACTGTTGTTTGGTCTCTCGGCCGTAGCCATACACACTACTCTTCTCGCAGGTGATGATCCATGATATGAGGATAAGGTCACCCTGGGCCTGTCGACGGAGATCAATGCAGACTCTGACACAATGCTGCTTCTGTGAGCAAGTCAGGATATTGCAAGTGCACATGTAGTACAGACACACCGAGCCAACAGCAAAAAACTAGCGACGATAAAGGCCGACTGTTGCACCTTGGCCAAAAAAGATGCACTTAAACAAAGACTACAGTCGACCACCGACTAGCACATACGTTCTGCGCCTGTGTGGGAGATAACTCTCCATACCTGCAGGTGGCTGTTGTCAGTCCAGTTATCCAGCTATCTTACTGATGGTTTCAGTGCTGATTTAACATGCTGAATTAGATGAGAAGCTGCTGACAGGAACACCATCATAACCAGAGGTTCATTTTCATTTGTGATAAAAATAAACATAAATGAAGTAAATGAAAAGTAGAAGAGAAACACGAGTAACCACAATTCAGGTTGACTGACTGAGATTCAAGGTCAGAATTTTTAGTGTTTGTCTTTTACTTTTCATAAACTGCATATTGGAGTTGCTAATGCAGATAATATCCTACTCTTGGCAAACAGGGAGCTCACAGTCTGTTTCACTTTTGTTTAACCTTTTGACTTTGACTTTGTTCCAGTGATACAGTGATATGCCAAGATCTTTCACAGAATGAACATTTTTAATTAATGTAGTAGGTGTAAATGCTCCCTTTCCTTCCCCTGTTTAATCATGGTTTTCTGAATGTGAACTATAGAGTCAATTAAATTAACTTGGGCTCTGACAAAAAAAAAAACATAAAGGCAAACATGTCTACGGATAACATCAGTGCTGAATGCCATCTCAGATGTATTGTTTGGATTTAGATTGGAGGTGAAAATTAAAGTGAATGGTGTATTGAGGGAGAAAGAAAAGGAGAAAGGCCTCAATGGAAAACAGGCTGAACATTCGGCGTTGCTGTAATTACCCTTTAACGCTTTTAAATGTCTCTTCTAATTGGACTTTCATATGAGCCCACCTTGGTCTTTTCCCATGGACTCTGGTTAGCACAAGTGAAACGGGTCATTAATGTGTGTCTGTATGTGTGTGTGTGTGAGTGTGTGTGGGTGTGAGAGAGAAAGAGAATAGAGGCGGTAGTAGATGGAGACATGTATATTGTCTGGTGGTTTGAGCAAAGCTCTTCGCTGTCAGCTCATTTGTCTTTATCATACACAATCAGAATGGCCCCACAAGGAGAGAGCCATTACAGTCTAGTTATTGTCAACACTGCTTTTACAGCCTAGCAAATGTGGACACACACACACACACACGCACACATTAGGCAACCTGGAGTTTAGCTTTATTACAGAGGTAACAACACCGCTCATACAGACAGCTTTTCAATACAAAAAAAACACTCAAAGAAATGCAGACAGATGCAGGAGAGCATACCTTCACTTACTTAAAAACTTATTTTGTACAAAAATATGTGCTGTCCAAATGCACCGCCACCTAAGTCTAATTTATTTCCAGCAGAAGACAGACAGTTAGCATGATAAAGCTGATTCATAATTTATCAGGACTAATAGCCCCCTGCCTGTGCCACTGGCTGTTATCCGCCACAAATTATGGGCTAAAAAAACCCCCATATTTTGACTGAGTGTACATTTGGTGTGACAGGCTGAAAAAAGATGAATGGAAAATAAGTATCAGATTTTTTTTTTTCACAGCGCACAGGGGTGCATATACGGTCTGTTATGTGTGTGGTCATTATCCAGGAAGGTCTACAGGCTACAACCTCTTCATGTGTGCATGTGGATCTGTGAGTGATACGGTAACAAGATCAGTCATATGCATAAGAGTCGCGTTTCACAGTCATTTTACTATGATACAAGCTTCTTTGCCTTATCAGTACTTATGAGCGTTCACAGATACGTTTATTTCTCTTATGACTACACCTGTTTAGAGCTCTGCCTGAAGAAGTGTGACATCTCCCACTTCAACCTTAATAGGACTGACCTCGAGAGGTTAAAGGCAGGGAATTATTATCATTCTTATTTGTCCAAAAGAATCACATTTTTTAAGGGGCTAAATGTACTTGAAAATACATGAAACTATTGGCATCAGCACGACTAAAATACCTTTAAGTGGCCACCTGCAAAATTTCAAAGAAGTACCCTTTTTGGTACATTTCACCACATGTACCAAATTGCATATGAAGCACGTCTAGAAATACAAAGAAGTGTTCCAGAGCCATTACATTAACCCAACATGAAGTCAGCCATTATGACTTTACTGTACAATTTGGGCAATTTTTCAAATTACAAAGTGAGTTTTTATTGAACAGTGTGCCCGTGATGTGGCAGAAAAGTGTGATCTACATTTTCAAAACATTTACATAAAATTCTGCATTCATTTTATCTTTTTCTATTTGATTCTGAAAGCATGGAGTCATTAAAAGCCGGCTGATGATTATGTCTCATAGTTTATAGTTCCACTCGGAGATGGCACTAAATGAATAAGTCACATCTGAGAAACTTTACCATTTTGATCCACTTGACGGCCTCCATTCTCAGGTGAAATAAGACCAAAGAGGGTTTGTTTTATCATTGCTTAAGCGCTTTACCTATTAAACCTTTGGCCTGTTCTAAGTGGCTTTATCTACTCTTGGATTCATATATTACTGCAAAATCCGGATTTCTGATAAACTCCACACGATGACTTGAGCCTCCAAGCTTTAAATCAAAAGTTAACACCAAGTCTGTTCCAACTCACTTACATAATGCAGGATGTTTGACATTACCATCACCTAAACATGTGATGAAGGGTCTTATAAGGACACACTCACCCCGTTTGGTTAATGCAAAACTGATTTTATATGTGAAAAAGTGTGTTTCTGTAACACTTTAAAATATTAAAACCTCTGAGTTTAATGGGAAACTGACATAGAGATGATGGTGAGTTGAATTATAACCTTCATGATTGGAATTCAGGGAAGCCTTTCAAGACTTTTAACACAGGCACAGGGATAACCTAACAGACATTTACATGGTTTGAGATTAACTTGCCTCTAATGGAACAAGACCTACAAAGCACTGAAGTTTTGCAAGACCATGAAAGGTTCTTTAGTTGCCATTGAATATATTCTCGATTAAACATGTGTTTTCACCACTGGACCCTGGTCCCCAGATCCAAAATGGCAAAGTCAAGTGGAAAAAGTAATTTAATTTTGCTATAGGTTATCAAGATTATCAAAAGGAAAAGTAATTAAATGAAAACCTGGGACAAACTTTTTTTTCCCCCACAAAATCATTTATGAGTCTGATTCAATTTACTTTCACTGTCAAGTTAGTTCAACATCCCACTTTGAAGACCAGGGGAGCCTCAGTGGGAGTGAGTGTCTTTTCAAAATGTTTCAAAAAAATTACCATCACCCTAATTTGTCTTTTTGCTAAGTACTTCAAAATCGTCCCCCAGTGTTTCTCGCCCTCCAAATGTGTGTGCGTACAATCTTAGATTGCGGTTGATATAAATAATTAAGGAGGTAATTACAAAATGTAATGCAGTGACTCACAAACTTGCGCCTCTGTCCTCAGACTCTGAACATTCCTGATCTATAATTTACAGCCAGACAGCAACTCCTCCTTTTCTGCCTACGGATCTCATGTCTGGTTTGAGCTGAATAGGTGTTAAAAATTTATAATGACAGTCATTTAGACTGAGCCAATGACAATGACACCTGTAACCTTTTGTGACTTAAACCCAAATAAACCCCATTTTAAATTAGCAAAGATTTCATTATGGTTGTTGTGTGCAAAGAACCAAACAAGAGACTAAAAAAAAAAACTAATAATGTACACTCACTCTGCTCTTTTTCTTTAAGTCTCTGGGTATAAATGCCAGCAAGAGTTTGTCAAGAGTCAGATTTGAGCCTGCTGCACCGGGGAACTCTGCCAGTACACTATTGGTACATTGGCATCAGGACTTAGCTGATAAACAAAATAGAGACAATGATAAGAGGTGGAGGAGGAAGAGACACAGAGGTGTGAAAGTGACTCAGACTTTTAAGTTATTTGTGTGAGTGTGTGAGTGTAGATAGTGTTTGGTGAATGTATTTCGGTTTGAAGCATCATTTCTTCTATGTGTGTTTGTGCCATATTGTACAGTTTTTGTGTTTATGAGAATATACGCCCCTGTGCTCACTGGCATAAACTTGTGCCTGACGTTGGATGTGTGATTGATGCATAATAATGCAATCAAAGGCTGTCAATCTTCCCTCTGCAAGGTGACGGTTCCATCATACTGGTTGTTAATTCAGACTCTCTGACAGCCTTTATACTTTATTTGCCTTTGTTTTGGCTGCATACTAATGATGTTTGCAAGATGAATAGGAAGTTTAGGTCACCGCCTCTCTGTGCCAAAAAAACAAAACGACAGACCTGAACACTCTCAGCCTTTAAGAAAAGAGTTTGTAAGTAAATACAGGGACAAAGACAAGCTCAATTATGGACACAAACAATCTAAAACAGCTCGTACATGCAAAGGGCAAACACACACGCACGTGCCACACAAACGCAGCAACACACTAATTGATGCTTGTGCTTTGGACACCTGTTTATTATTTCTCTCAGTGGGAAACTTAGTTTCCTGCCACTTGCCATCTTGTTACACCCCCACACATACTGTGCATCATGGGTGTTAAGGTCTTTGAATTTGTTTGTGTGCCTGAGTGTGTGTGTGTGCGTGTGTTTGTGTATGTAGTATATTTGCGTGAAAACCAATATGTTTGCTTGTTTTCCATATGCATAATGTCTGTTCTATATTTGCTTGTGGTTGATACTGTACATGTTTATAGTGCATAGACTTCATTTGTCAAAATATGAACGACTGCATAGCTGAACATGTATTACATCATATTACAGTCCAGTTCGTTGTCAAAATGTCCTTTAAGACATGAATTTTCATCAACCCCACTGAACGTACAAAGCATGTTTTGCATAGTGTTATTGGTTTTTCCTTATTTGACAAATTGGATGATCACCTGCTGCCCAGGGTGAATTTCACAAACATGCATAATGTACTATGACTGCACCAACAGCATATTTGACATAATAGTCTGGACATTATGCCAATATGTCTTTGAAATATGGGAAAATATCTAAATATAAATATATTATATAACATATATATGAAGAAATTTATCATGAATTTTAACTTTAGAAGCATGATTTTATAACAAATGAAATTATTTAATAACTTAATGATTGAAGAGCTCTAACACAGACCCATGAAGATAAATGGTTTACCTCTCACCTTTGTCAGTCCACAGACTGAAAAAACAAACATTAGCATAATACGCACTCAGGCAGCCACCCATAGATAATCCTGCTGATATACGCTCCATAAATATGGTGTGCACTATTTAATGCATCCACCGAAGTTCAAGCCTATTGGAGCAGCAGGGTAGCAGAGATAAATTGTAGAAGAGTGAAGGCAATGGGGCAAATCAACGGGTCAAACACCATGTCCTCACAGCACCTTTATCCTGTCCTTTTCTTTATGTGTTTTACAGGAAATTCACATTTTTTCCACTCTCTATAAATGTATCCTTGATAAAAAATAAACAGGACAAACATGGAAATACTAGTTGTTTACTTGCAAGGTTACCATCATTATGTCTTTGAGAATTACAGAATATCTTTAAAAATATGAGCTTGTTGCTGCGTCACAAATGCAGTCATAAGTAGAAAAGTGAAAAAAAACAAGGCAATTTTCTGCTGGTTTAAAAAGGGTAAGTGGGGCCGATCTGGCCTCATAACCCTGCTGTGATCTTGCTTTAACTTTTGGAATTAAATCCCCTCTGCACTGTTATGACACTGTAAATATGTTTCTATTGGGAGCGCAGACATGGAGTTGCTATATGAATTACAGTGATTTTTTGCCTTCTGTCTTAGATTTTGCACTTCTCAGTCTCAGAGATACACTGAACATGTTTTCGGAGTCCTTTTGTTGATTACACATAAACTTTTTTATAGGTTGCAATGAGTTACCTTCTTTTTTCTCGACATATCAGTGACTATACTTTTAGTGATATAAAACATGTCACTTTAAACATAATTTTATACCTAATCTGACATAGATCTGAGGTTTTCTGGTATGAATTGGTCACTTACAGGTTCATGTGTTTGTTATCCTGTCTCAAATGTTAGGTTTGTGGAGCAGTGCAGACAATTAAGAGACATCGAGATGGAGAAGGAAAAAATACAATAACAAGAAAAGAATGAAACAAATATAAAGACAGACAGAAAGTATGAATAAAAACACAGTCTTCTACAGAGTCGAATAAAGAGACTGTAGTTAAATCCAGAGTTTTTTATGGTAACTAGCCCTGATCTTCTCTGCCTCGTAAAATCCTCTTCTTCTCCATCTTCTCCTCCTCTGTACAGGCATTAAGATACCTGTATTATGGAAACGAAAGAGGATTTTGTTCAGGGATATTAGCTTATGTTTAATTGAAGATGGTGCAATTAAAGTTTTTGGCGGAGTAGTGAGGAAAATGATTATGGATTTAGAACAGATGAAATATATATCGCAATGAAAGTTGAGAATGTGGGATACGAAGCAAAAAAAAAAAAAGAGATGGATTAATCTATATCATCAAAATGTGTGTGCATGTGTGTGCATGTGTGTGCATTTGCTTCACCTTGAAGCAGCAGCAGGCTGAACAATCAGATATTTGATCTGGGCTTAGAAGGAAGATTTAATCCCCGGAACGGTGAAAAGGTTTTCTCCCAAGTTGCATTTATGCAATTTTGCCTTCTAGTGCAATTCTATAGAAATGTATCACTGCAATTTCAACACCCGGGCCAGGATTAATTTGTGTTGGTATCTATTTGTGAGCATTTGTGTGTCGTATGTGTGTGTGTGTGTGTGTGTGTGTGTGTGTGGGTGTGGAAGGTCTTGCGAAATCGTTCTGGTCTGGTTTGTGAGTGTGAGTGAAGCGGCAAATACCTCAAAGCAACTGTCAACCCAAAGTGTGAGATGGTGCTTTAGAAAAAGATGGAAACATGAAATTTATTCTTTGTGTAAAAGTCCTAAAGGAAGATGGTGCACGCAAATAGAGACACACACACACACACACACACACACGTGCACATAAACGCAGAAAAAAAAGAGAAGGAGTATGTAAAGTCAAGATTAAAACTTTAATGTGTGAATACATTTCGACTTTCATGTAATCTCTGAAGTGAGCAAGACATAAAGGGCATGGCATATTATAAAGGGACAGCATTACAGCATGACATAAAGGAAAAGAAGAAGCACCAAAGAAGGCACAGAGAGAGAGAAAAAAAGATCAAAAAAGGGAAAAGATGTGGCCAAAAGGACGAGCAGGGTAGCTCATGGCTGTGATGTAACTCGAGTGGTGGTGTGATAACAAACTTGCAAATATTTTAAAGACTGTTTGAGACAAGTGAAACTGCAGTGTGTTGACTTAAAGATCGCCACAATCCCCTTTGAACTGCTGTGGTAAAACAGAGCTCCGGTTAACTGAGTGATTCACTTAGGAAATTCATACAACTGTGATTCTCCCACTCCTTTTCTCTTAACTCTGTCTCGAAAAATAAACTTGCTTTCATGACTAAAAATATCAACTCGAATACTTTGAAATGCTGAATTTTAATGAGATTATTTTGCAGAGGGGAGAAAAAATACATTAAATAATCTGTGAAGGCTGTCAACTTGTCTGTCACAAAGCAGCTAAATGCCACTTCACTTTTTAAAAATGTTCTTTGCTTTTCATTCCTTTTCCTTCCACTATCTGCTGCCTCCTTGTCTTTCACTGTGTGTAAAAAAACAGAAAAAAGGATGGACACAGTTCACAGACCTTAGACCATCTGTTCCCTCTGATTAAAGGGGAGTGTAAATATCTTTCTGGCCAAAAACTGATATCAATTTAATAAGAGGTGCCATCTTGTTGCTTGTCTAAGCCAAAACTGTGTGTGTGTTTGTGCACGGGTATGGGTGTGTGTGTGCGTGTGGGTGTGCATGTGAATGTGAATGTGTACTCTAAGATCTGTGTGTGTCTAGCCATAAGGCCCATGGGCAATGACAGTGCCGACTCATCTCATCTTCTCCACCTCTACTCTCCTGAGTCTGCATTTTCATCATTCAAATGACTGTGTTTATATGTGTGTGTGTTTGTGTGAGTGGGAGGCCACTGGTATGTGTATTTCTCTCTGCCTGAGTGACTCTGTTTATGTGTTTATGCATAAAACATGTTGATGTGTCTGATTCTGCAGCTCCAAAATGACTAGGTGGCCAGACTGCTATCAGATGTAGTCGCTCCCTGCCTGAGTCGGGTAAATAAGAGGCAATGAAGGAGCCAAGACTAAATTCTCTGGTGGCCTCACAGCACTGGCCTCAGCTTAAGCATTTCGCCAGCCAACATATCCACAGCATAATGAGTTAGAATCTCCCCGGAGTATTGGGATAAATCTAAACACTCAGTGTAACCTATCAGCATGAATTTGTGTGAGTGTGTGGGTGTGTGCGTGTGCGTGCTTGTGATTGAGGTTTCTCTCCCAAGAGCGCTTGGGTAAATCTAAATGCAGCTCATTGGCATAAGAGGATTTAACTTTTTGGTTGTCGTGTTAATGAGCTGTGATAAACACCAGCGGATAAGTTGCATGTTACACGCACTCACACACAAATGATGGAAAAACACAGGATTTACATTGTCAGCGTTACCATGGAGATTTCCCATGAGCCCTGGTGACTGTTGCAGAGAGTGTGCAGCCCTATGTGCCGTCCCTCTGGGTACCAGAGGAATAAAAAATAATATCTTAAACCATTGCCTCTGGTTAAAGTTAAAAAATTAATTAATTA
The DNA here is from genome assembly GCA_029783645.1 of Ctenochaetus hawaiiensis. Classification (NCBI taxonomy): domain Eukaryota; kingdom Metazoa; phylum Chordata; class Actinopteri; order Acanthuriformes; family Acanthuridae; genus Ctenochaetus; species Ctenochaetus hawaiiensis. Next base: position 9,233,423 of record JAPZDY010000024.1, read on the forward strand.
AATTAAAAATTAAAAATGAACTAAATGCTCAGTACAAGCAGTACATTTCAATTAATTGTATTACAAAGGAATATTACAATATATTATTTATTTAGGAATGAGCATCAGTGCCTAATTTTTAAAAATTTTTTGAAGTTCTTAACCCAAACACAAACCTGATGGAATTAATGTCGGCAGTGTATTTTCCGAAAATTATTTTATAAAATATATAAATAAACATATTTAAAAACTTGTATAAAATTAAAATATTTTACAAAAAGGTTGAAATCTCTTTAAAACACGTGGCTAAAAATCACCAAAAACCTCCATTTAAGTAGTTTAGATGGATAAATTTAATTCACAAAGGATTTTTATTTTAATATACTGAAATAATGAATATTTTTTGATGCTGAGAGTCTGATACACTAAAATGTTTTTTGCTTGTGTTTTAGTTTCATGTGTTTGCTCACTGGAGTCCTCTTTCAGTGGGAAATCAAGTTGAAAGACTTGTTTGAAGTCAGCTACAGGATTTCTATCAGACTGCTATCTCCTCTGCTGTGTGTGCTTAGCAGTTTACGCTTAGTAAATTATTTGTAAATACCCATTTAATGATAAATCATTGATAGTTTTACATTTTTTACATGAGGCAAAGCCATCATTTGTAATAATACTTTATTATTAATTGGGCTGTTTGGGGCTGTAAATCAATGAATCTGCCAGTGAAGTCGCATGCAAAGGTCCTTTGAAGAGTTTCAGAGCTGCAGCGATCTCCTTCCATTTACTAACAAGATCGTCTCCTCCACCTGTTCTGTCTTATGCTCTGATCAGAATTGTTGTGCAAGGCGACAACCACCATCATCATCATCTCCTGAATGATTTACAGCCTGTCTGCTGCAGTCAAAGACCCGCCAGTCACCCTCAGTCATGACCATGTTCTTTGTGCATATCAGCAATCATATTAGTCTTTATGGCGATATGTGCATTTATCAATATGCACCAAAGTCTGGTTCATGAATTTTTTTGAAGTGGTAATATGTGTGTGTGTCTGTGTGTGTGTGTGTTGTGTGATCATGCAGCATATCAGCTTATGATGGAGAATAAACCATGGCTGTCCCTCAGCACCAAAGTGTTAATAATGGAATAAGTAGCTTTATTTCTGCTATGTATTATTAAAAGAGATTATGCACACACCACATCTACAGGGACAAATGAATAAGCACAGAACAAAAAGTGAGGCAGTGTTTGTGCGAAGTGTTCACACTGTACATGTTTGTGAAGTGCAACCACAGGTGCCTTAGTTTGTGAGTTGTGTGTACACATGATATGTATGTATATGTATGTCTGTATGTAATGAGAAATTTTAATGATCTAAATGCATAATTCAGAATGCGAGGACTGTGGATCAAAGACTTTTGATATGAATATTAGTTGAAAATGACAGTCTCTTTGGAAATTAAACATGAAACTACAATATAATTGAAGCAAAAGTGTTTTAGAACAATTGATGAGATGCAGGATCAAAATGAAGGCTTTTTCTATTGATTTTAAATGAGATATGCATGGAGATCTTTGATTAATAAAACTGCGTGTCTGCAAATGTAAAACAGCAGACTGACTATGTTCTTCACATTTTACTGTACAATAGAATTACTAAAGCTTTGAAAAAAGTAATGAAGGAATTAATCTCAAGTATACTGCACTGGAGACATCGACATTAACTCTCCTACATCTCCATTGTTGGTTATGTTCCTGAGGTAGAAGATTTAAAATGGAAACTTAACTGGTTCAAGTATTAAACATTTACTTAATAATTTCAGATGTAATTTATAGGTCTCTTAAAGCTAATGCTATCACCTGCATTGCTGGTGCCAGTGTTTGATTTTAATATCTTTAAACAAACCTTTCGTTTTAACAGTTACAGTTTCTGTTCAGTCAACAAAAGCACAAGTACTATTGTAGTAGACAACTAGCTCATGAAATTGTGGGTGTTTTATTATAATTTGCCACCTAATAATAATGATCAAGACTCATCAAAAAGGGCCTCAAACCGGTAAAGAGTTACTTACTAACCTGCAGGCTGGTGAAAAAGCAGAGTCCTCGACTGGCTGGAAGATGCTTTTCACAAATTAGCTGCAATCTGATGAATTAATCCAAGTTGGTCTTAACCAAGGTGCTGGAGATATTATGTGACAGCCTTAACAACATGACTGCTTTCTTGCAGGGAAAGCAAAAGTCTTTCCTTCTCTTAATACACTAAATATAATGTTGCTCAACATAGAAATGTTCTTTTCAAACAAGTCTAGGTCTGCTTTGGTGGAGTAAAGTTTGATAAACCGCTTTATTACTACAACATGCCAAAACCATGAATAAAATATTACAATGATGCACAGTGTCAACTAGCGGTTTTAAGACCCGATTAATCAATTGTTTTGCTAACGTGGGAACTCCTAATATGTAGGAGCGATTGTGAAATAAGTATGAGGAAGGAGTTTGGCTAAAGGAATGAAAGGGACTGTTGGCTCGGTGGAAAGAGAGAGAAAAGTGCGGAAGGTTCAAACTGAGGGAGTTAATGCACAGATTTCATTGGGCCTGCATGCAAAATTAATCATTTAATGTAAAAATACACGCAGTTGACCATTATGTGAATTTTATTGTTTGCTGACAGCAATTAATTGATCATTATATACACTGCTGTCTTCCCTCTTTGGAAACCCTTCTCTCAGCAGCACAAATTACCTGTCAATTAATTTTTCTATAATAATTATTGGATCAATCCTTATTCCTGAAACTCACTGGCTTTTCCCATCATTCAAACATTATTTACTTTGTTGTCACACCACCAGAGGCACTGAACAGTCTGCTTGAAACAAAATGTCTGCCTGGAAATGTTAATATCCTAATGGTTATTTTTTTCAAAGCTCAACTATACCACAAAAGATTTAACCACTCTTAATGATGTGTGTGTGTATTTATGTGTGTGTGTGTATGTGTGTGTGTGGTAATGATGTGCCTTTATCTCCTCTCTCCACAGCCCATTAATCCTGAGTGTGGGACAAGCAGTCATTACATATTTAACCCAGGTCACTCGCTGTGGGTGGCAGATAGGTGCTGTCACTAATAGAGCATATGTGTTTGCGTGTGTGTGTGTTAGTTTGTCCAACATGTGAACCACACATATGTACGTGTACATACATAAAGAGGACTTCAGAAATGTACCCAGAATTCACGTGTGATATTTTTGTGTTGAACTTTTGACAACTCTGTGCAACTGTGTTTGCATAATTCTTGTGTGTGTGGATACGATATGTAAAACCTGACCTTAAGATAAAACCCTCAGCTCAAGCGTCCCTAATATTATCTCCCCCCCCTCTTCCTCCCCGCAGTAGCTGTGAGATAAATTTCAGCCTCAGAGAACAGGTGAGGCTCAAGGAGGAGAATTATGCATTTGGGACTTCACCAACCTTCTCAATCCCCTCCATCTTTTTTTTTTTTACTCTAACTTGGTCAAATAAGAATAAAAAGGACTGCTTACACTCTATATCTTCTATAATCCAAGTGCCACTCATGCTGTCACGACATCGGCTGTTTTTTTTACGTGTACACCCGTTAATCTGCTGTTTCCATCAAGGTTTTCTTCAAGCATATAGAATTCCTATGGATTTCCTGACATTTTCCCCGTCTTCTTGTCAGCCTTCCCATCCTATTTGTTCCAGACGACTAGACTTAGCCGATCTGGGATTAAAATGCCGGATTTCCGTGGTAAAGTGACGGGCCTTAGAATTTAAAGGCTTACAACTTTTTTTCCTTTCTTTTTTTTTTCCTGTGCAGATGAGTTACCCTGCTAGTTGATAACCTTAAGAATCCAATTTATGATGAATCTAACTGTTATATATCTTCACACAATACTTTTCTACTTCTTGTACTTGTACATGTTTTTTGGCATACCTTTGTGTGTGTGTGTGTGTGTGTGTGTGAGTAAGATGTGTGTGTACAGCTGAAGGGCTGGAGGATGGTCTAATATGTTTAGCTACCCAGGGAAATAAAGAGCTAATACTGGGGTCAGACTAATCGCCTGAAAATAGCCTCTCACTTCACACTTTATTTTCATTTAAGCCATCGATGAACTCACACACACACAAACACAAACACACACAAGCGTGCGCGCTCATAAACAATCACACAACACACACACTGGGACGGACGGAGCAGTCTCTCTGTATTTGGCATGCTGGTTTCGAGTGTGTCCCTTTAAATCCCTCTGGCACAGCATCAGCCAACACACCCTAAATGAGCAATCACACATACACACACGTATAAACACCCATGCACGCGCACACACAACCTTCTTCCTGTCCCCACACAGGCTCAAAGTCAGTGAATCATCATCGCGTTTAGGGCTACCTAAGGCCAGCCTGAAGTTAGCGTGCTCAGCCATGAAGTGACAAAAAGATGCAGCATGATTTTTTTTACCTCCTTTTTGGTGTGTTTGTAATAAATGTAAGCAGTGACCCCGAATCCGTCATCTCCCATTAAGAGCGGCTATGTAAGGACAAGACTCTCTAATAATGAGGCCTCCAGACAGGCCAGAGCCAACTGATGGCTACTTCATTATGGCTTCAGCATGTTGCAGGGTGTCAGTAAATGTTTGACTATTTGTTCAGGTGCTTGTAAATGCAAGAACTTCGTATACTTGCATATTTTTAGACCGAGGAATAACATACCAGTGTTGGTAGGCAACTTAGGTTGAGAGTGAAATATTTTGACAAAAATTTAATGATAGTGCTTGTTACCCAGGGGATTATTCTAATGACTTTGGTGACATAATTACCAGCCTTTTCCTCCAATGCCAGAATGAAGATGAGATTTTTATATTGCACTAAAAAATTTAGGAATATATTAAAGTAATAGTGACAAAATTTGTTTGTATCTATGCTGCTCAGTGAACCCTGAGAATCCCTGCAGCTAGCATGGTGGTAAACTCTTAGCCTTGTTTGTCTTTACCTTTTTTGAGTTAATGTTTTTGTCCTAAAATGCTAATCTTGTAATCTC
>JAPZDY010000024.1:9258581-9271525 GCA_029783645.1 Ctenochaetus hawaiiensis
TACTTTAGAAGTGCAGGTTTTTTACGGAATGATGTGTGTACCATTGTGACCATTTGTCTGATGATAAGGCAGTCTGGAGAAGGATGCCCATGCCAGGAGGGAGGTCAAGGCACCAACTCATTCCTCTTCCTAGACACTTCCATTTATCAGGCCTGACTGCTTGCATCATACACCCTCAAGGTAGGTGTTGCATCGGTGTGTACGTGTGTTTTTTGAATATATGTTTTTGTTGGCTTGATAAAGGGCAAATGACCAACAGAGATGACAGTCATGTGCCTGGGAAACCCTGTGTCATGTGTGTAATAGACCAACCAGTCCACCGTGTCAGTGTGATGTTTGGCTTAGTGAAGGCGTAAAAACAACACATTCTCATTACTTGGTGAAGTTAAGCTTGGGATGATTTAAGCATCCCGACACTCTGAGGAGAAATCTGCTCTGGGTTGTTTGGCCTAGATTTTCTGTTAATTTGAAATAATCTGAAAGTAAATAGTTCCTAATCTGCTTGCAGATAAAGAACTACCAGCACTGCGACCTCTCTGATAAAAACTAAAGATGATTAAATTGTCATCTTCTGCTCATGCTTTCTGAGCAGAACAGCACTGACCAATCAGAGACACATCCTGCAGTAGCTGACAGTTTTTCCAAATGGTTAGACATCCTGTAATTTAATTGCTGTACGTGGTGTTTGCCTGTGTATGGGGCATATTTTTACTGCATTACAAAAAAAATCACTATTGACTTTTTGTTTCACACAAGACACTAATTCTACATTGTCTAAATGAAAATCCTTTGTTTGAACCATCCATGCACCCTGACTTCCTCCCTCAGGGTCTGTATGTGCACTTTGTCACCCTTAATATTACCTTTATGCTTTGCTTCCATCATTATAGCCTCCTGCAACATCATGCGTAAATGTAATTACCACAACTAATGTTATGTTCTGCTACCCCGCTATGTTCAGACTCTCAGACTCAGACACTCTTAGAGGCAGAACAAAAATACCAAGAAAAGGTTACAACATTTGAAATGCAGAGTAGACTTACTCCCTGCTTTAATTTGCATATCACCTGTATCGTCTTAGTGTTTTTATCTCCTCATTTTTCAGAACAAGTTCATTATAAGGTGATAAGAAGCATTGCACAAATCAGATTTTTCCCATTGTGTACATTAAAAGTAATCATAAAAATAAATGCATTTCATGTATCATTTTTAACTGTTAACGCATTGTGCCCTTCATCAGCAGTTTATAAATGTTGATGTTATGGCAATTTATAATATATGTTCATAAGTTTGGTCACAGGGAGAACACTGGTGTTAAACTGGGCTGGTGTGAAAGAGAGACAGAAAAAAAAAAACTTTGAGAAAACTTCACAGGTAGAGCCGATGGATGTGAACTTTCCAAATATTTAAAAAAAAAAAAGCTTATTCAAGGTCTGAGCGCTTCTAGAGACCGTAGATTTATTTGTTATGCTATTTAACCTAGAGGGTTTGTGAGAGGGACCTTGATTATTAAATATTTTAATGCGATGAATCTTTATGCAGAGTTTGAGGCCTTTTGTCAGTGATGGATGTCTGGCATTTAACAACATAAACATTTTCCAGCAAGGCCAGGGCATAGGACATGGATTCACACAAAAAAAAGAAAATTAAAAACACAAGTTATACTGTAAGGCAAAGCCAGGGCAGCTGCATCACCTGTGCAGCATTTACATAAGCAACTTTTGGGAGTATGATTAGTTTTTAGTGCAGCACAGCCTGAACATAATGACTGTGTTGATTTATGAGCCATGTAATCAATGCAACAAACAGATCCATCTCTACACTGTTTTAACTTTGTTTATGGCTTGTTAATGTTGGTGCAGGGAAAATGAGCATCACACCTGTTATGACAGAAACCTCCTGGTGTGTAAAAATACCACAGTCTTATCCGCATTATAAATAGAGTTAAATCCTGGGAAATTTGATTTTAGAGAACGATGATTGCGTTAAGTTTTGAACCAAAGTCAAGATACATTTAGTCCTAAATGCAAACAGCTCTCCTTTTATGTGGGGTTTCTTGTTTATTTCTCCTCCAGAGTTCTTTCAGTCAATAAAAGTAGTTTGCATTTTTTGCCTACAGCAAATTGTAAATCTGCTGATTTTTTAAATATTTTATTGACCTTTAAATCATTGCATTATGCTCGACACCATGTTACTTTGTAAACACAGGTCTTTATTTCATTAAAATAGTTAATAGTTTCATTAAAGTGACAGTGATCAGTTGTATTTAAATGAAAAAGAAGTTTTTCTCACATTGAATCATGGTATGTGGTCAAAAGGTATTTATAAAGCACCTTTCTGGTCTTACAACTAGCCAAATAGCTTTACAACTTGTGATGAATAAAAGACCTACTTTACCTTCTAAACATGCATGTTTTTATTCTAAGGTTAGGATGAGCAGGAGACTGTTGCCATTGAACAGTGACTTCTATGTAAATCTGTCAGTTTGTGTCATTTTTTCATCATAGAAAGAGCCTTTGTGCTGTTTGACAGGACGACCGCCAAAAGGCAATCCATCCAAGTCACTTTTCCTCTTTAGGAAATTTAAGGACACAGAATAACAGATGACAGTATCATCCATAATGCCATGTGAAAGAACCCACAGAGGGTATGTTCTTTATTTTGTCCCGTCCACCTTCTACACCAACATTCGGAATGATCTATTTTGATATTTTGCCTGGAACTTGTCATTCGCAACCTTCAAAGAAAGACCTTTTGTACATTTATAAGTTTCAAAACAAACATAGTGATTAAATGGCAGCGTCTGGATCATCAGACGTGATCATTATAGCGAAAAACATGAGGCTGTCAAGTACAGTCGAGTTCCCAGTGATGAACTTTTCACTGCTGAAGTGGAGTCAAATCAGCATGAAGAGGAGAGGGGTCACAGTGTGACAATTAAATCCTCATCTTTTGCATATTAAACTGTGACAGAGGTGAATGTAAAACAGCAACAGTTGTGGTGTCATAAATACACACTGAGGCGCACACACACGTGCACACACACACAGATCAGTGGGTGTAACATATAAGCAATTAAAGGTTTGACATTGAACATCGTGAGGTGTCTTTCACACATGCTTACATTCCAATAATTGAACCCATATTTGAGGAGACGCATCCAAAGACAGATCACATCCGTTCACCTGCAGCTCTATTTTTTTTCTCTTTTTTTTGGTTTGTTTTGTTTTATGTCAGTCGTGTATGCTCCATCGAGGCAGCCAGGCCTGAACCTGTGACAGCAGCACAGTTGGTTGAACACCTAGAGCTGCCAAGCTGTCAGTTTGATGTCTGAATTACAGTGCACACACATCTGCACTAGTCACAGTTAATCTCAACATCTGTATGGGTAGCTGGCCACCGTTTACATAGAAAGACATAAGGTTTGTAAAATTAACATGGCTGCCTTGGAATATGAGGTGTTTTTCTTTCCAAATTGGATAACAGAAATTTAACATGTAATATTGTAGATAACATTACAGCAGATATTTGTTTATTGGCGTGGCTTTTGGGGAAATATGGATCATTTGGTTGGAATGGACTGCTATGAAATTTACAGAGTTATCCATTGTGTGTCCAGTGTAACTAATGCCTTTGGTAACTTTTGACTTCCTATGCCACAATGGGCAAACATTTTGGGTTTTCAGTGTAATATATCTGACAGTAATTGAACGCAGAGCTGCTAGCATGGCTGCAAAATCTTAATATTGCTACTTTATTATTGCTCAATAAAACAAAACAAATGGAACAATATCTGTTCCACAAAGTCCATATATCCATCAAAGCCCATCCAATCAATCCTCCTAACTCCCACAGCTGATATATCCCATGTTATTTGTGTAGAGATGAACTTCTGGCTCTTATGAAATGGGTAAAGATTCGTAAATGACATGAACTATACATTTCTGTAAATTGCACCTTTATTACATCTGCATGTGCTTTCGGGAAGATTGAGAGCTCTTCTTTGTAAGAGTCTCTTTTCAGGAGTAGCTCTGCTCTTGTGTCGGCATGATAAGGGTTTGACTCCAGTGACTGTTTCAATTCAAAATTTGTAATTTGTAATGTCATTCACACATTATCCATTCAGCTAATAACGATCTGGATGGCAGAGGAGGCAGCACATCCAAAAGCCTCTTGTGGTAATTCAACAGATACACAATTCAGGTACATTAGCAAAAATAACCCTGAGCAGGAGAAGCAGTTGAGAGGGTGAACTAGTAAAAAGGGTAAATGGAAACAGAAGGAGAGGATATGCAATGAAAGCCTGCAGCTGGGATCAAACGGTGGATGTTGCAGTTGTATGTTTACTGCCAACAAGGTCGATGGACGCTTTAGCTTTTGATAAAGGTGCAACTACCGCGCTGTGCCGTCAATCTGAGGCGCCGGAGTGGGTGCCTCTGTCATGCTCAGACATTTTATGACCTGAACTGATCATTAGTCACAATATTAAAGAGCTGGTACACCCAAATCATGTATAAAAAATGTACTTTTTGGAGATGATTTAAGTTTCATGTGCCAATATTTTGAAATATCTCAACGTCTCAGCTTTGCCATCATCAGTTTTCATTGAAGGTAGGACACAGAGGAAGGACACACCACTGTAAAGGTTTCAAATGTAATCTTTCAGTGCTTTGAGCTGCAAGAACAGAATCCAGTTCTCTATTTCATTGGGATTTTTGGCACAGATTTCAGAAGCAGAAGTATCAAAAACTTGGGACATAAAATTAAAACTTTCTGTGTAGCAAGGTGCCACAAGGGACAAGTGAGGGAAGATCTATACATTTTTGTTTATTTGCATCGACTGGCGCTTTTGATACATAGGTGAGGTAATTTATGCCCGACATATTTTAGTGTTTTGCAGTCAGTCTCTTTGAGGATGGAGCCAACATTCAAACATGAACTTTAAAGCTATTCTTGGAAATTTCTCTTGTTATCTACACCTCACTTGCCAAGAGGCAGAGAGAGAACATGGTTTTAAAGCTCGAAGCGAGTTTTTATGCAAACATCTTGTGCATGTGACATTAAAACTCTGCGGTTCCTGTGGAGCTAAAACTCTTATCCGAGTTGCAGATTTTGAGAGATAGTTTTGGTATATTTATATTTTGGTTTAACAATTAATATTGTACAAATTATGCTTTAATAACTTATGATTCATTTACCTTCCACCAGAGTAAATTTATGGACTTGGTGTGAGTGTAAGTGTGGTTTCTGCTGTGCCTTGTGGGAAAATGTTTCCACTCAGCATGTGTTAAGGAGTGAAAGTAGAACATAATGATCGTGTAATCCACACACACTATTACCAGGTTTCCCAGCACTGATAAAACGCAAGCGCACACATGCATACACAACACAATCTTCTTGGACTCCCACGACTCCTCCGGGTTTGATCACCTGCACTGCACAACATCCGATAACATTAACATGCTCTCGGTATTCATTTCCCTCCTACTGTGTGTGAGCCAGTCTGTCTCTTATCCCCCTTTTTCCTCGCCTGTCTTTGTTTTTTCTTTTTTTCTCGGTCCCTCAGTTTGTGAGGACAAACACACTGAGGGCAGAATTACCATGGAGATGCACTCAGCCTAGTCAAAGGCCCAACAGAGGTATTAGCCTGATAGGATCGGTCGTACTCAATCACTGACAATTGCACGCATATTGGCACTTGCATGTAGACCTGCATGAACGAATGCACACACACACACACACACATACACACAAGTGCATGTTTATGCACATACAATGACTGATTGTTCTTCCCTTATCTGATGTTTCAGCCAATGGTTTATTTCCATTCCTTGGCCAGGGAATTGTCTCCAGAATGCTTGCAGAGAGAAAACTCATTCCGATGATCTGGGTCAGATAGAGGCACTTCCATCGGCCACAGACAATTCCGGCATCGGAACGACGACAGAACTTTAAAGAGAGAGGGAGAGGGAGGACGAGACTGCCTTAAGACAAGATGCACCACGGATGATAAAACAAGGGAGTTGATATCCACCCAGCGGTCCGCCAGACAGATAAATACATCGCTCTCTGTGTGTCCCTGGAATGAATATTCACAATCCAAACTCGTTCTCAACTCCATCAAAGGTGTAAAGCTGTGTGCTTATACAGACCCATTTCTCCTTTTGTCAGAGCAGAGCTATAAATTGTTCTGCGCCTCTCGTAAATCCATGAAACACCACTTGGAGGGAAATGGTTTCTGTTTTCTCCAGTAGCACTCTGGCTTTGGGGAAATTGGTTTGCAAACAAAGACATGCATCAAAAATATCTAGCTATTCCACATCTGAGGAATGGCTGTTTTTCTTTTTATCATATCCCCTTGTGTGCGTAAGGAAACTTTGCCAACTACAAAGCAAAATAAAGACTTTTATGTAACCATGCAATGCATCACAAACAAATTAGCAAATCAATGCACATCAGGCCCAAAGTCAATTTTTACATTTTCAGTCATTTTGAAACTCATTTAAAGCATAAAAAATTCTGGTACCCTACATTTATACATGATGTCGATCGCAGAGGAATTTTATTCAAAAAAAAAAAGCAGGATTGCTCTGAATTCTGATGTAGCCATCTGTCAAACAATTTTTCATTTCCAGTATTTGTTTTAATGGCAGAAATTGAGGAGGTGTGAACAAATATTTACAGCATCTGCACTTTTCTCTGACACAGACAGACCAAGTAAATACAGTTGGAATCCTGTAAATAAATAAGATTTGAATTTGATTTGAATTTTCAATCCATCTTTACAACAGATGTCACTCAAATCTGTGTTTCAGCCATAACTATCAGTTGGAAATTGAACATTTTTCTGAACTCCTGACCTCTGAAACATCACTGATGTAAGGAGTCAATTGAAAGTGCTCAAAGGTGACATCATACATAGAAACCACTGACTCATAACATCAGATTAAGTTTTGGTCAATCTTGCTCCTTACATAAATCCTTATATGCCGTATGACCAATGTAGATGTCATGCTGTAAATATGAAAAAATGTATAATATATGCTGTTATCAGCATTGCAAATATCAGCCTGCAAATCGATTGGGGTAGATAGGATGAAATCCTCACATTACCAGACAATCTGCGCTGACAATCAGTTCCAACCAAGCTTCTGATCAAGATTTCCCCTCCAGCTGTCAAATGAGCAAATCTGTTGTAAATTGGCCCCATAATCCTCAAGTGTGTCCCTCAGATTCATTGATTACATCTCCACCATCATATCCACTTCAGTCAAAAATGGAAGATAGGAGGAGATGGTGATACAGATTGAGATAGAATTTACAGTAGAAGAGGAATAATCTCAGCTCAATAGTATGAAGATGTTTTTCAACATATATTTTTTTTTTACAGGATGTCAATAAAATGCTCATGCATCACGACAGTCGATATATTACATATCATATGTCAACAAATTGTGCCATTAGAAAACGGACACAATGCAGATTAACAAAGACTTGAAGCAGACCAATTATTTCAATCAATTAATCCGATTAGAGGGTCTAATCCTTTGATCTCCCCCCACCTTGAAGCTTTAATTCTCGCCTTGTCAGACCCCGCCTTTGCTCTCTCACGTCATCTCATCTTCGACCCTCGCCGTTTCTGCACTCCCCTTTTTTACTCCACTGATTGGCTCAGTTAATGTAATAATTAAAATCTACTGATTCTAATATACTAGTAAATTAAAGTGTCAGATGGGGGTCATTACAGCACTGTGGAGCTAAAGGACACGCTGGATCTTCCTGCAGCAGTTTTATTTTTTAAGCATTTATGCTGAGACAACTTCTTGCTTGCCAGAATAAAGCACAAATTTGTACTGTGTACCACAACCTTAATTGTTTACAGTGTAAATCTGCTTAATAACTTGTCCTGTTAGCTAAACACTCTAAATAGAGCATCTGGCCATTTATATACACTCGCTTATAAGCCAGACAGACCAGGACCGTGATCCACTTTAATTAATAGCTCTCCATTTTTTGGAGGTTGGCCCAATGTGAGACAAAACCACATAATGCTCTCCTTGTCCCGGCTGTCACTGTCAGGGAAGGAATCTGGAATCCAGCCACAGGGCATGAGACGAGCAGGGAGTGTGTTTATGCATCACTGTGTGTGTGTGTGAGAGAGAGAGAGGCTGTGCACAGCTGACATTGACATGCGCCCTGGGTGATCCGATCACAAGTGGACAGCTCTAAGTACAGGTATGAATGCATCCTCGGTGTGTCCTCAGTCGCCCGCATCACATTCTGAGATGCTCCTGGACACATACGGCCATATTTCCTTTAGCGGTGAGCACGCAAATGCATCCTGGGACACATCGAAGGACAGCAAAACTGATGTCTTCTGTCAGTACACAAGAAACACGCCGTCGGAGGTTTGTGAACAAAATGTCTGTTTCCACTGATTTTCACAAACATCTCCAGACTCCCTTTAAAACCATGAGTTCCAGAGTTGTCAAGTGAAGAGAAATGAAACAAACTTTTGTGAAATGATATGAAAGATAAATTTTTAATTATTTAGGTCTTCCGGTAAGTTGAGCAACTGTTAAAATATTAAGGTTTTTCTTTTTTTGTTTAAAGAAAGGGCTTATTTGATGCATTTGATCTTTGTGATCAGAAAAAAGTAGGTTTTAACTTGCATGTAAAGCAGGGACGTGAGATCTGAAGACAAGTGGTCACTTGAGACGCCTGTGCAGACACATTGTAATGCTGAGTGTTAGGTGATGTACTTAGAGGCGTCCACTTGTGATCTGATCCCCCAGCATGTCAGAATCAGGTATAGGAGGGTGAGCAATGATGTGTTTAATGGTACGCGGCTCTTAAAAAAGTGCAACATCCTGTTTTATTGTGATTTTGATCCTTTCTTTTTGTGTTTATTGGAGGCTTCACATTTAAATTACAAATATTACTGCAGCTTTAGGTGAACACTACAATTTCTCAGCGACAGTGTGAATAAGACCAGCACAAAGCAGCGGCTTTCATCTGCTCGTCTGAAAAGTTATGTTTAAGTCAAGCAGCCTTTTTATGGCACCAACAGACAGAGAGGGAAAAAAGGTAGAATAAAAAAGAGATGTAGGTAACAAAATGTAGACTGCAGGAGAATTTTAAATGTATTTTTGCCATTTTCATGCGTCTATGCTGCTGCTACAAAGCAAATTACCATTTTTTTCCCCAAAAATGTCATACTTTTTCATTGTTAGTGCTCCCCAGGAACAAACTTTTATCAACAAACTCTCACTCACCAGACAGCTGGCTTTGCAAAACTTGTCATGTTAAGTGTTAACTGGTTTATTGCAAAGGTAAAATCTTTCAAGTGACAAGTGTGCAAAGACGGGCACATAGAAGAGCTGGAGGAGAACTTAGGAGACAGAAATATGAAGATATGGAGGGATAGTTTCAAGGAAAGTCTGTATTCAAGTGATGTGCTTTATGGTGCTAAATGGAGAACTGTCAGTCTCCAGCCGGGCCGCCTGATGAAAATGACACCTGGGTTTTATTGTAGTCCTAAAAAGTTTTGTCACCTAAATCATTCATCATGGAAGCTGTTTTAAAGCTGTGGGGATAGCTACCTGACTTTTTCTCACTGATTTATTTCTTCTGATGGATTAAATGTGTTTGCAGGTGAGTGTGTGGGAACACAGGGGTGCAGGTGTGTGTCCAACCGGTTGATTAATGCTGTTCAAGTAAGACATCCTGGTTTGAGAGGAATATTCAAAGAGAAGAATATTCAAATTTTCTTAAAGTCAACATTCATGTGTTGGATTCTCTAGTTAATTTTCTTTCTTCAAGGGGGTTTTGATTTTTCTGCAGTTCCTCTCAAAAATCAAATGCCTTGTTTCAAACCACTAATAACGACTTCCTGGCATGGACTTGTTTTTTTTCTTGCCTCTCTTTCCTCTCAACTTCTTCCATTTTATTGTTCAAAGAGAGATTTCTTTGGGTTTAGATTCTCTCAGTAGTCCTCAAATCCACTCTGACTTCACTTTGAAGGAGAATTCAAGCAAAACAGTGAATAAAGTTCTTGTTATCAAAAGCACAGTCCTCAGATAAAGAATTGTACTTTGCTGTTAATTTTTTTTCCTCAGCCTTTTCTGTTGTATGGAGTCAGGTCATCTTTCATATTCCTTCACTTCCTCTGAAGACTGACCTTGCTAAGCTCTCACTGGAAGCACTGCAAAGAGGACATTGTGCTCTATGGGAGCTACAGACGGGTACAAGTAAGTACAACGTGTAGTTTTAAACAGAAGGCACTTTAAATGATTCGTTTAGGTTTAATTCTAATGTTGTTGATGCTGTTCTGCACAGGCATCCTGTAACATTTCAAATTTATCCAAAGGACGCCTGCACCCTGTGATCACCTCTGTGCAGACTCTTGACTCCAAATTATGTCACCAGTGCAAGATAGATGCCCTTGTATCATAAGATATTTATGCTTCATCGTTATACAGTGGAAAATGTGCAGCTGAATTCCCATTTATGTCAGCAGCTAGAATCAAGCTAAATCACTAAAACCTGCATTCATTATTTGTGTCCAAGAACACTGTGATCATCTGCTACTGATTTAAAGGAGGTGTAAAAAAGCCTTAAGGTATGATGGTATCAAGCCATCAACTACCAGCAGCTTTTCTTATATGGGCTTTTTAAAATGTTATATTTTGTTTGATTTTATGCATTTCAAGTACTCCATTTTGATTTTTTCTTTTATTGTTATAATTGAGTGAATTTTAATTGTAATCACAGATACTACACATCCTCTGTATTCTATTGTCTTCAAATCTTTTTATTATTTTCATGTTCTTTTTGGTAATTAACATAAAGAGGAGTTTTATCTTCCATGTTGGATAACATTAGTTGTGTGACATCCTTTCATTGCCATGAGTTTTCTCTTATTTCTAGTATTATTAAGTGGATTTTATTTTCTATATTATTTTCCATTACCTTATAACCCTGTCCTCATGTTTATTCTGTCTTTTTATGTGAGGCATTAGTGCATGTGACCTCTTTTTTGCAAAGCACTTTGAGCTGCATTTTTATCCAAAATGTTTTATTCACTTAAGTTTATCATCTTTAGAAACTTGATTTTAAGTTCTGAGAAAATGTTTTTTTAAATGCATGAATTTTGTGATGAATGATGGATTCATTGATGATGCACTAAGAAAGTAATTGCATTTGATAAAATGTGCCGCTGAACCGAAGAATTTGCTTTAAAAATTAATCTTCAATCATCTTTTTTTTGGGCCAGACAGAAAGGTTTCAGCAGGTCAGAAATAAAAACCACAGTTTTATTTAAGATGTTCTGATAGTTTTCATAAGGTATGGCTTTATAGCAAGCATTGAAAATGTGCAAATTTATACAATATAACACTAGATACTTTCCATTTTCCATTGCCTTGAAAACAATGTATGTGAACCATCAAAGGTCAGGTTCAGTCAGAGAACACGGCACCACTGAAGCATGCGTGGATTCAATGAGATTCAATAGCATTGTCTTTGTTTCACATCTCCTCTGTTTCTCATGCTTACGTGACCCCGCACATACTATAGAAAACTCTGCATAACTCATAACTGCAGCCATAGAAAATTCAATCCACAGCAGCCCTTCACATGTAAATCTGTGACTTTTTTTTAATGTGATCCAACACGCCTCAGCAAAAGGAACACAACATTGTTAAACTGCTGGCATCTGGCACAATAAATTATACTCCAACTGGGTGTGTGAAATACGCTTATGAATTCAACTCAAAAAGCAACTCTTTTCTTGTCTTAATAGGCTTGTGCGTGTCTGGATTCAGAAACAGGAAAACATATGACAGTTTTGAGGAACGAAACGCTGCATGCTAGATTTTTTTTTTACATCTCATGTATCATGTTCTGTGGAAACAAATAACTAACAAAAGAAAAGGGAGGATGTGCAATACCAAGCAACATGTAACATTCAATGGGAGATTTATAGGATAATATATAAGCATTATTAACCTGAGTGAGAACAAACAGGTGATTCAGCTGCAGATTCAATCAAGAGTAGAAAAACAAGGTTGGGGGAAATGATCTCAATGAACAGCTTTTACTGACTATTTCCTCTTAACATACCAATAGCTCACAAACAAATTGGCCTGTGAACAGCAATATTATAACAGACATATTAAGGTTTGATATAATATGTAAGAGGCAGCCGTTGTATATAAATCAATGCTTGTGTGTGAATTTGAGTTAGACTAAATCGCTTTTCAGTTAATCCAATTTGAATAGGAATGGACTCCTTGTCCGTTCAATTTGTGTGTGTGGTTTCTGTACAAATAGTACCAGAAGAAAAGAGGGAGAACAAAACCCAGTTGGGCTTGAATAATTTCCAGTGATCTGCATACTCTGATACACAAACAGCTTCTGTTTCATTTGTGTTTTTATATAATGTTTCTCTCTGTCTGTTTGCTGTTTTCTGAACGTGTGTATTGCTTTTCTAGACTGTGCTTTGTGTGTGTGTGTGTGTGTGTTTGTGTGTGTGTGTGTGTGTGCACTCTGGCACAGTTGTACTGTTAGCACAGCTGTCCAATCCAAAGAGACACAGGAGGCGGGACACAGGTGTCAGATCCACATCAAACCACATCCATAATTATAGGACTGTGTTTACCTCATTGGCAGTGCGGGTCATGTGTCTGTTCGTCCGTCTGTCTGTATTTTGTGCGTGTGTGTGTGTGTTTACATGTGTGTGATTCTCTGTATGTTACCAGGATCAGTAGGCTATAAAATTGACTAGACCTAATCAGTTCTAGTAAAAAAAAAAGGCAGTGAAAGTTAAAAGTCAGTGAGCAGAGGAATGATAAGGAACATGAGGGAATAAAAGCAACCAAGCCAAAAAAAAAAACAAAAAAAAAAAAAATTTCCTTTATTACAAATGCCACTTGTGTATAGCA
>JAPZDY010000024.1:9271625-9285255 GCA_029783645.1 Ctenochaetus hawaiiensis
AAAAAAAAAAAAAAAAAAAAAACTTGCCTTGATGACTAAGGCCACTTGTGTCTAGCAGAGAAAAGTAATAGCAACATCATAATTACCCTGGAGTCAACATGATTAACACCCCCTTGAGGTTCGGAGGTCCCATTGTGATGACATGATGATCACTTAAGGGGCTATTAGTGTTCCTACCCAGTCATAGCTACCAATGCAGGGACATTTATTACTGCTACTTCAGGCTCTGACTTTACCTCCAGGGGGTAAGTAGGAACTGGGGATTGTCACAGGAGGACAGCCCATGGGGCAGATTGTGTTCCAGCATGTTATCATTATTTTAGTGCCTTACCCTTGTGATGTTTATGAGTATTTGTCCCTAGAGGCCTTTCGATGAGGTATCAGACGTGGATAAAGGTCATCATACAGCGATGTAATAGAAATCAGTTACTTCTAGAGATTTGCAGTGGTTATTGTAAAATATTATATTTTATCATTGACTTGTGTAGTAGCTTAGTTTTGTCAATTTTTCCTCTTTTCATCCAGAGTTCAAGCCATTTTTGCGCATCATTTTGTAGAAACTCAACAAACCAAACTCTCCTGTTAAAGGATATTGAGCAACACCTGAAGCAGTTAGAGATGAGATATTAAACGAGGGTGCAGTGGGTTCGAGCAAGTATGCTTTTTCTTAATGAGACTCATTCATTATTTCTGAATTAATTTATGAAAATCATTTTTTTTACCGGCCATGCTTCATGCAAAATATCCCAAAGAAAATTTACCCTGTTCTCTAAATTAACTGTATGACTTATGCTTTTTTGCCAGTTTATTAGAAGCACCTGGTCAAAACTAATAAAGTCTAATACAACAGTCCTGCAATAAATGTTATCTTGATTAAGCTAATAATGTTCAGCATGTCAAAACTATTTTTGAGGGGTGATTCAACCTTATTGTCTTAGGAAGGATGCAATTTGTGTTGTTGTTCATTTGTACTTCATAACTGCAAACAGAGGGCTGTTAATTTAGTTTACAATTATCTGCAAATATAATGCAATCCAATTTAGAAAAGAAAAAAAACAAAGCACTACTTTAAAACTGTTTCACCAAAAAGAAAAAAAAAGAATTCCAGTTGTTTATTGCAAGATTAGTTGCATTAGACTGCATTGGTTTTAGCCACTTTACTATAGCCTACACCTAGCTACAGGAATACCTTATGAAATGTGTCTTTTTCAAGTCTGGCCTGCACATGTTGTCCACTTGGTGTCTTAACAACCACACACAGAAATTGTATTTTAAGCTTTCATTTCATCACAGAAATCCCCAACTCAATCCGCCGTTTTTGAGCGCTTTCATTCACGGCACATTTGCCATTATGAGTTACCTTGAATCCATTTTTACACATCCATTAAACCTGGAGTGCCCTTCTACCTCCCGGTACACTGAGTCTGGTAGATTTGCTTTGGCAGGTATTCAGTGACCTCATCATGACCGCAGACGCTCAGACGTTTCCCTCTCCAGCCGCAATTGGCGGTTATCTCTTTTCTCTCTTCTCATTGTGGAATGTTCCGATGCTCAATTCGTCTCTCCTCGCCAACAGGTGTCACAGCGGAATGAGCTGCAGGGAATTGAGTCCAGAGATTGGCAAGACAGCGTCGGAGGGACTGCAGGTGTGTAAGGGTTAGATTGTGTGCAAGTGTACCCAGTTGGGGGTATATTTATGTGTTGTTTGTGGGGATCCATGCGTGAGGGGCTTGTTTTTTTTTCTTTTTTTTTTATGTTTCTTTGTGGAATGCTGTGTGAGTGTGAATGTGTGTGTGTGTGTTTCCACTGAAGGCTGTGCCACAGGTTTTCTTTTTTTACAAGTATAACCTCTTTCAACCTCCCCTACCTCCTGAACCCTGCAGAGACAAATGGAAATTTAAACCAACCACTTCAGAAAGCTGATTTTTCCACCCAGTCGCCTGTTCTCACTCTCTGGCTGTAGCTAACAAGGCAATTGACAGGGTGATATGAGCACCATTTCCATTCTGGCATTTCCTAATGTTAAACACCAGAGTAATCAACACGCCGCCTGCCTTCCTGTCTGTGTCCCCTCGCTCCCTCCCTCCCCTCTACGCTCGCTCTCTCCGTCTCTGCTAGCGTTCATTTAACACATCCATATTGGATTTCCTAATGCCTACAGCCAACCAAGTGGCTTGTGCAGCTCGCATCTGGACCGCTTTTGTTACAGACAAGCCCAATTTGTGTTTGTGTGTGTCCACGCACCTGCTTGTGTAAGAGAGAAAGGGAGTGTGACGGCAGCTTTGTGTGTCTGTGCCAGAGTGTGTCCTTGATATTGTTGGTGTTACATGGACATGTTCAATTTGTGTCACAGGAGCTAAACTGAAATCAGAGTGCATCACATTTACACACTAAAGATAAAAATGTGGACTTTATGTTGTGTTATATGAATATTCAGTCATGGTTTGGGTGAATACTTGATTTTGATTGGTTGTTTGATGTCCAGGAATTCTTCAAGCATGGACACCAACTAAGTAGTTTCAGTAAAGCTGTCTGTTTTCTATTACTTGATTATTGCATCGTTAAATTGGTAACCACAGCAACAGGCATGCAGTCAAAACCTCCATTTACAAGTTACTGCAATCTGTTAACACACTTAGTTAAGCTGCAACGAGTGACTTAAACATTTTACTCTACCTATTAAAAGAATATGACAAATTTGGTGACTGATCTGCAGCTGAAGATCCTCAGACATAAAAAAAAATTAAAGAAGCAAGGACTTAATAGAAAAACACCTTTGCATCAGAAATAAAGTAAAAAAATCAAATGTAAAGCACTGAGTGGAGTCCTTCCATGACAACAAATAAACCAGAAATATCTCTGAATCCAAGTTGTTTCCTAGGTTTCTATTTACTGGAGGAGCGAAAATTGCATCAGATCTTTATCAGATAGCAACATTTATCAAAGGTACTTGGCAAAGCCTCAGGTGGTACAGCAGAGAGACTTAAAACTTTAGAAATTTAAACTTTACATTGTTATTATTATTGTTATTGACACCTCGTCGGGCATTATCTCTATTTGGGCATCATCCCAAACACACAGTGAAGAGTCGGGGAGATCAAGGAAGGATGCAGGGATGTTTTCTTAGAATATAGTTTACTGGAGTCAACATGATGATATCAGTAATTGCAACGAAAGGGACGACAGGATGATCATTTATCAAGAGCCTGTTAAATAAGAAAAGCATAAAATCCTTTAGCCTCTTACCAATCCACACCCAGTGTGTTTATACACAGCCACACACACTGGGGTTCATTAATCTAAATGCTGAAATGACCTCTACTGAGGAAATTGTAAACAAGAAGACACATTGTGAGTTATTTTAATGGTTTGGATATTTGTTTATATCCTGCATATATACTATAATTACTTAATGACTTGTGACAGTCAGATTCATAGCTGTTGTTTATGTTTCCTGCCAAAAACAGTAATATTAAATAATGAAACAAAGTTTAAAAAAATGTGTATGTTCCCTCTGAGTCCTTCACAAGGACAACTCTTCACTTTTCAGTGATTTATTATTTGGTATTTATCGCGCTACAGTTTGTTTATCCCCAGTAATTACTGGGAATGAGGGTTCGGGGTGTTTGTAATTCCAAAGTACGTTATTTATTTTTCTTCCCCGCCTGCCAAACTGTCAACCCGACTGACGTCTGACGTCTGTTAAAATGAGGCATCAAGAATCCTCATAAATTTGCTAAAAGCAACTGAACTCCTCCGTGGAAAATTTTCTCTCTTTTGATGGTTTGTAGATTAGACCGGGAGAATGTTATTAATGAGTGAGATTACACCCAGCCATCGCTAACCGGATTACAGTTTAATACAGCTCAATTTTTCTGTGCCATCCAGCCCTATTCCTCCTTTTTTTCCTTTCTTCTATCTCTTCACTTCTTTCCTCTTTTCTCTCATCTTGGCCTGTCTTTTTACCCTGAGTGTGTTTTTCCAGTGTTACTTATGCATTTGCATTCATTTGTGTAATTCTAAATTTGTTTTTTTTTTTGTAATTTAAATTTAATACCGATACCAGCATCCAGAAACTGCTCGGGTCAAAGGAACACAAGCCTGGGGGACACGCATCAGTTGCTGCAGACGTAAACATATACACATACCGAATGTGTCAACTCTGAGTTAATGATGGATAATAAAAAATATGCAAATGGACCAGCAGGAGGTGGAGAGTGAGAGTTCCACCGGCTCAGAAGTGGAGAGAAGTTTAAAGAATCCTATTTTGACAACTTAATTACTTCTAGCTGGGATACGACTTTGAGTTTTCCTGATTAACCCCATTAAAAGAAAGAGAGGAAAAACCAAAGAGGGGAAAAGAGTGTAGAAAGAAAGAAAGAAAGAAAGAGGAGATTGTTTCTAGCAGCTTTTGTAGTGGGGAGACAGGGAGAGGCGCTCGCTCCCACATTCGTCAGAAATGAAATGAAGAGAACAGACATGAAAGGAGGGTGAAACAAAGACAGAACGATAGTGACTGTGAAGAGAGTTTGAGAAATAAAAGCTGACAGACTGGGGATAGAAGCAGTACTTAAGTCTGTATCTCCGGCATTCTGCTTCTTCACAAAGTGGGGATGCCCCGTTTTTCTCCTCCCACCCCTCTTTTCCCTTCTCTTCCTGTGGTTCTCCATCCTCTGTTTGTAACTGTGACTGTATTTCTCTGTGATCGCCTTTTTTCCCTTTTTCACCTCTCTCCCCACTCAATTGGGGTTGGGGTGGGGGGGGGGATTACAGCATTGGCTTAGGGAAACAATAGGCCTTACATGGGGCTTAAGTGGCCAGAACCAAAGTAAATCAAACATTTCGCTGATGGGGATGCCGCGGTAATCCTCGCGTTTTATTCTTGTTTTTCTCTCTCGTCTTTTTGCCCCTCTCTTCTCCTTTGTCTCCTCAGCATTTGTCAATAGTCTTCCCTCTTGTATGCCTTTAATCAGGGCTTTGTTTTTTTAAAAACTTGGGTCCACCAGCGGCGTTTTCTCTCATATCAGATTTGCTTAATTGGCTTTAAAATACAAGTAAGTGTGTTAAGTTGATGGGCAATGAAGGGGGGCGTTAAGTGTAAGCTCCGAACAAAAACACCCACCATGATGACAGTCGATGGGCAAGCATGGCAGTCGAATTAGTCACTGAGTAATAAAAAAAGCATTTTAGTGCAGTTAACCAGAAGACATGTGTTTCAGAAAACACGCTGAGGATAAATCAAGTTAAATCAACCAAGAGTCTGAGTGATTAAAAGAGGGAAACAGATGAAGAGATGCGTGCACATAGCAGCAGCCATGTCTGGGTTGGTGAAATATGGCACCGAATAAATGGACATATTGGTAGAAATGAGAGAGAATATTAATCAACAGAGGCTGGACTGCTTTTCCTTCCAGATTCATTCTGGGTTCAGTGCAGCTTCTACATGATGCCTGTAACTGCCTGGAAACTGATCTGGTATCATTCAGTCATTATCAATGCGTAGAGCCAAAATGGCCCCTCAAAACAAGACAGATGGTTACCAAATTGGACCGTACAGTATTCACCACATGCACTGGAAGGAGAGAGGAGAGTGGGACATATTTGGAAAAGGGCAACAAGAGAAAAAAAAAGATGGATGTGTTTGTGAACTCCAGCTGTTTCTTTTTTTTACATATTCAGTTTTTATAATTTCGAGTCTTCACGGGCGCCAAGTACGTGGGTGGGTTTGGAATGGGACACACTGCCGTATTTGGATGAGAACTTAAAAAAAAAGAGAGGTAAAGGGAGAAGTAAAAAAAAAAAAGACTCTCTGCCAAGTTGAATGTTCAAAGAAGCCAGAAGAGGTTAAGAAAGATAAGAAAAGAGGAGGTCAGTTTGGAAGAGAGACAGAACAAAGGCAAAGAATAGGCAAACACACAGACGAGGGAGAAGAAAGCCGGGCTTCGAAATCCCTTCAGGCCTCTGTGTGAAAGCTAAATGTGTACCCCGTAAATGGAAGTGTGAAACAGCTCCCCCTCTCTCTCTCTCTCTCACATACACACTTAACACTGCTTCCCTGTTTCTCTTCCCATCCTCTCCCCCTCCGACTCCTTTCCCCCGTCTCTTCCTAGTTAACAGTATGTCATGTAGAGAGGAGGCTGTAGAGGCTGCTCTGCATGTGCTATGATAACAAGGTGTCAGGATTCCCTCAGGGCAGATTTGCACTACTGGAGATTTGGCTGCTCATCAGATAACATCATCAGATAAGAAAAATACAACGGAGGACGAGGGGGAAAGAAAGGGAAGGAACGGGGCCACACAGACACACTCGGGCTGGAATACTAAATGGCATGGGAAGACATAGACACGAATCTATACAGATACGCACAGTGCAAACATATCTTATCATAGGACATTACTATAATAATAGACTGAGATGGAAATATGCACGCAGAGACGTACAGGCAGATGTGCAGCGATGCCAGCGTGTTTTAAATAAAAATGAGTTCAAAGCTAACGTGAGGGAAATCAAAGAGCACAGCATCACTGGAAATTTAGTTGCTGCTGAACAATTTGGCATCTCATAGTGAACACCTAGTGCCAACGTTCAGTGCAAATGCAGGATGTGTGTTCCCTAAATAAGACTGCAGAGGTGGTGCTGGTGTATTGAAGTGTTATGTGTTCAAACTTATTGCAAGACACCGGCATAAAGTGTGAGATCTGCAATTGACAACCGCATTTGCACAAATGGTAAGCTAATCTTAATGTTAGCCCAGGGATATTCATTTCCGATGGGAATTAGGGGGATATTGTCGGCTCACTTTTCAAATCCTATTTTTCTCCCCCTCACTTTTATAGTTTTAGTTTAATGTTCTTAGTAAAATCTCTCTAAACATTGTTATTGTACTGTCTAGGCATCATTAGAGGAGAGGATAGCTGATAAAAATGTTTATGCGCTCATCTGAACCGTCTTCATTTATTTCCTGGGCTCTGCCTCTCAGGCTACATACAGGTGGTGGTACCTTGTTGATGGAGGTAGTTGGCATTTAATGGAGCCTGAAGGGAATACCTGCTGAAAATATTAAGGGCAGAAAAAATGACCTTACTGAGTGCAAGGACTGGAAAAAAAAAACTCAGATTTTTGTTTTTAGTTATGAGATACTTTTAAAAGAACACAAACAGAAAAACCATGTCGACATTTTGCAGATGCTATAGTGCAGATTTTAAGAATTTTGGCATTACATGTAAAAAAAAAACCCCACAAACTCCTTTGTCTCTGTACGTGATTCTTTTTTTAGAGTTCAATAGCGACGTACTAAAATTAAACCAGCACTACTAGACATCCAAATTATCCCCAAGCTCTTTATTAACATTTCGAATGTTAAGTTTCAACATGACACTCACAAACACAGTGAAATATGGAGATTTGAGAGTGCAACTGGGTGCTATAACAAAAACTAGGGGGGGTTTACTGTTCCTTAATTGAAAGCTGATCATGATAGATGATATCCCATCATCTTTTGTTGCTTTCCATTTGAATAAATATCTCTAGATGGCATTGGGGACATGAAGAAAGCTCACCTGGGAGCGTCTCACCAGACATTGAGGCAGCTGTTCATTTAAATGATAGATTACAGCTTCATTTACAAACTGTAATTAATACACACACTTACTCATAAAAAGAAGAAGAGACAAAAATAAAACAATGGGATCGCTTCACAACCCAGTAGCTGCGGTTATCGTTCAGATTTTTATACATATATCACAAAAGTTTGCCCTAACTTTAAATGTGTTTCAAATTAGAGAGCGTCTCAGGGAAAGTTTCAGAGTTATGTTTTGTATAATTAAGGCATTGGTGTTTCATTTTCTCCCAGAGACAAGACAGAGATAGACTTTGCCTCAGGCTCTGATTGTCTAAGAAGAAATGCCTTAGATGAAAATTACCAGAAATGCATGAATATATGAAGTTATGGGGAGTAAGAGTGGAATGATTACAAAAGTGCACAGGAGAAGTGACTGTTTTGACAGTAGAGGATAGAAGTTTTTTGGAAAAAGAGCTTTGATGTGTCGAGAACAGATATCTCATGTAAACAAGTGATTATCATAAACAATGGATATGGATACTGTAATTCAAAGGCATACATTTTCTCTTTGCTTTCTATATGTATTTATATATATGTTTTTTATATTGTCTTGCCTGGAGGACCCTGAATTTTCTTGACATATTTTTCAAGAATGCAGCAAACAGCAAGCTGAGACTTGCACTATGCAACCAGGTCACACAGTTTGCAACAAAACAAACTTGCCAAAATACCTTGACAAGTACTGCAAGAACTGCACTGCAGTTTGAAAACCAATTTACCGCAATGACTGTGAGACATGTTTTTCCTTTAAATTGAAAAAAAATAATTTAACATCATGTCACTTAGCTACAAACTATGGGTCGCCACTTATTCTAGAACATAATAAGCATAATAGAGGTGAAGATGAACATTTTTTGGTCATTGCATTACCATTTTTAATCCAATTTCACCAAGTGGGCTGTGAGAAGCAGTGGGGCAGAATTCAGACTTCATTTTTTATTTCTCTAATACCCATCTTTGGTTTTTATCCAAATATCTTCAGTCATGCACTTTAATGTCTCTTTAATTAACAGAGCCGATGTCCACCAGGCACAAACCACACACTCATACATTACTTGCAACAGAGACAGGAGCGGGTCTCCAACAACAACAAGCATGTCCCTCAGAAGTCAGCAGAGTATGATGGGAAGAAAGCCGCCAACTACAATAGCTGCACACAATACATATTGCTGGAGGGGAAGGTCAGTGCGGCTCCCTGCTTCCACTGTATAGCGCTGATGGGAAAATGTCAACTGTGCCATTCAATCATCTAGCCAGCAATCATTTAGTAATCATTCCTCTTCAACGCCTGGCAGAGACAGAAGGAAAGGAGGATGGAGAGCAACAAAGAGAGGGAAAAAACAGAGAGAAAGAGAGAGATAGCATCCGAATAAAGCAAGAAAAGGAGGGATGGGAAAAGAAGAGTGGAAGAGAGAGGAGGGGAGTGAACAACAGCCTGCCATCGGTAGCTGAAGCGTGTACGTCTTTGACAGGAGACAATAAACCCAGATGGTAACTCTTCCTTTTGTTAACTTTGATGGATATTTCACATTCAGCGTCAAGGCTGAGAAAATGACTGTATCACCTACAATAGATTGTTAGTCATCATTTACCTTATGGCTCCTCCCTGGACATTAACTGGGGAAACACAAGTGTCTCTTTTATTGTGCAAAATACTCTCATGCTTATGTTCACACATAATCAATCAGTAGCATTATATATGAAGTAGTCAAGCGAACAGCCTCAAAAAAATTGCCTGTCGCGTGACACTCTTGATATGTAGCTCAGGCAGTGTCTTTGTATGATGGATGGTTTAGTTTAAGCATGAGTGCAGGAACGATTACCGTGGGTGCATTATTTACAGTCTTTAGGAGTGAATGATTTAAATAAGTGGATCAGATGTTGTTTTTATCCAGCCAACATGGACTCTTTCTCAACTCCATGGCTCATTGATATTACCTGGAAATTCTTTGCAGATGTGAACACTATTATGTGCTCATTTATCAGCAGGTAGATTAGATATCTGTCACTTTGAATATGCACGGTTTCCATCTTTATTTTGAGACTGGGATCTTGCTCATTGATGGCAAACTTTGACCAGGAGGAACTCAGCTGTCCGCAGCCAGTTGTCTGTGCTCACAGGAGTTTTGGTAAAGGTTTGTGATCACTGCTTTATTTCACAGAATACAAAAGCCTAAAGGGCAAAACTTGATGCTCTTATTCCCTGCTATGAGACCAACATAACACAAACCCATGACTTTGCACCACATTGAGATGCAGGCCATCGTTCAAGCACTCCTCTGTAGTGAGGTCATGAGGGTGAAGCCACCCTTACCGAGTCTGACTGACCTGACACAGTCAAACAATCAGGCCAGCATGAGCTGAGATTTTCTTTGGAAAAGACGGTTGAATATACTGCAGGTGGATTTTCATACTAGTCTTCTCCATACTGCGGTGATCCTAGAAACACTATCATCCAGGAGAGACTCGCTCTCAGGAAGACCATCTGACACCAACCCCATCAATCATGCTAACTGACCAAGAGGTGGAGGGCTGACGTTTTCTAAAAAGAAAAAGAAAACATTTGTGTACAATCACAGCATTATTTAAATATTGCTCAGCTTCTAAAATAGATTTCTTTTAAAACTTTTGTCTCCTGCATAATGAGGAAGATTAACTGCTGGGACCAACTGGCCTATCATTCAGTATGTTTACTGCTCATTTAGCCTGCGATACCCATTCCAGCTCATTTAGTGAAGATGGGGCATAATAACTCTAGCAAAGCATATCTCAGACTGTCTAAGGCAGAATTTATAAATAAATAACAAAGAAATAGGTTGCATCACATTAGGCAGAAACAGTCAGAGAACTATATACCCCCAACTTGCAATTTAATCACTGTGAGAGTCAGGAGGGAAGATAAAGATTTAATTATAATTGTATTTCCGCAGGCATCCGGTATCGGAAGGTCAGATTGAGATTGGCACTGGTGTTCCGCTTGATCTCCCCCATTCCAATGCGTCGCTGTACCAGAATAAAGGGAGAGAACATACCCAAATATCCCGAGTGTAATAGAGACAGATAAAAGTGTGTATAGAGTTCTGATAACACACTGGGGAGGAAGTAAGACAGAAGCTTGTAGCCAGGGGACAATGCACTCCTGCCATGCAGCCGGCGTTAGAAGACAGCATCTGAGAATTCTCACATGTGAACACTTGTAGCTGGTTTATATTTTGTTTCTTTGAGCAAACTGATCAAAATAAGAGCTCTTACTGCAGTACGATTAAATAGATGTGTGTGAATCTTTGTGCATTCGGTCTCATTGCTCTGTTCAATCACAAAAGTAGGCTCATACACCCACTGAATTTTTGCAAATGTGTAGTTGGGCAGTGGGAATGTGCATAACAAATAAGTGTGTCTCTACAGCTCGATAATCTCTACAAGCACTTATTGTCTTATTTTTTAAGAAAAAAAATTAATAGTTGTAGTACCACACTGAACATGCTTTTAGTTGTTTGTTGAAAAGAGATACAATTTTCCCAATTATGGTTTAAATCTAACCAAGTGCTTCGATTTCTCATAAGTTTCTTTGAAAATTAGGTTTTATCAAACAAAACTTGCAAGTCGGCACACACAAACATACACAATCACACACTGAGGAAAGAAACACTAACTAATGGATGTTCTTTTGTATAAAACTATGCTAGTAACTGAAATTCATGAGTGCATTTATGTGTGTTTGTGTGGTCCTCCGTGTTTGTGTGCAGAGAGAGAGGAGAGCGATTTTAAGATAAAAAAAAACTGGGTGAAGCTATAATGCATCTTGCAGATTAATGCTACATTTGATTGCTCAGAGGGTCACGAGCAACACACACAAGCATACACACACACCAGCATACAGATACACACACACACACACACACACACACATACACACACACACACACCTCAATGACTCAAAATCTATAGAAGCTGACAGGCACCTGACAGATCTGTGCATGGCATGTGAGCACAAGAAGTCAGGAAGTATAATGACGATTTTAAGTGAGTCCAGCAGATAATCCTTTTGGTATCTACGCTCCAGTGATCTTTGCAGGGCTTGCAGATACCGTAATGGAACATACTCTCAGAGGTATCCAAAAAAGAAATTTATTTGACATGTGTTTCAACCCCTCTCTCACTGCCTGCAGTGGTTCAGTTGGCCTCCTCCTGCAGGAGCATGCAGTCAGGAAGTATCATCGAGGTTATCAGGTGTCACCTGCAAAGGCCTCTGTTGGTGCAGTATAACTTCCAGCCTGCAGCCTGTACTATGAGGAAAGGTCACCATAGCCATGATATCTTTTCAGTATCTGCCTTCACAAAGCCTAAAAATAACAATCATTCTGAGAGACAGCACAGCCACTGTTTTACCAATTCAGCCATGAGCACATAAAAGCAGTGATATTTGCAGCCAGTGGCTGATGGTGAACATGCACAAGTTTACTGGCAGCAGAGCGACAGTTTAGAAAAAAAGAAAAATATATAATAATCAACAAATATGAAGATGTGTAACAAACAACTCAGGTTAAAAGCAACACAGTTACATGTGCCAAATGCAAAAAGGACAGTTGGCAAAAAAAATGCTGACTGTGTAAATGGGAAGCTTAATAGGCTTATAATATCACTGAATCATCATTAGAGCGATGGAAGATCTGACTGTAATTACATTTGTGAATGCCATCGATTTCAAGTGTTGCTTAGTTTTGTAAAGGCAGAATGAAAGTTTTAACTTGATTCTTTCAGGTGCAACCCTGGTTTTGTCAAACAGAGGTAAGAGCAAATGAGAAAATAAATATAAAAACATAAATCAAAGGGGAACATAGGCTCAATTTTATATCTTATGAATGTGACAAGTACAAGGTTTTAGTTCTTTAGACAGTCTCTGTTGTACAATGATACCAGTAAACTAAAACACAATAGAATGGCTTTGACATTGCTTTCAGCCAACAGGGAAAAAAAATAAATGAAGAAGGAAGGAGGCCTTCATACACAAGAATACACCACTGCTGAGTAGCTGGCCCTGTGTAATGAATGCAGTCTGCAGGACTGGGAGTGCATGACTCCGACATAATACACTGGCAATATGCATTTAAAGAATAAGACATATGTAAGTCATTCCCTACAATACGGATAAATATCTCTCATCCAAACAAAAATAACATGCATGCTTTTTGAATCAGCCAGTTTGCAGTTTACATACATGTCCATTTAGACTCATATTATACATATAGTAAACACTTCATAAAACACTAAGTGTATCTTAAAACAAAATGAGAGTTATTGATGTATTGATATCTGTGATTCAGTTGAATAATGTCTAGTAGGAAATTAAACTTAGAGATTATTTTACAGATGAACTGGGAGGACTGATAAGGGTTTTGCCACACGGAGAAAAGACAGTCTGAACCTGGAGTTCCGTATGTGCAAAAACAGTGAGTCTGTGATGGATTGCGATGCTTCAGATAAACATGTTGCTGCAGCGAAGATACAAATTCTGAAATGTGAATGCTCACTCATCTTTAACCAGAAAGCACAAAGAGACGATGCAATCGTTACACTTTCAAGGTGTGCATCCAGTATCACTGTCACTAATTCAGTAACCAGCCAAATATGAAAAAAGTTGACAATATCCTCTTCTGTTCCTCAGTTTATGGCATTGATTGTTGCCAAGAAAAGGATTTTATTTACTTATTTGTTCATTTTTTTTGCAGAACGTTGAAGTGACACAAGATAAAAAATAACCACATAATTTCATTCATGTTAGACATTTGTGTGAGACTCATTCATAATTTTAGAATTAATTCTTGAGTAATGGCCGAAAATATGTTTCGTTGCCTTAAACCTCTGATCACCTAAATCTAATCAGTCCATACGTACATTTAGGAGGACGTTTGTGCCAAATTTTGATAAATATTCTCCACAGGCCCTTCGTACATGTGATGTGACATTCAGGAGAATGAAACAAACAGACACAAGGTTTAGGTGACCTT
>JAPZDY010000024.1:9317119-9327135 GCA_029783645.1 Ctenochaetus hawaiiensis
GGCTGCACTGTGCTGAAGTTGGTGAGAAAGTCCAAAAAAACCCCATTTAGATGTGTTGGCTTTTTTGAGTGAAAAGGGAGTGGGATGTAAAGTTTGGGTACTGCATTATCAGCAGTCCCTTGATCCTTGATGTTTCCCTTATAAACTCAATAGTTTTCAGTACAGCGACATATTACATCTTCTTCTAAAGTCTGGAGGAGCAGTACATCCAACCTCTTCATCATCTATAGTGTTAAACCTGCAGAGTGGTAGATTGGGATTTTGTGGAATATTGGAAGAATGTACATGTCCTTAAATCTGTCCAGATTAATGCCATCATGGGTTTTCTCAGCCTATAAGGCGCTCTTGGTTTCACCTTCCTGGAGCAGTTTCTTTGAGCTGTACTAACTTTTGTTTGTTTTTCATTTAGCGTTGCTGTCAGGTCCTTTGGGAGGTTTGTCATTGAGTTTATTTCTGTTGATGTTGTTGTTTTAGAGCTATTATTGTGTGTTTGTAATGTCATTAGTTGTCCAGTAATAATTTATGGCAGTAATGTGAAGATGGACAGCAGTGTGATCTGCAGTGCCAACTTTTTAGAAGAGTAAATAAAGACATCAGTATTACAGTTAAACAAAATTACACACTTTTTGCAAAGACAATACATGTTAGAATAAGAGGAATTCCAGCTGCTCTTTTCTGAGTGGTAGTTTAAAAAGAAACACTGTGGCTGACAGAAGTGCACGCTGTTAAAGTATAAAGACTTGGCGCGCATGTTATGTGTTATCTATTTACGTTCCCTTGGAGATGCTCTTCTTTTCAAGATTGGTTCGTTCTATGTCTTTTATTTTGCCAAACACACACATGCACAGAAGTGTGGTGAAAGGCTGAGAGGGCACGCTGTCATCGCAGAGAGTCGCTGGGGAAAAGGAGACGGTGAGAGACCAGCAGTCATTAGGAAAAGCAATATGCTACTGAAATTGCATCATTGTTCTTGCATAATAAATGGCTTCTGTTTGCTTTTAGGGGGAATATAAGAATACACGAGTAAAACTCTTCAACTCAGGACAAAAACATTTAAATTATAAAGACAGAACTACTTTCCATGGTATTCTGATTTCCAATTTATTCCTGCGTTGGGGATTGTAACCAAAACAGTTCCACCTCTGACCTTTACCGTAACATTTGAGATAATGGGAATGTCAGGAAAAAAGTAGCTAATTTTTACCCTGTGGTGGCTGATCAATAAAGGGTTAGACTGCTTCAAGAATGAGAGAAAATATAAGATAAATGAAAAAAAAAACACCTGAACAAATTTGACTGTGAAGTATCAGATGTTTTTCATACACTGAACAGATTTCCACTGGCCTGATAACAAACTTTAACAGGCTTAAAAAAATAATAACAGGGCCAATGTTATACCTAAATAGAGCATGTAGCATTGTGTCTACCTACTACTAACTGACTATCTGGTATGTATCTCATTTACCTATTTAATAACTCTAATTTCAGGTTAATTAGGGTTATACTTAATCCTAAAACCATTAATATAATATCATAAAAACTGTGTATGTTGATATTAAACGCAGGGCCAAAAGCAAAATTGAATTACTTTTTCCACTCAAGGTCACTGTGGGATACTGGGCTGCAGTCCAACATGTTTTAACATTTACATCGACAAACTTGCTAACATGATCGACTAGAGCTCCTGGGCACAACCTTCAACACAGTGACATTAAATTACATTATTGCTCTTTGCTGATAATTCTGTTTTGCTGTCTCTATCTGAATCAAGATGAAGGCTGCAACACAGAGGTTAAAAAAGGACATAAAGAAACTATTGGGAAAAGGAATCTCAATGGCACCGTTCAAGCACTGCAAGCGGAATAAAGGTCGAGAAAGGATTTTGTTTCTTTTTTCGCTGCCCTCGGGGAGGCATGTTAAATCTCTTTGTCTAAAATGTAACAGGTATTTGCCATGATGTAATACCAGAGAGAGCGTTCAGTCTCGGAAAACAATGTTAACAGTCTGAACACTAATGCATCCTACTCAGTGTTTATACAAATTAGAGCTGGTGGTGATAGTTGAAAGACTGCTGTGTGCATAACGTACATACAGTACGTATGAGTAGAAACTGCAAGAAAAGAAAACAAAGAGCCAAACTAGTTCATCTTTTCTTGCACAAATTTGTTGTCTTGTAAGCAGGAAGGTTTGAACCGTAACACAATCTTGGATGGTGTCCAGCACAGTGGAAGGAAAAGTTGGGTACCCAAACCTATCACTCTTTGGATCCAAAGCTTAAGCTTCACTGGATGATGCCTGTTACATGGTCAGCCTGTGATCATGCTGACCAATACAGTTCTTTGATAGTTATTGACCAGTTCCAGCTACTGCTGTGTTCACCAACTGTGGTGGAGGCAATCAAAAGGACCAGTAATCCAGCTTTCACCAAGACCATGGGAAGGGAAGACAAACCACAAAGTGTATAAAAAATCTGAAAATGATAAATTATTTTGGCCATGAAGCCAAAAACAGCTGTAGGTCAACTGTGGGGATCAGATAAAGACTGCAGACGTATATATATATATATTTGAACAGATTACACTACTGTTATTATAGAGTGACCAAAATTCATATGAAATTCAACTAATGCCTTCACATTCATCCTGTTTGATCAAAAAGGAAATCTGGTGCGTTTGCTTTTTTTGTATAATTCATTTTGTCCGATGTGAAAGCTGTCCATCAAATTCTGCTACGGATCAATTAAACAACTGGACCGAGACAGATTGAAATCAGGGCTCTTGGTCTGCTGTGGTGCTGTTTTTTTGTCATCCAAAAACAAACTGGCTATTTAGTTACATGTGATTCTCTCATGTATTCAAAGGCAAAACTACTATTTAAAATCATCTGCTGGTTAAGTGGTCATATATCAAATTGTATGACTGACTTATTTATGCAGCAGCTTCGGTAAGAAGTACACACTACACCACAAGTGCAAGGATTTTCCATGACCTATTTGAAAGTCAAAAGCAAAATAAAATGGCCATGTGTTGGTTTTCTATCCCACTGTGTGTACTCCAGCACTTCATTAAGTTTATTAAAAAGTGCGTAGCATAGAAATTTCACATCATTTTTTTTCTCCCCTTGGTCTGGACCAAATGAAACAAACTACTGGTGTGAAAATGCCCCAAACTGACTAATAATGCTTTGCTGTGAGACAGAGAAAGAGATGGGCGAGTGAAAAGATCAGTCAGCAGTACGGTCAGAAAAGCACAGAAAAGTTAATTACAGACAGACTCAAAACATCATAAATGGTGTTTGGAAAGCAAGAAAATTGAGAAAATCCAAAAAGGGCAGGGTAAAGTGAGGAGTAAAATTAAGTTTTTAAGAGAGTGACCGGGCGAGGAACCGATTCAAATCTAATTACAACAAATTTCTGTCCGGTAATGAACATTATTCTACAGACCATCAAGAGATTAGAATCCCATCAACATCCCACTTCCATTTATTAGACCATAAAACAACATTGCAGTCCCGAGAGGGAACCTTCCTGAACATCGGTTCGCCAGCCTACTGCCAGCTGAGACCTCCGTGAAGCCAACTCCAGCCAGTGGCCCCTGTCAACTTCACCATGTGCTTCCAGAGACCCAGCTGGTCCAGCCAGACAGACACCTGAGGACACCTGAGAGCTGTGGGAGGCTGCCAAGACACTGCGGCTTCTGTCCCGGTGTAACCCTCTTTTGGCAATCTCTAGACCTCATATAACTCAAAGGAGTGTTTTAGATTTCACTATAGGAAACCAATTTGAATTATACTCCCATAGTTTGAACAGTGATCGCCTGCATGCAAACCTATGATTATTTTCCACTAGTCTTAATTAGACTGATTAGTTTTTGGCAAAGTGTTTACATGCTGTTTCTTCTTTTTGAAAATACAAGTATTTAGGATGGGAAATCTTTTACCTCAGGAAAGAATTTAAACTGATGTTTGCTGCAGACTCCAGCTAATAATACCTGTAAGCAATAAGTAAAACAGTGGACCTCATGTGGTGTTCCCTCAAAAAGGGTTGGAGGCTTTTTTTTTACAGCAGTCCAGTTGAGTGACCCAAAAAAGTCACACATGCATCTCATGTGACGTGATGGTTAATGCTGACAGTAGTGCTCAGAAAACATATATAGCACATGGTCAAATGTTTAGATTACATTAATGCATGAATCTCAGAAGAGATCCTGATAAATCCATTAGAAAAGGACATCCCATAATGTATTTTAAGATGAAGTAATGCCTTACCTTTAATTACAATTTCAACTAAACCTTGAAAAACCTTGTGCACAGATATTGTTCAGCATATAAATAATTAGAATTTGCATTTTAACTGTGTACTTTTATTATTATGTAAATCCCAGAACTTCAGAAGCTGTTTAAAAGACAATAAAAAACTGCCATAATTGTGCTCTTTTTGAGCTGTTGCAAAATGAGGCCACAGAGGATCATGGCTTTTATAAAAGGTAACATTTTTATGTCGAGCATTTCATATCTTGAGCATTTCATGTCTTGATGCTACCTTAAATAGGATGATTTGGCTCTCAGGGTATACATGAAGGACAATATAGGTTTAGAGGAGAAGGTATATTGAGATTAAAACATTGCGGCAGCTGTCATGTTCTTTTACAGCAAATGACAGTGTTGTCTGTCATACTGAGCACACCCAAGGGGCAGGATGCATTCTTTAGATAAGAAATAGAACGTGACTGAGTGCATACGTACATGTATGCCTTTTCTTTATATGACGATATCTCTACTAACAGTAAGAGCTTAAGAGTAAGAACTTAAGATAAAATCACATCTTTCATCCTATACATTTAAGTAAATAAAACTGTTCATTTATTCGTGTAGATTTTAAACAAATATATAGACATTTTAAATGCAAACTGCAAGTTTTAGGTTGTAAATATGTTGCTACAGCAGGGTCTCTGTAGCAGCATAGAGAAGTACTGGATCTTAACTAATGTACTCCAAGGAGACAGTGAAGGGAGCACAGCAGTAGATTGATATAAGTGTATTTTTTAGAGCTTTATGATAAACTGACAGGCAATCAGACCACGCAGTTGTCTGAATAGCAATGCCAGCCAGCAGGGCACCATAATGCAATAGTCTAATTATTAGACTTATTCTGTGAATTAAAAACCTGCATGTCATCGTCTTGACTGGCAGGTCAGTGAACGGCCAACAGGATTTCAGAAGGCGAACAAGAGAATGGTGCTAAATGTGGTCAAAGGCAGCAAAGTGATAACACACAGTAAAAACGGTAATAAAACCTATGATTACTATGTTTCAGATAATGTTTTTTGTTTGAAAGTATTTTACTGGACAATTGCCAGCTAAATTCATTACGATTATGGTAGGATCTTAGAGAACCTTCTGGCAGCCGTATTTGTATACATTTGTACCTCCTTTACAACTTGTATTAAAATGCAGCTCCTGTCCATAAGATATTTTTTTGTTGTTCCTCTTCTTTCTCACACCCTGATCCACCAGTCAAAAAACAGCAAAGTAAAATAACAATAAAAATAATGAAATAAAATAGAATAAAATACAAATTTTAATTCTATAATAATTGGATAAGTTCACATCAAATTAAAAAAAAGGATCCATATTTTCCTTTTACCTGTAGTGTTATTATCCATCTAGATTGTTTTGATGTGCCCTGCCTGGTTTTGGAGATATCAGCCATGGAGATGTGCCCGCGGGCACGAGTGCCATTTAGCTCAGTTATGTTTGAGAGAAGACAAATATCTCTAAGGCCAATATCTCCAAAACCAGGCAGGTCACATCAAAGCAATCTAGATGGATAATAATACTCATAGAAAGAGGATAAACATGTACTTTTGATTTTAGGGTGAACTGTCCCTTTAACCCTGCTGTAGTTTGAAATGACTCATTAACACTGTGCTTAGATTTCACCTTTTAGGATGTGGCCTCCCTGTCTGTGAATAATACATGCATATATATTTATATATATTGGGTGCGTGTGTGTACTTGTGCTTGTGTGTGTGTGAGTGTGTGTGAGGATACATGTGTGTGTTGGTCTGTTGAGGTGCGAAAATGTCAGCCTGTCTGAGCAGATGCATCAGTGAGAGCAGGTGTGTTGTGACAGACAGGTGTGACATTTAACTTTAGTTTTTATACCAGAAACTCCATCCATCTCTGTCTCCCACTCTCATACACACACATAACACACACACGCACACACTCCTACACACACTCTCACAGACACCCACAAGTGCATTACCCAAGACATTTACACACATACGCACACCCATATTAGACTCTTTTAGATCTGAATTACTAAAATAATCACTTCACTGTGCAGTTCTTTCTCAAACTTACAGGCTAACAGACATCAATTCATTCTCCTGCTAAAGAATGGCAGATTCACACTTCAGAGATTCATCTACTGCAACATTTTAAACACAATCAAAGTGTAGAACATATCATGATTTAAAAGATAATGAACA
This sequence comes from Ctenochaetus hawaiiensis, assembly GCA_029783645.1. Taxonomy (NCBI): domain Eukaryota; kingdom Metazoa; phylum Chordata; class Actinopteri; order Acanthuriformes; family Acanthuridae; genus Ctenochaetus; species Ctenochaetus hawaiiensis. The sequence continues at coordinate 9,323,614 of JAPZDY010000024.1, forward strand.
TGCTGTTTGGTTTTTTCACAGCTGTTTCTACGTCTGAAGTGTAAATGTTAGCAATACTAACAGGTTAGAACTTTACTTTTTGATCTCTAAAGGTGTCTCATAAAAGGGTTAATCAAAGGTCAACTATTTCCACATCTCAAAAACCTATATATGCATGAAAGAAGGCAGCTGATAAGGAAAAGAAAAAGTGTATCGCACACTGTGAGATTTCTTTTCTAGTTTCTTTTCACCAGCTCTAAGTGCAGACCAGAGGGAGACCACATTTCCAAACAGGTCAGCTGGAGTTATAAGCCAATACTCCCAGACCACCAAACACTGCAGTGTGCAGTGTAAAAGGCCAAAGGATAAGATAAGTTACTGAAAGCTGCACAGTGGCTGTCTCCACACTGTGGTTACTAATATTCACAAAGAAACCAGATTAAAGTGCAGAACATCTGTCTTTCATTCCATCCGTCTCGCATTGTTAACACATGCATTGAGATACATAATGAACCCTCTGTAGTAAAGAGTGAGAAAACCTTATTTCTGGTCATACAAAACTGCAAAGCATGATCTGCATCCTGAGTGGTTGGGAAATGTGGCAGCACTCTGTCTTGTACGGTGGCAGAGGGCTGGATGTAAAGACCTGGAAACTGGAAAAATGTCATCTTTCTATTGGACTGATTAAGGACTCAGGCAGCAGACTCTAGAACAGCTGCAAGTGTCTGATTGAATTTTTAGAGACTTGTAAAAAAAAGAAGTTTTTCAGTCGAACCTGCTGTAGATAAATGCATGGACATTTTTTCTCCTAAATCCTGCAAAATCCTTTAATTCTTGATATATTCTCAAAAGCAAAATTTGTCATATTTTACGTGAGTCCTCTGAGTCTGCCTGCTTCAGAGTCTATTTTCTTTTGACACCAGTGATGTCATTGGTGTCAAGGAAGAACTACAGGCTATCTCTGCCTGGATAGCCAGAGGCAACCAAAACTCGTTCATTGTGCCTTTGCTTTCATCAGAAGTGAGTCAGAAGCTTCTAGGCGATGCACTCCACAAGCAGGAGAACAGAGTTTTACTGGCCAGTCAAGAACAAACTGAGGGCTTTATTGCCTTAATTGACTATATTAACCATTAACACTGATTGAACATTCACATCAAATGTTGCAAACTTGCCTTTGAGATGTTTGTATGCAATTGTCTTAATCTACCATAAAAGTTTTGGTCTGAGTCTGGTGCCTCATTAAGATTTATGCCTTAGCTTGTGGTCTTTAACGTTACCAACTGAAGCCGAGCACCGACTTCCCAAACACATTTGTTCAGTTACTGTTGCTGACAGGCCGCTGTTGAGCTGTGGGTGGTACAAGCTTCGGTGTACAAGCCAAAGTCTCAGTTTGGAATGGGACCGCTCTGGGAGAAGGAACAGTAAAGCTCGTTTGGAAGGCTGCCGCTAAGACAGCTAAGCCACTCAAATGCTTCAGCACCAAACCTGACACCACTATAATAGGAATTATAGAGGGATACCACAAAAATCTGTGCTGTAGGGAGGAGAAAGGGGGCTAAGAGGGATGGAGGGTGTAACATGTTGGTATTTGAGTACAGGGTAAACACACTGTAAGTCTGAGGGGGAATTAATCATGTGTTTAAAGGGCAAAAGAATATGTTTATCCAGTGCTATTGATGTCTGTGTTTTGTACCTTTCTCTTTTAAAATTTATCTTAAAGACCTTAGACTTTTCTCTTGTAATCCCAAGAACACTGCATGCTGAACCTCAGCCTTCCAAGCAAGTTAGTTAGGTGTTGTGTTTTTGTGCAGCAATGAATTTAAAGATGAAGTGTGTGCGTGCATTAGTGTATGTGCTTATATTTCTGTTGTACAGAAAGTTTCCTTTATTTTGAGGGCAGTAAAAGCTTAGTGTTTATTAGGACTTTTGGCTCACAAGTCTGACATGTTTGCATAGCAGATGCTAAAAGACTGAAAAGGTGACTTTAAAAAGTAATTAGCTGTACTTGTAATTGCACTGAGTATATGTAAAGTGTAATTAGCCAAATCTGCACCCAGATAGTGCTGCACTCAGTGGACATCAGAGAATTAAAAGTGCTCTTCTAGATTACAAACAAAAAGCTTGAGCTAAAGATTGAGCTATGATAGATAACTCAAACAATAAAATCTGATAAAGCAGGGTTATTCTGGAATACAAACGTTCCATCTGGGGTGATTATACCATGATTCTAGTGAGGTGCTGTAATGGTTTGTGTAGTGAAATTCTGGTGCACTTACAGACCTTTAGCTCTAGTGGTGCGATGTCACAACAAATCTAAAAATCGCTGCTGACCGGTTACCTTGCCCACGCTCAAATTTAGTTAATGTTTCCAAAAGGACAATAGGCCATTTCATGAAGTACAAAATGTTGCCAGGATCATAATAATTCTGTAGTTTTATTGTTTGCTAAGTTTTTTGTCTGTTAGTTTTTGTTTTGTTTTTTTTCCAGCAGCCAGTGCTGCCTTCACTGCCCAAGGCAACAGAGTTTGAGATGATATACAACAAGATGTATAAGATGGTTCTGGATGCAGGTGGTAAGTTGATCGACATATCTGTCATGTAACGAGAGCTCAGCATGTTGGTGAAGCAGTCAGGCAAATTTCACATCTGTTTCAATGGGAAGTGTCAAGGAAAGATAAATGATCCTTAGGCATGGTGCTGTATGAGCTACAGGGCTATATATATATCACACCTTAATCATTTTAATTGGCCTTAACTCAAAAGGTCAGTGAAATTAGATTGATTCATTGAAGGAACCTCTTTGGAAAGGTGACATTTAAACGTATTGTTTTCTCTTTCTATCCTGCAGATGTAGCACTATGCTACAGTCATGATGCACCAAAAAGTCTAATGACTACAATGTGAGAAAATTACACAGTTAACATGAAATTCAGCAAGAACTGCAGCTGGATGGATGGATGGATGGAACTGCAGCTGTGTAGTTTTCTGTAATATTGTACCACAAGCGGCGTAAGGAGGAAGCTGTGTATGATAATGTCCTGTAGTTGAACAAACCACATAGCCAAATCTTCAAAAGTGTGCTATGTCAGATCTAATTCGAGTCATTTCCAGCTGAATGCATCCTGTGTATGCATACGAATCATTTATTGAACTTCTCCCCACAGGGAGAGGAAGGAGACACAACACTTAACCCAGGGTAGGTCTCACAACAGGAGTGAAGTCTTTCCAAATCACAATCAAGCACTTACACTTGAGACAAACTCAGCAGCTTCATGAAACTGATATGCGCCTCCAGTGAGTAATTTTGACAAGCGTTATTTTGTGCAGCAAATTAGCTGAATACTTAGGAGGGAACACACGATAATCACTGCAAATAACTGCAGGTGGCTGCTGTGGAATAAAATAGGACTATCATTAGAGTTTTATATTATTAAAAACATAGTAAGAAAAATACTTTAATCTCAAAGCACATATTGCAAGGAAGGAAGATCAGACTTTTTATTTTCTATTAAATGTTTCACTTTAGACTCTTTCTTATTGTTGA
>JAPZDY010000024.1:9327934-9348010 GCA_029783645.1 Ctenochaetus hawaiiensis
TGCAAAAATGTTAATTTTCTTTTAGTTCTGCTAATGCTTTGGGGGAAAAATATGATAAAAAGCTTTAAATAACTATTAGTTAATTTGTGCTATAAATAATACTAACAATGATTAGAATACAGTTTAATTTTCATATTTCATTGCCTAATATCTCTTTATTGTGTAAGTTCCCTCTGGCCATGGTGAAAATCAAGCCTGACAGAGAACAAATGTATCTCCACATATTGTAATAATTAAAAAAAAAAAAAAAATCTCTCAGTGGTTTTTATCATTTTGAGTGGTGGATATTTTGTTTAGAAGACTAAAAAATAATAAAAATAATTAAGTTATAGAGATCATCCTTATTTTTATTTAGCACAAAATTATATTGACCTTGTGAGCCTTCTTTGAGATACTGTGGTGAGCCACTGCAGGGAAAAGAAATAAAGGAGAAAAATACGAGGTACTTTCCTAATGCATTTTATGAACAACTGGGCTAATAAATAAATCCATAAATAAAACAGAAAAGTCATTACATTGCCAACACAAAATGGAGTAGGCATGTCTTATAGGATTTTCTTCAGATGAATACAGTCCCTATTTTGACAGTAAAATATAAACTAATTTCCTATTTGAAGGCAGTGTAATGATTTTAGTCATTCATCGATGTCCACTGTAACAATTTTACTTCATTTGCAGTGCACAAAGGTACCCAATCACATATGACTGCTGCATAAGAATAAATACTGTTGCCCTATTCATTTCAGTTTGTTGCTCCAACCAACATCTGGCCAACATCAATGAGTTCCTTGTGCAAATACTCATTGTCCTTAGAGAAAGAATACAAACGTTTTGAGCCCGTATGAGTTTCCTGTAAAATGCTATTGAAATACAAAATTTCGTTACAGATTCCTGTGAAATCAGGCGGCTATTGGACCCATTGATGCTTTGCAAGTTGAACCACTTAGCAGTTCAGGGCAACTGGCAGTAAATGTTAGTGCCAGGGTTAGGAGTCAAAGAAGGGAGAAATAGACAGACATAGACTGAAAAAGAGAGAGAGACAGACAGGGGTGACCAACAAATTCTCACTGGAGTTCTATAATTACTTCATGCCATTAAACCTGGAGTCTATAATTAACTACCTATTTGGATTAGCATATGCAAAGTCACTGAAAGAGGAAAGAGACAGAGAGTCAGAAAAAAGAGAAAGAGCAGAAAAGACAGAAAGAGAGAGTGATAGAAGATGAAAATAAGAGGTGTAGGAGAAACAAAACAGAAGAAGAGCCAAAGATAAAGAAAAAAGTGGAAGTGAGAGATGGAAGTTCATGTTTAGTATTTAGTGAATGAAGGAGTAAAGATGTAAAGATATAACTAACTAGTCATCAAATCAACTAGCTGTATTTATGCTGTCTGTTTATGTCTGTTTATATGTGAACAAAAAGATATTATTATTATTATTATTATTATTATTATTATTATTTGTTTGTTTGTTTGTTTGTTAATAGGTTTTGCATGGACTTATTATTTCAGTAATGTGAGCTCATGGAGGTGAGACAGTGGACTTGCAGATAGGCAGCGCACCCATACTGATGCTGCTGACGGTGCATGGAGGCATTGACAAACACTGAAGCGTAATGAAAGAAAATATTACGATAATCACAAAGGGCGCATGTGTTTACAGTTTACGTGAGGACTTGTGTTATCGATTCGGACATTGCCTCTAGGAAAGAGAGAGAAATAACACTGGCTAAATAAACAGAGAAATTCTAAGACAAAGACAAATTGTACTAATCTGATAAGATGCGCGGGAATAACCAGAGAAGTGCATAATGTGGAGAGAGAATAACATACATGAATTAAATTATGACTCAAGAGCTATTTGAGACATTTGAGCCGATACATTTGGCCTCTGTTGAAAGAGATAGAATGGGTTAATTGAATATTATGCACCATATGAGTGGGAGCATAATTCCAGTTCTTTCGGTTTCCATCTCATTTAACTAATACCAAATGCTTGCATTGCATTACTTATGCTTGGTAAACAAACTTTAACAGTATAGAAGGCGTGAGTGCCTCCATGGCTTAAGTCCAACGAGTGTGTGTGGGTGTGTGTGTGTGGAGAGAGAGAGAGAGAGAGAGATGGTCCAACAAGCAGACATAGGAAGACAGACAGGGAGCGAGGGGCAGAGAAAGAGACAGAAGGAATTAGTGTGTGTGTTGAGGTGTGACTGCCCTGCTCTACTTGACTAATGAGCTGGTGTTAACTCAGAGGAAGTCAGAGCTCATTCTAGCTACGCTTGACCCTGGTGCTAACACTAACATTGTGTGACAGCTACATATACACTGACTTCCACCATCAACCCCAACTCCATTCATTAACTCCCTTGGCCTGAGTGTGGGTATGAGTTTGTGTGTGTATATAAATGTGTATGCACCTTGCAGAAAAAAAAGTGTATCTCAAGTCATTTAAGTTTGTCATTTCAATGTGGGTCTTCAAATTTCATGACAAGTCAAAAACGACACTTCCTAACAGTCATTTCTGCATCCATTGTTCAAATAGCCGAGATGCACATTGTTTTAACAGTGTTCGTGTTGAAGAAATAATTTGCGTATGTGCTATGTCATTGTGACATACACTAGATATACATGTATGAGTAGCATTTCCTCATATTATGACCAGGACTTTTATTTACTTCAACTGCAAAAGCACCAGGCCTTACATATCCTCCACATATTCATTGCATTATCATTACAAATTCAACACTTCATTTATCTACCGAAAGTTAGAAGCCCTCTAGCATTTCAGTGGACACCAACTTTTCTTTTCTTAACTGGGCTTTTATTTTGAAATGTTTGCAGGCATACCATGTGCAGCAACAGCTGGACAGGGTTAAAAAATGACAAAGAAAAGTGGATCAGAATGATTAAATCAAACCATTGTGTCATGCTGCAGGGTTTGGTAGTGAGGCATTACACATAATATACTAATAAAAAGAAGCATTTTGAGGATCAAGTACCTTTAATGTTCCCTTTTTGAAACTATTCTTATACTCTTAATTTGAGTGTATTTCTAAATCAGTAACATCACTACATTTGCCAAATGCCTTTGATACAACCAGTGAGCTCTAAATGCAGAGTTTGTGTTTAGGTGGAAAGAAACACAAGTGCCACCTGTTTTTCTTCTGTCTTTTTTAGCATCAATCATGCTTTTATCTCAAATCAATACAGGACAACAGTAACATGGACAAATGCTTGCTGTGCCTCCCAAAAAAACATTGAGAACCTCACTCCTCTTACCTTCAAAAGCACATTGAAGTAAAGTTCACATACTGTGGGTGAAAATGTAAGCTAGTGTTAGCTATGTTGAATCATGTCAAAGCTGTATCATGCTCCTCCCAGGCCTGTCCAGTTTGTAGTGCCAATCAGCATCAAAGCTAACGCCTGGAAGTGAGTCAATCAAAGGCAGAGTAGGGGCAGGTCTTTCCACAAGGCATGCTGGGTATGACACTTTTTTCAGAGCTTTGAAATATTCTGTGACAAACAGTTGGATGACTGTCATGTAGCAAACGACCAAACAGGAGTTTCCCTGTGGTCACATAAAGGCATTTTATTTCTATCACATGAATTTTGTGAACTTTTAAATAGCTGGCAGGAGAGCCTGAGGCTAGAGGCAGCCTGCCATTAAATGTGTGTTCATTAGACCACCGCATCCCGCCACTGGTTGGACAGAGAAGGGAGCCCATAAAGTGAAAAACAGTAAAAGAAAACTGATAAAGACAGGATAGAATTAAAGTTTACTGTGTTATATATATTTACATGATGAACATTCTAATGTTTTTTTATTCCCACTCACTTTAAAAGTGGCACACATGACATTATTAATGCTGTTCCATTCAGTTTTTACCAAACAGTGAAATTTTTCAAAAACTGAAAATTTTCAAGGACTGTAAGCCTGCTGCATCATAATGGACACAATTTTAGCTAGCTAGGTTAGCTAACTAACAGAAAACTAAGCATATAAGCTCACATACAACTTTTAGTTATATTCACAAGGGTAAAATGAGCAAACAGCAGATAGGAAACTCCACATCTTTATGTTTTACAGTGATAAAATCAACAGAAGAATAGTCAGCAAACTGACTGTAAATTGGAGAGATCAGAAAGTGATGACGACCCATTGTATTAATTGATTAAGACTGTAGCCCAGAGGGAAGAGTAGTTAAACAACTTACAAGGTCAAGTATAGTATCCTGTTGCGAATTTGTAGTCCTGACTCCACCGGTGTTGTAATCGGTGGCCTTCTGTTATAGCTCTGACGAGGGATTGCTGTGAGCTGTGTGACCTGATGAGCTGCTAGTCATGGTCCATATGTCAGCTCCTTGTTTCCCTCGTGAGCCACAAGCCTCTGGTTTGAGTGTGCACCGAGCTCAGCCTGCAGTTGTGATGGAGGGATATTAATGCCAAGCTGTGAGGTACAAGACATTACTGTCATACATACATACATTCAGTTAATACAAACAGTCAGCTACTAAATGACCGAGATAAAGAGGAAAACACAGGAGGAGAACGATAGAAAAACTGTGACAAATATACGAAGAGGCATTCATACAGCCAGTCAGTTGTTTGATGATGACTTGTGTTATAACTTTTCCCGTATGGCTTGTCTTGTCTCTCTCATCTGTGCCATGGGATAGCTCTATGGAAGCTGGGGATACATAACAATCAGGCTATACATATGGGAGCTGTCTGTTCTAGAAACCCCTCGACACATCAAAGCTACAGAATCTACTGAATCATCTTTCCACTGCTGAAGCGGCAGAGAGGACGAATAAAGACATGAATACGCCTAAGTATCCTCGATGCAGTGGTGGATGCGTATGTGGATGTACAGCATGGATATAAAAAAAAATATGAGAAACCAGTATTTTTAATTCAAATGAGTACTTACACAAATTTTAATCAAAGTATAATGCCGCATGAAGAAGTCAAAATGTAGGACTCCACACAACATTTTAAGATTGAATGGGGCCTTTCACATGCTAATGATCTGCACAAGAGACCATCCAGTAACATAAACTTGAACATACCATGATAAAAATCAGCTGATAAACTGTAAATGTTAAAGTGAGGACTCCCAGCCTACCTCAAGGACTGCACTTAACAGGGAAACTTGGAGAGAATCTGCGTCTGAAACCTTGAGGACCCAGAATAGAACCTTGTAGGAGTCTATTCTAGGTCACTTCCTGTTTTCCTCTTTTAGCCGAGTCCTTCACTCAGTGTAAGTTACATAGGATAAAGGCAGCAGCTATATAAATGCAACTCGATGTAACATAGCAGCATGAATGAGATTCGCATTACTTCATGGTAAGTGCCTTAAAGTAAATGCAAAAAATCCAGTGTTTGTCCTTCGCCTTTACTTTCTTTTTTCCCTCCCTGCTTTTCCATTTATCCTCTTAACCGTTCCTTCCTCTTTCCTCACCTGCCCACCAGTACCACCACACAATTTTTATGCATATTTATTCATAACTGTCCTGCCAATCAAAGACCCGCCTTGCAAAGTTCAGGAGGATTGGAATATCGCTAATATCCAAACATCTCTAGTCTGCATTAGCATAAAACCAGAAATAATCTCTGATGTCAACACACGCTTGATTGGTGACACCTCACTCAATTTGGGAAATGACAATCATTTCATGTGGGACTTGCCGACTCTCACAAGAAACATTGCACATACTTTAAATCTATTTATGTAAAAAAAACAATATACTTTTGGAGTGCAGCCAGTACGAGAATGTATTGACTGAGTAAATACATATGTGTGTAATATCCAATTTATATTAGAGCCTAAAATCACACAATAATAGATTGCATACATAATGTGATGCTCAACTTGTCAAAAAACCTGACTGATGGCTCTGTTCAGATACGACTTTTTGACATTTTACAATATAAAATTAACTGGCTGTGATCCTCCCAGGATCTCATAATACAAATTAAGAAGAGAGAAACTCCAGAGAAGTATTTCCAGAGGAAAGTGAAACATTCATGCCCAAAATTTTGACTTATATATATTCTATTTGCCAACACTTACATATAATTATTGTCCCATGTGGACACATATGCAGCTCCAAAGGTTGCAGTCCTTCTAATTGTAGTCATTGTGCAGATTCCTTCAGTTTTGTGTAAAAGAGTGTGTATTCAACAATGTACTTTTTCACATTATTAGAGCAGTTCAGCTTTGCTGTACTCACCGGTCAAAGTACAATAGCTAATTGAGCTATTTAAACTCTAACTTCATTTGATCTCACAACTTCTCACTGTTGCAGATTTTTATGGCAGTTTTGCACTATCCTATCCTGCAATTAGATTAATTTGAGTGGGTCGACTGTGTCTAGAGAAGGAATTCTTATCCCAGAAGAATTTATGCCAGTAACACTGTATGGCACATTCACACACACAAATATAGATATGCACAGGCACGTACTAGAGAATGCATACTGCATATTAATGCATGCAAATCCATGCACACTGGCTTAATTGTCTCTGTTTTAAAATGACCTCTTTTACAGAACCAGATCTACTGTAGAGACCTTAATATAAATGCTTCCCAAATGATCCATTGTGGTAATCGTAGGGACCACAATGGAAACAGTTAATCCTAGTACAGCATTGTTCATACATATAGGCACACATATCTTGCTGCTACACTCAGGCAGCTGCATGGATTCAATTAGCAGAGGTAGTGGCTTTCATTAAACCTTAAAGCAGCACCAGGTGACAATTATTCATTAATGTTTAGCTTTTAACATACTGTCACTATTACTGTATCTCTATATATCTTGCTCTCCTCTCTTTATGTTGTTGTACCTCATAAAATTACATCATTAGGTACCAGAGATCAGCAAATAGCATATAGATAGTGCAGTACCCCATGTTTTATCAGATGTAGTGATATGGTGAATTTGTTATTGCTTTAGGTACAAGCCAGAATAACAACAAACTGCTGATTTAGAGTCCCCAACAAGTTTAAGATTTTAGTTTTTCTTTAGATATACAAAGAGTGATTGATTAGTTCATGGCCCAAAGTTGAGGGCATCAATTTTAGAAATCATAGCACATTCATTTTTCAATATAGTCCTTTCCTAAATTCACACACTCAGGCTGGCAGTTATGGATCCCTTCTTCTTAGCGTTTAAGGCTTCCAGAATAACAGCAGTGATTATGACACCATAATCTGTCTCCTTCTTCTTCTCCTCCTTCTCCTTCTACATCTTAGTGAAGAGGTAATAGTCTGAGGGTGCCAAATCAAGTGAATAGTGTGGTTTTTAATTTCAAGTTTTAAATCCATATTTCTCGAAGACTTCACAAAGGCTGATCTTGTGCATTTTCTTTAACACCACTGACTTGCAATTTTCAATTACTTCAAAGAAAATATTCCACCAAACTTACTGACGTATAGTTTTCTGCATTATCACTCAAAGAGTTGAACTGCATGTTCATGTAATGAAAGTTGTATAGCTGATATCCTTCTGCCCAAGCCATGTATTTATCATCACTCCTTGTATATTGATCATTATGGGCACAAATACTTGAATAAATGTGGTTATTCTTTGTTGTGTTTTTTGCAGAGAGTTTGGCTACATACAAGTATTTTACTCTCAGATCCCAACAGGAAAATGAACTCTTATTACAATGCACAATGTTTTATGGCCTGATTATTATTTTTCTCACTGCCATCAGTAATGGTGCAAAAAAATGGCTTATTATAACAGTTGCAAGTTTATGTGGTGATGTTGTGTTAATGCCTGAGCAGGTGGTGGAGCAATTGGGTCATGCCCCTTACGCCTATGGAGCCTGTTAGAGGGTCATATAAATCATAACTGTGAGCTGTATTTATAGGGGCCCATCCATGTTGTATTAGCATACATTAGCCCTCTGCCCACTAATAGAACTAGGGTTACAAATATGTGATATGGTATTAGTGATGTAGCTCTGTTTTTGCTACCTCTTTCTGTCCTTTTTGTTTCTTTCTATCTAATTTTTCCTTGGTTGTCACACAAGTGTGTATGTAGCCACTCACGTGCATGTCCACACATACTGATCAGACAACTCTTGAAGTCACTCAGGCCCTCTTTTATCTCTATCTCTCATTCTATCCTCTGTCTTCACCCCATCCTACAATGCCACCGACTGCCCCTGCGCCTGCTGTTCATCCATGTGTGATTGATAGAGGGGTGCATCCGTCCCTTCCTCCGCCACTCAGCACTCCTCTGTCCCCAAAGCCCCTCCATCCTTCTCTCTTACCTGCCGTCACCAGATGGCTCGCCACCTGCCACCAACAGTCAACAAAAGCTGCAATTACCCTTCATGTCCAACAAAGGGAAACTCATACTTCAACAAATACACAGTGCACCCACAAGCACTGACACCAACACAAAAGCAGGAAAGGATGTGCATAAAAAGTAAACTGTGACCATGAACATCAGCACACACCCACACACATTTTTATATGAGTGATTCATTCTATTAAGAGAAGTTTTACTCTGACAACATTTTTAACTGTAGTTTTTCTAATACATGATACATAATCAGAGGGCATTGACCAGGCTGAAGTTCTAGGGCTATCTAACCACTCAATACTATTACAATTATCATTGTAAAAAGTAATAAACTGAGCAGAATTCAACACACATACAGAGGGAAGCAACTGAAAGCATGCTTCTGCTTGTTCCCAAAGGAATCCACATGAATCTTGTCTGACATCATACATCTGGAAAACTCACATTCAAGCTCATATGCAGTCAAAAACAACTCCAAAGACACACAGGGACAAGCCCATTAACATGCACACCTACACAGTTGAGTTAATGATGGGTAGAGGAAGCGAGATTTGTTAGAACTACCAGCCTCTGTCTTTATACCTTAATAATGGTTATTATTCTGTCATACTGTGACTCTCACCATGCAGAAATGTTACTGACTGCAAGATTATTTTCCTCTATACACCATAATTACACATGATTGATTATGCATGTGTGTGTCATGGTGTGTGTAGGCAGTCCCCTATTGCTGCTGATAATTACTGCCATGATTGACAGCTGTAATAAACAGAATCACTGCTAGACCTACTGTATTCTGTAGCCCCTGGCCACTACAACTCAAGAAAAAAATGCAAAAAAATGGATAGAGCTCTGAGGTGGGTTACCATGACACGTTTGATTTATACTAGACTTGCATAATTTGAGTGCAAATAAAAAACAAAAGCTGTGAAAACACTGTTTGATGTGGTAAACAGGATCTATATGAACACTGTTTAATTTCTTTACTGTTTCTAAAAAGGTTCATGCTTCCTGACATTAGCCTATTGCTCACTGTGCTTTGCATGCAGAACACTGCTATGACTTGCAATCCCTTCTCATTACCGGTTTGTCAAATACTGAAGCCTTGTTATGCCCCCTTGGTGTCTTGTGTGTGTCTGCATGAGTTGTCAGGCATGACAAAGCTTCTGTTTTGGACCACCTGAAAATGAAAAACAGGTTGGTAGAAGCCTGTGATTGCAATGCATTATGCAAAATTGTTATGAGGCTCTAGCAGAAATTCTGTCATACAGGATGCAGGCTTAAATCTCTTGCATGAAAATCTTATTAACCATTTGTTCAAAACAACCCCTCCCTGTAAAATCTTCATTGCTCCTTATAAAACTTCACATTACCAACCAAAGGCTTGTAAAGCCCTAAAGAAAAACTTTTCCCATGTGCCAGGTAGTGGTGTCTCCTGACAGCCTGGAAAAACACCCCAAAAATCCCCTGTGTTCACAGATAAGAGAAAGTGTAAATGAAAAGTTATCCTAACAAAACCTTTAATTGGCCTCTTACACTGCAAAACAAAAGAAAGTAATTAAGCAAGGAATCCCAACAAAACTTATTAAAAAATATAGGTTCTTAAATCATAAAAACAGGGAGAGGAAATATTTATAATGGATCACAATTTTTTTGTCTCTCTTACCTCTTCGGGCTTCTGTGGTGAAGTTTACACAAAATCCAAAATGCCTCACCCTTTTTCCATTTTAGTTCTTTATTGGCCCACTTTTTTAACAGCATTATGTCTTAGAACTTTTCCTGTACGCACCAGTGCCTTTCAATAAACTTACGTCTTCAAATTCATACTCAGCTGAACATTGATTCGGCTTTATTGAAAAGTGGATCCCTGATTTAAAGCAAGGCCTCACGATGGTTTTAAGCCGTCAGTGAAGCTGTCCTTAAAAAGGGAAAGCAATAGGAATTACAGCAGAAAAAATAAAATGAAAAAAAGTCCTCGCTCATCCATGCATCACACACCCTCCCTCTCCCTTATTTAGTCAATTCCTGGGTAAGATTGATGTATCAAATATGATTTATTTTTTCACTCAGATATTTCACATTGCATCTGAGTGTACTGCATATTACTGCAAAGGGATGTTTTTGGTTATTGCCGCTTGCAGATGCAAATGAAAGCACACATTGATGTGCACACATGCACACACACTTGTGCACACATAGTATGAAGATGCTCCTCACACAGGGAGGCCAATCAAACTTAGCTGTCTCCTGGTGCAGCAATCAACGATGACAGGCAGACCAATTATATCAGTTAATTATGTAATATCAATTATTCCACTCCACAGATCATGGAACACTTTATTTTACATATGAAGACACATTTTGACACATTATACAACAGATACAAATGTATGTGCCCAGTTACATAAAGCATTAAACATTAACTGTAACTCAGCTGTGCAGTTTTTCCTCTGAAGAGAAAACACACAACAGTTTTTATGTAACTACATGTCATTCAGGTTGACTATAACTGTTTATTTTCAGGTTTATAAATCCTCTGAAAACAACATTATTATACAAAGTGCTTCACATATACTCGTGTTATCATATTGACATTATTACCAAAATTTGTTGTCATCTTGTTTCTCTTTTTTGGACCAGGTTGGCCTTATTGGTCATATTTCTGACACAAATTTTAATGATCTCATTATTAAAATACAGAACAAAACCCAGAATGGTTTGGACAAGTCATTAGAATTGTACATCTGCAAAAGAATTATGCAAAGAGGATGAAGCAGGAATTTTCAGACCACTTGGGGATTCATTACAATTTGTCAAAATTTATTACAGTCTATCCAAAGTTTCCTTTTATTCAGCCAAAAGGCAGTTGGGAAAAGTGTTACAACAAATTTACATTTCCCTATTTCAAGTTTACCAGACAGTAGTGCAGTGTGTACCTCAGACTTTACCACAAAACCCCACTCTCCCCTCTGACAATGCTATTACAACACAATCAAGGGGTAGAGGGGTGGGGTTGGGGGTGGGTGGGTGGGTGTAGGAATGGAAGGAATCCCACCAAGCTGAGACGGCAAACAGTAATTCTACAGAGCAAATTGAACTTAGAATCCAATTCCATGGACAGATTTGATGTGTTTTTTAGACCTGCAGCCCAAATTAACTTGTATGGAGCGGAATTGTAAATGAGGAAACACAAATTATTGTAGGCAATATTTGCAGAGCATCACGCAGATTTACTGTATAATAAACATATTATCAGTGTTCCTTGTGTATTGGATATTTGCAGAAAATTCTTGGTATGGGTTTGCGTTGAATTTGTGTAAGCTGAAAAGTACATGATATGTACTGCATTAGAATATTAAAAAGCTTGGTCCATGTGTGTCACAAACCAGAATCCGGTCATTTCTGTGTCTGCTCATCTATACCTCTGTATCCTGTCAAGCAGACAATGAGAATATTTTTCATTTTAATTTCAACTTTTACCAAAGTGTCTTTACATTGCAGAGGGATGGAAAAAGTTAAGTGTTCTGACATCACCATCTCATGTACTCCAGGGCCTACATTAGTTGAGAAACTGTGATTAACAACCAGTGTGATGTGAACAAATATACATGAGTTTATTCCCTACAACTACTTGTCATAAATTCATAATATTTAGTCATATTAAATATCGTTAAATATAACAAAATGACCAGTGAATCAGGTGTGCAGGTGATACTTAACTGTTTTTTTGCATTTAGTTGCGTATTATATTGAAACGCTGGCTAACCCTGAATCTAATGCTAGCCATTAGTGTCCCTCCCTGCTTGGTGCAGATGCTAATGTGTGACCTTTCCTGGCTGAGTGTAGCCTTTGTGACCCATTGGAGGGGTGTGTGTAGTGAACTTTTCCATATTCAGGCCGCTGCTTCTTAACCTCCTGCTTTTGACTTCCCTCCAGAGCTGCAGTTTCTCCAGTCAATCAGCCTGTTTTCAATGTGGTTGTTAAGTTTAAAGAAGGTAAATATTTGCAGTTTGTGGTTCTGGGTAAAACATACTCAGTTTTCCTCAATCTCTTTTGTTTCTGAATGTTTCACCTTTGACATTTTCTTTTCTTTGCCATGTCACATTTCAATGGACCCCCCTCCCCAAAAAAATTTTTCCTAGGTGAAGCTCTGTGAAGCTCATCAACTTCTGTCTAATAATGTACATAAAAACATGCTTGTATTATGTGTTATTGTGTCATGGGGAGGTTTATAAGAGTGAAGGAAATGGCAGCAGTAGGTGGTCACTTTTGGCACCTTAATTGCAGTGCCACTAAGTTTTCAACCACAGTCTCCGTACTGCATCTCTCCTACCACTGCGAAACAAGTCACTAGGTTTGGGGAAAACTTTAGCATCCTGGAGGAAAGCATTATTCTCACTGTCCACTTGCATGAAGACAAAGTCAAAAATATGTTTTCCACAACAATGTTGAAGGTTCCATTGAATCAAGTAAGATTAAAAAAGAAATAAACAGGAAAAGCAACAACTAATGGTAGATTATTTAGAAGAAAAAAACAAAAAGAGGAAAGAGAGTTGTGGCTTGAGTTCATTAAACCTAAACTTGGCGTTCAACGAACTGTGAAATCACTATAGGCTACCACTCACACTGTTTTGTTAAGACATTAACAGTGTGCATTTGGCCGCATTACCTCTGTTTTATAGTGAGAGACCAGCTGTATCAATACCACTTACACCAACTACCAGCTTCTGCATTCTGTCTAGGTCCGACTCTCTCAGGTGATTTGTATGCATCTACACAGCCTCAGCATCAGTTGTTTCACGCAACTTATTAAGTCATTACATGTCTTTTTCTTTTCCTTTTACACTTTTTTTTAATTACTGCTGCAGTTTTACCTGCAGTGAATTAAATTTGGACAGTTTTTCACAGGTAGAGCTGAAAGACCATTGTAGTGTTTAACAGTGTTGTTTTTATCGTTAATGAGTACTTCTGTGCAGCGTTGGGATGTTATTATTTATTTTTTAGGCTTGGTGATATCAAACAAATCCCACTATCCACAGAACTGCATTTAATGGGCTCTTTTTTATTTCAGAATATGACTAAAAAGAGTTCCCCGGTCTTTCTCTCATGCCAAAGTAGATCAATCAGCAGTTACAGTTACACAGATTTTAAGGGCCAGTTCAATAAAATTGCCAGCACACATTTGATCTGTGCTCTCCTGAACATACATTTGGCAAATAGTGTGTTATACTGTGTATATTGTTCTTGCTTTCTCTTCATAATTGCTGTTAGTTAGTTTGCGTCAGCACTCAAGTATTTTAAAATATTTGATAGTGCTGTCTTTGGTTGGAAACCGTCTCTCTTTGCTGAAGAAACTTAATAAATTATTAAACTGTGGTCAGTGTGTATGTGCTTTTCTCAGTTTGTGATTGCAGAAATGGCTTATTATGGACACTTATTGCTTTTTTTACTTATTTGCATTTGAAGCTCAGAATTCAATTAGTTGTCCATTGTTTTCAACTAATGAATCAGTTGAAGTCAATTAAATCCATTCAAAGGTTCAGTAATTGTTTAATGCAGCCTCAGGTATAATTTATGTCACATAAAGTAGAGTCACCTGTAGTGATAGACAGTTTGCATGTGTGTGTGTGTATATGTGTGCGTGTGTGTGAACAGAGCCTAAGTGTATGGGCATAGCTGCTTGCAGGTGTGGTTTTGTGTGTCTGTGAATTACAATATGTGCTTTTCTAAATGTGGTCAAAGTGTGTGTTTGTGTGCTTGCATGGTATCCAATATAAGGCGAGTGTGTGTGTGTTTTTCTAAAGTCTCCCGTGTGCTAGTTGTGCGCTGAGTGCCAAGAAGAACAGACGCCCTGGGAAACCGGGGCTCACTGCAGGAGACAGCAATGTTTAATAAACCATGCGACTGCTGGCTGGTGTATGCATGTGAGCAAACACACATACTGTTCACTGTGTGTTTTAGAGTGCATGTTTGTATGTGCACATTCATCTTGGACTATAGTTTGGCTTGGTGACAGACTAGAATTACTTTGCCTCCTGGTGTGAGTGAGTACACACATTGTGCCCTTGGGACGGTGGCAGAGAAATGTGGTGAAAATGGCTTGATTGAGTCAGGGAGAGGCTTCTGGAGTTCTGCACTGTGGTGCCATTTTGAGTTAATAGTAGAGGATGACAAGGTTTGGATTTGGCATTTTGAAGCAACAACCTGGGAGCCTATTTCAAACTTATTCAAGATTTCCTAAAAAGAAAAAAATGAAAAGCAAATTTGAAAGCTATCCTTTCAGTCCTTTCCTTTTCTGTGTAATGTGGGTGGAAATCTGAGACGCTTGATAAGTTCAAGCCCCGAATTTCAAGAATGACATCAAGTTTTTTTTTGTGATGTGGCCTCTATTCAGGGCTAAATTAAGCATAAAATAGTTTTTATTTTCTCGGTGGCTTACATAAGAGATCACTGACTGCACATCGTCTGTGTTCACAATGACATACAATTGTTTGGACAATGCTGTTTTTTGGGGATGCAGATGGTGGTTGGTTGGTTGATCCGTCCACCTCTTTGTCCAGATGGAAATTGCGACAACTTTTGGATGGATTGGTACAGACATGCAGCAATTATGAATCCTCATGGATTTGGTGGTCCTTTAACTCTTCTTAACCATTACAGGTTAGACAAATTTTGATTTCATCCACTTGGTTAATGACCAATAGCTAATGACATCCCTATCAACCCCAGCTGTTTGTGTGCCAATTAGAGAATGTTAACATAACCTGCAAAACATCACCATGTTAAAAAAATGTTACTGCCATAAAATAAAACAAGGCTAAAGTCAGCCTGAACACGGTTTCAATCTTATTTATCTTTTATCTTTCTAATATTGAGCTTGTGACCTAAACAACCAGAACTGAAACATTATTTATTTGTAAATTTCAAACCGGAGAATACAGATGCAAAAGGCATACAGCATAAAAATTGATATCACAGAGGGCATTAAAGGCTCTTGATTCTGTTATCATTATTTATTAGCAAAAGTAAAGCATCCCAGATCTGGTCTAATGTGAGAGAAGATTTCTTGGAATTAAATTCAGTTCATGAATGTGACCTTGTTAACCTTCAGTAAAGCCTGACCAACAGTGGAGGATAATTGGGAAGATTTTGGCTCCAATTTGTTCCCCTTGACAATTGTAGGGCCATTCCTGATTTAAGACTGGTCTGACCAGATTATCAGCCCAGATGATCCCTCCATGTGAGGGTTTTACAGACGTGATCTTAATGTTGTCGACTGGATCAGAGTTTTCATAAGTTTAGATTGCAAATTTTTAACATGTTAGATAGTTACAATTTTTTAAATCCTGTTCTGTGAATGGATCATCAGTGGATATTGAGTTAAAACCCAATGAGCTTGCTGACCAGAAGGTGACACTCATTAGATGTAACTATATGTCAGCTTGTAGTATTATCTTACACTAGCCCCAGTTGAGACCAACTAAAACTTTACCTCCAACTCATCTCAAGCTTGTGCTGCAAATCATATAGGCCATAATGATTCTACCATGACTTTGTCCATTGTATTCTTTTATTTTGAGGTTTTTATTGTAAAAACTTAGCCTCTTACTTTCAGCCTATTTTACTCACAATAAACATCTGTTACAATATTTTGTGGACATACATGTATTTGTCATATGACTGAGAGGAAGAGCCAAGAGGCACTGCCTCTTTTGCTTTTTGTCGAGCATGCACATTCAAGAAACAAAGGGATACAGCAGAGCTGCTGGCTGTGAGGAAAGAGTGACGGATGTTTTATGTAATGAATGGACTTGCTTGTCAGGATGCAGGAAAGAGCTATTGCAGATACTAAAAACAGCCCCATCCCAGTGGCCAAGACCTTAATGATCTCAGCCATCCACAGGACTTCCACAGAAAACAATAATAATTAGAGGTGGGAAGCAGATTGATACCAGGTCCCTGTGTGTGTATTTGAGTTTGTGTGCGTGTGTTTATGTGTTGTGCTTGCTTTTGTTGGAGAGTTTGCCTCAGGGGATATAAATCAATGTGTCACGTAATTGCTTGAGTGACCTTTGCTGATAAGAGACGGTAGCCTTTTGAAATCTCTATCTGTCTCTGTCACTTTGGCCATCTTCACCTCTCAACCATTGCTTTCACTCTGTCACATGCTCTCACATCATTATACTCACACATGCAAACTCCTTAGGAACCCCTTTGGCTTCCGAAGATTTTGCATTGATCTACTTAATGTTAAACCATTCACAACTTCACTCTAATTCTGACCACTAATCCAATAACCTATCAACCAAACGTGCCTACTTGTCTGACCTCAATAAGACCATTGAGAGGAGCCAAATGAATTGATTACCATGACATGGCATGGTTTCACCAATTGATTGATTAATCAAGTGTTCATTTTGTTGTATAATATTTAAATATTTTAGTGATGCAAGAGCAACATACAGCGTGCCTATTATCTATTACATATTATAAACTCAGGATTGAAATGGCAAGTTGAATCATTTTGCATGGATCTTTGAGCTTTGAGCCTTTTAAAAAGGTGACAGCATCACTCTTGTTTACCTTTGTCATTTTTTTAATACCTTGGACACCTATTTTGTGTAATTTATATAATCAATCACTTGTTTCAATTCAATTATCATACCATATTGAGTTTTAAAGCTCTGAATGAGACTGAATTCATGTCAAATGCAATTTGTTGTAAATGTCACAGTCTGTCTCTGTTACCTCTTTTTCACCAACATGAAACTGGCTTTATCCAGTTCTTGGACCTAATTTTGAGCCAGTCAGAGTATTTCAACCTGAAATAAATTGGGTTGGACCATGAGATGTTTGTTCACAGATAACAAGTGAAGAAAAGGGTTTATTTGACCTGTGGTACCAACTGTGATGACATCAGTGGCAAGGTCATTTCGTATAGCATGGAATGAGAGGAAGGAGAAGGCATCTTGTTTTGCATGTTTTATTTTTTTTTTTTGTTTATAATTTATAGTCCATGATTATTTTTTTTATAAAAACAAAAATATGAAAAAGCAGATCAACACTTCGCAACTATTGTGATCTATTGTGATGTGCCATTTGCAGCTAATCTGGATGCTTGAATGAAAAATAACTAAAAGGCCATATTAAACCTGGTGGTTTTAGCAGTGCTGGATCTCAGTGCTGAGTTTGATACAGTTAATTATAAGTTACTGATTTACAGATCAGATAAATAGGTGGGACTTTTTGGTACTAGTCTCAATTCTTTGTGTCAATTGGTAATCATATACTTTAGACAATCAAAAAGTATGTGGAGTTCCTCAAGAGTCAGTTCTACGCCTACCTCTATTTAACATCCACATGCTTCCTTTCACTCAGATTGTGGACTTTAACAAAGCACCCTACAATCCATATGCAGATGACACACAAGTATACATAACAGTGCCACCATGTGACAACAGTCCTTTGTATTTGCAAAATAATCTCACTTTGAATTTATTACATTTTTTGTCATCAACATGTGGAAACAGCTTTCTGAATGATGAACAGAACAGGTTTAAATAACGGAATTAAATTAGTATTGAAAAGCATCTTCTCTACAGCCACATCCCTGGTTTACACCTGCCTAGCTGCACCCACTTTAATGAATCAATAAACTACTGACATAATTATACTGCCTTCATATGAGTTTTTTGTCTTTCCCCATTCTCCCCCACTCCATCACCGTGACACTGAAAGCAACAAAAAATGCACATCCAGGTAGCACAGTTTCAGTAATTTCTGCCACCACTACTCCCTTTGATTCAGTTTATTCACAGCAAGTGAGATGGCACTTTTTTTAATCTTTATTTAGATAGGGAAGCTTCACTGAGACTGATGCTCTCTTTTTCAGGAGGACCCTGTTTACACTTACTCTTGGCTACGGCATATAATCAAAAAGCTCTTCTCATCTTCCTTTCTTTATAGTTGTTATTTACTGGTTCTTTCCTCTCCTTTCCCCTTGTGTTAATTCATGCCAGCTATTCAAAGTGTGTGCCTAGTCCTCTCATATCACGGATATGCATATCCACTGTATGTGAGTATCCTTGGTTCAATGTCTTACTCTTGTCAGTATATTTTGCCTGTCTCTCTCATCTGCCAATATATCTAAATCCCTTCTATTGTTCCCATTTCCCATCTGCCCTGCCTCCAGTTTTTTTTTCTTCTCATGTGCCTGACAGTTTTGTCATTTACAGCAGTGTGTCATGTTAAATCTCTCCCCCTGCTGTGGCAGGAGCCTGTGGTGAAGGAAAGAAAAAGAGAAGTAGGAAAAATGAACAGAGGAGTGATTTGTCGATCCAGGTAGTTGCTCCTTTGGGAAGTGTAATGGCCGATGGCACTTCAAAGTGTCTCCCATCTGTCATAAATGTTCATTGCAGATGAACACATACAACAGATCTAGCAAGGCTGGGGTGCGGCTTTGTGTTGAAGACTGAGTCAGCATTTGTGAATAAGGATGTCTGCTATGGTGTGTGTGCATGTGTAGTTAGTTATTAACGATCATTATTTTGATCTAAATGTGTGCATTCACGATAGCATATATTAAGTAATTCTTTTGATAAGACACTTCTCTAGATATGTTCTTGTGCATTTATCCGTGTTTGTGTGCTTAAATGTGTGTAGGCATTCACTCATTTACTGCAGTTGGAGCAGGCAAAAGAGAGCTCTATTACAGGAAATGGAAACAAGGAGTGCTTATTAATATTGTCACCTTGCTATACAGTTTAACTTAAGTAACAGCTCTATTACACTGCAGTCACTTACACTGCTCTGTCTCCCCGTAATGATGCCAGTCTTTTCTGTCACACACATCTTTTCTCTCTCCCCTCCAACTTTGTCACTTGCTTTTCCCACTTTCCTCCATCTCTCTCTCTGTCAACCACTCCACCTGATTTCTCTTCATTTCAGTCCTTAAATGTCTGTCTGTTTTCTGCCTACGGCCTAGTTTCCATTGCAGCTTAAGAAGACACTGCTGTAGTTGTCGAATAATTTGTACCATTTTGCCAAAAGCCTATAGAAAACTCTCTGACTCTTTGGAAAAGAGCACGCAACCCCTGAAAACTCTGGGAAGAGCTGAAAATGGGTTGATGGTAATCTCCCCACAAAATGAGAGCTGAAGAAATCAAGTCACTGCCTTTGTCTGTGTCCTTCTGGCTTTCCAACACTGGCACATTTTCCTTGTCATTAGACTGTTATATAATAATGTACTTGTTCACTTATGTTATATTTTATTGCTGCTTTATAGGACCACTTTTCCTAATCAGAACCATAGAGGCCTTGAACTTATCCACACATGCATGGCGTGAAAGGTGTGGTACACCCTGGGCAAATAGCTACTCTATCACATGATAAATATGCATATATATATATTAGGGCTGTCAGTCGATTAAAATTTTTAATCGCGATTAATCGCATTAGTGTCCTGAGTTAACGGGCAATTAATCGCGATTAATTGCAAATTTTTTACCCAGCTCTATATGTAACTTAACAAGATATTTATGGTGTTTCTTATACTCTAGAAGAAATTGGAGAGGACAATAACAATTCCTTGGCCATCAAGTGGTATTTAAGACTGGACGTGCTCCGGCGGTAACTTAGTTCACATTTACAATAAATACAAATTACTATTGTTTTGACCAGAAAACCATCGGGCAAAACTTTAAAGCTAAACTTTCCATTTAAAAGTCCCTTTTCTGTATCCATTTCTGCTTTGTAACCG
>JAPZDY010000024.1:9348110-9366029 GCA_029783645.1 Ctenochaetus hawaiiensis
CTTTGTAACCGTTTGCAATGTTATTTCAGCGCCACTTTCTGAAACTACGGGAGCTGGCAAGGCACAGACCGTGCGTGTGTTAATCGCGCGTTAAAAAAATTAGTGCCGTTTGAGTTTGAGTTAACGCGTTAACTTCGACAGCCCTAATATATATACATATATATATATATATATATTTATATAAAACTTGGGCATAATAGCAATTATTTAGTTTTTACAGAGGCATTTTCATAAATTGATATTATGATCTCAAACAGAGGTTAAATGTAAGATTTAGCTTTAGAACAGCCTCTTAGTGGCTAAGAGACTCCTGCTCCAAGGCTCTGAACTAAGGACAAAGGCTTGCAGTCAGAGCTGCTTGAGTTCCAGGTCCTCTAAACAAAGCCGGTAGCAATAGTCTCAAATTTATTGCTGCAGACCTCAATAAAATATTCAACAGAATAAGCACACAGCTTTGAAACACATTTAAACAGTAGGGAGTCTGGTTGTCTCAGAGTTATTTCTAAGAATGAAGGTAAAAGGCTGTCTACTACTTAAAGAGCACTTTCATGACATATTCAAAATAAAATCCTTATTAGAGCTTTATTCTACATCATTCCAGCCTTGTTTAATACAAAATGTAAATGACTGCATTATTGATGGTCTGAAAGAGATGATTCGGTATTCCTACACTTATTCATTCTACATCACAAGTCAGTACTCTGAGGTGTGTGCAGGTTGGCTGTAAATAGTTGATGAGGTCTCATTGTAATTGGTGTAAATATTTCATGGAAAGGAAAGATGCAGAAAAACAAGGACTGACAGCCAGGAACTCGACCTGCTTTTTAGGTCGCGTGCGCACACACACACACAAACACAGAAACACACCAAAAACTTCCTCTAAGTATCTCACAAATATTGCACAGTAATGATGTTCACTCATATATACCTGCATATACAGAGACGCTCAAACGTTTCCCCTGAGATGTGTTCTCAATTGCAGTGTGATAAGTTCGTTATTAGATCAGTATTGTGTTTCGCTGGTTATGTGTCATGTGAGATGAGTGCTGTTTATATAAGCAGGGTAACGCAGATGTGATTTAAGAATAATAAGATTTTTTTTCATGTGAGTTGCTCAGGATTTTTAATGTGCATGTATTTAATGTTATTGGTTTGTGAACAAGACATTTTGAGGCTCTCAAAATATGGTTTCCTGGAAGAGGTAAACAACACTTTTTTTTATCCCTTTTGGCTATTAAATACACCTTTACAACTCTGACTTTATAATATGAAACTCAACAAAGGTTGGAAACTTTAGAATGCATTAAAGATGGCAAAGTACGTCAACAAGTAACTTTGGTCCCCAGGGTCAAACAATTACAAACAAAGGCTAGATGTCCATTGATTTCTTCCTACTGTGTTTCAAATGCCAATCAATGGAGAAAATGTTTACTTTCTTTTGTTGATTTATTTGGGCTTGTTTTTTTTTTTGCTGAGAGTAGACATTTTGCAAAGTGCATCTAAGACATTAAACAAAATAATGTGTCTATGTGCAAGGCTGTGTGTTTGTCAGAGTGTGTGTGTGTTCATTATATCGGCTTGCAGCTATTTAAGGTAGAGCACAGTGTTGAAAGAACTAAAATGCCACTCCATTCCCAGATTTCTAAACTCAGACACACCTTCCCATACCCTGATATCTCCATCTTCACTCACATATGTACTTTTAACAATTCTGAATCAAAGCTGTGGCGTTGAGATTTACTCAGGACATCAATTTTGCATTAGAAATGCAAAAAGCCAGGCTGTTTTTTCGAACTATTTTTTGACAGGTGAAGGCATGATTGTTGTTAATATAGACATTATGTGCAAATTCTGCTCCATTGTCAAAAAAAACTAAGTAGGCAACTTCTGCAGTGTTTCTTGCATTGTTTTTTTTTGTTTTATTTGGGGTATTAACAAGATAAACCAAGTGCCCTGCTAACAAGCAAATGTATGTACCTATGTACTTTTACCAGTCCAATGAAAGATGTTAAATATGGTTTGTCTGGTTAATACATTTCTTAATAAATCTGTTTTGATTTCATCAGCATCGGCCTACGTTACCACCGACAGCAGCTGGAAAGGAATTCTGTTACATTTACACTGACTTCGATTAGTAAACATGCACACTCTTTGAACCAAACCTTACTTTATAAAGCATGCTATATTCAACTGTCTGTCATGGATAGTCATTTTTAAAGGCAGTACACTGGGTGGCAATGCATTGCACCAGAGGTGGTATGACTTGATTCGACCCAGGTCAGATGTTAGTTGTAAATTTTGACAATCTGTGTCCTGATTAATAAAAACCGATGAAACACTGAAATTGATTTTGGTATTCAGGCCTTGATCAATGTCTTTCAACTGATTAAACTGTGAAAGCTGTGGATGATAATCCAATAACTTGACTTGTGAGTTGCTGACCTAAGCAACTTCTTGACTTGCCTGACTTACAGGAGGAACTTGACTTGCTTCCTGACACTGCAGTTAACTCAGACTTGCTTGAAACTTGGAGGATAAGAGTTGAGACCTGCAGACATTTGCACGTGCATGACATACTTTCACATGCACTCGAAAATTTAAGTGTCTTGAAGTGTCTGCTTCTTTTATATATATGGGAAGGAAAAATATGAGAAACACCTAATGCAGCCCACAAAACCAAATCAATACCTCTCTAACTAAAAGGTCACAAGGTGGCGTTTGGATGCATCATAGTATCACACTCATGTGTGTGTGCACATTTGTGAATATGCTTAGTTTGAGGCTACAGTTATTTTCCAAGTCAAGTGTTTCAATTTCTGCTAAATCTTTTTCCTGTGACTCAAAACATTATGCTTTTACTTCTCTCTTTATTGGGGTTAAGTCTTCCGTGGAGCTTTACCCTCAGCCATATTGATTTTTTGTTAAACACGGCTTTTGCATTCATTTCACATCCTACTATGTTTTTTATCAGATCCTCCACAAATATGTTGTTTTAAGGTAACGTTGGTTTTCTAACTAATGTTTTCCTACACCAGTTTATTTTTAGAATCAGAGAAAGACTCCATAATATTACTTTTTTAAGTGTAATATTTATTCTGCTCTCATCACCAACCATTAAATGTGCAGTAGCATATTCTGCAAAATAGTACTTTATATATGTATATTTATATGTTATAGCTGACCACAATGCTAGATATGTCATACAAGACTTTTGTTATCAAGTTAAAATGTGCATTTCTTCTTAGATCAGAGAGAGGAAATGGAGAAGGTCAGAAGGAATAAAGTTAAAGGGAGAGGTTATAGGGGACAAGAAGAAGAAAAGCCAAAAAACAAACAATGGGATGGCGCCACCTGCTACCCACACATTACACACACCAACACACTCACATGCATGCATTTTTCAAAACGCACACGCACACACAGGACAAGAGACACATACACACCACCTGTCTGGTGTTTGGGGAACTATTTAGGCAAGTTGAGCAGCGATCTGTCTCATTCATCTCCAGCATAAACAAGAGCAGTTGCTGACGGTCTGTTGGCATAGAGCTCTTGAGATTTTGTGTGTGTGTGTGATCAGTTGTCTTGTGTGCGTTTGCATTTGTGTCTGTGTGTGTGCAGGAATTATGCAATGTAGGACTGAGAGACACACAGACACAGAGAGGGAGAGAGACAGAGGGAGAGAATCATGGCAGAGAATGAGTCAGCTCCTGACAGGTGGCTAATGAGACCAAGGGACACTCAAGCCCACACTCTTGTATCTACACAGACATACACGCATGTGCACACAGAGCACATGACCACACATCCAGCAGCTTTAAGCGTGAAGTATCCAGGCCTCTGATATGAATTTGATATGGATTTACAGACACTTTGCACACACAGAGGCTTTTTAAACACAGACACACAAATCAATCCCCCACATTCATGTAAAAATCAATCCTTCGAGCCGGTTTTCTTGCTTTCTCCCCTTCTCTCACTCTGATGCTCTTACACAGTCACAAAAACTGACAAACAAACACACACACACACCTGTCTTAAGTCCCAGTAGGGATGGTACCAGAAGCCATGAAGCCAAACGGCAGCCAAGCAGAAAGAGTCAATATGGAGCAAGGTTTCCCAAACAAACTGGTTTCATACTAATTTTGGAAAGTTAAATTTAAACACTAATTGAAGTTTAAACGTGTGAAGTAAATTGAGACTTTGCTTATTTAACCAGCTCACATAAACTTTATTTGTATGTTTAACCATAAATATTTAACGGTTGCTAAATTTTGATGCCAGGAGACAACAAACTGTTGGGATGACAGGACTGGTTTATTTGAAAGTCTTTTTTAAGCCTTCTTCTTTCAACTTTCAAGACAAAGTTTGAACTCTGAAAAAAATATTTTTGCAAAAAGTAAAAAAAAAAAATACTTTGATAGATCTTCTAGGACATGTCATTGATAAAAGAATTTGCATTGCTTTATGTGTTTAATAATAGGAATCTTGGTTGAAAGTTCTGGTGAGGACAGAGAGGCAAAGAGAAACTCGATGAATTGGATGCATGTAACTGTTGATTAGGTTCCTTTCCGGCAGAAATGAAGTCTCAGTTAATCTCTTAAAGCCTGATATAAGTTGACCTTCTTCAACAATAAATTGCAATTGAAAAAAAATGGAATTCAGCTGTTTTATTATCAAATCTATGCATATTGTAGCACAAAAGAGAAAAAAAGAGTAGTCATAAGAATAGATGAAGAAAAAGAATACAAAGCACACAGAAACGTAAAAGACAGGTCATGGAAACAAATGATAAAACAAGATGAATATAGCGAATAGACAAATCGTCTTGCAGAGATATTATTTGTATTGATCAGTGTGACTCAGGTTGCTAAAGGTGATGACTGTCTCTCTGATTAATTCTTGCACAGCCCCACTTTCACCTCCCTGTATCCCTCTTGTCGTGTCCCTGCATTCATTTTTATCTACTGCCTCCTCTGCCTCCCACCTAACCCCATATCTATCTGTAACCTGTCTCTTCTCCTTTACCCCTGTTTCCATCCAAAGTCCCATTAGTGTGATGTTAGCATCAGTTACACCTAAATACAGGTGGGGGGAGGGGGGCATGGGAGGTAGGATGGGTGGGAAAGAATGAAAGCTGCTGACAAAGTTTTGCTGATTTATTTGTGCAAAAGTTTCTTTCTGCAGAGATTTATCTGGAAGTAGGCTGACCTTTCGGGGCAATTTGGTCCCTTTTCAAAACAAGGGTTGGTCTATAGAGGGCAGGTGGAGCAGAATAACTGTGTTCAGTATCTTTGAGAGCTATACGCACATATTAATGCAAAAAAGAAAAATGCAAGCAATATAAAAAAACATTCCACTAATAACAACAAGGGTAGCTTTTTTATAAAAATTCAAATGAAAATTGGTGACCAAAATCCAGATATTCTGTGAGGAGCAATGAAGACAACAAAACTCATTTCCAGGGGACGTTGGAAAGTGACGAACAAAGCTGAGTGTCCACCAAATAAAATCACAATTTAGCTCATTTTCCAACCGCTCTCTCTTACAGATAGCTAACTTCAGTACCTTAAGGAGTCACAAACTGTGGCAGCAGTGAGTGTTCATTACATTTTAGTGTCCTCTGGAAACAGCTAATGTTTCTTTTTTTATCTTTGCTACCTGCAACTTTTATTACATTGTGTTTTCTCTATTTTCCAGCACATTTCTACATTTGGTCATTTTTGCTATATTTGCCACAGTCTTTTCTGAAAGCTAACTCTGTTCTGTGAAATTGTGAACGATGTTCCTGAATTTACTTTTGTTATGCATATTTGTGTGTGTTTACTTACTTAAGTTGTGTGCATTCAACTCTTTGAACCATCACACATCTGAATGAAAATGAGATTTGAGCTGGATGTGTGTAGATTACTTTTCAGGAGTTGTTCCCTTTTTACTTTGAATAAAGATAATGCAAGTCACTGTGTGTTTGTTGATTAATGGGTGAATGTGGTTTGCTGACTGTTAGTGATTTTTGCTTATTATTACATGTGAGTGAATTACTGTGCATGTATCTCTGTGTGTCTGTATGAGTGTGTGTACTTGTTTTTGTGTGTTTGTGTGCCTCCTTGCCCGTGTTAGTGAGACTATTGAGGTGATAGATGGCAAGTGGCCGCCAGGTCAGGCATTCACATCCCTCATAACCCATCACAACTCTGACAAAACGAAAAGATCAATAACCATGTATTGTGTGTGTGTGTGTGTTTCTTTTCCAGCTCCTTGTGTGTGTGTTGCCCTGTTTGTGTTTACCACAGAGTGAATAAAAGCCTCAATAGCTGTGCTCACCTCCAGAAATCTGACAGAGTCTACAGGGAGAACAAGAGATGGAGGTTCTCATCTCAGTATATTAATATGAGAGTGGTAATACATTACTTCAATTATACTTAATTACAAGTCAAATTCATGTGTTCAAAATTTATGAATTGTAAGAAAAATATATGCAGAATGACCAGATTGTATGGAGCAGCTTTTATTTATAAACTATAAATTTTAGTGACTTAAGTTTTATGTCTGACATAATGTACAAACGTGGAAAAGTGTGTTAAATATTCACACATCACATCTCTTAGCTGCTGCTTTTAGATGTTGGCAGCATTTTAATGTTGAAATTTGTTAAGTTAAAGCCAACTATTTAAATACTCCTGCGATATGTATTATGAGATGAAGCACAGCTGATTTATCAGTTTGAAGAAAACTGAAAAACTTAAATACTTGAGTAAGTTCGAAGTTACTCTCACCAATGGGCAAAGCAATTTTTTTTTCCCATCATTCCTCAAATCTGATAGTCATGACTTAGCAGTGTGTCAGCGTGCGGCTGAATGTGTGTTTTCACATGTGTCTTACAGGTTGAGACAAAAGTAAAAACACAACATTTACTCATGCAGGGAAACAACCCCTTTCAGCAGCCCTGAGGCACAGATACACACACATACACACCGACAAACTTACACACACTCATGCACACACACACAAATGCATCCACATAACCTAAAAGTGCACGTGCACACACAGACACAAAATAATTTCTACTGTGTAAAACACCAGTTGAGAAGTTTGGGACAATCGAGAAGATTTTGCTGAAACAGCGATTGCTGTTGTTGAGTGTATTCCCAGTGGATCTGCTAATATTCCACATTCTCTTTGGTCTGTTTTATTCTTTGCTCATGCATTTATTTTTTTTCTCTCAAAATGGTGGTGAACACAAGTCAAACATCTTTTTTCCTGATATTTTTCTTTTCATGTTTTGATGTTCATACAAGGTAACATTTACTTTGAAGGGGACGCGATGCTGTTCCTTACATCTCAGAACAGAGTTTTGTGTCTGTATCTCATATTGTCTGTTTAAAGGTTTGATGCTACCAGTTGATGCTACTCATCAATTCTTCTTTTTTCTTGGCTGTGACTGTTTTCCATTGAGGTTGGGCTTGATTAAGCAGATAGGAGAACAGCATCTTTTGGACATTCATGCATGTGCATTGTAAAAAATTCTTGGATCTCTGCAGGTATCTAGCACACAGGTGTTGTTGTCAACCCATCTTGACTCAGCTGTCCTGGTTTTGAGATCAGTTATTATATTGAATGCATTATTGTAAACACTATTTATTATTTTACTCTCTTTCTCCTCAACATTAACAGTAGAAGCAGTAGCAGGTAAATGAGCAAACTGTACTGTGATTAATCACCTTGAATCTTACACATTGTTTCTTAAAATTGTTGCTAACATGTCTGACAATGAGGACAGATGTGCAAAATACATAATACAATCTATCTGGAGAGGTGTGTGTGGGTAACTCATCAGCTTTTTTTGTCCTTACGATCAGGTACGATCAGGTGAGCTCTGTCAGTTTACCTTGAGGGCCATAGTTTACTGTCTGGCTGTCCAGCCTGTATTATGATACTGTCATTCAGTTTAAAGGGGTATTTATTAACAGTTTAACTCAGTTAACCAGTGTCTTTTGTTTCAAAAAGCCTCTTGAAATGTGGCATCTTGCGTTTTTGCTCATCCTTCAACTCAAAAATCCAAAATCGCTCTTTCTTAATCTTCAGCTCTCAAGGTAAAGATGTTGGCTGCTTAAATGAGTTAAAGCCACAAAATAAAAACACTCCCTTGTGTAAAGTCAGTAAGTCCTTGCTTTAACCTGACAATCACACCTAGCGCAAACACATGTCATAGCACATTCTGTGTGACATTCAAGCTGTTTTTATCTCATGAATCTGTTTTTTTTTTCTGGTGTTTTGCCTTCTGTCTTCCCCCAGTCACATGCTGCACATTTTGGCCTTCCTTGTTTTACTTCCTTTTCCAGTTTGAGTTTGTTTTCTTTTTCCACCGAGCAATAAAAATGCAAACCTTACAAATCATGGCAAGCAAAACACCCTCACACACACACACACACACACACACACACATGCAAACACATCAATATTGGATTTCATTTTAATAAGGGAGACAACAAGGTTGTTTTCAGTCATCTTCCCTCTTGAAGATATTGTTAACAAGGGACAGATAAGACAATAAGACAACAAGGAGGTGTTATCTGCCTTCAGCTATGTCAAAGTCGTCTCCTTCATGATTCCCACTTAAATACACACAGCCCTCATCAGTCACTATGACCATTAAAATGTCTCCAACTAAAGTGCAGATGCATGCCTGCTGTTTTAACATGAAAACCTTTCATCTTCAAAAAATGTTCAGCGGCCATAGAGAAGCAAAATCCTTTCACCAAATCTCACTGGAAAATTAGACAAAATTTGAGGAGTGTATTACACAGTCTAGATTACCAAACGATTCCATTAAACAAAATACAAAATAAAAAAGCCCTACAATACACGGAGAAACACCAGTATCATCATAAGTGGCTTTCAAAGTGGCCACCATGGATTCAACAAAACTCGCTCATATCTGTCCACAGCAGCAAACCACACGATGTTGACTCAAATACCTAAATACACACATGGTAGCATGCGCATACACAAAACCCATACAGCATCCCCACCAGCCCCTACGGATCTGACAATACACACAAAGTCCGCTTTTAACAAACCACACACCAGTGGCTTTGTTCTGAACGACTGCTTTAATCTTTAATGTGGTTTGGTTGCTGGTGGCTGCTGATGTTTGGGCCTTTAGATTGCCTCAGACTCGACTGTTGTCACACTACAGAGGTCAGTCCAATAACTTACCTCCCCTGGGCTGAAATACACAAACCACATCAGGCCAATTACACACACTGACACGCAAACACATGGCAGTGGCACACACACACACACACACACATGGACACGCACATTGACACTCACTCAGTTACGCACCCATGCACTCACCCAGAAATAACCAGTTACCAAATGACACACACGCACGCACGCACGCATGCACGCACACAAACATACACACAGTGTTTTGCTTACACAAAATCTCTTTTCAGTTTAGGGTCTCTAATGCACTCTCTTTTCAGTTCACATCAATTAGCAATGCTTTGTGCAAGTGTTTGCCCTGACCTTTCATAGTGAAATTGAACGTTATGAGGAAAACTCTGTGAGGCATGTCGCTGTGACCGGTCCAACAGCTTTGGTGGAAGATAATGCATTTCTAAGTGTTCGCCTGTATATTCCTGCTCTTGAAAAGTACATACCTTTTCCTCTAAAATCTAATTAAAACAATTTATGCATTCATGCAGTCAGGCTACCATGTAATCACCAGTACATGTACATAATACAAAATAGACTCTTCTTTTTGCAACACATGCAGGTACACACACACCTGTACACTCACAAACACACTCGTGCTAACCTCGATGTCGAGTTTTTCAATAGGATCCCAATTTCACAGGACAGTAAGTAAAAGTTCGGCATAAAACTGGAGACAAAAGAAACGTCAGACCAACATAAGTATATTATTATATTAATTATTATTATTATTATTATTAAGTAAACTGGAACCCATAACTTACTTTAATGTTACTGGTTGGTTGGTTTTTAGGATGTTTCAGTGAGTCCATCTATTATGAACATGGCCCAAGTCCTGACTGTTGCCATTAATAGTCAGGCTTCATTAAACAGAGAACTTAACTTGATTTGTGGAGAGCCGGACTTGGTAAAATGTGCATTTGTAAAGTAAATGAAGACAGAGGCAACTAATCTTGCACGTACAGCACACACATTCCTACATCTCACACATATATACTGATGAAAAAATGCACTGCTGTTTAGCGCAGTGAAATGAGTTCTTCGTGCAGTCTTTAACTGCTGTATAAAAGCCAGAAATTATTCATTGCTGTGATTTTAATAAATGTAGTCAATTTTCCTGTGAGCCACATTCTACTAAAGAACTGCAAAAATACAACTTTCTCAAAAACTCTCATGTTCTTAAATTATAAAGTTTTATTGATAACATATTTTTAAGAATTTATAGTTTTTCTAAATGATTTTAGATGAAAACAAGTCAAAAAAATTTACATTAAAAATGTGATGTGTGTTTGTCATCATTTCCATGGTGACAGATACTGACTGAAAGATGTTGCAACACATTTAAAGGTAAACTATATGAAGGTACATTTGGGAAATAGTTTAGTATTTTATCAGAAGAGATGTGAGTCAGCTGAGGGTTATTTTAAAAGACTGTTCATTTAAAAAATTACAATAAATATTTATGACATCAGCATGTGCAATACTTAAGTATTTAGTGTTGCAGTTGATCTCCTCATCTAGTAATAAAAACTGCTAATGACTTTGTATGCTAAAGGAGGGGGGTGCAATGTGCAATTAACTAAAAAACAGGGAAGGAGGGGGGTTTGTTTCCACAGAGAGGCGTCATATACAGAAGAATGATCTTTTTGTCATATAAACCATATAAACATATAGCTCTGCTGACTCATGTTCTACCACCAGGGTTTTAGGTTATGTTGTTACATAACACATTGCAATGCCCAGTGAGAAGAGCAGCAAAGTGTAGCTAATGCTTTACGTCAGCTTGGGTCACTAAAGGTCAGTAATCGATCAAAAACAGAACACACAGTGCCGGTACAGATCTTGAATTAAGTTTTGGTCAAAAATTCAGCAGTTTCTTGGATATCAGTCAGACTGGGTCTTTATATGAGGACAC
Organism: Ctenochaetus hawaiiensis; assembly: GCA_029783645.1. Lineage (NCBI taxonomy): Eukaryota > Metazoa > Chordata > Actinopteri > Acanthuriformes > Acanthuridae > Ctenochaetus > Ctenochaetus hawaiiensis. Next base: position 9,359,248 of record JAPZDY010000024.1, read on the forward strand.
CGGTAAAAGCTGACTGAAGGTCTTGGTTTTAGACCCCTACAGAACTCCTGTGGATGATGAGACATCACCTGGGGACACAGAGATGTAAGACTTTCAATGTGAAAGTCTGCCCTCAAATTCCAGTAGAGTAAGTGGCAGTTCTGATGCAGCGTCATGCGCGCAGCATTTTGAGGAGATTGCAGGAAAAAAGGCCCACTGCTGCCAACAAGTGCAGTCTGGCCAGAACTAAGATGCCAGATTGCTAATCACTGAGGTTACATATGCATCAGATGAACCCATTTCAGTTATATCGTCAGCTGCTGTTACTGAGGAAAAATGAATGAGGAATGGGTTAATCACTGCCTTTTATATGAGCAGCTCCTAAAAAACTGAACAGGACTGAGTAACTGGTCACATATAGGCACACAGAGCCTTAAAGGTGCTATCAGAGGGACTGGCATGTGTGAAATAGACCAAGAGAGACCTAATCTGCAGAATCTGTGATATATACTGTGTGTATGAAAATATGTATGTGTGTGTTTGGTAGAAAGAAAGTCACAGAAGATGATTTCTAATTCGTTTTAAATTTAATAAAATCAGTTTTATTTTCCCTGCCTAGAATGCAAAACACAGTATGATCTGATGCTATTTTGCTTGTCTTTGCATCATTGACCTGCCTGCTGCTCCAACTCCAGGTGGAGCAATGTGACTCCCTCCCTTTCCTCTCCAGCACAGCACCCGCCCCTGCTTTACTCTACACTGGCAGCTATTACTGGCTGTCAGCGTCAATGCATTAAAGTACAGAATGATAGCATGTATCTAATTTGATTGAATTTTGGTGGCAGAAGCTAACCTTTTATGTAGCCTATATGTGGATTAAATTATATTGGAGAAAAGAGCCTCTGTGCCATCCACAGGGGAGGGGGGAAGGTTATCATCTTGTCCTGTGCGCCAGCAAGATCCATGGCAGGCCGAATTTACTTTGTACACTCTTGATAATTAATTTAAATAAGTTCACACCAACATAATGTAGCTACAGCAGTGTGCCAAGGGCAAAGCAACGAGCAGTGCTCAAGTGAAACAAGATGCAGTCAGACTATGATCAAAGGCCGTGCTGAAAAAAAAGTGTCTTTTCAAGTGCTGCATATGCACAGAACTGCATTATATACTGCAAGCACCTGCACTTATGCCACACATGCAATGAAAACAAGGGCATTTTAAAAAGTCACACTGCACACAGACTGATCACAAACACAGGTCTGTTCCTCGTCTCTATCATCAGTTAGTCTGCAGGGGAGATTTTAAAAGGAGGAAAAAAGTGCAAAAGCTTTAAGTATATATACCTTAACAGGGATAGCACCTAGCGTTTTGACTAATCAATAACTATGACATAAGTTACATTTGAAGCTATATGAAGCAATGCAGAATTGAGACCTTCTCTTAACTAAATTATCTGAATAATTTATGAAACTGTGTTCTGATCTGCTACTGTTAGAATAGTGCATGCTTTTGGATGAAAGCTGTTCAGGTTTGATGATAAAGCAGCCCCTCACAATACCAGCTGGACTCTGTGAAATTTTAAAAAGAAAAATAGACAAAACAAAAACATCAACTAAATTTATGCTCAACAGGAGTTCAATACATTCTCTATTTGCAATGCCTCCTACCAAATACAGGAGCACAAACTATGGGATGTGCTGATCGATATAGTCGTATCTCAGTTGTACTTTAGTTGCTATTACTGTTTATTTTCTTTACCATTGCTTTCAAATTAAATAAACCTGCACATAATCCTCTCAGCATGCACTCAATCTCTCAGTCTACACACATCACAGCTGATCGATGGAGTGTTTTGAACAATCTTGTGCAGATTGCTAGTTTTCTTCGGTTTTTTAAGAGGACAGAACCTTCCCTAAAGAGTACTTGGTAATAGCCTGGATTAGCCATCAACTTTACTTTTTGCAAAAAAAATTAAAATGTGGGTACTTTTCAATGTGTCCATTTCAAAAAAGGAAAAGACAATGACCATTTGGGGTTAAATGCAGAAAAGTTAGCATAATCCTGCGAACGCACCGAAGGCAGTCAAGAGAAGAGGATCACAACAGCTTAGTTTATTTGTAGCCCATTCACTCTGATTTCATGCCTTGTCAATTATCCAAAGGTTACTCCAAACGTAACATCTAATTTGTTTACATGTGACCTGTTTTCTACTTAGTAACACCTTGTTAGTATATATAAACCCTTGACATAGAACTATTTTACCAGATGCAAACGCAAAAGCATGCTGTTTTCTGTAGGGCTTTTCTTATTCACATTTTTTCACTCTACTCACTTAATGGTGTTTGAATTAATTTATATACAGCAAAAGCAGCAATCACTCCCCCAGGCTGACTAAGGAGTTAACCTTGAACAGTGGTGTATCAACAGCACTTTGTTTTAAATATAACTTTTTTTTCTAAATGAATAAAAGCAAATTAATGAATACAATCTTTGAACTGAAAACTAAAACTTAGGGAAAAGCCATAGATTTATTAGCTGATTTGAATTCCTGGGGAAGCAGACAGGTGACAGTAAATAATGTGAACTGGCACTGAAGCATAATCTACAAAGTGACCATACATTTCAGTTTAACTGAGGCATGTGAGCAGCAAATTACATCCATCAATTTACCAAGTGATGACAATATTTTTGACCAAGTCTCCCATATTCCTGGTCGCAGCAGCTGTGAATCACTTCCTGTGCTGTAATCGCAGTTGTCAGGCTGGCTTTGGTTGTCCTTGGAGGCTGTGTTCAGTTCCAGTCCAGCTGTGTTCGCTGTGAGGTTGTTGGCAATGTCATCAATACATACATTCATTCTCTGCCTTAAACTTCCACTCCTCTTAGACTCATCAGATAACGGGGTCACTAGCTGTGTAGCTAAACAAGCTAGCATGCTAACTGCAGCTACTAGCTACTGCCAAAGAGAATTAAAGCAAGTAGCAACAACAGCAATGATGCTTAACAGCAGTTAGAGACAAATGAAATACTACAATTTCTCAGTGAAGGTGAAAATATGTCAGATTTATTTTTTTTGTCTCAGCAGATTAATAAAATGATATGAGGATTAATTCAAGGGCATCTGCACCCAAAATTTTAAGTTTCAAAGTTACACTTTGTACTTTAACCTAAGAGGTAACTTACCATGTTATCTTTTTTAAATTTATTTAAGAAGCAGGTAATCAACTTTATCCCAGAATATCCATTAGAGACTTAAACAGAAGACCAGAGTTTCTTATCATTCTCAGTCCTGCCAGATAGGGAATACCTGGGATGCTGGGGAATAATATCAGTGCTTATCAGGAATCATTAAACATTGCTGATTTGGAAATTCTTGCTTTTATCCATTGTGGTGAAGTTTCCTGAATATGTGTTAAGAGTGGATGTTTTTGTTATCTCTTTCCCTCCGAACTTTATTCTACTCATTTTTTTTTTCCATATGAAATCACCCTAAACAAGGAATTTCCATCTGTTTGATGTGTTTGCTTCTCCCTGTCTCCCTCCCACTTCTTGCATCTCCTTTCCATATTAACAGACTCTCTTCTTCAGTCTACCTATCTGTGAAGCGAGGTATTCCTGAGGGAGAGCATGTAGCTTCAACACCTTATGCTTTCTAAGTTAAAAATAGTACTCTTCAGCAAACGAAAAGGTTATCCAATTAAAAGTAATTGCCTGAGAAGAGTAATAGATGCACTATTCTTCCAGGAAAATATAAAAAATAAACAAATGACAACAAGTTGCCCATGGCGTGTGTAATTTCATTATTCAGTGTCCCCTCAATCTACATCCCCCCCGGTCCTTTTCTGTCTGTCTTTTCTCATATTTTAGCATAAAATTGACACATCAAAGATTTTTAAACCTTAATTTAAAGAAATGAGTGATAATATAAAGCAGGATGGAGAGAAAAAGGAGGCTGTCAGACTTTTAAAGTGCTCGAGGTAGTGTTACAGGTTCAGAATAAAACTCTGGGTCTGGATTAGCTGAACACATTTGATTGCAGGAGTCATTTCCGCAAAACATATTTATGACAGTAGTCAACAACACTGTTCATCATTTGGCTTTCTGTCAACATACATCAGCCTTTTAGCACTCTGAGCTGGGCTGTTATCACCTACTGTGTGTAGTTTGGCTCTTAACTGCTCATAATAATTCACTACTTAAAATGTTGCAGTTAACATTTATACACCGCACCGTCACTACATGCACAAAACCTAAACTATAACAGACATTTTCTGAGAAGTGTGAACTGAATAACATTTTTTAACACCTTTATGCATGTCTTTCACATGCCATTTTAATAACTTGATGTATTTCTTCACCCATGAAAAGCACTTTGAATTGCCTTGTGTATGAATATAAAAGTAGATAAGCTTGCTTTGTAACTTTGTACTCTGTATTTAGCATGTATTTAAAGTGTGTCTCTTTTATTCAGCTATGTTTAAAATCTTGCTTTACCCTTTTAACTGCAGTTGATTTAGATAATCTAGTGATATCTGTCAATGAAATTTGATCTTGATGACTGGACAACACAATAGCTTTTTCAGCTTAACCTTAATTAGTTTGTCAAACCCTAATGTCAATTTTTAGTCTGTTAACACTTATTGCACGCACACACTGTATTTCCTCTAATACAAAACAGTAATCAAATAAAAGCTTCCTTTGAATAATGGCTTGGGATGTTGTCGACAGGAACAAATAAAGGTTGGCCCCAAATTAATGGCTTTTTGATTCGTCATCCTTTATTTCAATGTCAGGTTTGTGTCCACATGAGATAAATTCAGACAAACAAAAGAGAGAGACAAACGAGCACACAAACTCCCCTCTTTTCTGTCGCACACACAGTTAATCGAAACAACTCTCAAACATTTGTAAACACACTTGATCAATTGAGGTCAATAATTTCAGTTGGCAAACAAAAACAGTGCATTCCAGGAGCAGAGAAGTACAGCGAGATGAAGACAGAGAGGAGACGAATAAACAGAGGAGAGCAAGTCAGTGAGGGCGGAAGCTGCCTTGTAAAACAAGGAATGCAAAAGGAGTGCAGTCTATTGAAATAGGTGTGATTGAAAAGCCACAAACAATTGAAAAACCACAAAAAGCATGACACATCAAGAATGACAACAAGCTATGATGAGTAAAAAAGAGAACATGGCAGGCAGAAGAAAGAAATATCAATGTCTGTGTTCGTTCTCTGCAGTCTCGCTGCCAAAAGTGGAACAGAGTCCTTGCCTCCTCGATTCTCTGCCTCCACCTCCTTCTGTTTTCCTCTTCCACTTCCACTATTAGTCTTGCTTTCTCCCTCTTGCCCTTACTCCTTTCATTTATCTTGCTTCTTTGCACACCATTTTCAACTCTGTGATTTCACCTTTCCTCTCTCTGCCATGCCTCCTTCCTCATTCCTTCTTCCATCTTCTCTTTTATCTCTATTTCTGTCTTTCTATCCCTTCACCTCTCTGTTCTACCTTTCGGTCGCCTCTTCCAGTCTCTAACCCTGTTTTCAACTCACTAACTCTCCCCTCATATTTCCCCTCCCTCTGTCAATCATCTCTGTATCTGTCTCTCTTTTTCTTCCCAACAAATTCCTCCTCACTGCCTCCAGCCTGTTGCATTATTCAAATTTACATCCCCCAGTTCTTTTTCCTCCCTTCAACAGCTTGTGATTTGTATAGAGGGCCATAGGAAAGTGAATGAACAGTCTAAGCCTGCCATTTATCCTGATTTGCTGTCAAACATCTGAGTGATGCCTATTCAGGATGATGGATTGGGGTTGATGGGATTGGGAAGGGCAGATGAAAGGGAGGAGATGTGAAGGGTCAGGAAGTCAGAGGACATCTTGTCTTTATCTCAGTCTACCAGATGCCTTTCAGCTCGCGTGCCTTTTAAACAGGCAAATTGCAGTGTCATTGAGGCCACAGAAGGGAGTCTGTGTGTGTGTTTATCTAAGTGTATGCATGCTCGAGTGTGTGTGTGTGTGTGTATGTTCAGTGGAGGATGGGGATATTTGATTTCATATATGGCTTTTTCTTTTCTTTGCCATCATCAAGTGCCTTTGTGAAAAGGTTGGAAAAGTCCTCGTCCCGGAGAGATTCTTCTCTTTCTAGTTTAAGTCTCTTTGAGGGAGAAACTGTTTGGGTTTGGCAGTGTCGAAAAAGGGGAATTATGACCTGAAATCACCACCTGACTGGGAAGGCGCATACCTGTTACAAAAGCTGCAATGTACACACCACACACACACACCCACACACACTGGCACACAAGTACACCTTGCCACTTCAGCACCGTGGCCAGTTGCAGCCTCAGTGATACAGCCTTTGCCAAGAGAGGAGCTTAACTCTCAGCACCTTGGACAGCGCTCACTCAAAAGCTTACAGGGCAAGAGCATGTTTTTGTGTGGGTTTGTGTGGGTGTGAATGCGAGTGTGTGTATGTGTGTGTGTGTGTGTGTGTGGGAGGGTGTGGGTGTATGTGAGAAAAAGAGGGGGAGAAAGAGAAAGAGAGAAGAAGCGATTTCTGTAGAATCTGCTTTGATAGACACGTACTTGCAAAAAAGCAGGGGGGGTGGACGTTAATCCATCTGTCAGTTAATCCTTATTCTATATGGCTGCTGCCTGCTTTAAAAGGATATAACGATGTAAACATTTAAGAAAAAAGCAATTCCATACTGTCAGAGACATGTCATATAATGCCATATAATAGATAGATAGATAGATAGATAGATAGATAGATAGATAGATAGATAGATAGATAGATAGATAGATAGATTTAGAC
>JAPZDY010000024.1:9366528-9397636 GCA_029783645.1 Ctenochaetus hawaiiensis
ATAGATAGATAGATAGATAGATAGATAGATAGATAGATAGATAGATAGATAGATAGATAGATAGATAGATAGATTTAGACACAGTAACTACTTTACTGAATTCTGTCACTTGTCTATAATCTATACTCCTCTTCAAGCCATGAGAGAGCATGATTCATGCCATTGACGCTCATCCTACATAAAACAGTAATGAGCCAGCTGTGCGGCTTTATTGTGCACAAGTTGAAGCTTGCACAGGTCTTTTCTAGTAACTCTTGACCAAATTACTGTACAATAATTGAGTTGAGACAGATCCAATGATTTAATGACCTATCTGATTGAGTTATCGGTCAGAAGTTACTCTAGAAACATCTCCTAACGATGGATACCGCTCTACTCATTTGTGAAACTATCCTATCAATGTGAGGAGATTAATTTAACTGTCATCCAAAGTGACACACAAAATTTCTGCACCATGACCCTGCTCCAAAGCAGTACCCATCACAGACAGAGTCAAAGGCAACTCACTTCTTAGTTTATGGTTTGAAAGAAAGATTTTGCACTCCTTTTGGGCTATATTTATGACCAACTTGTTGTTTTTAGGCCATGTAGATACACATTCCAGTTCATTTTTTATAGAGTCTTATTTGATAAGTTCAGGCTGTGGATTGGTCTGTTTATGTGAGCTCTTGTCCAATAAAATAGCCCTTTTGTTGGCTGCGTTACACTGAGATGTAGTTAAAGCTGTAGGAGGCATGAGCAGGATTCCACCTTAAAGCTGCATTGCACAGGCATATCTTTACTGACACACCCCTTGTCGCCTCCTCCATCCATCTTTGTACCTTCTTCATGTCAAGCCACATAATTAGCAACTTGAAAAAAGGTTCCTTGCACTGCACCTAATTGCAAATTTATAATGGATCTACACTTGGACTAGCTATGAAAATAGGGCCCATAGTGTAAATTGGCATTTCCCTTACTGCAGCTTCTCGCTCCCACAATGAAAATGCACTCGCCAATTAGCTTTTCTTTCACATAAAAGCTACATTTGCATGCATAGCCAAATTTTAAATGAGATTGCTTGTACACATGATTAATTTGCACATGATCAACTTGCCACCCATTTCCAATGAGTTCTCCCCACCAATACACCATTCAGTACCGTCTAAATACCAAATACACACACACACACACAGTACACACAAACACAAACACAATCCTGTCTCATTCAGATTATAAGGACAGAAACATATGCTCATACTTCTTGTCACATTAACCCTAATATACAACCCTTTGTGACCAATTTTTTACTCCGCTGTTAATTAGTGTTTCCTTTAGCAACAACACACCAATCACTCAGTCTAAAACTGAGCTCACTGGTTTTCCATGCAACATCAAGGATGCTGAGCAGATGGTAAAAACATGATTAGTAATATTAACACCAGACATGCAAACGGAGAAGAACAAGCTTTGATGTTGAAAGATGACAGATCTGTTAATTGTATATCACAAACACAAAATACTGCAAATGCTATTATAATAACTCTGTCATGATGTTTGCACACAAATGAACATAAGTGGGTAAAAGACAAAAGTTTCCATGTTGTCTGTAGCTTTACAATTAACTTCTTTAAAACAGGTCCATCAATAATTAGTTTTTAACTCTAAGTTTGCTTTTCTCAGTCCTGCTTACTGTTAGCATATCATAGCATAGCAGCCAGAGACGATTTATCAATCTACTGCAAAGTCTTTCTTTTCATTACAAAAAAAAAATCCTATCCGTATTACCATAAACCTGGGAGCATATGAGTCTTTTGTAAAACACACTGATACATCATTTTTGTTATTTAGGTACAAAGAATTATAATACAAACAGATTATCACATAAAGTGAATACTGTTTCTACAGATCGCATGAGGAGAACTTAAAATTAGTGAAATTGTTATGTACTTCTTTTTAAAGGTAATTGTGACAAAATTAAAGGCTAATGCTTTATTGTAGACAATAGCTTTGAAAAAGGCTCATAGAATTATCATCCAAATTACTTCGTTTTATTTGTAATATGGATAATGTAAGAATTTCTCCCCATATGGACAAGATTATATGTCTTATATCTGTACATCTTGCAGACTTTCTAAATCTCTGTATGTATCGTTACCTTCTCATCTACCGGTCCTTTTTACAGGAACTGTCTCTCACTCTCTTTGTCTTTCTCTCTCTTTTCCTCTTGTCTTCTTTTGCCTCCTCTCTCTCTCCCTGGCTGTCTCCAGCATTATGCTAACACATTTAAAAGCAGGCTCCTGCTGTGCAGAGTAATCCTTCAGTGAAGCTCTGCTCCCTTAATGTGACTGCAGGGCCTGAGATTTCCCCCAAAACAGATCTATTTCTGGCATGACACCAGCCCCAAGGTTAAACCAGGGTCACACACTTGCCACACACACACACACACACTGGCAATTACATGCAGGGGTGTAGTGACACTCAACAACTCTATATGCACAAAAAGTACATTTTCAGTGTCTTGGTTAGTTAAATCAAGATTTGTATCAGTAGTGGCATTTCAAAATCTGTTTGATTACTGCATTTGTATGTAAATTGATAGACTTGCATACTGTTGAATTGTAAACTAACACCATTCATGACATGCAAACTGTCATGAAACTGTATACACATTCATATGCAGATGCCTAGCTGAATACTCTAAGCATTGTTAAATCAGTCATGATTTATGTTGGACAATTGTCCAACATTGATATTAGACTGAAACTGTTTAGTATATTAATTCAATTGCTCTCTCCTTTCTTTTCTTTATTTTATCTTTCTTTCTTTATTTCTTTATTTTCTTAGAAACAAATCTATTAACTATTTTGTTTCTTTAGATATAAAACACACACACACACAAAAGAAAACAAAGTTGTTGGACTCATGACACTTAATCATATAGCATTAAAGTTCTAATAAAATGACGTTATATAACTATCTCCAAAAAAATTTCAGCTTTTATTGAAAATGAAAATATATTTGTCACCATCCAGAGAGCCAAAATGAAGTTATGGAGGTGGAAAAGTACCAGCAGACAACCTCAGGCACTGTTGTGTTATTATTTTTGTATTTTCACAGGATTTGGTGTCAAAAACAGCACCAGTCTGATCCTTTAACCTCAAAAAACAGTCAGATTCATATGATCATGTGAAAACATGTAGTTTGGAGCCCTCGGGAGTTAGTGTGTGTACGTCTGTATCATCTCCTGTGAGATGTTGAGTGAACTAAAGAATGAGGGACTTATTGACCTCTTTTGCTGTCACTGGTTTTTCCCTCCCGTTGACTTAAAGAGGCTCTGAAAGCCTCTTCAGGAACATTGGATGATCATCCTCTTTAACAAAGAAACCCTGATTCCAAGCTGTAGACAAGGGAAATGGCAGCACCCCGCAGAGCTTTTCTATCAGTTTTTATTTATTGACCAAATTGGATATTTCTCTTTGCTTTTACAGCTGATTGTGTCAGAAAAACTCCTCTGAATCTGAACACTGAAAATTTCCTTATTCAATTTGGACTTATTTGGGGCACTTTTCCACAGTCAAGCCAGAGCGTCTTAAAAAATGGATCACTGCATCTTTCTGATTCAGACAAAGAAATATATTTCAAGTTACCCAGTGTTCCTTCTTTGCAGAAAAAGTCACCTTTTTTTGGAGCATTAAGCCACCGTTTGTAATCCAGAAATTAGAAAATTGTGTCCTTGCACCTGCAGACTGAATTAGCAGTATTTAAATTCGTGCTTGCTCAGTACCTTTGTATGCCTTCATTCGCACACAACCATGTGTGTAATTGTGTTTGAATGAATGTCTATTGGGCTTTTTATGTCGACATTATATGAGATGGAGTGTACGTTTGCACAGTGCAGCCGCTCTTTACATTCGCTGTCTGTGCCTCCTGTTGAGGCTCAGTGTGCAATTTTAAATCAAAGCTAAGCAGGTGTCACTCTTTCTACAGACAGATGGGAGACCTCATGCTGAAACCAGAATCCACTCTCATCTCTTTCTCCTTCACACTCTCTGATCTCTCTCTGTTTGCCTCCCTCTCATTTTTTATCCTTGCATCAGTACAAGCTAGCTTTTTACTCATTTGCCTTTTACTATGACAATGCCATATCAATCAAATCAAATGGGGTTTCCCAAACCTGAAAAAAGCTAAAAAATTGCATAAAGCAATCCACTTTTTTCAATAAATGTCCACTTAAGTAAAGGCTGCAGTCAAACTGTAGTGCAGTTTATGCGCATTGAGTACTAAAGCATCTCTTCACATGCCTGATGTTAAGCTAAGCACAACAAGATGAAATGTAAAAATGAATTATATTTGCATACAAATGATTTCATGTGAAGCACATTGAAGCCATTTCACATAATTGATCAAATTTACTTTGCTTACCTTAAAATGCCTTGCTACTGACCACTGGAGAATTACATGAGAATAACGTGCTCACCTGGGTTTTATTCGGACACAACGAAAGATGAATCAGATCCTCAGTAAAATTGTGCATCCAGCAGGCAACAACATAAAATCCTACACTTATTCTTAACTCCTGAGGGAAACATTGTGGAACCAAGCTCCCAAACACTCCATTTTATTTGCCTGCTAGTCACTAACTGTGTTGTCTGCCTTTTGAAGCTTGGCAGGTACTATAGTGGTCAGCAGGCAGTTTCTAGTGGAAACAAGGTCAATAAGAGGACTCTTTAATCAAAACAATGAGCTAAAAGACACTAATATGTTCTGTGGAGATAATGCAAACTGCAGAGTTGTGCCATAATTCCTTGTAGGTTTGAAATCTTTCCTATTCCATGTGGTCATTTTACCCATTTTTTGCCATTGCTGGTACAACATATAATAATAAATATGATGAATATTGTACAATATTGATTTGTGCAATTTAAATTAACTTTAGAGAGCCACTGACAGCTTAATGTACTACAGTTTAAAGAATCAAAAGTACTTAGTATTATGTAAAATGGCCTCTTTCAGAATGTTATGCTAGTAATTATCAGGATAGCTTTAGTAAGCAGCACCAACCACGATGTTGCAGTTAGCTGAGGTGGAGCCGCATTCATCCGTTGAGTTGTGCACTTTAGGTCTAAAAATTTTTCTTTAGGAGAAGTATCAGAACACAAATACCTTGGGAGAAGCACACTGTTTGCATGAGTGTAATTATCAGTGCCAGCATCGTTTCATAGCAGGCTACACGGCTGCACTTTGACCAAGTTTTCTGCAAACATCATTAATCAGAAAAAACAGTGATAAAGTGTCCAAGCAGGCCAGCAGGGTTGAGATGACTGCTGACTATTGAACCTGGGCTTGAACCTAAAACAGTCTCTCTCAGTCAGTTAGTATCTCCCTCTCAATATTTCTCTGCACTGGTCTCTCCTTCTCTTAATCTTCATCCCCTTATATACTATAAATCTTGTCCTCTCTGCATTTTTTTTCATTCAGTTGGATACCTTGCAATTTGTAATGCTGAAGCTGTGTTAGCCAATTACCTTCCTCTCTTTTCTCTGTTTTAAATTCTATACACCCCTTTCTTTTTCTCTATGGGTCCATTGTGTATCTCATATGCAGCCTGTGTTATCATTCCCTTGTCTTTAACGTTGTCCTCTGATCTTCATTTCTCCAACTGTAAAACTGTCTCCCTTACTCACTTATTCAGGCACATCCCGCTCACATTTTGTGTGTCTTCCTCCTGGTAATTTTTCTTTCTCTTGTCGATATGTCTCACTCTCTCTCTCCAAGCACTGTCTCCCCTCTCTCCCTGATGAGGCCAGCCCCTCCATGGTGATGAGACCGACAGAGGGTGATTAAAGTGGATTCTCATCTGGTGGGAAAACTGACCTCAATCAGAACTATTCTACCAAGAGGACGCTCCCCTCCTCTCTGTTTCCCACCATCCATCCCTCCTACTCAGTATATTCCTGACTCTCATCCACGATCCTTTATTCTCCCTGACCTGCTCCCTCATCATGTCAGTGCTCTCCATCTCTCATCTCCCATCTCTCGCTTTCTACTCTCATTTCTCATCTTCGCCCATCCACTCTCAGTGATCACTCTCGATTTGTCATCATCGGCTGTATTGTTCTGTGATGGCAATCTGTCCTGCCGGGGAACTTTGAAATTTTGCTATCATCAGCTGTGCGCAAGTAACCTTATATTTACAAAGAAGTCACTTTTTAGGAAATTTGGAGTGTTCAAAGTTCTGGATTTCTTACTTTTTGAAAAAAAAAAAAAAAATCAAATATGTAGTTGTATGAACTTGAAATAATTTAATTGAATGGGACTTTTTTGTACTATTAGAAACAATTTTGGCTTAGAATGGAAGTTCAACATTGTTACCTTCAACCCGTCAGACGGGAAAAAGTAATGCAATGACATAAACTAAATATGAAACAGAAAACATGTCCTTCATCCTAATTTATTTTAAACTGCATTACATTTTAATTTCCTGTTTAGTAACATGAATGTAGTTACAATTAATGGTTAAGAGGACTTTTCTCCAAACACTATTATGTGTATGTATTAAAACTTAAAAAAAATAAAAAATAAAATAAAACTTTAGTTTATTGTTACAGGTGTGCCTGTACACACATTAACTATACACTATACAACAGCGGCTTTAATATTTAGCTACATTTTATGTTTTCTTGAGCTGATCCCAAGACAAGAACAATATTTGCATGACATACAGTTTCATTCATTTCTATCTTACAATGTTCTTTCTTTCTCTCACTCAATATTATGAGTCTTTTTAAGCATATTGAGTTTTTAAACTAAGGTGAAAATCATCATTCTTATGTTGATTGTCTCTGCTGAAGTAAATGTTGACAGATACTGATCAGTGTTCATTCCTACCTGTTAATTATCTATAAATGTACCACTGGTTTTGATCCTTATAAGTGTGTATGTTGTGTATGTGGACTGAAGACATCAATCCCAGACTCACTTTTCAAATGTCAGTCAGGCATAATGTGTGTTGTCATGGCAACATTTATCTACAAACTAAATAAAACAGTTTCCCATTTGAGCTTTTCAATTACTGCCATGCATCATGGCTGTCAGCCTCTGCCACATTCTTGGACTCACGCTGAAAATGCAACATGTATTTTCCCCCCTCAAACATTCATTAGTCTGAAACCCACACAAGTGTGTGTGAAGTGTGTGAATGAATCATGCATGTGTCATTTTCTAGGGGGCGATTGTAATCTACAGTAAAGCTAGAGGTGGATGCTTCAGTCCCCTTGTTTTTATTGTGGCGCTGTAAATATATATATAAAAAAAAAAGAAGAGGAAGAGTGCAAACCAAAATAAACAGAGATATCACCGCCCTCTATGTGGACATAATGAACAGGGATTATTCGTTTGTTTTTTGGTTGGCTTTTTTCTTGTCCCCATTTTATCAGCTGACAGCTACAGGGAGCAGCTGTCATATGTTCTCTCTCATATTCAGATGAGAGCGAGCTAAGTCACAAAAATTACATTTTTGAATTAAGGGCATTCAATTTGACCCTACAAATATTTTGTATATAATTAGTGGATGGATTTGATGTAGCTTTATAACAACACCACCGGGCGAGTATGATTCGAATCTTCAACTTGCCAGTGAATCTGTGTGCGAGGTGATTTGTGACATTATGCATATGATCAGGAGTATTAAATTACTTGGCCACCAGAGGCATTTGACTGGCTCTGCTGAACCGGAAGTGATGCAATCACACTGGCCCCATTTCCAGTGATATTTAAATCCTTTTCTGCGTGGATGGTCTGGCCAATTGGCAAATCGTTCTTCCTCCATGCCTGCCCTGTTTTTTGATTTGATTTGTAAGGAATGTTTGTGCAAATGTGTAAGTGCGGGGGTGTGCTGTTGTGCTTTTTGATGTGATTTGTGGAGATGTGAGCGTGTGGCCATCTTTTGGTGCTTAATCCACAATCTGCCGTTTGTCAGAATGTTTTTTTTTTCCGATGTTCAATCCAACAACAACAACAACAACAAAAATTAAATAAAAATGTTCAGTTTTCTTTTACTCATAAGTAGCCTGGTATTAATATCCTGCAGGAGGCCCAACATGGAAACATCCGATCCATTATTTTGTCCATGTGGCTTCAATTGCCATTTGTGTGTGATGAGTACAAAGTATTTTTTAAGCAAGAAGAAAAAGCAGCAAATTATATGAGTATATTAATATTTCTCTTATAAAATTCAGAATTGTGTTAATCATCTGACACTACTTGCTAAATAAAACAAGGTCATAGAGAATGTTTTCTGTCTTTACACAAAACAGCAATGAATTAGCTTCATGCCGAATTCCTTTATAATCTGAGTGCTAATCAGAATTTTGTTCAGTTTAGATATTCTTTTTCCTTTCATTTTTTTCCTTGTAATTCATTTGAGGGAAATTATGTTTCAGAGTGATGGCTGTGACGATTATGATGATGATGGTGATTGTCATAATTATGATCTCTATGCCACCTGAAGGGGTAGCAGGAACGTCGACAGATGTGTTTTACTGGCTTTTAATAATTATAGTCGTACACTCTAAAATAAAATGACTGTCTACAGTTCTTGACAGATTTATGTGTTTTTTTTCCCCTTTTTTTTGGTCTTGCCTTTTTGATGCAGATTTGAAAGAAAAGCAGTTGTCATCTGTATCAATGTCACACCTTCAGACGTTTGCCTTAAAAGATCCGTCAAATGGTTCACTGTCATGTTTTAAATTAACTATGTCTGATGCATATTTCCTCTGCTTGGTTTGTCTTTGTCGCTCTTTGTTTATACAGTCAATCATATCATGCGTGTTGCAGTGAACTATGTAGTAAGTAAGTAGATTTACTGAAGTACTGAAATTAAACACTGATACAGATACTTTAACTTGCTTTTTTACATTAATTTTATACATTTATTTAAATTATATTTAATTTTCATGTATTTATTAAATTAGCTCATCCTTAAACACCTGTAAGTTTCTGCTCATGTGATAGGCTTCAGTAGTAATACTTGAATAAAATGATATTTATGCATATAACTCTGAAGAGTATGTTTAATCAGTAATTTTGCTTTTGATACTTTAAGTACCTTCTGCTTATCCACAAAGTTTAATCTTCATTGTTAAACTCTTACTTGTAACAAAGTTTTCTAGTTATTCTGCTTCTTTCACTCCGGTTAGTATTTATTCCAGTACAATGGTGTTGTGTTGGGGTTTAATATCAATAATTTATGTGTAATCCTATGATAAACTTCCTGCTAGCAGCCAGCCCATTAATCTCAATGTAATGTAATTAGCCTCAAATCAAGAAGTGGAGCAGCAAGAGTGCAAACCAAAGCTAATGCAGGTGTTGTAATAAGTCATCAACTCAACATTCTGCACAGGATCTCTACAAGTGTAAATTTTTAACAAAGGAGAAAAATTGCATTTCAGACAGGCATTTTTGTATAACACTGGAGGAGGTAGAGGCAAAAAAGATTCTGTTTACTTCAAGGGCATACTGACAAATAAGGATGAAATGAAAGGATGGAATGACAATGCCAAGAAATGGCAGATGTGAATCAGCAGAGGGAGTGCACAATACTGAATACGTTAACAATTTTATAGAAGATTTCTGAGAATAGATTATATTTTCTTTTTTTTTGCCTATGGCTCCTTTTGCACCCCGAGATGCAGGATGAGGAATAATTTCACTGTGAATTGCCTCTACGGAGGTCTTTTATTTATTTTTTCTTTACCATCCTATGATTTAGCTTTTTTTTTTATCATTTTATTCTTGGTCTAGGTCAGAACTTACTGAATGAAAATGAAAATCTCCCAAAAATCAATTAATAACTTCTTTCCATGCAGAGCAGAAGCTTTAATTAGAAAGAAGTTGGCCCTCAGTAAGAAGATATATAGGACTTGCTGGTGTGCACGACTGCTCTGCATGAGCTGCAAATTAGTGAAGGTGAAGGAAAACTTGCATGGCTAAAGCGTGATGTCAAACAAGGGAAATGACTCGTGAAAAACAGTTACGTTTCTGTGTCACTGAGCATGTGTTTGTGAAAGTGTGGTCATGTGTCTACAGAGTCCCCCCCCCATCTTTATTCAAGAATAATGTCCTTGAATTTGAGAGCATGATTTATTGATTTCATATTCAGATTTTGTTTGACTTTTCTTTTGCACTGGTTTCAAAAAAGCTCCTGCTTGCATGCAGATCTGATCTGCTTCTGCTCAATCTGCCATGCTTACACACAGATAGTTAATGCTTGCTTGCACAGATTTTAGGATGCGCAGTGGTAATGATTATTACTGTCTTTTCACAGCCAAAAGTTTCTGGGTTTCAATCTGGCCTGAAGTCTGTCTAAGGGTTCACTCTGGATGCTTTGGCTTCCTCCCACAGTCCAAAGACACACAGGTTAGGTTTACTGATGACTCTAAGTTGTCTGTTGGTATTAATGTGCATGTGACTTATTGTTGGTCTCTATGTGTTAGCCTCACGATTAGCTGGCAACCTATCCAGGTTCTGCCTCGCTGCTCACTCAACTCCAGGACCCTGCAAAGGATAAGTACTTACAGATAATGCACATATGGATGGATAGATGGATAGGTGGATGGATGGACTCTTCAGCTTCAGCCTTTCTACTTACCGTTGGCTCAGTCTGTGCACTTGTTAAACTTTCACTTTTGAATTGCACTTGAATTTTTTTCTCTGATCACAGATTTGTATGTGCAACAAGCCTGTCAAAATTACCGCAAAGAATCAAATGACAGATAGCAGCCAATGAAGTGTTCCCTGCCATGTTGCAGGTTTGTTCGTTTGGTTTCTTAGAGCAGGCAATACCTGTTTAACCCCAGTGCCCGGAGAGAGGCTGAAATTCTTGTGCAGGAGATCTGTGAAAGCAAACATTATATCTCATACATGCATAAAAGTTTGAGCAGAAACAGAACAAATCTAAGGGCAAGCAGGCGCTTTTTCAGGGTGTAAGGGAAAACATTATAAAATCCGACAGTGAAATCAATGAGTCCTGCACTGAATTGAAGAACCCCATTCTTATGATGCTATTTTGACTGTCCACACAGTGCCCACAAACTTACAGGATGACTGTACATGGTGTGTGTGTGTGTGTGTGTATATGTGTGTGTGCGTGTGTGTGTGTGTGTGTTTGTCTTGAAGAGTATATGAGTGGAAATGAATAGAGAAAAGTGAGAAAAGAACTCCTATGTTTGACATTTGCATGATTCATCCATGCTGTATATATGAATGCGAAATAGAGCTGTTAGGTGTCAGCTGCTGAGTGAACAGAGAGGAGGAAGTTGACTTATTAAGAATGAGTTTCTCTTTTCTTCAAAATAAGGGCTTTGGATTGTAGATTTAATGTATGGGGCAACTTATAGACATTTCAACCACACAACTGTTACATAAGCCTGAACATGCACAGAGCTGATAATTACCCGATGCTATCATCACATCTTCAACTAGTCCAAGGTTTCTCAAAGTTCTCATTAAGGCCACATGCAGCAGCTGCACATCAACAACACAGTGAGTGTTCGTGCATGCAAACCCAACACACACATACACACACATCCCATCACATCTGACAGTCTTTGAAGTTGTCAAAGTGTTTTCCCTCTCTCTCTCATGATGTTTTATCTTTTTGTTTCCCCCTTCATCTGTGACACACTTGTATCTGTCAGTCACCCCAGTAACAAAGACACATTGTTACTGCTGCTCATTTAAAAGCATGTCGTCTGGTAAGACGGGTTCTCTTTCAGAAAATCAGAGAAAAACACATTGATCTATGGACAATGAGATATAAAGGAGACTCTCTGTGAAAAGTTCTGGGAAACATTATTTCACTGTGTATCTATGTATGAAAAAAACTTTTTTTTTTTAATATAACTTAAAATAACTCTGACATCATGTGAAGATCATGCTTGCAGGAGGATGATTCCTGAACACTGGATGTCAGCTTTGACTCACACATATTTGACTCCTGTACTGAAATATATATGTTACAGTTTAAAACATCTTTTCACAAAACATTGGACAAACGTAATTCTTTTTACATAAAAAACAATTTTTGGATCTCTATTTTATCCCGATTTATCACTGTATTTTCTATGTGTCTATATATACATTAACATAAAATGTATGGCAGAGGTTTATGTATAAGTCCTTTTTTTATGAATACTAATTTTCCCTTTTCATGATTTTTGTTGTTTTTGAGACCACTCTCTTACTTTCTACAACTGACTTAAACCGTTTTCATCTTAACATTCATTAATTTTGACCTTTATGCTAATTCCTACATGAAGAAAAAACATTTTTTTTCTTTAAGTTTAGGCAAACACATCCAAAAAATAAATCGCTGTGAAATTGTCTTAATTACAAAGAAAAGCCAGATTTGAATGCCCCATTGTGTTGTCTGTCAATGTAGTAAGCAGCCATAACAAATTTTTTATTTGACAGAAAATTTACAAGAACAAATTCTAATTATGAGTTCAGAGGGCATTTATGATTAAATCTGTCTTTAGCAAGATCAGATATGTAGTATTGTTATGTGTTGGGATGTGGAAGGACGGATAAAAAACTTTGATTCAGTGTTTTCTGTTTTAGTCAATTCTTTTCTTAAGGCAGCATTATGACTTCAGAATAAAACCAGGACGACTTGTCTGGTTAGATCACTGCATCAATTAGTTCTGCTTGCACCCGTGGGTGGTTTGCTTTGTTTTGGAATTCAAAAAAGAGAAAATTTTCTCGACAAAATCACATATTACCTGAAGAAAGAGGCTGGAATGAATCATCACAAGTATAAACTTTTTAGACACTATCACAGATTCACACAGAGACACACAGCTTCATCCACCATCCAGCGGTAACCCTTCCCTGAACATCGCCGCCTGTGGAGTGGTGATTACGGTGAAAATCAATTTAAGGTGCCCATGGCTAAATTGATATCATTACATTTACTGCAGGTTGAATAATGGATGACTGTATCTTTATATGGGGAAGTAATGGGACAAGACAAAGCGCAGGTAGACGGCTCGCCGCAGGTGAGAGCCATAATTAGTGTCTAGTTCTTGCCACACCCACATAAATACACACACACACACACACAACCATGCACATAGAGATATGTGTGCAGATATATGTGCAACTGTGGGACCACGCAGGTACCCACTCATACTGAAAAATGGCATTTTAAGCTGCGTTTAATAATTCCACTTTAGTCATTGTTCCTCTGTTGGTGACTGACGTGCAGCAGGGAAATTAATCACAGAATCTTGAACCTCTTGAACTAAATCATTTACAGTTACCGAAAGCAGATTTCTTGAGATGTTGCATGTGTTTCTTTCACTGGTCATTAGTTCTTGCTGTTTGTTATTTCATAAACACCTGTTCACTCAATTTGCACAGCAGTTGGTTTCCAACTGATGCTTCTGTGCGGTGAAAAAGGGGTCGGAACGATTTCAAAAAATCGCTCACTCTGCAGGTAATAAGTTGTGGACACAAATTAGGTAAACATCTCACTTCTACCGTCCACAATTTTTTAATGAATAATGTGACAAAAATGACAATGGAAACAATGAGCCCTGTCCACCAAAAGAAGAAGATTGTAGAATGTATTCGAATATATTAAGGATGTTTGGATTTTTTTGAAAAGAAAAATAATTCAATTCAGGCTGTAATTTGCAACAAAAACACATTTATTAGAAATGATCATTAATAAGTGCTAGAATACATTAAGAGGGTTTCAGGTTCAAAAAACAATGCATTTACTTTACATCATAATTTATGGCATATTATCATTATGTACAGGTAGATTAATTATTTGAAAGCATAGCACAAAAAATCACACTCTGTTGATCAAGCGGTGGTACTCCATGTTAAAGTGAACTTTGTGTTCACTTTAACGGAGGCTGCGGAGGCATCTAAAGTCAGCTCCTGTGGAAACAAGAAGAAAAATATATGTAATTTATTTGGTTGTGTACCTTCTTCATTGTAAAACAAGACATGGCCAGTATTTCATTAAATATTGTTTTGCACAAATACGACATCCCACCTATACAAGATGCAGAGTTTGTTTCTTTAACTGGTGTCAAAATAAAAAATGATGTCTAATTTTATATATTATTCCCTTTCAGTGGTACAATAACTGTCAGCCTGCTGATTACTGGATTCCTCTTTTATATTGTGTGTATTTTCCCTGGCTACTTTTTATATATCAGCTCAAAAATATATCGAAAGTTATGGCTTTTTTTAACCTCCCCTTTCACATCACTTTTCTTCTGTTATCTGTTGTAAAGACTATTTGAAAATTCTGTAAAACAAATAAAACCAGTACACCTTTCCCTTCCAAGCACGCAGGAGAACCCAAAGAGCCAGTGTTTGCTTTTCCAGCTGATGATACATGAAAACGCACGTATGAATATTAAATTTAATTCCTGCAATATTCTACAAATAGATCCATATAAATCCCACACTCTGGATCTTTAAGTCTACCGAAAACGTGAATGAACATTGTGTATTCCTCTAGTTCTGCACTGTGCCTTCTATTCATTCAAAGAAAAATAATCCTATTTTATTCATGCCATATAAACAGCATGGGTCCCCAGAAAAGTTAAACAAGCCTGGGTTTATACATGCGATGAGAAATTGTATATGACAGTATAAAAAGGCCTACATAGATTTAGAATAAAAAGACAGAAATCGCTTTCCCACCTCATGGTATTTAAATGACACAGTGCCAGCTGCTTACTGCTTCCTTCAAGTTGTTACCCTATCACACAATACTTAAGGAGATGAATGGATTGTCTCACACTGAAAAACCACTTATTACCATGTGCACACTGTGTCATCCTCATTCTCTCTCTCTCCCTCCTCTCTGCCCTTCTTCTCTCCCTTCACCCATCTTTCATTCTGCCCGTTTTATCTCTTTCACCTCTCTGTTTCTCTCTCCATCTGTTTTCTGTGATGCATATACTCTCTCTCCACTGCTCTCTGTCCTTCCTTCCCTCCTTTCCAAAGATGGACTGTCTTTCTGTCTTTTCATTATTCTCTCCCCATCCTCGCATCACCAACACTCACACACACACTCACACACACACACACACTCTAAAAATCCCTCTGTCATTCTGACTTTCTTCATCTGCAATTCTTGCCATCTCTTCTTGCTTCTCCCTGTCTGTCTTCTCCAAGAACAGTATAAATCAAAAGCTTCCGGGCTTTCTCACCTACGATTATTTATGGAGCTGCTGTAGCTATCATTTTTTATGCTCCTGATAAGTGCACTGAGTACAGTACACAACCTCGACAGGAATATTTTATCACGGGCTAAATGAGGAGAGGGGGAAAAGACACGCTATCTTCTTCAACTTGGCCTCGTCTTTTCTTTTCCTTCGGTTTCACACTCTTGTAGTGGTAAACCTCCAAATCACCTGTGCTCCACCTTGAACACAAGTTTCACTGTAATATTGCTCTTTATCCTCCTAAAACTCTTCGTCCACAATCTACATCCTTCTCATTCCCAGAAATGATGATCTATATGATCTAAACTCTTCTTTTTTACACTAAATTTGCATTTTTTTTACATTTTAGGAGTCTTACACCTTCCCTCTCTGCAATTACACGAGTGATTAAAGCTGAAGCCCTGTTGTGATGTCCTTGTGCAAAAAAAACCCTTTGGCTTTACCAGAATGAAGTAGCTGACCTTGACCCTTTACAGAAGACAACAGATGAGATTAACACAAGAATACTATTTCCTCTTTGTTTCCTTAAAATGCTAGTGTCGTTTGTTCTGAAGGGCCGCTGAAGGAGAGAGAAACTGCGATGCTGCAAGCCATCCTGAACAAATAAATCCCTATGTTTCACATGCTGTTAACAGGCCATATGTCTTGGCTTTGGTTACAGAAGTTCTCCATCACATCATCACATTGTTTTCCGCTCAACCACTGGAGCAGATGATGGAGGGAGCGAGAGGAAGAAGTGACAGTTATTTTACATCAGCGGCTTTAAAACCACAGTCCTCAGTCGAGTCTTCTGCTCTGTGTTCATTACAAAACAAGAGTGTCGGGGGAGGGGGGGGGGTGTGTGCAGAGTTGATTACAGCTATTAGATGACAAAGTGCGGCACAGCAGGGGTTGAGTTTTGAACCTGTATTTTTTGTTGTTGTTGTCGTTGTAGTGACAGTTTTTGACTGGCAGGTAAATATTCAGTCGACTTGAAGGCTGGGGTGTGTTTATGAAACAAATGTGCGCATGCAATGATGAAATAGGTTTACTGAGGTATGATATAAATGCACAAAGTGAAGTATTAGATGCACTGACACTGATTGTATGCATGCCAGACAGTGATTAATATTTTGTGGTTATTAGAGCAGAAATTTAGCTGAGTGCATTTTTTGATGCTTGTATGCACATTAGCCTGTATTCTTCTCTCATCGTCAAGGTTTTCTATCTCTAAAAGCAGATAACTCCTACTGTTTTTGCTTTTAGTGATCAGTCAGTAAGATTTTTATAGAGTAAGCTTTTACTGAAAAACAACACCTACAGTTGATTGTAAGTAAACGCTGCAAGGCTATTTACTATGAATTGGAAAATAGAAGAAATCATCAGTTTTCTGACTGTTCTCCTTTGCTTTAAGGATGCACTATGTTGAATTGAATACATAGTCTAAACATCACATTATCTTATTTCTGTCTGCAACTATATGTACAAAAATAAAAGCATTTTGCTAAAACTAGTATTTCGCTGATGGCAAAAGATTCCTTTTTTTTAATTTCCTGTCCAGCTGTTCGCTGAATTGTGTTTATTATTATCACAATGGTAGAAAGCATCAACGACACAGAATTCACAGCTTACTTAAATGCTTGATATAACCTGCACTGCTTTACCAGTAGCTTTAATGTAATGTAACTGTAACTTTTCTGACCTGGCTGCTTGTGTTGTGCTGCGGGGTCAGATTATACGTCATTCCGCCACTGGTCAGGCTCGCAGTCGAGATGGTTTCAGTTCCTGCACCCCAAACCCTCACCACACCAAGGGTCAGCTGGTCAGCAGGGGCCAGGCCGTCCTCGTGGATCTCATTGGTCAGCTTGTTCTGAAGGTGATAGTGTGGTAGACGAGAGGGTGGGATGAAGAGACAATGAGATTTATTGGTCAGAAAAAGTACAATGCAAATACAAAAAATTAAATATATAATTTACTTGATTAATTTTAGTTATGTATCTTTCGGTCTGGGCTTTCCGCTCCGTACCGTGGGAGATTTAATGGTTGAGTATCTTTCTCCATATCATTAGTTTTATACCACTGTATTATAAATTATGCTTTATGCTTTAAATTTAGCAGCCCTTTAAAAATTGAGAAAGACTTAAATGTCCTTGCCTCGAAGAAATAGACTCACTCTGATCCAACACTCATATAAAGCTGCAAGAACACATACACATGCATATACACACACACACAAACAAACACACACACATCTACATTCAGATAGCCATCCAAAATGGCATACGATCTGCTAATCTGCCAGGCAGCACTGGCCTCATTGCCCAACTTATCCTCATCTTCTCACATCTGCCCGTTCACACATACACCCACACATTAGTGCACACTCACGCACACACACGCAAACACATGCACACCAACAAATACATACAAACACAAACACACACACACACACACACACACACACACACAGCCTCTTTTTCTTGCTCTCTCCCCCTTTGGCTGTCAGACAGTGTGGCTGTTTTATCGCTGTGTGAAATTGCTTTGGAATGAGCCTGATGGTAGGCAGAGGACAGCCACAGATGTTTGGCCATAGCCGCTGTATCTGGGTATGTGTGTGCTGTAGATGTGTGCACATTAGAATGTGCGTGTGTGTTATGTTTGTGATTAAAACGTGTACTCATTGATATGTGTCTGTGTGTGTGACTGTGTGCCTTTGCTTGGCTAAGAAGCAAATAGGGCTGGGTTAGTCCCATTAGTCCCAGTGATTAGGGGAGTGTCTGTTCATGTCCGATTCAAAATGTGACCAAGCAGTGGCCTGGTAAACACTCACTTCTCCTTTAACTTGGCCATTAGACTTAATGCACATACAGATTATACTTTGAGAGGTTTTTTTTGCACATGTGCAATGTCAGCAGAGGTGCAAACAATGGCACACTTTTATGTTTGCTGTCTTTGTCTTTATATATTTAATCTTTTTAACTGACTGGTAATGCCATGTTTCAAGGTCGTTGGGGTGATGCAGCTGAAATTGTACTGATGGGTTTGCACAGTGCAATTTTGAAGTCACTTTGGCATTGCACCCATGAATTGCATCCTAATCGCTGCAGCTCTTATGAATTCAAACACATACTCCCTTGGCCCTTGACATATCTATACTGACCAAGTAAATGTGTTTTTATTCATTCCGAATTGGTATTCATCAGATTAGAAACTGTAGATAAAACATGATTCATTGTTGCTGTGTGGTGAATGAGGGTAGTAAATATTCCATCCAAGCACCTGTGTATTACAATTTTTGCAAAAACTTATTGATCTGACCAGAATAGAGTCTGTGCTGATTACAGCGAAGCTGTATTTTTACACCCGTTTGAGTCTGTAATAGGTTAAAGAGGCAAGTGCAACATATGTGTTTGTTTTTTGTTTTTTTGGTTGATTTGGAACTGGCAGTTGTGTATTTGCCAACCAAAGCCACAAATTGCTCTCTGTGCTTGTATTTGTGAACACGAGCACAAATGTAAGTGCAATTTTGTTCCAAAACGAGAACCAGAAATGCATTGTGATCTGCATAAACACGACCACAGCTGCTCCACTCTAACCACCCTTTTAGAGCCCTAAAAAAACAGATGTGTGCGCAAATGCCAAAAAAGAAAAAAGAGAAAAAAAAACCCTTTGGATCTGATCAAAATGACATAGTGGCCATTAGAGTCATTTGAGCTGCTTTACTAATGGCATGAAACTCAAAGATGCATTCGCCTTCTTAAAAATGTTAAAATTGCTACATAATTATAGTCTTAGCATGACATGCACAACACTGCTAAACTGTAAGTCCTCTTCCTCACTTTTTTCACTTGTATTAAACACTGCAAAGTCCTCATTGTTACAACTTTTAAATATTTTGCTCTAAGTTTAATTAAAGTGGATCTATTTTTAGATAATAGTATTCAATTTTTCATCATTATTTATGGCGCTTTTAAAAACACAGTTATAAAGTGCTTCACATAAAGTTTATATATATATATATATATATAAGCATTTGTACATCATTACTTGATAGAAGTACCAAAAGAAGAGTTTTTAAAGTGAGAACTTTAAAGCCAAAAAGGGGGTAAATGCTACATTTAAATCACAATCCCAGAGTTAGACATGAATTCTGTGCTAATGGTTTCCAGCAGTTAGCCTTTGACATCTGCCTCCCACAGCCCCATTGCATGTCAAAGTATGGGCTTATTCTCCGGTTTCGCTGCATTTATAACAATAATGACGATAGAGGAAAAAAAAGGAGACATGACATGTAGTTGGCCTTTGAACTCACCGATTCAGCTGAGAAGGAGGTCAGCAGATATTGTCCTTTCCCGAGTGTGTCTGAGAAGAGGAAAATAAGAACGAATTACATACAGAACAGGAAATGGAGATGGTGAGATTGGGAGTGTGACTACCTGAATGACAGACAGAGAAACAGAGGGAAGTGAATTAATGTAGAACTGTGTGAACAAGTGAGTATCACACTGATCAGGGGACTGAATTAATATTCATTGTACTGACTGGCTTGACGTGTAAATGAACACATAAAGTGGATTCCTGAGTGAGTCAAAGAGCGAAAAGCTACATTAATGAGTCAGTGCAACAGCAGCTGCACAATTAACTAAAAACTGACCAACTGAGAGACTGTGTGTTTGTATCAGTGGTGGACGTATTCGCATCTTTATAGTACTTTTCTTTAAGTAAAACACTATAAAAAATACTCTGTTACAAGTGCAGTTTACAAGTCATGCTTTGAAAATGTTGCTTGGCAAATGTATGTATGTATAATCAGGATATTACTAGGTAATAAAAGTATAAGTACTCAATGCAGAGTTAAGTCGCCTAAGACCGATATGCTATCCTAACTCTTGGGAACATAAAAGGCTTTAACATGAAAAAAAGACATGATTAACCAAATTGCTGTTCTGTCAATCAGTCAATTAATTTATCATCTCAGCCGTGTGTGTATTTTCAGAAATGTAACAAGTATAATGTATAATGGAAAAGGTTCAGTATTTTCCTCTGAACTGCAGTCAGGTAGAAGAAGAAAGTGGCATAATGAAGTAAAATGAAAGTACAAGTTACACAGTATTATTTTACCATATAAAAGGTTTGTCAAATGAGCATATAATAGAAGTGCGCATACCAGTGGTTAAATGAATGAGGAAACGACCGATGAGTGACTAATGCATGGATGAGTCAGTCTGACTGACAGCGGAGTGAACGGCGAAACCCTCTAAAGTGAATCTCAAACATGCAGAACTCGGGGAAAGCAGATAATACAGGTGAGCAGGCACCAGAGCGAGAGGCAAAGCAAACAAGAAAGACATGGGGAGGCTACACTGCAGACAGACAGACAGGGAGACACAGAAGAGAGGAGCGAGCGAGCAGATAAAAGAGGAGTGATGGAGAGCATATCTCCAGGCAGCGACATGGGGAATTACTGTAATAGTTTCTGTCACTCCCCTTCTCTGTCATCCCTCGTTCTCTCTCTATCTCCCCCTCTCTTCTTTGTCCCAACACAAACACGCCTTTCACAGAGGAGTGCATCTTCTCACAGAAGCACTTCAGACACTGAATCTGTTCATGTATCAATGTGTGTGTGTGTGTGTGTGAGAAAGTACAGAGAGACTATGTTTCAGTTATCTGTATGTGTCCCTCTGATAAAATCATTAAACAAATTCATGTTCAGTGAAAACAACTCCATCTGCTTTCTGTTATTAGCTTTTTTTTATTTTGTTAATTGAAAGAGGTGAACTCTATTTATGAAGTACTTCTATAGGATGTGTGCTGTGTGTGTGTTTAAATCACATTATAATTGGTATTATTCTTTAGTTATGTTTATATGTGCTTCTGGCATTTTTAGTAATATACTGTCAACAAAATGAGAATCTCAGAAAATAAGTAATTTCAGATGTTTGAAGTTTGCTTTATTTTCCTCTAGAAAGTGTTCTGGATATGTTTGCAATCAACAAGACTATGGGCATGCATGTGTTTCCCTAAAGCTGCACTTAGGCAAAGTGCTGATTCAATTCACAAACATGCTAAAAATGAAAATGCTAACATTCTTAGATTAAGCTCAAAATTAGGCTCAAATGAGGTTGACTGAAAGGGCTGTTATTAAAGTATCAGACAAACTTTAACTTTTAGTTTAGCATCTAGAGCCACAAACCAAAGTGGACCAACAAATGACTGACATCCCCCTCCACACAGCCATGCCACCCCCACGGCCAAAAATGAATCAGCGCTCACGGTGGTTTAGCATGACAATCAGTCTACCATCTATGATTACCATCTTTCCTGCCTGAGTTTTTAATCTATTATCATCAAGATGTGAGCTCGTGCCAGCTGAAGGAAATTACATGCACTAACTCTTGAGAGGAGTGGCAACCATGAGGAATAATTTGTCCATTAATACACATGTGAAAGCATTTAATAGATGTAAAGACATGATATTCTGTGCTTTTCTGTGAGTGTGTGGGGACGTTCAACAGTGACCCTTTCGCTTACCAATTCCCTCTCCATCATCCCAGAAGAAAGATCCTTGAGCTGTGCCGCTGTCGCTCAGGGCCACGATCAGTCCTAAAGGATTTTTCCGACTGAAACAAAAGGGATACAGAGGGTTATAGCATCTTGCTAAAGGACAACATCTATTTATACCTGCTGCTGAGGTCAAAGACATTAACATTCCTGCTGGAGGCATCCACCTGATCTCCACTGCTGCGGCTGGGAAACTTATCACCCTCTACCTGTCTGTCTCTCTCATTCTCCCTGCTTCTCACTTTAACACACACTAACAACCGTGCATGACATTGATTCGGTTAAGTGCTGGTCATTTATGACAAAGTCTGAAGCACAGCAGTTGATATTAACATGAATGTTTCCCCTGCAGCACCTTATGTCTCTGCACAGGCACTGAGGCGCGAACAGACAGGAAACACACACACTTCACACTAAACACACAGGACAATGACCTGTGACTGAGTGCTCTCACCACGTGTCAGCAGTGATGTGCGTGCACTTACCTGTAATGTGTATTGTTCTCTGGTTTCTGCCAGGGGATGATGTATCCTCCTCTGATATGAAGGTTGATATGGTTCAAGGGTGTATCCATCTCGAGCTGTTTGCCACGCACTCCAATATCCTGAGCCTGGTGACAGCAGCAATAAATGCATGAAATTTAAGTACCAGAAATACTGTATATTAATAATTAAACTTTTGATT
Source organism: Ctenochaetus hawaiiensis (assembly GCA_029783645.1). Lineage (NCBI taxonomy): Eukaryota > Metazoa > Chordata > Actinopteri > Acanthuriformes > Acanthuridae > Ctenochaetus > Ctenochaetus hawaiiensis. The sequence goes on from JAPZDY010000024.1 coordinate 9,388,986, forward strand.
CATTTTATTTAACAATTCCTTAGTGGGCAATTGGCATTTGTGTGCCAGTTAATCACAAAGCATGCAGTAAAATAAGTGACGCTAATAAAGGCTACGACTGAATCCACTAATATATTACACAGCAAAAGAATTTTTGCAAACTTCTTCCTCTTCTACAGTGCTCTTCACTATGTCCTTGGTCTTTTCTCTAACAGCTTGTCCCTCTCTGTTTGCTGTGGCGACAAGTTAAATGGAGGTAACCACTCCTCTCCACCTTCTCGTGCTCAAATTTATACTGTTGTTTCTCGTGTTTGGTTTGGCTTTATGATGCTGTCAAACAGATGGGGAGTCCCCCAGCTAGAAGGAGACAGAGCGATTGGATGTTTGTTTTTGTCATCAAGGTGCTTTCTGCAGTTGTTGAGCTTCAGCGCCTTAATGATGTCATCAAAGATTTCTCTTGTGTATAATCTCATTAGATTTCTGTTGTAGTTGAGCTTTTAGTCTTTTCTTTTTGATCCTGGACATTTTTTCAGATCATTTCATCAATGTGGAATTAATGCACAAATTACTTTTACATGTCTGGAATATTACCAAAATGCCTCCACAAGTGTGCAAACACTAACAAGCAAGAGGTTATTTCTTTTAATAATAGATACAGTTATTTTTTTCTTCACTATTTACTGCCTTGTTGCACCAGAGGTGTGTTTGATTGCCTAATTGCATTTTCGTCTGCTGTATTTCTGTAATCAGGATTTCTTGTATTCCGTCTTTCTAGCTGTTATGTGGTTGTTATGAACATGGACTCACCGTGTGGTAGTCATACCAGCGTGTATTAGGAATATAGCCTTCCACCATCCTGGCACCCTGGCAAATACAAAGTCAGTTGATCAAACACGTGAGTTTAACCAAATCATTCAGGAATACAATGCAAGCTTTGTGGGGAAAAAAATACCTTAAATTATTGAATAGCTACATATGAGATACATTTATTAATGTGTGTATTTTTACCGGGTCAAGAGCAGGGGAGATAAGTAGGGCAGGTCCCCAGAGGAACTGCCTGTGGATGTCCCATGTGGCTGTTTCACCGACAAACCTGGGACACAGCAGTAAAGATGCCATTAAGCCTAATTGATAGAAATGTTACTAACGCTCTCTCTTGTGTCCTTAGCACAGACGACTGTTCAAGTACTCATTCAGAATTCAATGGTTGGAAGATACAAGCCAAGTAACCCTGCCAGACTCACCCTGCCAGCTCCTTAAATACCATCTGTGACTTTAAAAGAGTCTCTTAAAATGAATAAATATGTCTCTTTTTTTTCATGCAGTTCCACACATTCACATCTGGAAGCTGCCAAGTAAAGCTACATCTGTCTACTGATGGCCTCTAAAGAGTCTCACTGGAATTAAAACAGAAAAATGCCTTGCTCAAGGACCTCTAATTGGCAGCTGCTGTGGCAGGGAGACACTTCTTATTGATTTCCTGTCTAATTATTCAAATTAGCAAAAACTAATTTTAGAGGGTTCAGCAGATAACGTTTTGACAACTATTTGACAACCTATTTCAAAACAGACTGATGCTGAGAGCTACGTCTGAACAGGTTACAGTGCAGAAGCCACCACATTTGCTATTCTGCATACCAATGAAAAGCAATATATTTTAAATTAGGTTATCATGGCCGCAAATCAGAAGAAACGATCCATCCTGGTACCAACTAAATGATTTCATTAAGCCATTATATGTACTGCCTGAGCCATGATGATGGCAGAAAAGATAAGACCTGTGTGTGTCGTGTGTGTGTGTGTTGCGTGTTTTTTGTGCTTACTCGTGCAGGAGTGGTCTGACTACTGTGTTGCCCTTGGTGTGAGACTCATACATCAGTGTGTACAAATAGGGCAGGAGGGTGTAACGGATGTTCAGAACGTCCCGGGACATCTCTGTGAATTTGTCATCCCAGGCAACAGGGTCTTGCCTCTGATGGAAAAAGAATACAAAAGTAGGAATTATAAAGGCAGATTAACCACATAGCATGCTAATAAATTAATGAAGGACTACAGAAATTATTACGACCATTCATTTTACCTAATTTCTTACCTAAATTCTTAATTTTACCTGTACCTAACTGGCTAATTAGGCTCATGTAAGCTCTATATTGCTCTCTGCTTTCTTTATAATGTCTCCATCTCTTTCCAGGATCCTGAACATGTACCTGTTGACTACATACATACATGATATGCTGAAAAGATCATCAGTAAAACCAAATCTCTGTGGCAAATACATATCTTTAGCTTCTGATAATTGATTTTGGCCTTTGGGAAGCTAAAGATACACATGACTACTAAGACTAAGAAGCTTATGCATGTAGAAAATCCAAAGTTTGAGCCACGTGTCATGCCTGCTTATAGTTTTTATGCAAAAATTGTGCAGGTACATTTCATTCGGTGGAGGTGTTTAGTTTTTCAAGCAATGTCCTAGTTGACAGACAGGTGGGAAAAAAAAATGTTTCAAAGAAGGCATGCAAAATGTCAAGATACTTGTAAAACATCCACTGAGTGAGAGTGAGATGGTTAACTTGTAGCTACAGACACATGTTCAGTGTTTCAGTAAACAGATTCTCTGTTTTAGTAGATGTACACTTCAAAAATATCTGTTTATGGTTCATTTCTCTCACTTACAACTGAGAGACACACAGAGCCATTCAGAAAAAAAAGCCAGCAAAGTCTAAATGCATTACTTTTAGATTTGCCCGCTGTGAAATTAATGTGCATTTACACACAGCGTTTTTCTTATCTTGTCTGCAGAGTTGACTTCCTTCTATTTGGATTTCACAACGCGCTGAAAATGAATAACTTTAAATGTTACCATGCATGAAGAGAGACTGACAGCAACACTAGTTTGAAGCCTGCCAGAAAGTACTAAAATGGCCTGTGTGTATTTATGCTGATAAATGATAACTAAACTATCTGTCCCACAATATACTGACAGTAAATTCATTTTAATTGGCAACAAGCGTCCCCTTAAAAGGCAAGGACAGAAAAAGAGGACAAGGTGTTCTGTCACTCTCTAGATATGGGCCAATCTAAAAGCTGATTTCCAGGAAATATATCGAGGACATAATCAGTGTGGTCAAATACAAACACATGCACAAACACACAAAGAAACACACACACACACACACACACACACACAGAAGCACAAAGACTTAATAAGGATTATGGAGGTTTTCATCTGAAGCATGTCATCACCATATACTCCTCCCTATGATACCCTCTGTATGTGTGTGTGTGTTGTTTCGGTGTGAGCTGCATTTACATATAATGGTGCATGCATTTTTGAGGGACTTTTTTTTATTGTTGTGCAGTCAAGTGTATATTAGTGTTTATGTTTTTCCTTCTTATGTATTTATGTGTTTGTCTCTTAATGTAAGACATAAGAAAACATATTGCATTATTATCAAAATCATCAGAAAGGACCAATAATATGACATTTTCTTCCTAGCTTCAATTTAGCTGGGTCAGATTTGATAATAGTTATTAAGTGTAGCCCCGTGGTTGCTAAGTACAGGCCTAACAGCGCATTATTGAATACAGTACGTTTCTTTTATGACCTAAGAAATTTAGAGGATATAATTTGATTTTCTGCAGAATTCTAAAAGGTTTTATTCATAAGGAAATGCAGGAGTTCCTACCTGACTTCCTTTTTAGCTACTGTTCTTTTGCACCCTTTTGCATCATACCCTACAAGGAGATCTGTATAGCAGGAAGTTGTGAGTGCGGGTGTGTGTGTGTGTGTCTTGATGTGGAATATAAACAAAACAAAAGAAAAATACTTATCAAATAAATTTGAATTACTGAGTAAAAACTTGATTTAGTTTTACAGCTGGAGATGAAAATGTGAAAAGTGTAGCATTTACTTGGCTTGGAGATCTAATACTCAGTAGTAGTACTCAAGTAATCACAGAGAGAAAAACTTACTTTCTCGTTAAAATCTTAAGTTTCTTGGTAAACATATGCAGTATGGCAATGTATATGTTATTCTGATGAAAAGACATTATTACTAGTGCTTATCACATGAAAGTGAATTCAGACGGACAACTTTGTAACATTAGCATCTGGACAACCACTGGCTATAGCAAGATGACAACAGTAAAACAAGTCAACTGTTTTCTGTTTGACATGATATTCACTTTTTTATAACACAGGACTTAATGTCGGAAATAGCTATGGTGTTAATGTTGTCCTGATTTGTTGCAGATATTTTAAACAAAACTGTACAGTAAACAAATAAATAGAACTTTTTTTGCATCCAAAACTACAAAAAGCAGACTACATATAGCTGTGGTTAACTTTGAACCTTAAAAAGATTGTCCTAAATGTGGCAGAACCTTTGTTGGCAGCTGATATAAAAGTTTAAAAAAAAGCGTTGAGCAAAGAGGTTGAGTAAAAGAGCTGATAAAGTCCAGAAGATGTCAGACACTCAATTAAGTTCAGTGTTTCTCACCAAGAATTTAAGTCTATCTAGATTTAGAGAAAAGTAGATAGTCACCAACAGAATAACCTCACATAAAACTTGCTTTATACTGTTAAAAATTCAGTCACACAAATCTTGCTTGACTTTACAGTTTTACCACTGTCTGTTGGGCCCTCAAGGTAGCCTTTTCATTGGGGGAAAAACGAGGTAAGGACAGATGAAGAGATGAAAGCACACAGAGCTGAAGACGAAGACTCAGACGGGATTAATCTTGTAAATTCACCTTATTTATGGCCACATTTCTGAGTGGCAAAAGGCCTTGTCACACACACACATTGATTCAAGTCAGATGTGTATGTTTGTGCATTTGCGCACATGCAAAGGGAAAATCAGGTTACCTGACTGTGGCAGCCCTTCTCATCTTTCCTCTCATCTACTTGGTCTTTCCTTTAATTTATCTGTCTGGAATCGACTCCCTCCCCCCGTCTCATAAACCTGTTGAGTGTCTGTTTTGCATTGCAGAGCTCACATCATAAAAAGGAAATATATTTAGGCAAACAATATGTCCCTTTGGGTGAATAACAATATGCACAACTCAAATATGGCTATGTTCCTGGAACAACTGGCAGAGAATATATCTTGTTTAATTAATTTTGAGTTGTACTGATATGGCTGTGGACACTGCAGTATATTGCTTGTGCAATGAAATTATTTCAAGGTCAACAATGAAAGTTGTCTGAGGGCAAAGAGACATTATGCGTGACGGTGCTCTGGGAATGACTCTGCAAAAACTCTCCTCTCTCTTTCTCTCGCCAGTGTCTCTGACCTTGTGTACCCTCCGGCCTGGTTTGTGGAGTTAATACTTTGTTGTCAAACGCCTTGTTAAGCAGACTGGAGGTTACAGTCACTAACCGTCTGATGATTGGGGATTTTATATGGCTGACGGAAAAAAATAACACAGATTTTACAGTAGACTACAGGAGTGGCCGACCTTGATTCCCATCCTCTCTGATTTTCTCAGTCCTGGTTTGTGTATTTTTATTCTCCCTCACCAAACACCCTCCCTCTCTCGCATCCCTTTTTCTGACTTGATCGCAGGTGTTTCAAAACCGGCAAATTGTTTATTCAGCCTCGTCCCAGCTGTCACATCCTTATCACTACCTTGTGTCACCAACATTTAACTTGCTAAATTGCCATCTTGTTTTATTCTCTGCCAATTTAATCCCTTATCATTTTTTCTCTTCCTCTCTCTCCCATAGCCTATGAACTTCCCTTCGCCTCCCTGCTCCTTTATCTGTATTTGCTTGTCAGTATTTCACTTTTCAATCCCTGTGTTCTTTTCCTCCTGTTCAGTATTAACACCTTTCCTGTCCTCTCTCTGATTCTCCCTCCACTCTCTTGCTTTTCTCTCTTCCTGACTTTGTTCCCCCCCCCCCCGCCCCCCACTGTGTGTGTGTGTGTGTTTTTTTTTTCTTTGTCAATTTTTCTCCATGTTTAAACACCCATTTGCAGGCCATTATTAAATGATTTGAATCATGGGGTTTATGTGTGTGTGTGTGTGAAGTGGAGGTTAGGTGGTGTGCAATGGTGCCCAGATCACCTTGAGAATTCAATTATATCCTCACACCAAGCTGTTAAAAAGCACAGACACCGACACACGCACACACCCACACATGCACCCACACATACATACGCACACACACATTTCTGTGTCCTGTCTAGTATTGCAGACTCCAGTGCAGAGAAAGTTCGCCCGGTGGGATCGATCTCCGGACGGGCGTTATTGGATTTCTCAGATGTGTTCTAACACTCTAAAGGTCACCGTCAGAATGAATGCCACCGACACTACACCACCAAACACATCTATCTTTTTGTGTGTTTGTGCATGTCAGCTGTAGATTAAGACATGGACAGGTGGAAAAAGCAATATTTTTTTGCAAGCAAAAGGAATATTGGTAAATGTTTTTTTCTCGTAACCATATTCATACAACTTGAGCCTCCATTATTGGAGAACAAGAACATGCTAGCTACACTCATTGTTGCTCATCTCTTGAACAATATATAAGGCCAGTAAAATCTATTCTCAAACTCTTTGAGAGCTCTATTTCCAAAGTGTATTTATTGAATTTTGTGGAAATATCTCAGTCCCAGTCAACCAACATTTGTGGCTGCAAGTTTGACAAAAGTTGGGTGTTTAGTTTCCATTTAAGTTGAATTATAATTTGAATGCACAAAAGTATTCTTGGTGAAATTATGACTCCACATAAATCTCTGTGTGACTTATTTTCTGAAGTTTTGAATCCACTCACCCTGTTACCCTTGCCATTGTGGTTACGTGAGTATGGATAGAAGGCGCCCAGCTGCATCCAGCGAACACACATTTCATACTCAGCGTCGTTAAAGAAACCACATATGTCTGCTCCAGTCTGAGAAAGAAGAAGAGACAAAGAAAGTGTCAATGTATTTTTGTATATGTGTGTGAGGAGATAGAGACGGACTGAAAGACGGGCATCAGGGTGAAGGAGTGACTGCAAAAAAGCACCCAACAACCACAAGGCCCGGAGTCACATTGCTTTATGGTTCAAGCATCATGTTTCTTGGGTGTCCTTGAGCAAAGCACAGCACAAGTGAAGGATGTGATGCGTCTGACCCTGTGGCTGAGCTCAGGGCATGCAAATGATTTACCATACTGAGATCAATACGGTGTCCAATTATAATTATTATTACACGCACTGCGGAGTGGAGACACTGTAGAAGGACAGTATGTGAGGAAGAGAAGAGATATAAAGACCAAGAGACAGAGGGACAAACTGGCAAAGACAACAAGGGCAGCTGTATAAAAATTTAAGTTTAATTAGAGATTCGATTAATAAAAAGTTTAATAGCTCATGATGGAAAAATCAGTTGGGGCTTGTTATGACATGTTTCACATTGTATTTCAAGATGTCCTCTGATCAAGGAGTTTAGCAATGGAATAACATCACTGACGCAGCTGTTGACTACTTAGAGAGGAGTAAATCAACAAAAGTATTACCCTCAAAAACCAAGATCAGGTGATGATACTTACGTAAGAGATGCCAAACAGACTGAACTCCATCATGCCTGTAAAAAATATGCCAAATTGAATAATGTTTCTTTTCTGTTTTGCACAATTTGCAGGCCTGTTTGAGTAATAACACAGAACTCTATTATTGTCTTATAGCAGACTGACGCCATTACTTATGAGAATCAGTTTTAATCCCAAAAAGGATGTCTATAAAAATATTCTGTATCTACCTATGATGGATTTGAAAAGTTGGTCCCAGCCAGAGTAGTTGTCCCCGAGCCAATGTCCAACCCATTTTCCACTGGAAGGGTAGGTGGACCGGGTCACTACTATGCCTCTTTTACCCGTCACACTGAGCAGGGCGCTGCACGGAGGAGAGAAACAAAGGGTTTGTCTTATCATGGTAATGAACACAAAAGTATCCAGCAATGAGTGAGTTGTGGAGAAGCATTATCCCTCTTAAACAACGAGCACTTATCTTAAAAAAATCAATTAGCCAATGTTAAATTCAGCGCCGTGTTAAAATTAAACAGCTTCTAAGCTAGACCATCTGGGCTCAAGGCCTAGAGGCTGAGCATCCCAATGCTCTTCCTCTGCAGCCGATTGGCTTACTTGTGGTGAGAAGAAGATGTCACCATGAAGACCAATGTAGTTTCATATCAGTGATTATTAACATTAAAACCTTATAAACTGTATTACTGTGGATTGCTTGAAGGTACAAGATAAGAAGCCCCTTGGCTTCATTGGGCTCTAATTTCGTAGACCAGGCGCAGGCTACGCCGCGCCAACAGGGTGTGGCCAGCTCCAGGCGGCCAAACTTCTCTCAGGAGGAAACTGATGTGCTGGTCCGGGAGGTCCAAGCTCGCACTACCAGAATATATGGTAATGCGAACAGATCTCCACGGGCCGATGATGCAAAAACAGCTTGGGAGGAAGTTACTAATATTGTCAATCAAGTTTGCCCAGACTGTAAAGAATTTCGCTGTAAAATAACGGTAAAGTGCTGGCAGCAGAGACGCCAGCACTTTACCGTTATTTTACAGTATTTGTACCCTGAAATGACTTCACGGCTTATTACTGTAATAGTCAGTCCCTCCAGGATTTCGCGGGCGTTTTTCATGATTGTTGCGGCCTAAAATGCCTGAATTCGCGGCAGCT
>JAPZDY010000024.1:9425652-9443012 GCA_029783645.1 Ctenochaetus hawaiiensis
GGAGCGAGAAAGAAGACAAAAGAGAGACGAGCGAGTTCCAATACCAAAGGAGTGAGTCAGCAAGTCGACTTGCATTTCATGGTCTTTGGTGCATATGTGTGTGTCCATGTGTATGCATGTGTGTTATGTTTTCATTTGTCAATAGAATATTCATATCTGTGTATTCTGTGCAGTCATGACAGGTAATACTGTAACAGAAGAAAAAAGTTGGGCCTCCCTATGAAGTACTGACTCAACCAGGGGAACTTTACTTGCTTAAATAGAAGGAATAGAAAGCCCCAATAATGTCAGGTCTGACCATTACAATAATCACATTCTCCTTAATCAATGCATAAGGGACGTCTATACCTGACGTTCAAATATAAACCTGAAAATTCAGTCTTACAAAAGAGTTATTGCAACCTTTACAGTAAGATTTCACTCCAATATAAAAACATTAAAAAAGTAAGAATTCCATACTATAATAAAATCAATGTGAACAAGTCATTTCTCTGCCTCTGCAGATATTGAGCAACACTAAGGCTGTATTCAGGAATAAATAACACCTAAAATGTTGCAGTGAAAAGCTTATACATCTGAAAGCATATTGGAGTGATGAATCAGCATACAAAACCTGCAGAGTATCTCAGTAAGAAGGGAAAAGCTGAAGAAACCATTATTATACTTACATGAGATATATTACCTGTTACTGGAATTTTTATATTATCAATATTTTGAGGTATTCTTCAAGCTGCATCTGTGCTGAAGTTAAACCTCAACGTATGATATATCTCTGCATTATGGCTGTGCATTGTATTCATTGAGTTTCATGAGTTGCCATCTTTCTTTAGCCGGAAACTCATTAGTGCAGGTGTATGCTGCTTTCTAATTGATGCAATTTCCCATACCATCACCATTAGTGCATATTAAAATTCTGCAACTGAAGCCAACTTTAGCCTTGTGTGCAATGACTCACTGAGGGCTTTGAGACTATAGAAATTCCAGCACCAAGATGGATGTGAGTGCAGCTTTTATACCTCTGTGACATTTAAGTGGTTTATGTTTTTGTGCAGAATTTGCTCATGTGCCAGGCTTACACAAATTTACCCATCTGACTATCATGCCAATGCCGGTGTGGATGTCTTTGAGGGAAGAATCTGATGTCCTATGCCTCTCTCTTTGTCAAATTGCTTTGTGCTTTTTCTGTGATTTTTTTTTTAATGGAAACAGACATTAGCTTTGCAGATTTTCGACTTGCTTCAGTCATCACGTTATTATAATTTGTATAATTTGTGTGCATCATAAGCATTCTGGATCCATTAGCATAACTTGAACATAGAATATACAGAATTTGGTCCGTCACCTGCATGCAGGATACACATGGTATAATAAGGGCTCATGGACATAATAGGCCAAATGTTTGTACTCAATCTACCTTGTCAGAGTATCCTGCTTTATTTTCAATAAGTAAAGCATCCTCCCTCATGCTCCATCAATTTCAATATCTCATTGATTATTTCCCATACTCCTTTTGATGCCTCTCTGTAGGTTAGTGAAAGTAATGGTCCTTTAAACTGTTTCAGTGCCAGACCCAGATGAGAAATTCATTCACTCACTCTGGGAGCCGGGCTCATTAAAACATATTTCTGCCCTTATCACATGGGATCCAAATTGCAAATGGCCTGCAAGAGTCACAGGCTGTGATTTAGTATGGGGCGTAAGTCATTGCACCACTCTGAACTGACATTTTTTTTCTGCTGCACTTTTGTATGTCAGCACTGTATTTCTGTCTCAGAGCCATTTCTCATCTGATTCTTAAGTGTTTTTCTGTGTAACACAGTTTCGACATTTTTGCATTTTGAGTCTGCCACTGCTCATCGCTCCGAACGAGTGTCAGCGAGTTTGCCTTCAGAACACTAGCTGGTCAAACTCTTGCTTTCAGTGATTGTCAATGCACTCACTTTTCAGAAGCCAGCACCATAGAGTAGGCATACAGACTGTGGACATCATAGTGTTTCCCCCAGGCCTGTACGGCATCCATACACAGGGTCTTGCTGTACATCACCTCATCCAAAATCTCTGAGGGGGAGCGAAAAAAATAAAGGAGTTACAGAGATATGGGGGTAAGGTGAGAAGAGGAATGAAATGAATCTAAAACACAGGATGCAGTCAAGGGAAGAAAGGAGAAGAAGGGGACTGAAAGAACAAGAGAGACATTGATATATACTGCAATAGGAATTGGGAACAATGAGGAAATGAAAGACAGAGAAAGCAATGAAGGAAGAGGATGACTAAGGAGGAGTGCAATAAAAAGGTGGCATCAGGGGAGCATGCCTTTCCCAGTTATGATCATCCTGTCTGGGACACAGTTGGAATAAAAGACATGGCAGCAGAGTCATTTTCAAAATTTCTCACTGGGGACCCACTATTCTAGATGAGTTTTCCTCTGGACCTGAACTTACTTTATGAGCTGTTGTGGCACATTTATCAACTTGTGAACAGCATTTGGGCTAAACACGGCTAGCATGTAACATTCTGTATTTCTGTCTCATATGCGTACTGCAGAGAACTTTTTTGCCAGAAACTTTAGATTTCTTAAGTTTTGTAAGAAATAGCAAACTAACATCATAGCCATGACAGTGTTTTAAGACACAACCATGTTCTCAAAGGAACTAATATGTATTTTTGATATTTGAGTTGCCTAAAAAACAACAAGAATTTAGTTTCATGCAGGAAAAGAGTCTTACTTGGAGTGTAGGGAGGGTAGTTGAGGTTGTTATCCTCACAGCCATCAATCGATCCTTTCTTGAAATTAGACACCTCATTCATGTCCTGCAAGTGCATCAGAGAATATTTTTCAATAAAACACAAATATATGTTTTTACTAATCATTTAAACTATCATTAACAATATAACATGAGTTTCAGGCCTGTGTTTGGGGCTCTTTTTTGACCTTGGTGTTAATCCTACAGTGAAATAATTAGCACTGAAAATTACAAAAAAAATTTAACTTGCTACCCCTGTGGGCACATGATCATTTCAGCCAATGCAAACTGTATTTCTAGATGTTTTAAACTGACTCACAATCCAGAGGGCATCGTGTGGGACCTCATTGTAGAAGCGCTCGTACTCATCAATCCACCAGTTAATGCAGTTTTCACTGGTGTAGTCTGGAAAAACAGTCTCTCCTGGCCACACCTGAAAGGGAAAGAAAATTTGAGAGGTGTTCATACGCATGCGAATTTTTGTTTGTTATTCGTCCTTTTTTGCATCTTGCATACTTCAAATTTGAAAGCATCTATCTATATGTTTATAATATCTATAACTTAGCATGATTCGCCAACACAATACTGTGCATGTAAACAAAATGATGGCCACGATGAACTTAGATGCTGTGGGCGTTGCATCCTCCACACAAGCAAAAGGACAGGCCTATGGAAATGTCAGTGAAACAGCTTAGACATATTGAAATGACAAAGAAAAGAGAGCAGAGGAGAAGATAAAGTAAGGAAGGGGGCAGGCTTGATGGAAAAAAGAGATTGCAAAGGAAAGAGGGGACAGACAGACAGACAAGTTGAAAAAGGGAGCAGAGGAGGGGAGGAATCGATAATGCAATAGAAATCTCGAGACGTGACTGTGTGTTAGAAGTCGTCCTTAATGACATGTATTGAGAAAAATGATTAATTCACGGAGAAAGGAGGAGATTTTGTGCGTGTGTGTGCGCGTGTGTGTGCATTTCTGTGTGTGAACCTTTCTGTAGTGGATATTAAATCTCAAGGTTGCTCCACTCTGGCTATCTTTTACCTTTTTACTTCCACTGCCAATAACTTTACAACCCAGTTTGTAGGAGAGACGTGAATCATGCTTATGGGAGCTCAGGTGCTCAAAGACATACACACACACACACGCGTACACACACACACACACACATGGATAGATTTAGATTTATAGGCAGATGTTTTTGGCAGCTGGTCAGAACTCCAAGGTCAAGGCTTATTGATAGCCCCTCCCAGTTGCCATTTTTCATTTTACAGTCATTTCTTCCTCGAGATTTTGTCTTTTTGACGTCTCCAGCTGTTTACAAATAATGACACCCCAGTAAACACTCTCAACAAATCTGCTGGTATTTGTAGCTGCATATCTCACTCTATCTTTATGTCTATTTGTCTGCTTTTATGCTCTGTTGTCTGTCAGCCTGCCTATCTATGTCATTACCTGTCTATCTTTTCTTACACTTGCCTCTATCTGTCCCTCTGCCTGCCTTTTTTTTTTGCTCCAACGTGTGCTCTGCCTTGCATCTTGTCTGTCCCTTTGTTGTGTTTACATGATAAACTGTCTCTCTGTCTCTTGTCTCTCACTATGGCTGACTTCCTGTGTGTCTCACTGTCACTCTGCCGCTCAGAAACACAGCCAGTCTGTCTCCCTGTACATTACTCTCTAATCTATTATTAGTGACTGCCTGCCTGCCATACCAGCCAATATGTCAGTCCTTCCTTTAAACCCATATAGTCTCTTTTCTCCCTATTGTTTTGTTTACTCCTATTCTTTTTTTTTTTTTTGCCTTTGTGTGAGTGAGGTCTTGCCGTGGTTTCACTTGCACACTGACACATATGGGCCACCAGGAAAAGCTTTTATCCTTATCTTTGCAAGCAATTAAGTGTCTTAAAAGCAAAATAAATACCAGCCTGTCGCTGCATCTCTTTTATCACTGAAACAACTACCGTAAAGGTCGTTTTGCACAGACCTCACTGTTTTCATAACCAGTACTTGTACATTCATATGGAAATAAAGTCGAATCAATTCTAATCACACACATGCGTGCACCGACATAAAGCACAAACAACCAAGAATAGCTTCTCATCTAGAGAAATGGATACACATAGATGCACATACAGACTGACTTTTTTCTCTTCTTTTATCCCTCTGTCACACCCATACAAACACACTCTCACGCACCTAATCTGTGATGCAGTGATGCAGAACATTTTAAGATTAAACACTAATGTGGAATCAATGCATATGTTTGACCTGTTATAAACAGCATGAAAAAGCGATTAGCTGAGGGACTGGGCCTAATCGTATGCGTAATCAAAAGCAACACTATAAAAGCATGGGAGCGACAGACTTTTTACCTCCCACCTCCAGCCCTCTCTGCAGGAGGGAGCTTTTTAAACATGTGCTCTGTTGGAAAAAGGATCAAAAATAAAAGAGGCTTGAACTACCATTAGAGGAGATTATGGTTCAATGAAGACTGTAGAAAAACAGTGACACATACGCTGGCGTACACTTGTACACACACAATGATGCATATGGTTATGTTTATGTTGCATGTTATATGATATAATACGAAGGATAAACACTTGCTGACAAATTGTAGTGTGTGTGTAGCAGACCTTAAGCATATTTGGATTTCTGTAAGATATGTAATCAACAGGGTCTTTGACACATTTAATAGGTAACTTGCCCAAATTAGAATATTACTAATGTTTTTTACTTGAAGACTTCCACCAAACTTGGATCCTGATGTTTTGCATATCATTGTGACAAGCCATTTACCCAAGATGCAGATATGAAACATTTGGATGAAAGTTTGGTGTTAAAGAGGCATTTCTTTCAGAAAGAGAGAAATCTTTGCTTCAGCCGAGAAAAGAATCTAATTAACAGAGTCACTAAGTGTATCATTTCGTCTGTGTGCACGATCCACTTCTGTCTTTTGCCAAAATGCAGCTCACCTCTCCCCTCAGAGGAGTCTTCCCATCTGATTTAAAGACCCAGGCGCCCTGCTCAGTCCCACGGTCATATGATTCATAAGGAAGACCCTCTTGCCTCTTACTGGTGGCTACTGCAGGATCCTGTTAACAAAGAAATACACTATTATTGAGAAACAGCCATTTGGTGCATTCTCTGCAAAATTCATAACATGGCTCCCCATTTAAAAAAAGTTGATGTCTTTGTGCTACTAGACCATACAAAATGAGCCAAAGATGCCATTTTTACTTCTTTGTTTCTGTTGCACAAGGATGTGTGCAGCATAATGTATCAAATACACAAGCTGCTTCATCACCAATAAAGTACTTCTTACCAGGATGAGGATGTATTTCTGTCCCTTCTCATGAAGGTAGCTGGCAAATTGAGGCAGCTCACTGAATTTCTCTTTGTCATAGGTGAAATCTTTCTTGTCCTCCATGTAGTCAATGTCAGTGTACTGGATATCCTGCATAGGAAAAAGCAGATAAAAATAGGCTTAGTGCATAGGAACCTCAACACAATTTGCAATACCTAATAATATGCAACTGAGGAAAAAGAAAAAAAAAAACACCCCTGAAAAATTCTGCTTTCTTGTTTCGCTCAATATGTTCAAAACAATATGTTCTATGAATAACTTGACAAGTTTACTTCAAACAGCTTAAATATCAGAAGCCTGTTTGGATTACTGAAACAGTTGCCTGGCTTCCATGTAATAACATTTTAACATCTTATTTGCATCTTGCATTAATGCGACAAACCAAAAATAACTCTTAATACTTCTTAAATGTGCTTTGACTTCTCTGCATAACATTCACTCAAAATTCTGCATCCTCATCCTGCATCTTTCTAACAGACTATACCCCAATCTCAGCGCGGCTTTTAAACACACAGTTGAGTATCTGCACTCTGAGCCTTGCTGAAAAAAACTGTGAAATGCTAGCTCTTCTATTGACCTGCCTTTGCTGGACTTTTGGAAACCTGATGTGAGTGCAAACAACTTGCCTAATGTGCTGCTAAACCTTGGGAGGACAATGGGAATGTTAACACATTCTTCTTTTTTGTGCTCTCTATCTGTCTGTTGTCTGCCAGAATCTACTTGATATTGATAGAGCAGATGGTTTGGAAGGCTCTGCCAGATCCTTCCTCTAATGGTAATCAGCTCCAGACATATTAGGGAGAATGTGATAATGCCCTCTGTGGTCTATCTAATGGTTATCAAATGCGTCCCTGAGTACAGCAGGAAAGGAAGCAGCTGCATCCTAATGTCTTTGGACATGAAAGAGAGATTGGAGATTATTGGAGTGAAATATTGAGATGGCTTATAAATTTTCTTGCATTTGATCTTTAAATAAGAAAAGTTTAAACCATGTCCTTGATGGGTGCAGCTATTGCTCAGCTGTGATACAGTTGAAGTGTTTTATGGGGACAGGTAAAGATGAGGACTTTGGATTAGGAGTTTACTTTAGTAATTAGGGATTGTAGGCACATTAAACATCACTGCTCTGTGTGGAGGGGACTTCGGTTACTAGGAGCGGGCCCAGATGAAGATAAGCAGCAAGGCTTATTACCAAGAAAATGTCAACCAGAACTGGTATTTATCAAGTGTCTCAGAAAGGAAGAGGTGTTGAAGTAGTTTTAACATTCAGATCAGGATGAATGAGATAATGAAAGGAACTTGGTGGATTGATCTTTGATCAGCGCTAACATTCAGCGATGCTTGAAAAATAGTTGTCCCTGGATTGAACCAATAGAGCCTAGCAAACTCTCCATTATTTGACAGAAAGCTGGATTACCCCGTCTAAGCTAAAGGCCATCGCTATCACTCTGACTGTCTGTCCAGCTCCTCCTTCAACCTTCATTTTCACGTCCTCACAGATAGTGTAGTGGTTAGGGCTCTTGCCTCTGGAACCACACAGCAGTGCATGAGTGGTTCGGATTTAACAAAGGGTACACAAGGTAAAGAACTGTTTCTTTCACCCCTCAAAAGGTATACAGCTGTTCGGCTGTGGTTGCAGCACATATAATGCATTGTGAGAACATGGTTTTTGAAAACTGGTCTTTGAAATGCATATTATGTCTTAAAAAAAGCATAATCCTGCAGCCTTCTTACGGCGTGTCCCATAGCATTTGACATTTGAGGTCAAATTCAAAGACTTCTGTTTCTGTTTTATCCCTAAATTGCATTCTGACTTTCAATGGCTTAAATGCAAAGGTAGAACAGAAAAAAAATGTTGTGTTTTAATTTACTAAACTGTAGTTTATTGTTACTGATTTTACACTCTGTTACTATGGTTTTTTGTTGTTGTATATGTATAGTTATATAGTTTCTCAGTGACGGATTACTGATATTTCTCTTTATCAAAGCATGAGTAATATTTATAGACCATATAGTGTGGAGCCCAACCCTACACCTTGTATGATACAAGTGTACTTTACATTTTGTGTCAATAGTCACAGTTAAGCTTTAAAACAGACAGTTAATATAATGAGTTTGACAGTGCCAAATAAGTGTCAACCTCTAGAAATTATTACAAATCATGGCTGTGGTTCTATAATTATAAATATTTGGCAAAATACTAATTTCATATTAATATTACAAACACAGTTCAAGACTACAATGGCCTTGACAACTATCTTAAAACAAACAGACTGACAGAGAATCCTTATTTACAGTAAACAGCATAAAAATACACAGGAAAAAGGTTAAATGAGCTGAAAGGATCTTACATAAGGAAGGTCTATGGCACGGTTCCTCTCCACTGTCTTTTTGACCTCAGCCAAGGTGGTATAGTTCCACCGAGAAAGCTGGAAACCCAGTGACCAGTAGGTAGGAATGACAGGCTTGCCAATGAGCTGGACAGCACAAATGAACATATTGTTAAAACAATTACTGAGCCAAGGCAACTCACAGACCACTTCTGCACAACCTACACACTTTCCAATGAAACCTTTCCTGTACATTGTTTGTACAGTTCTTTGTGCCTCACCGTAAGAAACTCCTGCACCACTTGCTCTGGTGTGTCTCCGAAGAAAATGTAGAAGTCAAGGATTCCTCCAATTGTTCTGAAAGTCACGGCAGGGGCGGGCTGCAAAACCACCTCTGAAAAAAAAAAAAGACACCAGAGATGGAAACACTGCAAACATAATTAAAAATAGAATTTTTTTTACTGTAAGCTACTACCATAAAAAAACAGTGGTTTAAAGTTCTCCTATTTTTTTTAATCATTGTAGTGAGTTTTAGTTAACACATAAAAAACATCATGCATCAGTAAAGATAATCCATCTACAGACATGAGCAACAGGGACGTGCCAGCATGTTCTCATATCTTCTACTCATCCCTGTCATAGAATAAAAGAACCATATTCTCTTTGAATTGTCAACACACTTTTTTGATTTGGAAAAACATAAATCCATTTGTGTGTGGAGGATGAGGCATTACTAATGGTTCATGCATCCTTGAACCTTTTTGATTTTTCCTAACGTTATGGATGCAAGTGTGTTATACCATATATTCAAAATGTGCTTTAGTACACTTGGCCTGTGTCCTTGGTTCGATGCTTGCCTGCATGTATTCATGTGCCAGCATGTGTTGTTGCATTTTGTGTGTGCGTGTGCTCTTTTTTTATCTTTACCCATAGCATTGCTGTTCATGAGAAAGACCCCGAATGACTTTCCACTGTTATCTTCCAGACAGAGGAAGAACGGATAATGTCCATAGAGGTTATGGGTTCCCTGAGAAGAGCGACAGACAGAGTCAAAGGGATGAAGGAACATGTAGGGAAGAGGTGAGAGGAAGCAGGAGGGACGTGGGAAGCTGAGGGGATGACTTCAACACTTAATCAGCTTACAAGGCATTCAATTATAAGCCCTTTGGGAAGGAGAATACACATGATGGAAACACATGTAAACATGCTACTTTGGGAGCAGATGCAGGTACACACACACATGCATTAACCCTAGACAGACATGTCAAGTGTAGGTTTTCAAGCACATCATGTGTTTGGTATTAACAGTAACCAAAAAAGGAAAGAAAATTTCATTATGTGATTTGACATATGTATTGACCCAGATATCTTGTATTTATCATAATATACATTTAAATGCAAATGTGTGTTTTAAACCATGCATACGCAGGTTTTAATTGTATTAATAGAGATAAAAAATCTATCTATTGATTTTATATTATACTGTGTGTGTTTGTGTATCTGTGTGGGCATGTTTGTGTTTGTACACGCACCCCATTAGGGAAACCGTCTCTGGTGAAGATGGGCCAGGTTTTCCAGTTTGTATCATGGCGAAAGTTTTTATGCACATGCTCTCCCAGGCCATAAATATTATGGGATGGAAGCTTGGCAGACAGTTGTATGTACTGGTCTTCAAACACCAGTGGAGCTATTGTAGTATCAAACCTGAATGTGTTTCAATAAGAGAACAGATGACAAAAGAAAAAAACAACAGGTCACAAATCGGATGAGAAGACTGATGCACATGAGAAAAAAGCAAAGGGAGAAAAAGAAAAAGAAGAGGGCCAAGAAAAAATAAAGAGTAAAATATACAACCAGATTAAAGAATGAGATGGGAATGAGACAAGGATCTATGGAGGAGTTGAGTTGTGAAAAAAAAAAATGAAAAGACCATCTTATTGCTAATAAGCCCTCTGGTTAGCATTTCTCTTGCTTTCAAAACAAGACATACGCTGATAGCTGAATTACTTAGCCTGCTCTTGCTGTATACGACTGCAAAAACAAAGCTGCAATAAAGAGGCAAAATATACAAAAAAAGGTTGCAAATGCACTAAACATTGTCATATTTTGTTTGCTTGTTTTTTTGGTTTTTATATGCCCACACAGAAACCAGTCAGGTAAAAGGGCAGAATGATTATTTTAATTAGTTCAGGCACACACCCAGTCACCCAATACATTTTATTAGCATGTAATGATGTCCTGGTGCAATGTCTAATGTACATAAATTATTGTACGATCCTTGTTATCAGTCTATATACTTTTTAAGGAGTCCTTTGAGGCTCACATAAATTATTTAATAGTTTTAGAACATTCAGCAGGTAATGCAATATTGCTCTTCATAAAAAAGAAAATACCCAGAGCTGGAACAGCAAATGATAATAAAAGTTTTTTCAACAAAATTTCTTTAAAAAATAGGAATTCAGGAAATGTATGATCTGTGAGTCAAACTGTAGGGGTAAGGGGTTACTGATCACAGCAATATCACCCATGGATCACCTACTGGCTTGGATTGACATGAATGTACAGAATAACTGGTTGCTGCAGGATGCTCATATAAAATGGGAAAGCGCCGCATGTCATTATATGGAATTAATGCATGGTAATGAGATTATGTGGCACACAAACCACCACAGAGGATTTCCAATATAACTGCATCAAATGAGCTACAGAGAATCAATATTAATCAACTGGCAACTGTCAATTTCAATTCTGTAGAGCAAAGTTTGAGGATGACACCACCCTCTTTGGACTCATAACTGATTGGGAAAACTACAGTAGAGATGGTAGAAGATGACAGAAATGCTCTGGTGATTAGATTGTACATTCCCACACAAAATGGCAAAGCTCTTTGAATTTATTAACAGTCATTCCTAATCCATTAATTCCTTTACTGTCCAAAATAATGTAAAATTATAGTTCTTTTAAACAATGTCTGTCCAATTCAACACAAATATACCATGAAAACACACATACACACACACAAACACACACACATGTTGAGTACTCACAAGACTTTTTGGTCCCTTTTGACAATAATGCCAAAGGGATTTTGTGACACCTGCAGTACAGTGCTGATGGGGGTGTGGGAGTGACTTTCAAGGCCATTCGCATGCTCATGGGGAACCTCAAACCTTTTATTTGTGCCATCAGAGATCTAAGTAGAGAAAAAAAAATTACAGAGTTAAGCGTCCTCATACCTTACAGTCACGTTCATTTTTTTGTATTAATTGCTATTTCTTGTTACCTTACATTCGGTACAGCATTTCTGTTAAGCATGGTTTAATAAGAGAACTAATTTGCAAAGTAATAAAAAATATGTGTATGCGTGTGTGTGGATGTGAGTGTGATTTTGTGTGCAAGCACAAAATCAAAGGGAGGGAAATGAAAGATGGTGTCTGTCAGTGTGTACCTTAAAACGGAGTCGATTGTCAGACTGCATTTCTGCAAAAAATGTCAGCTCCTCTATATCAGCCCCAAATAAAGAAGGGGAGGGGATTCTCTTCATTTTGGTTTCCATTACTGAAGAATTAAATAAATGACATTAGTGAGGAAAGGTTATAATATGGTGAAATGTATCTTTTGGAAATAGCAAAATTTAATTGAAGAACTACAATGTGTCTATGGTTTCCATTAAAGTCCAAATTAAGTTAACAAGGATGAAAGTTATATAGTCTTTCTTTCATAATCCCTTTCAATTGCTCTGCATATTAAAACTGAAGTCATCACCAGCAGTGGGTTAGCTAAACCTTAGCTTTGGACTGGAAACAGGTAAACAATTGGCTTGTTTGTCTCACAATGTAACAAAATATACCTGCAAAGCAACTGCAAGTGATTTTACAATCACAATGCACACAGTTGGAAAATCTAATTGCAAACGTTCCCAGAGTGTAGAGGAAGTATTCCTTCAATATTTACACTGTTCTGTGACACAATTATAACGTCTGTTCTGTGATGATGTCCAAGAAACCGTAAACCTAAGTGACCTAGCTAATAGTGTGCCGCATGAAAGCCAAGCTTTAGAGAATAACTGTTGAATGAGCTGTTTGCTACTCCATTACTTATTAAAGAAAAGTGCATTTAAAAAAACTGAACTGCAACAGTAAAATAAACTGTAAAATAAACTCCACGTAAAATGCGTCAGGTGAAATGGGATGGAAATCCATTCAAACACAGATGCATTCCTAAGTTAATCACTCAGCAGCATGATCAAAGGGTGCAACACGGTTACAGAGCTTACAGAAACCTCAGTTGCCTCTGAGGTAGATGTGGGTAATTTGCATAGTAGCCTTGAGCGATACCATGGCAGAATGCACGTTAAAATATTTGAAGACAGTTAAACTTATATAAGGGTGGTGTTTTCTTTTTCATGTGCCGGTTAAAGTCCCTGTTGAATAACATCAAGCCTTTCTCAGGCAGAGCAGGAAAAAAATGTTTTTTTTATTTGTTCCTCTCATTCTCTGCATTTGCCATTTTGTCAATTTAACCTCCTCTACGACACTAAGATAAGCCACCAATTTTACAATACTGTTTGAATGATGGATTTAAAAATGTTTTAGTAGAGATTCCAATGCCCAGTGACTTCACACAAGGCAGTGGATTTTATTTAAACAGCCAGATATTTTCATCAGTCACTTAGTGCAATGGGAGAACAGGGGTTGAGAGTGAAATCAGGGTTTTACCATAAGGAGTGGATTGATCTAGTGAGGCTGATGTGTATCCACGGTTTTTTGGGAAATAACACCATGGAGCATTTTTCTCATCCAATGGGCTCCAGCAACATCCACGCTGCTCGCATCCACTCTGTTTAAGAAGGAAGGTCAATAGTGTTAAGTTTACTATCAAAATCATCCCAATTTCTTGTCTACATATTAATCATTTTAACCAGGGTGTCAAAATCGTAATCAACAACAACAGTATTTTACAGCAATATCACTGAGAATTAGAAGTAAGTGTTCTGTTACTCAGGAAAACCAGTATTGAGTAATCTTCAACTTCCTCTCAACCTTATTGTTATAGTCTTAAAAAAAGAAAACGATTTTATAAACTTTATTTTTCATGCTTAGAAATAAAAGTGATTCATACCTTTGAGGCTCCAGCTTCAGGAAAACAATCCACTCTTTCACCCTGAGGAATGTTGGGACACTGGGGAACAAATTCTACAGTACCCTCTTCTGCAAAAAGATGACAATTTTATTAAATAAAAATGTAAAGCAGAACCACAATAGTGTTTCTCATCATAACAGTATCATTTATAGTACAGAATGAACTGATAATTGAGACAGCTGTCAAAAAACATTTCAGCAAAGCCTTGGTCGTGCCAGTCACATGGGAGCAAAGGCAGCGCTGTTATAAAAGAGCAACTTCTTCACGTGTTGGGTGGTTGGATACCTGGGTCAACAAAACACTTGATCCTTACAATGAAGACCAGACCATAACCAGGAGGTTTAAACTGCTGACATGATGATAAAGGTCCCCTTAACTAACCTCTGAATGACACATGAGCAGCCAGTCAATGATTGTTTCTTGTCTCATTATGAAATGTATTGATTTTTCAAACGTGATTTGTAAGGGTTGCATAAGACACTGACAAATGAGGCCTTTCTATTGATAGAGCTGAGAAAAAAAAAAACTTTTCTAGATTATTTTCAAAAGTGCCACCAACATATTTTATAGTTAGATTCAGATAATTTGTTGAACCAGATATATATGGACATTTAATCACACTTAAAATTTAACAAAATTAGTTGCCTATCTCCTTGAAATCTGGCAAAAAAATATTGTAGCATTTCACACTAATTAGATAGATAAAAGGCATGAGCTATTTATTAGCAAATGATAAACAGGTTACTTCAGGTTGTGGCCAACACTAAAACAGTAAAAGTTTATATCATGCTCACTGATATCTCCTTAAATTTCAAAAACTGCCTTATTATCTGGCTGAAGTCTTATCTCCAAACAAAGTGACACCAATAAAATAACAGTTTAACACTTACATGCCCACCAGTACAGCATGTTGGCTGTCTGTTGATGATTACCGACAGCATGTTAAATATGTAATGATGTTATCTTTGTTCATGAGCTTTGGTCTCAGAGCAAAGCTAGATTTTTAGAAACTTAGGCCTTTGACTCGGTTCTGGTGATAACATGTTTAGGTAGCCATGCTATAGGTAGGATAAGTACAAGATACTTGGAAATTGTATTTAGTTACTTTTGGCTTTTGACTGATGGAAAAGAGTTATGACCATTGTTTAATTCCATGTTCACTTAAAGGTCCCTATCAACAACTCCAAATCCACTTTTTTCATGCATCAAAGTCATATTTAACTAACTAAATAAACACATGATAAAGTTTTTCGGGTAATAATTTCTTGGTGTGTTAATGTAAGCTTATGTGTCTCTATATGTGTTCACCTACCTTCTATACAGCGTCCAGGTACTCCGGTGAAATACAGAACTATTAGAGCGATAGCTACCACAAACATCAACGCAAAGAGGACCATAAGGGTCAACTCCAACCCCGAGAACTTCCTTTTCCCCATCTAAAACACAGAAAAACACAATCACACACACACAGAGAAAAACACACACATACACAGAGTGATTACAAAGGCCAACATCATTAACACCAAATAATGACATGGAGTTTACTAAAGGCAAGGTCCTTAAAGGTCTCAAAAAACTATCCTGCTTAATTAGACCCATTGGCAGGAGACACATAGGCACAAATTTACACATACACACACAAAAAAAACCACACCTACACACAAAAACAATTTAAATATAGTAAACAAAGACTTGACACACGTATATCTTCCTTCCATTAACCTTGGACTCTGTAAAAGCTTTTTTTAAAGTTCTTAAAAATGAATTATATTCAAAAGTAAAGAAAAAGAGAACAAAGAGAAACAAGGAGTCGACAATATTGCCCGACAGACTTTTAAATAGGCATCCCTCATATCACTCAAGCAATTAGGCTTCTCTCCAATGTACTCTTGGAGACAAAAACAAGGTGAATGTCTGTATGTGTGTGTGGATATTTGTCTACTGTATTTGGTTGAATGAGAGGCTTATAGCCCTCCTGGTTAATGTGCTGTGAAGAGCAGGCGAGGGCAAAAAGAGAGACAGAGTGCCAAACTTGTGCATGGCCCCCCTGCACATCCAGCACTGAAAAGCGCCTGCAAGCTGGCAACGTAACACAGATACACACAGACGTGGAAAAAAGAATCGCAAGCATTTCTACAGTAAACCCCTTTCCCCACCCCTCTCGTCTTCCATTTCACTAGATGATTAAAAATAGCCCCCCCTCCATATCATTTTACTTTTCCCATCTCACAGACATCCTGATATGTGTGGATACACACACTGAAAAAATAACACGGCCACTTTATGGCTGCACTGTTGAGGGACCCATGAGTACAGGCAGTTTAAGATATTATCTGATATTTCATTTGAACTTTTACATAATACCTTCAGTTCACTGGTCGCTTTGAGACATATCCTTAAAAGTTAATGTCAGCCCAAGAGGAGCTTTGTCACCTGTATTTATGTTCAAGACTGGCATTAAAAAATGTGGATCGGTGCAGTTTTCATCTGAACAAAAAATCTGTCAACACATCAGTATTCAAAGCCCTCCATAGACATCTGTTCCTCAGGGCTGCATTGCAATTTACAGAGGATTATTTACTCTACTGGCAAAGAGCTACACATAACCAACATTATCATTAAGAAACTTTATCACAGTCTGTCCGCGGTGATGTGGATAGGACTGCATAATTCAAACATCTGCAAGCTACAGAAAGCAAAAAAAAAAAAAAAAATGGCACTGAGCTGAACCGTGACTGTTTCATTTGAGTCTGTATACGAAGGATTTTTAAGTTTAATCTCTTTCATTTATTCATCATTATTATTGGTTGACATTGTAGCTATTGAAAATGAATCTCACCAATACCGCAATAATAATCACCCAGCATCACATTTTAAATCATGCAGCATCATCAACAAATACTATAATCTATATTATAGAGATTGTATGCCTACTATATGTACATGTATGATAACTGTAATGTGAATACAGATGATGAGTTTCTGAGCTGAGCAGCTAGACAGCCTACAGCTGCAGTCTTACCTTGGCTCTATCCAGTGCAGGGGAGAAATGGTTCTCAGTTCAAGTGAGAGAACCTTATAACAGGATGAGTAGTCGTCACAAAGGTTCACCACCCCCTCAGTGCTTAGTGTGTGTGCGTGTGCATGTGTGGTTTTTACGGTTTCTGCTCACAAACTCAAAAACCATAAATGTCAGATAACCATCAACACTGTAAGAAAACAAGTGCAGCCTAACATCCCCATATCAGCTTATTACAACCAGTCCATATCATGTTGATTCCACGATTCTTATGAGCCTGTGTGTGGGTTTGTGTTTGTGTGTGTGAGTGTGCACGCTTTTGTGTTCATAATTTACCCTGAGATTATTGTGTATTTGTGTTCTTTTATGTAAGCTGTGACACAGCACAAGTAATCTTTACCCAAGTGTGACCACATCACCACTTGACACACACATGGACACATATATGGACACACCTGACACTGTTTGAGTTGTTGCGGTGGGAACAAGCAGCTTTTTAAAATTTAATTGTAATACATCTGCGATGCATACAGTGGGATTAAAATATTTAAAAATGACTTTGGTATTTTCACATGATGGATCATATTTGAGTCATTAAAATCCATAAAGGAAATATGGCCGCCATCAGGCGTGGAAACTTTCCATGTCTGATCACGTGCAGATCATAAGACCCTCACGTTTCAGCATGAATTTATGTGCTTCCAAATTAAGCCATTTATGTGTTTACAGTACTTTGCTATACTCTAGTTCAACATCAGTGGGCAGC
>JAPZDY010000024.1:9453882-9465072 GCA_029783645.1 Ctenochaetus hawaiiensis
TCATTTAAGATAAGGTATTATAATGTGATTAGCTAACATGCATTTAAATGAATGAAGATTGGTATCAGATGGCAATAAAAGAAAAAAAAGGGCATACATGTTGCAAATTGGCTATATATAATGGCAATGTAATAGCACCCAGCTACAAAAACCATAAGAGAAAATGTCATTGATTCTGATTTTCAAACAGATTTCTTCAGCGTAGTAAAACTGTACAGCAGGCTTAATCTTTATAATGTTTTCCTTCATAAACAGCAAGTTCTTAACATTTTAATTGAACGGTTTCACATTATGGTGACTGTACATATTTGCTTTATTGCATGAGTTAGATGAATGGATTGACACCACTCTCATGTGTCTGCAGCTGATTAGCTTACGTTAGCATAAAGACTGGAAGCAAAGGCAGAGCTGCCTGTCACTGCACCTGGTCAACAAGTAATGCAGCAAGATTTTCAAGTTACATTGCAACTTTTAAGCGAAAGACATATAGGTTATTTATTTGTGGGCTATAGAAAAGATGATGGACAGACTTTTACTTTAATTTTGCTTGTTTTATCCTGTTTTCAGCCTCTGTAGTGACCTAAGCTAAGTAGGTTACAGACATGAACGTGACATTAAAGGTCTGATCTGTCAGCAAGAAATATGTTTTGGTATTCCCCCAAATTTCAAACTGGTGAGTAAGTGAGTAATTACTGAACAAACATGTTTCTCTTTCACTTTCCTCACTCATTTTTTTTTTCCTGGCAGGTCTGAGCTTTGTATCAGCAGACTTCTGGTCACAGGTCTGCTTTCTGGGCCTCGAGGTCACTACTGCTCTCAAACAGCCCTGCAAAACTGTGACATGATAGCCTACAGAGAGAAGAAGAAGAAGGATGGGGAAAAAAACACACAGGGTCAAAGTATCAGCATTTCAAAAGTGCAAAGCATAGGGGCATAGAAGAAAAGGGGAGGAAAAGAGATGGTGAAGGAGAGGGTGAGGTTAGCCACCCCTTTCTCTATTCTTCCTTCTTTTTTTCTCAAACACGCACATATCCACACGCACATGGACGCCATGTCTTTCCATCCCTCTGACTCTTACATCAACCTAACTGTCAACCCTGCCGACCTGAACGATCCATCAACTGCTGCTGCTCCAGGAGATGGAGAAAGGGATAAGGATGTGAGGTGAAAGAGAGAAAAAAAGAGAGTGAATGAGAGACTCTGGTCTGAAAGAGGGACACCACCATCCAAGCTGCTTCTAAGATACAACAAAGCAATAGTTTTACTAAAGAAAAAGTGGGGCTACTTTATACCTCTAAAGTAATGGAGTCTTCATCTACTACTTGGTGCATCTGTCTCTTATTCTCTATATAGTTTTCATCTCTTGTCAACTAACAAATTGTCTGCCATTTTATTTCTCTCTCTCAGAGAACTGATGCTAGTGAAAAACTGCTAAACACTCCAATTAAATGAGACAGCAATCTCTCCTCGCAAATCCTCTGTGACGTCTTTTTTTTTTTTTAATACAAAATAATTTGGTGTAATGACCAGTGGAAATTATGATAAATCGCTCTTGCTTCTGACTTAAGTGCTTGTCCAATTTGCTGCCTGAGCCTGCGCTGATAGAGGGTACAGTATTACAGCTTTACATTTTACAGTTCATCCTCCTCACCCGCCTGTCCATCACCTTGCTCGGCTCCTCTTCAACCCTCAGTCATACTCCAAACCCAAATTATGCATGGAGCCCAGAAAATTACTCAGTCGCGGCGGTTAAGCATGCTCATACATCAGACATTCAAAAATAGTTCCTACCCTTCACCTGACCCCCTTCTCTTCTACCTCCACGTCTCCTCTCTAGGTGTCCACAGTTTCACTTCACGTCTGCAGTGTCTACACTGTTTATCTCCCCCATCCTCCCTTCACCTCGCCTCTCCATCTCATCATTCTCCCCCATGGTTTCTTATCACACCCTGCCCTCTCTTCTTCAGGCAAGATGGAGAGAAGGGGAGAGAGTAAAAAAAAAAAGGTGGGGTGGAAGAGGAGATAGCTAAAAGAAGAGTGACAGCAGCTTACGGGGAAGTGGGTGTGGGCTTTTTTTTTCTCTCTGCTTTTTTTCAATATCACTCTCTAACTCTCTCTCTCACCCCTCCTAACTCTCCTCCTCTCCATCTTTCTCTCTCTCTCTCTCACACACACACACACACACGCTGCAGGTATCTCTGTTCTTCTCTGTCTAGTTGTGTTTCCTTAAGGGTTCTCAGCTTCGCTCATACACAGCTAAAATCTGCCTGGTGCTGCCCTTGCTGCCTGACAGCGACTAAGATGTGCACACACACACACACACACACACTCACACATGCACTTACAGACACACACTCACATGCGCATGCCTGTCAACACACAAGAGCTCACATAAACCTGCAGGGAAACACAGGAATATACGCTGACAGAAAATATCTTCAGAAATACACTGTGCACTTACAAAGCAAAGCAGACATGTAAGAAAGACACACATGCTGATTTGCGAAACGAGCAGCTCTACACCCATGCGGCGTGCTACTGTAGAGCAAACATACTGCTTTTGTCCTGCTTGTGACCGTGAATCAGCATTCTGCCTGAATTATATGGCTGCATTATGGATTCTCTCCACAACCCACGTACTCTCCAGACATTGTTCAGAGAAACAAACACATGCACACGAGCACACACAGCAGCAGCAGCAGCAGCTAGTAGACCCACAGACATCAGTGAAACCTTTTGAAATCGCAAAAAAACAAGCGCTTAACGTCAATTTTCCCCTGTTGGTGAGACTGTTTTTTTTTTCCTCTTTTTTTTCCACAACACCACAGAAATTATACAATAGCTTAGCTGTGACATGGAGAAACACATGCTCCTCCTACGTTCACACTTGCAGGCTGAGCTCTGTACAATCTAAACATGATAATAACATTTTCCATAAATAAAAAAAGCACGTTTGTATATTGGTTTCCTTTCTGCTTCATGCTCTGAGGGCCTGTGCTTTGTGGGATTGATCAGATTACATGATGAAAGTGGTGGTCTTATGGATTGTTTTTCAGGCTTTAGGAAATAGAAAGAGAGCATAAAACAGATCATTTTTGCATATTCAAAACCAAGGCAGGGTGTTTAATATAGGTAGTAGGAAAAGGAAAAGACAGGGCTGATGTGGTGATGACGTTTTTCAGATTTCTGCTGCATATGATTAAGACCACTGCCAAGTACAACATGACAAAGATAAATGTTCCCTGTTAAGAGATTATTAATTAATATAAACTGCTTAGTGATGTATTCAACATGTATATGTAGCTTTCTTTATTTTCTACTCATTTAAGATGACATTTAAATTCCTTATCTCATAAAGTTTTGGCAAAACTGTTTTTGCTCCAAAAGTCATTGGGACTATTTAAACACTAACACTTATCCATATGTATGGACATGTGTGTGTGTGTGTGTATTTGTGTTCGTCTGTGTGGGTGATTGCTGATCCTCTAAAAAAGCAACCAGCCCTTAATTAAGCTAAACACTGTATTGTTGAGCTAATGTTAACAGTGCAAGTGATCCCTGCTTATTAGGCAGAAATCTCCACAAATCTCTCCCCCTCTGCTGGTCTAGTAGTTACAGAGCACTTTCACTGGCACAACAACAGATCCACATCATTACACACACTCTACATACATTTACACACACTCTACATACACACACACACACACGCACATCCACAGACAGTAAGGCCATACACACATTTGGTGTGGACACACATTACGCATCATTACTTTGCTAACAGAGCAGAAATGTTTGGCTAACATCAGGTCAGTGGGTGAGGACATGCCAGGGGTCTGTCTTGGTGGGCTGAAAGGCAACGACTGTCTTCACACGCCCAAACACACATCATTTATTTCTCAGTGGTAGAATGCGGTACGTTAGCTAAACTGTACTCAAATGAGCCAGATTGAAACACAACTTTGTTTACAGACAGTTTTTTAAACACCATCAAAACCTGCATCAGTTATTTTAAAAATGCAGAAAAAAATCACATACACACAAAATTAAGTTTCTTTGATCTAAAACTCACACCATCTGTAACTACTGAAAAAGAAATAAGCCAGGATTTTTAGACACCGAGGGATGCGTGTGTTTCACAGTTCCTGGTGCAATTATGACATGAAAATGTTCTTGCAATTAATTCTAAAACAAATCATCCACTTGATCGTCTAAAACTCAACTAATAAAACGTAACGAGGATCATGGAGAATATCAAACAAATCTCCAAAGAACTGTCAGTGTCATTACCTCACGATTGCTCATCCAGCATATGATTTACTTTCCCTACTGCGGCCCTTTTAAGTGCACCTCTGTCATCATCACCAAGCTGTTTTTGCAAAACGGTAAAATTCATAAAGCTGCCGCACAGGGTGAAATGCACCGAGCAAAAAGCATTTTTTAATGCTGCACTGCTGTGTGCATGTGTTTAAATAGGTCATATTTATTAAACAACACAATGCCCACATGTCATTAACTTAAAAGAGCTTGTTGCTACTGAAGAGCAGTGAAAAGGACGTCATACTTAGATTTTCCAGGAATCAAGGCAACAGTGATTTTCTGTAAAAAAAATATATTTTGACATTGTTATCTTATATATATCAGTACTGTTACTGCATATAAAGGTAGCAGTGCCTTCAGCAGATAGCAGTCTGTAATGGGTTAAAAATGTACAACAGGATTACATTCTGAAACAATTTCTTGTCCATAAAAGTGGCGACAAACACCGACAAAACAAGTTTCTCAACAGCTATCTATAAACTAATGAAAAAATTAAGTGAACAGCAATTAAGTTTTCAAAGCTGGCACTGACTTAAGCTCTTTACCCAGTCAGAACCTGCCAGACGGACTTATCAGCAGTCATGACGTGAGTTTATGTCAGCCATTCAGTGTGTTACAACATTGATACCTGCAATTGGATGCAGTACAAGAGTAAATTGCACTTAGCTGAGGAAAACATTGTTGGGGTATCTCGGCTGTAAAATAATTAGAGCAATATTTTTGAATCAAGCCAGGAGTTGACGCAAATGGCAGTTGCAAGTGTTGCACAATTCATGGTGCTATCAGCAGCCACAATCCATTCTTTGTGAATTTAGTTCCCTGTCTTTTGCCATATGTCCTAAATCACTCATCGGTGCTCCTGTCCTCTCAGTTCCTTATCCCCCCCCGCTCCATTTGCCCTCTCTTAGTGATGCTACTGTAGCCTGGGGCTAATGAAAGTCAGAACTGTCAGAGCAAGCAACAAATAGATGCACACAAACACACACAAACACACACAACCACACAGCAAAGCACATTCACACATATGCATACATAAACAGAAGTGATATGCACTGTTAGCCATATAAATATGATCCCACAAAATAAGTGTAAGCCATGTTTACTTTGTCTTGAAAACCTGCTGCTTTTGCTGCGCATGTCAGGAGAGTATGTGTGGGTGTATGTGTGCATGCGCACGTGTTTGTGTGTGTGGAAAAATACTCATACATATTTATTCAAGTGTTTTTAATTTGTAATAAAACAATATAAAGATCAGTGTACAATTTTACTACATAACAACTTAATCCACCTCATAAACTCAGCTTTGTCTCCTGTTTACCCCACCAGAACATGAATCCTTTATCGCACATGCAAATGCAGGTACTAGTCTGTGCTGCATTTTGAAAAATGAGTGTAGGTTGTTTATTCCACAAACACACAAACTGTGAACCACACAGATCAACTAGTCTGCACCAACAAAGACCAGAATGAGATCCAGCAATCTGCCTTTTTATGTTCCTCCCCTCTCCTTCTCTATCATCTCTTCTCAAGTCATTACTTTTGCTCCACTCTGATTTATATTTTCCCTCATTCACTATTCCAGTGTCACTCAAACAAGTGCCGGCACAGCAGTCCCCATTACACTAATCAGGGCTGGTTTTAATGGTTTAAATTTAACACACACACTTTGATACATTTATTTTTACATCGGCAGCTTGATCTTACTTTCACTTAATCTCCGAATACCAAACATTCCTAAATCTGCGACAGTGCTGAACTCCCCTGAAGGCTGCTTTTATGTAAGAAGCACTGTACACTTTAAACAGTCAGACACGTCAGCTACGTCTGCCACCAGCAGGTGGCCTTGGCCAACTGAACCATTCACGATGTGAGTGAAGTAGCTGAATGTCAAAGCACTACACACAGGCACAAAAGAGACACCAGTCTTCTTTATCTTGAACTTATTTTTCATTAAATGAAACCTGAAAGATTTCACGCTTATGTTAGATGTCTGACTGGAACGTCTTTGTTTGATGGATTTAATTAAAAGTGAAAATAAAAGGAGGAAATCAAAGGAGTTTAAATGTTTCAGCATGTCTGTGGAGATTGTGAAGCAATCAGTCTAACCAGTCGATATGCTGATCTTCAGAGTGATATTTTCTACACCACTTTGCTGTGATCTGTTTTTTGCCAGTGACACAACAAACAGCTGCTTTTTTTTTTTTTTTTACAGGAGAGACTCTGCCCTGGATGTTAAATAAAAAAATAAACTTTGAAAGTTGGCTTATTCTGTTCCTCAGTCATCACACTCTTATTTCAACCAGTTTGGCCCATTCGTTCAGGTCACTTGTAGATGTGATGGAGTGCTCTCTAAAATAGCAGCTCACCTGGCTAACACATACAGACACATGAACACACATACTCACACACACACAAATAGATCCCCCGAAGACTGGCTGCAGAACAGTTGTACCGTGTCAGCTAAAGCAAAGCACAGGATACATGACTGAACTAAACTAGTGTCAGTGGAATATTACCCATCCAGGCGTAACATACAGACTAGCACAAAGGTCAGGAGGTCAACAGTTGGCTGCCTGTCTTTGTACTAAATAAAAGATACATGGAAGAGTAAGTTTTAGAGATTGAGGGCAGAATGGAAAAAAAATGAGCGATGAGAGTTAAAAAAGAAAAGGGGAAAAGGAATAACAAAAGTGCCATGGAGGGAAACTAAAGAGAAAAATATGACGCTGTATGAAACTAGCAGTCAGGGGGATACAGATGATTGACTTTGTGCTAATGTAACATCATTTGTAACAGTTGCAATGACAAAGTGGTGGCAAAGCTACTCGCTGTTTGAATGCAAAAAAATTAAAAAGAAGAAGAAGAGCGCTTTGGAAATTCACTAGAAGCCATCATAAAGCATAAAGTAGGCCCCACACTGCGGAACAAAGACAGATATGGGCTATTCTTCTAAAATTATGCCTCTCCTCCTCCCCTCCCCCTGACATCAGTGATAACGACACAGATTGCTAATCTTTCTCACATACTGATGCTAAGACTGTAGCACACTGCCGAGCAGCACAAATGACTGCAAGTTCTTCCAAACTTGCAGCTTTTTCAGACAGGAGAGAGGGCCGCGATCTCCAGGGACCCAAAACTCACTAGGCAAACAATACGAATGCAGAGTTTTACAGCGCAGACGGCAGCAGAAGTAGCGGGGGGGCTGAGAATCTCACACTCTCTCTGTCTCTCTCCCTCTCCCTCTCTCTCTCTCCCTCTCACTCGAGCTTTTTTCTTCTGCAACCCCCTTTTTTTTTTGCTTCCTCTCTCCTCTCTCTCTTTCAAAAATACTGGGTCAGTCAAGCTTCTGCACTGCAGTACAGTCAAATGACGTGTTAAAGGCTTTTTTATGACCTCAGGAATGAGAGGAACTGTACTTGCTGTACCAGCCTGAGTTCTCTTTTCTCTTTTTATGTTTTCTTCCTGTAATTTCTATGTTGTTGTTTTATGTACCATTTATTCCTGTCAGAATTATCTGCACTTTTAGTAACAGCTAGATTGTCAAATAACAGTCCTCTACAGATTATCCCTGTAAGCACACTTGGTCTTGTATGCATCACAGCACCAATTGTATATGTAGTTTATGTAAATAGCAGGAAAAAATGCAGCCTCCTTTCAAATAAGTACAGCTATGGTCACACTCTGTCTTTGCACTAGAAGATACGCAGCACAAAGCAAATCAGAAGTAATTCGAGCCATCAGCATAATCACACAAAACTCAAGTAATCTTCTAGACACTCACACACACACACACACACACACACAAGCAAGAGAGCTTTCACCACATTTCCCACCACACACACGAACAAACACGCATGCACAAAAAGTGGAACGTGCTTTTCTGTATGCAGCACCTGCAGCATACTGCAACTTCAGCACCACGGTCAGAGACAGATTGGCTTTTTCAGCAAACTGGAGATAATTCCCTGTTTCCCAAATGGAGAAAGCATATCACAACACACACAGACAGACACATACAGAGGCACACAAGCACTGAAACACACACAAACACACACAAAAACACACAAAATGGAAAATGTAAGTGTTCGCAACCCTCTCTCAGTCCCCTCACAACATGCTCTCTCTCTGCTCTGGACTCTCTGTTTGGTTAATTGAACAATTACGGCTTCTTTCAGCTACAAAAGAGCAAAAAGAATCCCTGCTTTCACTAAGTGGCACATCCTTCACAATCCTCTACTGACAACTCCATGTTCTCTCACCCTTCCCTAAGCCGCTTGTCTGTGCTCTCCCTCCCATCAATAGTGCTCTCAAACTGATCCCTTCCTCCCATTTTTTTATTCCTCTTGCTATTCATTCCATGCCGCTATTCCAAATCATGTCTGAGCTAATTAAGACTCTCAAACATCCATTAACAAACACTCACTAATAGAGTAGAGGAAAAAACAAGAGAATAGAAACACATTGCAAAGGCATAACCACTCGCAATGGTGCATCTATCCATCTCACAGTTCCTCTCCGTCACACTGAACAAGCTCACAGGTACAGGTACACAGGTACAGACGCGTGTGCACATGGACACACACAGAGGTGCACTAACTAGTGACTGTATTTTCTTCTGCTATGCAGTGCAGACACATAACAACCCAACAACAGCCAGAGGCCCAACAATTTCCTGAGCAAAAATGCCAGAGGAGAGAGAGAGAGGAGAAAAATATAACACCAAGCCACAATGAAACCACATCCCCGGGGAGCTCCTAAAAAGTGCACCTGTAAATCTTTGCAGTCACATCCAGGTGACCGCCTCCACTCAGCACACAAAAAAAATACCCGCTTATACAGCATATACTGCCAGCAAATGGCTGAGTTCAATCCTGAGCTGGTGTGACAGTGTACTGAAGCTTATCTAACTGAATTATAATATCTCATATCTCTTAAACAAGCTCATTTGAAACAACTGCATCATGCTTAACATTTAAACCAGCCAACTGACACTGAATTATGTCATTGCATGTGTGTTAATAAGGCCGTATCATATTCAGCATTAAGTTCTAACAAGTGTTTTTCAACAAATGCCTGATGAAGAACGTGCCAAGCATACTTAGAATTGAACTTAATTGTAACAAGAGGAAATTAACTCAGAGAGAAGCCTTGCAGACCATTTGCAGCGCAGTGCTCTTATGTCAGTGTGTTATTGTACTTTGCATCACTTGATCAGTTTAACTGTGCCAGTAAACTATCAATCACAGCAGCACAAAATGTATCCTAATAAAGTAAGTAGAGCTGAAAGCCAAGGTGTAGGAGAAGCATGACACAGCTTATTGAGTTACAGCAAATGAAGGTTTCACTCAAATATTGCAAGTATTAGAAAGTCAAGAGTGAACAAGAGGGCCAAGATAGACATTTTGTACAAGTGGGATGGATTTTAAATGGAAATAAGCATAAGGAGAGGCTGTGAAACTAAATGAATACCAGTTCAAGAATGGAGAAACAAGACAGATCACAATAGAAAATAAGTATTAGTGCGTAAGGAAACACATAGAGAGATAAAGACAAAAAAAGAATAAGTGTAGGGGCAGAGACACAGAGGAATTAAAGGACTGAAAGAAAAGGCACACACTGCATTTACCGTGCTGAAGTCTTGCCAACGTACAAACCTCAAGAGAAATTCTTGAAGAAAATGTTAACTGCTGCAAAATTTAAATATCAGTGACATTGCACAGAGAAAAATTCAGACAAGAAATGCATGTCTACATCTCATATACATAAATAAACCCTGAGCCAACCTTTTATTTTTTTCCCCCCATTGGTTGCTCCTATCTAATGTTCCACCAGAGTAGGAAATCACTGGAGATATTAATGCAGGATAACAAGAGGATTTATTGGGATAAAACCACTCAGCATGGTATAATGGGACAAAGCCCAGCTCTCATTTGTGAAATATTATGGTGGGTGGGTGACAGTGGTGGAGGATTAAGGGTTACCAAGATATGGGACTACAGTATAGCAAAATCATCAATGATCCCAAAACTTTATTTATTTATTCATTTGGGGTTGGGGTATGGTGAGGATTGGGGTTAACAGAGTAATGCATTATGTTTTTTAATCAAATTGAGTGCACACTGAAAATGCTGACCATATAGCCTAACCTCTTGGTTAGGGGAAGGAAGGCTTTGTGGGTGTGAGTCTGTGCATGTGTTTGTGTGTGTGTGTGTGTGTGTGTGCATGTGCCTGTGTGTGTTTGTGTGTGTGCACATCAAAGAGTGTGAGTGTATAAGCTATAAAGTAAAAAAAAAGAGAGAATACAAATGAGGTGGGCCAGCAGAACATAGAGTTACAGCATTGTGAAACTTTCTGCAAGCAGAAAACAAAGAGCCTTGATGTAATGCTCCTATGCTTTCAAAGGCTTTATACAGTATGAAGGTGACCTCCACTCATTTGAGCAACAATATTTGTCAGAGAAATGAAACTACAACACAAGGTAAAATGCTCAATGTCACTCAAGCTTATAGACTGGATCATGATGATCAATACTGGAGATGACTAGACTAGACTAGCTAAGGGCCTTCCCATTTAACAGGGAAGTTTGTGGTTTGCTACATATCTTCCACTTATTGTAAGTTGACACATATGAGAAACTATAACACCCAATTGCAACTGAGGTTCACCACTCCTAGTTAACCTATTGAGTTCAAAGCAAATTGCATATCATGCCCATTTTAAAACAAAACAAAAATGCACCTTCCTTTCCATAGATATTCACAAATTTATAGACATTAAGATTGCATCAATTTTTTTTTCCAAAAATTAAATTTTACCTTCAGAAAGAGGAACATAAAAAGCGCTATGATGATGTGCACTTTTACATCAAATTTA
>JAPZDY010000024.1:9483868-9493979 GCA_029783645.1 Ctenochaetus hawaiiensis
TGAAATAATTACACTCAAAGTTTAAGTTTTGCACCTGCTACATTCACATTACTGTGCATGGCTCTGTTTTTGCCTAACAAGAACACTTGCAAGTTTTTGATTGCACGTTGCATAACTTTAACTTTAGAAATTAGAATTTTCTGTGGCTTCATTCAGAGGCAGTATCTCTATGTAGATCCTCAATCTTTCTGACTTTTCTGGGGACACTTTACCTCTGGTAACAGAGGAAGATGTCAGCAGCAGATGTACCATGATGGAATTGTATCCCAGTTTTTGACAGAGGAAATGAACCCAGATGTAGAAAGAACTGGGTCGACTCAGTGACCTCTATGTGGCAGGAGCAGCTCTGGGCTTTGGCCAGTTTTTGAATGCTTGACCGAGATAAAGAGGATATGCTAAAAGAGGGAGGCATGAGCACTGGAGCAAGGTCTACCAGCAGCATCAGTGGCATCAGGAGCAAAGGACAAGCAAGATAATGAAAAGTTACACAAAAATGAGCCATTAGTTTCAGCTGTACTTTTCTTTGTAACTGTAATGTTCTTGATTCCACAAATGAATTAATGAAAAGGGAAACAATCATTTCTTTTTGTTAGAAATTATTTGTAGCACACTTTATCATTTTATATCAGGAAGATCTTAAACAGATGGAGCAGTCACATGATTTTAAGATTTTAATTTTTAATTAATGAATCCTTTCATAAACTGGACTCCAACACATTGGGAAACCCTCACCAGTACCAGTACATGTAAAAAGAAAGCATATGCATATTTCTATCTTGTCCAATAAATCCGAAATCTCACGATACCAGATTATATACACAGTAGTGTGTTTTATTTGATCCATACATATAGTTAAAGCCATTCTAGTCAAATAAAAAAGTCCTGCAGCAATAATAATAATTTAACTGTGTGATGTTTTTCTATGGGTGCAGTTTTGCTGTCGAATTGTATTTTCTTATACTGACTACAGTTTGTATTATTGTGTCTAAATAATGCAAGCATAAGCTTAAGACTTGATAACATAAACACCTTTCTGTGAATTATAATAAAAACCACAATAGCACCACAAATTACATTGGTGAAAACAATTCTGAGGTTGAATCATCACATCTCTTAACAGTTAAAGCAAAATGAAAAATTCTTACCTTAAAGACAGGATTTATTATGATAGAAATTATTGAAGTACTGTTGTTTCAGATTGCTTCAAACAAGGTTCACCTGATAAAATGGCAACTGGGTATATTCTTATCGAAGATTAATAGGTAGGTGGAGGGGCAGAGGCTGCAAGAGATTTCATAACTGTGTTTGGCCTTTTGCTCATTAAAATCTGTCTCACCATCTGGCAAATGGGTGCTAAAGTTGAAAAAGGATATCATGGCCATCATCTGATTGCAACCAATGAGGCGCTAGTGGCCTCGCTTCCACTCTGTGTGGATGTCCTCATGGAGCCAGTGGAAGCAGAAAAAAAGTGTCAGCTGACAGATGTCTGCTTGTCATTCTGGGATTAGTTGGACAGCCTATGAGGACAAGCAACAGCATATTCATGTGGATTCAATCCCTGCCTTCCCCACCATGGACGGGGCTGGCGAGGTTAGAGACGAAACTGCTCATCTTTATCAGAGTGCTGGGATTTACTTTCTCCTGATCTGGTGATACATGGACTACTTTTTGGTCTGGAACAGTAACTGAAAAGATTGTCTGGTCATCATAAGTGTGTGGAGAAAAACAGGGAAGACTCCAGTATTCTATTAGAAAGAAAAACCTCTAAAAAACAGAGCGAAATCAAACCCATTTGACCTTTTTTACAACCAAGACCCAATAGCACTTTCTAATAGTAAAAATTTGACGTAAGCCTATTGAATTTCTAAACTAGTTTAGACTGAATGGATGAAGGCCAACCATTTCAACTTAGGTGTTATAGCAAGTCGCATTTTTAGCATTCACACATTGGTGTAGGTGTATTTGAATCATATACTGTCATTCAAAGTTTACACACAATACTGAAAAATTGCCTGTTAAAAAAATCTCAAAAGGTCAACCAAGAGAAGTCAGAGACGTCAGATGTTTCCGGGATCCTTGTCGCTGTGTCACTCTGTTGTAGCATATTATATTACAAAGACTTTCTACTTATGCACTGACATGATTATCTGCTTCAAGTACCATACAAGGGCAGTGTTTGTACTATAATGTAATGTATGACTGTGTGGAAATGCCTTTGTGTTCGTATGTGTGTGTGTGTGTGTTCTTTTAGTATACTCTTTTTACAGCATTTTGTGCCATGAATCTTTCTGCGGCCATGCATACAGTATGTGGGTTTTAGTATTTGAGCGTGCATGTGTGCCATCATTTGCACCCATGTTTACATGCTTTGCCCTGTGCATAATAAAGATATAAATGAAGGTCACAATAATTAACACAAGTTCTAAAGGTATGATGAAGCCTGGATTATATGGTTATACTCGCCTCCAATGGTATACATGCACAAACCCCTTTAAAAATGTACAGATATGCAGCTGCCAATTCAGGATGTTGTTACTTGAGTGTTGGTAGTCAGTTGTAATACAGACTTTTTGGTCACCAGACTTGTGTTATGCCAGTGAGGATGGACCCTAAAAAGAAGCTAAAAATGTCTTTAAGGAGCACAGACGAAGCCAGTGACGTACATACACCCTCAACGCTCATCCCACAAAACATGGCTGTCAGCACGAGGGTTTTTTTCTCGAAAATGCACCAAAAGTCATCCAGTGAATGATTGGTTGCACAGGGCCTTACCAGCAACATACAAACAGTTGTCCTTCATACCACCCACACAGCATAGAGGACAAAAGGCATCTGACTGAATTACTCTCGACCTTAAGGAACTCTTGATCTTCTACAGAACAAAAGAAGGTTTTGTTCGGAGTGTCGCCCTGCTATGATCCTCAGCAGTTTGCAGCTGGTGTCGACCGACAGGGCACATAACTCACTCCATCTCTTAGCTGAAGTCAGGGCAAGTGGCAAAGCTCACTTGAATGACAAAGCTTTGAGACAGGAGCACTCTGGAGGTTCATCGGTCTGTGTGACCTGTGGAGACAATCCAGACTGCATAAGCATGTCCCTCCAAGAAACAAAGCTTTGAGAGGCTGAACCAATGTGGGTGGTGCACCTATTGTTTTGCCTCTGGAGACAGAGCCCTTCAAAATTGGGGGATTGTCTAGATCAAAACTGCTAACATTTGAATTATTCGTGAGTACTACTGTAGCGATTGGCAGTCTGAAGCAACCAGGAGGACCACCAGCCATCCCTGTCTTAACCATCTCAGAGGAGGAGGGATATGATGATGCATATGAAAGGTGTAGAGTATCATATCCATTCTAGTCAAAGTACTGAGTCCATTATCTACAGCAGTTCATGGGGATGTTTCTCTTCACACCCCAATGTCAGGTTTGGTCTACAGAGGTAATTTTACTATGCTTTCACTAATGTAAGGGTCCAGCATCTGCATAGGCTGGTGGTTGCTCAACGCCGGCCTGCCTGCCTCTTGGCTCAGAGGCATCTGAAGCATATGGAAACTTTCAGAGGGTAAGTATGTACACACCATTGGAGGAGAGTATAACCATACAGTCCAGGGAGGAGCCTATGTGAGTTTGAACAGTCATGAATGAGCACCTGTAAAAATGATTATTTTGGGTCCAAAATATCAAGCCATTTTACTTCTGTGGATATCTTTTCCTGGGTACTAATTCTGATTTGTATACAAAATGAGTTAATAAAAAAACAAAAATCCAGGTCAACTTATCCTTTAATCTCTGTAGCCTACATATAGAAAGTACACATAGGCACAGATATACACATAAAAAGTGCTGTATCATTTGCTTCATTCATTTATGACCAGTGTTTGTATTTAATTCTGTCATGGCTTAAAGTCTATGCAGACCAACACTCTTCCTCGTACACTACAGTCTTCTCGCATTTCTATAACCATTTCAACATACTGGGGATACTGGGTGTAGTTATTGTAGAATTTTAAAATCAGTTTAAAGAGATAAATACAAAATGATATTAATGAACAAACTAAACTTTCCTACCTTCTGTACTCCACATGTACATGTTCCCTCTAGCATCCAGGCCACTGCATGAATTCCAAGAGGCACAGGCATTGTTTGATTTGTTTGGTTGTTTGACAGGAACACTGCAGGGTTGAGTAACCTGGAAACAGCGAGCACACTGTTTATTATGAGATCACACTGAAACACAGGAGGTACCTGCTTTTTCGCATTTCATGGATTATCTATGAGGGATTCTACCGAGGCTGCTGCATACGAACTGTCTGTGACTGCTGCTCACAGCCTGCAACAGTGGTTTTCCTCTTGTATCTGAGAGTCTCCTCATGATTACCAAAAGTCTTGAGCATTGTTTGGTGACTGTACCTCTATCACTGCAGGATTATCTTCAGTATTTGGGGTCCAAACAGCACATGTCATCTAAGATATAAAAAAGACAAAATAATCTGATTGAGCTGTGACACTGCTTACAAAAAAAAGTTCGTAAACTTTTCAAGTAAATGCATGGACTGGCTGTCCACCTCAAGGTGTAATTGTCAGTCTTTAGAGCTTGAGCACTCGGTGTTGAAGTTAGAATGCACACAGGCTTTTCTCAGTGACTTAATTCTTTTCAGTGCAGTACAGTGTATGTGTCAACCTGTCCCTTTTCTTCATGACAAAATATATCCAGAAAATAAGGGAAAAGGAGGGAATGACGTCATTACACAAATACTTTGAATAAAAAATGGAAGAGGACTAAGTATTGAGAGTGAGGGATGATGGAGCTGGATCATCTGAATGGATCTGGCCTCTGATCTGGACATGGTCTTGTTGCAGCTGCTGGAGCGTATTTATGCCTTGGTGTTGATGATGTCGATAAACTCTGGCTTACACTACAGGGTCAATATCCTCCGAATGCATATCTACAAGATTAGAGGAAGGGACCAGTTTGAGGGGAGCAGAAAATCAGAAAAATTTTCAATGGAAAATCACCACATCAACCTGCTTTGCAGTTT
Organism: Ctenochaetus hawaiiensis; assembly: GCA_029783645.1. Taxonomy (NCBI): domain Eukaryota; kingdom Metazoa; phylum Chordata; class Actinopteri; order Acanthuriformes; family Acanthuridae; genus Ctenochaetus; species Ctenochaetus hawaiiensis. The sequence goes on from JAPZDY010000024.1 coordinate 9,488,907, forward strand.
TGTTTTTTCGTTCTTCAACCCTTCAAACCTTTAATGTAGAGGAAGCACATGTCGATGAGAACAGAAAACTGTCCACTTGCTTGGGTCTGGAGAACAGTGGTGAGACAAACATGTCATGTCAGGCGTGCCTCTGACTGATGAGTGGATCCTGCAACCAAAAAGGATGAAAACTTGATCCGTTCGCCAGCCGAGGCAATACCACTTGTCTGCTGTTGTGACAGCAAGATGGCCCACCTTTGGGGTGCTCTCATTTGAACATGTGCCATTGCCTGGAAGGCTGCTTGATGTCATTCCTCCACCTTAGAGAGAGTGAAATGGAGGCGGCTGATGGTCATGCTAGTAGCCTCGAAGTGTCGCTCGGCACCATGGTATTTGCAGATGACAGATCTGTCTGTCAGGAGGCGGGAGCTTTGTGTGTGATTTCAACTGTGGGTTAACCTTTAAAGGCTTGGCTCCTGAGAGGGACAGCCTGATGTGGGATAGTTATGAGTATTGACGTGTTATAAGGAACATGAAGCTCCCATCAGGCACAATGAACAACTGATTGTGTACTTTAGTGGTGATATGGTTGGTAAGGTTGCGTATATGAAGAAAAGTAAGGTGAGTACAGTGTTACCCACAGAGTGCAATAGAGGACCCAACCTGTTTGGTTTCAATATTGTAACATTTGTTTTTAATTATTTTGTGTTTCTTGATACAATTTTAGATGGCAGATGTCTCATTTTCAATCTTGAATCCAAATCTAACCTCTTCATCCAAATCTCCTCACTGGTAATCCTGACCGGATAAGATGAAATTTGAATTAGACAGCATACATCAGCATCAGGCCAACCTGTATGGTGAAGCTAAATCGATCAGTGCCGTAAATCAATAAGCAGAGAACCTTTGTAAATTTGACTTGAGGAATCCATCGCAACATTTGGTTCCCTGTCAGTAATTGCTTTTCCATTCCAAGCACTGTTCCAGCTCTTGCACTCTTGAACACAAGGCTAAAAACCCAATCTCAAGGGACTACGAAAGTAAATGGCAATTTAAGCCCAAGTCCTTTGCCAGCATTTTGCCAGTAGATTGTGTGGATTACAGAGTTCTTTCTGCTTTGTTGCAGTTCTGTTTGAGCCAAGTAGACAGAAAGATGGATAACTATATGAACAAACTGACTGACAGGCAAGACGACAGACACACAAACTTACCAGCAGGCTGGTGCTGTCACTCTGGCCAGCTAGTTGGATGAGGCCTGGCTGCCTTGTAAACAAAGGAATATGCACAACAGAGATGCATTGGCATGTGCATGTGGTGACTGCTCCTCTCAATACAGCAGAAATGACTGTAAATTAGTAACTTTTTTGCCAGTCAACTATCTGATGTTAGTAGCTAAGCAGCTGAGATACGAGAGAAAGACAGAGAAAAGTGACATGGCAGAAAAAGAGGAAAGAAAAATTGAAACACAAAACTTCATGTCTGCACTTCTGAATGGCCAAGAAGCTTTAGATTTCTCACATTAAGTTGTCATTTATTTTTGTCAAAATATATATACTGTAGTCTTTTTCTCTCTCTCTCTCGCTCACACACACACACACGGAAAGACACACATTATCTGTTAGATGACTATGGAAATTAAGGACACATATTTTTGGAAGCCAAGCAAAACACATCAGCACTTTTGGCTTGGTATAATTGCCCCCATTAAATCAATCTTTTTGTCCTCTATTAACACTTTACAGTACATTCCACCTTTCCGACTACACTACACGATGCCCTAACCATTTCTTATGTGTGTAAGTAAAATTTGTTGTGAGACTGAGTGGAGCAGCTAATCAGTTTTAGATTTTATTTCTCTTAGACTTCATACAAAAGGTCAATATTCTTACAATAGTTGGTAAAACCAACTACATGGTATTTTCCTTTAAAGCCTAAGCTGCAATGAGTATGTTACCTAAAATATTTAACACCTTGCCTCTCTCTGCTCTGCACGTTAGGAATTGTAGATCCACTCTTCTACTTGAATGTATCTTTTATAACAATGCTTTTGCATGCATATCTCATTTAGACTACAGCTGCTGTGTGAGCATAGCAGACACATGTCAGTTGCAGTGCTTTCATGTGCTGTGGGAATCTCCAGCTTCTAAGACATTCAAGTCAGTGACTTATTGCTTTTTCTTCTGGGTACAATTGTTAACATGCTGTAAATTCAATGGTATCAAGTGGCTGACATTGAAGTGTTTTATGCCAGGTGCTTTATTCCAGCATCTGAAGGCGTTAAACACAGAGACAACGACAGGCCTGTTGATTTTATGTGCTTTTTTTTTGTTGCTTTTTTCTCAAAATCTGATCCTGCTCATAGAATGTACTTATGCAGCGCTTTCTAAGAAGACACAGGACCGACTCCAAGCCAAATGCTCTTAAGTACAACCTTTGCTGCATGCACACAAAACAACACACACTCACACACACACACACTCACACACACCACACGCACACAACACCACACTGCAGAGACTGAAATAGCAAGAACAATATGACTCATACAGTAATATGAGAGGCTTGGAGTGTGGGTGTCATCTTTTATTAGCAGAAAGCGCTCACATAATCTCCCTGGACACAATTGCACAGAACACACTAATGAACATAACTATCCCGTTTGACACCAGAAAACAGTATGTATTACACACTGATTATATGCTTAATATTTAATAACTATTTACTGCTCTTCAGCAAGCCTTTGTCTTTGTTTTTGATGTTGATTTTAATTATGTTGGGGGAAAAAAAGCCTTCATGGAACATGAATATATTAATGTGATGCTAAACTGGCAGTAAGTGTTTTTGATTCATGACTGAATGAAATCAAGGTAAAGAGTTTACATAACGTGCTCTTGGATTCTAAATAGCTGAGGTGTGAATCATTCCATTAAGTCCCACAAAAAAATTGTGAAGCATTTATTCAGATATTTTCATACTGTGGCGATGCTCATTTGCGGTATATATTCATTTTAATTTGTTAAGTTGTTCTGAAAAGGGCACAAACATCACTGAAATAATCCTAAAATGCACAACACCTCTGATTCACAAAGCACATCATTAACGTGAGCGCAAATACTTCAGACTGATCAAAGGAAACGACTCTTTCAAGAGTCATGCCAAAAACTAGTCACTTGCATTATGACGCAACCACTATGATGCATTTTGGTGATGCAGCTAAGTTTTTATTTTTCCTATGCAGTTGAGATTTGATGACAAAAAAAGACCCTGCATCGTGTGTTGCTTATTATATTTACAAAAATTGTCAGGCAAGCACAAACACTTGAGTTTACTAGGCAGGCATAAGGAGCTTAGGCTAACAGTCAGATATACACGCCCACTCCCAAAGCAGGGCTGGTCTGACTGTTTGCTGTTGACAGCCGCCCACACAATGCATACTGATGCATGCAGGCACTGGGACAGGTTCTCTGAGGAGGAGAACGCCAATTCCTCTGTCAATGTGAATGACACCAAAACAGTTACGGTTTGAATGGACCAACATCTTCAACAACTGGTTCATGTAATTAGCACTCAGTGTAATTAGTAGTGTAAAGTTTCTTTGTATAATTAAGCCTTAGAAATCTAATGTAGGGTTATTCCTTGCAAATTTCATATTTTTTTCTCTGCCTGATTAAAGATTAAGAAAGCACTGTATATTTTTTTTACATTCCAATTCTCATTTCTAAGCATCTTTTAAGACACTGCATTGTTTGTTTCTCTAACAGATCGGGCCACCCTGTCCTCCAGTCAAAAATAAAATTGCATGAATAAGCTTTTTTCCCCCTGCACACCTTTCCTCAGCTGTGATCAAAGAGGCAAATTCCACTGAAGTTACGAACAGATTTGCAGCTGTTTAGTTTGTTTATGGGTCATAAACAGCCTTGGTTCACTCTGAGTTAATCTCTCTGTTTGCTGACCATCATTAGATATTAGTAACTTTGGTTCATGCGGATGAGAGTTTAACTTCCATTTCTTGTTGTGTTCCCACAGTGATCTGCATTAGCCTTTCAAAAAAAGTGCTGGAGAAGAGAGAGAAGAAACAAGCTGGAGAGAAATTTAAAGAGACAGAATAAATGAGGAGATGAGGGATGAGTAGCATCAGGAGACTAGAGGAGAATTGGAGACCAAAGAGGAATAATTCCACTTTTACAGGTTAAATATCCATCCATCTATCCATCAATCTATCTATCCTCTTCTTCCATCTACTTTCTATATCCATCTGCCTGTTCCCATTTATAATTCAAATCTATCTCATCATCTCTGTCAGGACAGTTTGACTGTGTGAGCATGTGGCTCTTTCTGTGTGCAAAAGAATATGTAATTACTCACACACAGTAGCAAAGCATTTGAAAATGATGTCTTTATGGCAGACCGACCTGAACATATGGACTCACAGCGAGCAGTCCTGGATGGAAGGAGAGTGTGAGAGAGGGAGAGATAAAGAAAGCATTTGTGAGACAGGTCACAACTCATTTAACAACACAATGGTCTGTTTCACCTGCAATCAAGTCACATTCAGATTAAGTCATGAAAGAAGTTGTAAAGCAGTTTTCGGCATAAAAAAGGTGTTAATATACAAACTAAAAGATAAAGTGTGGTTCAGTAAAATGTGAGACCATGTGTAACACACTTCTGCAAAAATGCACATGATATCTGTGGCAGCCAAGCACTTGCACTGCATGCTAGCTCGAGACATGAATAAATGCAACAAAACCTAGAACAGCAGTGGGGAAGCCTCACTTGTACCTGAGCTGGCACTCAGGTGAGTCATTGTAAAGGTGGTTCCTGTGATCTCCTCAGGGGAAATGATCCAGGATGAAAGGTAAGAGTCATTTACATGATTATCCTCTGGTGAGCAGTTGAAAACAAGGAAGAGGGACAAGAAGGAGGCAGAGGATCAGTGATCAACTGAGGTCGAAGAAATGGTGCTATTGTTAGACACATGTAAAAAAAGGGTGTTGTGCAAAGGAATCAACAGCTTGACTCATGTTGCACGGCTCCCACAGCAAGGGATGTTATTTTGGTGTTTATAGTTGTCGAGGAACTGTTTTTTTATTG
>JAPZDY010000024.1:9494011-9510509 GCA_029783645.1 Ctenochaetus hawaiiensis
CCTACAATAAAATCCTTTCCTGCATGTGTTGTGCATAACCTCTGATTGCAAGAGATGGATCCAAAAAGTTCCCCAATTAGCACGATGGAAAGAGAAGTGACCCAAAAGTGTGTTAACAGTACCACCATGTGTTTTTGGAAAAAAATCTAGCTCTTTTTTGAGTGCTTCAGTTTTGGATTTCGTACAAATTTAAACTACTAAAATTATATTTGCATTGCATTGTGTGTTTTTTTTCTTTTCAGCAGCTGTGGTGCACATCATAATACACAATAAAGTGAATATGGAGATAAGAAAAATATGCTTCTGTACAGATCCTTTCTCCATATGACAATGGTAAAATAGATCCATATTGGGTCATTTTCAAGTAATTCTTTTATGGCTCATGTATATGTGTTTGTGTGTGCGTTTCAGCTGTGTTTGCATTGCTCTCTGAGTCAGACAGAGGGTGAAGAAAGTTTTGGCAATGCAATAAACAGTGATAGGCAGCTGCAGGGCTTTATGTGAATATGCATGAGCATAGCGACAACAACCAAGGGATGAAATGAGAGAAGGGATGCCTTTGTGTGTTTGAAAGAGAGAGATGAAGAAAGGTTCTGGTAGAAAAATTACTCTTTGTCCGGTTGGAAATTGAAGAATACAGTTTACGTGTCAGCGAGGGAGTGACAGAGGGACGAGTGAGGAAGTGATGCAAGCAACGGAAAGAGAGAATGAAAGCAAACAATCAGGGTGTGAAATCATTCTGCAGGAGATTAAACTTGGGAGTTTGTGTACAAGCTTTCAGCAGGGAGAGCACGAGTGTGTGTCCTCACAGAAAAAAGGTGTGACATGATTAATCTGAGTCGCTGGGAGCTCATGTCTTTGTGAGGATATCGAAGACAGTGACCTTATGTTCCCACACTGCTCAGTCTTACTTTTCCCACAATTATTGCTTCTAAAAATATTCCACAAGACTTACAGTGCCAATCTAATCTCATTACAACGGCAGCAAGATAACGGAGGAAATATGATCGGCAATATCAGATAGCATTGCATGATAATTACAATGATAGAGAGCTGCACAGTTTTGGTGTTGATGTTGCATCAAGAAAGCTTCGGTGCTCCACAGCGACTGTTCGCAGCAGATCCAGTGTTGATCCTGAGCTGCACAGACTTCCCTCCCTCTGGCTACCAGGGAGGGCATCCTATGCCTTCTGGCCCAGTGGTACATCGATTCTCTGTTTAGGCCTGTGTGAGCAAACAGATGGCGTTTCTGCGCTCACACACGCAGATAGAAGTGGGCACATATATGCACTCACTTGCCAGGTTTTTTTAGGTGAACCCTGCTAAAAATAATACAGTCTATGTGACAAATGAAGGATCAGTCGCTGGCATTTTCTCTCGCTATCCTCTATCATGGCTTGGCCACCTTAAGCTCTCTCCGGTTGTCCTTCTAACTCCTGATTAATAGCCTTAAAGTTTCTCGTTACAATTCAAGTGTTGAACTTTCATGTCTGTACAGGAACACAGGCCCAGACGCCCTCTACACACACTACACACAAACAAATATCCAACTACATCAATCTCCATCACCTACACATCCAAACATTTTTAACAGAGCATGTTGGACTTCCTTCCCACTGACTTACTCCTCGCTTTCTCTCTGCTTTGCTCTGTAGCAGTTTTAAGCGCTGGTGGGATATAATTGGACACTGGGGTGACCAGAGTAGGAAGCCCATAACAGCTTCAGGCTGGATTTAGACACGAGCAACCAGACAAATCTTATTTCAACACCGATCGTGACACAGATGTGGTTTTCACATCATCAGCTCAACGTGGCAAAACACCACCGAAATTTCAGGTCAAACAGGGTTAAAATCGGATTTTAGGGGTAAATCCAGCTTCAGACTCTCAGATTTAGCTGTGGGTTTGGAAGCACACAACCACAGCAACATTCAACTTTAATAGCATAGCGACTCACAATCCATCTGTCGATTATCTGGCGCAAGATGCTGGGATTGTTGGGTGTGGGAGGGATTGATACGGATCAATTTCACCGGGTGAAGTAAACAAAGATAAGGGCTCATAGACACACATCACCGCTCTAATGGTCTTTTCATATGTTTGCACAAACAGGAAGAAAGAGGATTTTTTCCCCCTCAAAAGCTAAGTGGTTTATTTCTGAAATTGTTTCGTCTTACAGCCTTGTGAAGTCTTTTTTTCTGGTTCAATCACAGGACACATAACTGAATCACTATGTGGGCACACACACACGTACCTTTAAGCTCGTACAAATCACGTTAACTCAGGGGTAAAAATGCAAATATTTATACATTTGAACAAAGAAAAATTTGCAAAGGCTCGTTATTACAGTAATGCTGTTTCAGCATCACATGCTTCCCGTGTGCAAAAAGACCCGTTCACAAACAGAAGAATAGGTGCTGTGAAAGACGTCAGCCACTATAAATATGTCGTATCTGTTTTTAACGACAGATGGGATGTAGAATATATCCTCACGGCTTTACTACAGCATCCCTTAATCCTGTTGACGTCACCATGTTGGAATTATGGGAACCAAATGTGCCAATACGCTACATTCATGTATCACAGATTGTGTAGGAGCAGCTAAGGTCAAGTTTGGAAGATAACCTTGCAGATGATGTGACAACAATAAAACGCAGTGAACAGTGATGTGTGTTTGTTCGCGTGTGTGTGAGGGTGACCACATTTTTTATCTTTGTTAGTGTGTGGTTTGTGGAAGCATGTGTGATACGGTTTACTGAACAAAATGTACAACATCTCAACTGTGATAAATTTCATTTTGTTCAAACAGGAATCAGAACAGGTATTTTGTGACACACGCCAAACTTAATTCTCCATCAACAACAAACTCTAAGCTAGTTTTGACTTGTAATATCAGAATGTTTATCTTATCTTTTTGTCTTGTCCTCCTTTTTTTTCCATTTTAATTTATGAGCAGCTTAAGTGTGAGACTGACTGCTGTGGGCATTGAGCTCATGTCACCGATTGACCTTTTTACTTTTTAAATCATTTAATTTGGGGCTATTTTGAAGAAAAAATTAGGACTTTCTAAGATAAGGTGTATGTGCTTTTACTGCAAGGGCTAAAATGTCTTCATGCAAGTTAGTGTGTGCATGTTGATATATGTGAGATGTCTGTGTGTATATGATAACACACATGAGCATGACTGCAAATATCATTGCAAGAGAACACATGAAAGGCCTGTCTCACTCCAGATGCAGGGCTGACAAATCCAACCAAACCTCTAAATCTTTGCAGGATTTTACATTTACTGGCAAAAAAGACAAATGATGTACACATACATAATAGAGGTTTAATGTGGGACTACTGACTGCAAAGAAAATGACATGTAGTGTTTACATGTTAAGGACATATGCTACATGCATTAGACATTGTAAATATTCTTCAGTATTAAGTTGAGGGATAGTTTCACATCATAAACATTAGAAACTTCATGATACATGTATTGGTACCATTAAAGACACAGTGTTCTGTGAGCCCTTAAATAGTATCAGTTTATGACTTTATGCATGTTGACAGAAAAATCAATTGTTTGAGAGTGGCAGAGGGCAGAAATAGGGCTGAATTAGTCAAACAGCGAAGCATGTTTGCACATTTTTGTTGTTCTCTGTATGATTGTTCATTGTGGCGTAAAATGGTATGAAACTACAGCAAATACTTGTCTGGCAGATCTGTCAGCAAACAGAATGATAAGAAATTAAGAAAATCAATCTTACTGTTGGATTCTGTGTTCAGCTTTAACGCCATGTCACAACATGTCAAACGCAGGTGTGAACATCAGTCCGATTCCTCCGTTTGACTAATTTCTCGAGTTCAACCTTCAGTCTGTCATCTTCATTTTTTATGTATCGGTCTGGTTGGCGAGTTGATCGGTTATCATGTCATGTGCAGACATGTGATGTAGCTGCAGCGTCCACAGTCCGTTCAGAGTGTGGATTTCGTCACGCTGCACGCACTGCTGAAAATAATTTCCATTCAAATAGGATTTGTGCAACGTGCATCACCCTGCTTGGATGGCTGTAATTAATATTGAAAGGCTGACAATGGTGGAGAGCAGGGTTTCAGGGCTGTGCAGCATTTGGTGGCACTACATGTTAAAGAGCGTATAGCAAAGGTGTGAATGAAAGCTGGGCTTAAGACCAAGTTGTAAACTGTCAAGTTTTAAATTAAATGCTGTTGCATTGAAATACAGAAGTGTCACTTTTTCGGGTGCAGGCTGTGAAGAGACTTGACTGCAGCACAAAAGGTTCTCAGTTGATTTTATTTGAAAGAAAATTTGTTCTCAGATGGTTAACAAGATAACAGGATGTCTGCTAATTGGAAACGAGGCTCAAAAGGGTGAAATTTATACAATAGTACAAAGTGTTTCTCTCTGATCTTTAAATAGTTGCGCATTTGTCACTGTTCATATACTTTTTGCTGCACAGAATTTGAAATTGATGTAAAAGCTGTGTTTTCAGCATGCAGGTGGATGCAAAGTACAGTGTGTATGTAAGCATTATGCGTGGAGCCTCATGGGATTTGCCGGAGTCAGAGCTCATCATATGGATGTCAGTGCTTACTCAGGTATATACGTACATATATATATGTGTGTTTCTTTATACACTCATAGAACTGCTGACGGTGAGAAGTGTGTGGCCCTGAATGAGTCACACACAAGGATGTAACATGTGCCAGAGAATAATTAACAAGAAAATGGAACAAGGAGAGCAGGAGAGGTGGATTGTATTTGAAAAATGAAGAAATTAAAATTAAAAAGAAAGAAAATAATGGAAGTAGAGGAGAAGACACACACAAGAGAAAATCGCCTGAATCAAGTTAGAACAGTCAAAGAAACCTCAAAGATGGTGATTTATTTTTCCAAGAAGCCTTGGTCTCTGTGGTTATATAAGTGGTTAAGAAAGTAAGAATTTGCAGTCCGGGACTGCTTTTAAACATTATTGGTCCAACCTTTCATTCAGCATCACCTATTTGATATTTTTCTCGAACCAAAGTTCAAAAAAATTGCTGTCTGAGTGGATCAGCATGAGCCCACTATGCATAAAACAGACAAGCCATCTACTCCTAAAATTTGGTTGGTGCAGTATTAACTTCTTTGCAACTCCAGGTGGCGCTGTAGATCATTTTATAGCAAAATAACTCATTTAATTGAATAGTGATGATAACTAAATTTGCTTGCGGGGCAATCAAAGCAAATCTTCGCCGTCAAGTAGAACGTTTGCAAATGTGAGCATGCAAATTTGCACCATTGATAACGTTTTGACAGTGATGCCTTTTTTGGGGGGGGCAGAGAGGTAATTAGCATGGTTACGTTTTATTTAAACCAATTCTGTATGAACCTTCCACAAAAGTATGAACCTTCCATAAAAAAGTCAGCTTTTAGCCCTCTAACACACCAACCTGACATCAAAGAACTAGTGGCGATGGAAGCTGACTGTTTTGTCACCTCATGTTGCGTGTGTCTTGGCCACTCGACAAGGACCACAGCCAACAGTCAGCTAATACGCTAGTTGTTCTGGCTCCCTTTCTTTTCCACTTCTTTTCCTTCCTTGTTCCTTTTTTATTGCTATGCAGGGACAGAAATAGTCAATAGTAAGATACTTGAATGCTCTCTTTCTCTCACTGTCTTCATAACTATGTATTAATGTGACCATAAATCTACTGCATCTGTCTGCCTGCGTTCCCTTTTTCCTATAGTTACCATCAAAAATGCTGCACCATCTGTGCTCTGTAACACATTACAACTCCCCCACCCCACCCCTTCCCCATCTTCAGCCCTCTTCTTCTGGGAAAGAAGCAAAGTGGTGCTCACAACGCATACCATTACTTAACAATTACCCTTTCAGATGGAACTGCATGACTATTTAAGGTCTTCCTCGTTTATTTCAGCCAGGCAGCAAAACGCTGATCGCTTCTGAAATTTCCATTTGTGGCTTTGCTGAAAGTGAAATTATTTTAAGTGTTGGACTGAAGTGTGACTCCACACTGCTTGTCCATCTTCAGGTGTGATTGATTTATGCTTGTCTGTGTGTGTGTGTTGGTGTGAATGGTTATAAGTTCGCTTTAACTTATTCAGGAGTTTCTTCTAATTTGATCGTTTAGAAGTAACACTGAGGGATGAGATAATTTGTGAACCTGCCTCTGTAGGCTGGATTCAAATACAGATTCAGACCAAGGCAACTTCTTTTGATGCCAATAGGAGCAATTTATTTGCAAGATAGTTATATCTTAGGGGCAATGGATCAGAGGTAAATGTAAGGAAAGTGTAATTGGAAAAAAAAAAAAAACTGGCAAAGTCTATATAAATTGTAATGTTTGAAATAATGTAAAAGCGGTTTTACAAGACTGCCACTGGCGCTTCTTGGCTGATGGCAGAAAGGCTGAAGCTTGGTCCTGTAGAGCCTGCAGTGAATTGACAGGACAGAACATGTTCAGACTCGCCGATCGGTCTCTGCTTTCTCGACCACTTTTTCACACAGAAGGAGATCAAGTCTCTTTGCTCAGCTAGTGGACTGAACTTGTGCCTCTCTCTAAATGAAGAGTACAACCCTGCTAACACCAAAACTAATGATGCTTTTTGAACATTCCCCATCTACCTGTGGAGTTTAAATTTTAAAGTTAGCCTTTTTTTCTGCCGAACTGAAAAAAACAACTTCTCAACAAAATAATTTTACCTTCGTGTTTACTTTTGAGAAAATGAACGTAAATAATCGAAATAATCAATGGCAGATAACATATGTTTGTATCTGTACATGTGTGTTTGTTTGGTGTGCTGTCCACGCATCGTGCTACCTTAAGCTTGGACAATCAGCAGCAGAAGTTTGCCAAATTAAGACACACGTGTATAAATGCCCATATGCTGTATTTACTGAAACCATGTATGAGTCAAGAATAAACACGCACAGTTACTCATCTCCCAAGTAAGACTGTTCCATAGCAGAAATGCTCACACAGAATCATGGGTAAAAGGAAAGAGAGAGAGAGAAATAGTAAGAGTGTGGGTAAAGGTTGCTGTGTCACATGATAATCAGCTTCTCTCATGTTCTTCAAAAGAACCATACATTTCCCTCCAGGGACTGTAGATCTACGGCAATGCATAAGAGGGTTCAAGGACGTACCGGGGAATCCTACTGTAAAGATTTCTCTGTTTAATAACTCTCTCCATCGCATTCTCCTCAGTCTCTTGACGTAAGCAGCGATGGGAATCCTCGGTATGACCTTGCATAGCATTACTCTACTTATACAGTGACTGGGTGAATGCTAATTCTGTGGAAGGAATCCAGTTAAATTCAAGTTTTTCGATAACTTTCGACCTTTAAACCCGTCTTAAGGACTGTACAAACCAGTGCTCACGTGCTACCTTCAAGGTCAACACCAAACAAAGCTGTGGAGAGTCACTGAATGATTAAAAATAATGATTCAAGCTTGTGCCTTATGTGCATCACCCATCACCCATGATGCCTTATGTTTCAGGCAATTTTATCTAATGATGTGCTTTTGCAGACCCAGACACAAAAAAGGGGGAAGGTTATGTTGTGGACAAGGATGAGACTGGAGAAGAAAAAAAAAACAGAGGAAACACAGGTTGATTTAGTTTTACAGTGACTTGCCAGAAGTGAGTTTTACACAGGTTCTGCTCCTCCTGTGAGATAGTTACTGTTCAGATGCACTTCGAGTCAATCAATCTAAATTTCCTTTTAAAAAAAGTTACAGTGGCCTACAATATTTTGTGCCACTGTCAGCAGCCACTAAACCTGCTGTGCTGCTGTTTATGGGCCCATTTATTAGACTGTAATTTCATTTTGTGACAGTCTGAGCCATTTTGTGGAGTTACCTGAATAACCAGGTTATGGCGGCAGCAATTATTACTACTACTGAGCCAAAAACCTTAGCTCGTGGGCAATAAGCCAACAAGATGCAGTGTTTCATTACACAAAAATGATGTCCTCCCACTTCCCTCCATTGCTTTTGTTCAACTAGATATCTCATCCTGTATTAGCCAAAATATTTCATTATCTGACTCAATTAGTCTTTCATTTTGACAGATAAATGAGTTGCACTTCCTGTGTCTTTCTGTCAGAGTAGCTGCCCATTAAAAGAAAAGCCAGGATAACTTTCCCTGCCACTTCCTGTAATCATTTCAGCCATCAGCCTGACTGCTTGTTGAGCAGGATATTGAGAATGACAGCGGAGTTTATTGTGGATTTAATCCATTTCAAAAAGGGAAATGAGACGCACACCTTGATCAAGTTTTTGTCAGCAGATCAGAGATGCAATTAATGCACAAGCAGCCATACGTACCTCCACAGTTGTCTTTGCACACAGTGCATGTTGTGTGGTTATACTCATTTTTTTGTGTTGCAGCCAATTAATTTAGGAAATTTTGAATTATGTTCTCACAGAGAATAGATGAATAAATGGAAATTGCACAGAGAAAGTGTTCCGATAGGGTTCGTGTAATAAAACACAGGGACAAACTTGTTCAAAAAAGTAATAGTAATAAGAAGAAAATTTTTGTTTTGTTGAAATTTTTTATATCTCCAAAAACTAAATCCACATCAATAATGCAACATTGCAGCTTCAGAGTGAAAAAACACAAAGTTTAACTCCATTTTTCTCTCCATCCTGCCACCCTTCATTTTCAGGCAAGTTAAGTCAATTGAGCCCTCATATTTAAAATACTTTTTTATTGTGCCTTCCTTTTTTTGTGCAGTTGCAACTAGATCAAATTTATTCCTTGAGGTAGAACTTTGGGGATCTATTGGAAGAATACTACAGAAATGCAGTAAAATGTTTATGTTTGTTTTCATTAGTATATAATCATTCAAACGAAACATTCTGGACAACAAGACTAGAGCAGATGTGAGCTATCTAACACAAGGGAGGTAACTGAGGGACAAAAAAGGACAAAATGTGCCTGCTTTTATTCTTTTAAAGTTAAAACAAAAGGAATAAGGGGACTTCTCTCTTCTGTTTCAAATGTTGGGATACCAGATGATCTGACAGACAACAGAGGATAAATCCTTTCGAAACATTCAATTAGAGGTTGTCATGCATGCATATGTTTACCATATGCATGTGTTCTCATTCACATTTTCATAAATGTTGCCCTGCACACCCTGTGATCACAGAAAATACATGAAAGATTTGCAGGGCTCTAATAAACGTTATGATAACATCCACTGAGGCAGAAACAGGAGAGAGCAAGTGGGGCTAATAAAAGGGATTTAGAGCAGCAAACAAAATCAGTTTTTGGGTTTTATGGATTTTAAATAAAATCTACCTTTTCTTTCCGGTGCGCTAACATCAATACACACCTAACTGACTTATTTATCCGTGTTTGTTGCTCCAAGTTCCCTCCTTTGCACCTTTTCCTTCTCTGCTGCAATTGTATTCCCATGCGGACCTTAAACAGTGTCAGTCCTCTCTTAGAAGCCTTTTCTTTAGAGACGTTTACTCAGTCTAAATGAGTCACACCTAATAGGCAGGTTAAAGGACCCTTTAAAAGCAAGAGTCAAAGCAAAAGTATATGGGACATTTACAGAAAAGTGTTGCTTGTACAACACTGCAGAGTATTTCACATCAGCCCAGGTGTATTAAAAGGACATAATAAGTAGTTACAGTAAAATAACTTCACCGCTACAGTAAAACGAGTCTAAAGTGGCCAGAGAACCAATGTTTTACTGAAAAGAAGTGAAGCTGTCATGGCCTCAGGTAAGGAAACTCGTGCCAGAACTCTTCACCACCTCCACTGCTTATTCATACCATCTGCTCTTCTGTTGTTCTCATTTCTCTCCATCTTTCTCTCTCTTGCTCTTTCCTTCCCTCCTCTCAGATGTGAGGACATAGCTGAGGGACCGGTGACCCATATTACCCTGGCAACCACTCACTTGTGATGAATAGCTTTCTACGCGTCTGCTTATCTGTACGTTCGATGTTCCTCACTTCTTTGACCCTGCATCGGGCAAAAATATGTATTAATTAAACTGGCATCTGAATCTCTCTCTCTCTGTGTTTGTGTGTTTGTGCATACTGTTTCCTCACAGTTGGGTGTGTGAGTCAGGCAACATTAGTCACATCAAAATGGGCTGCGGCGGAGGTAAGCCTGACTGTGGCCATTTCATTAACCGTGCAATGAACAGTGTGTCTGTTTGCACATCTGCAGAAACACAGATTTTTTTGCATACGTCATGATGACCTTGGGGTCACGGGCCTGCCAATGACCCATAATGTGCATTTGTTTGTGCATACGTTAATGTGTTTTTTTAAGTCCTCAATCTCCTCACTTGCAGCCCTTCTGCATTACTTCTTATTTTCATCTTCCCTTTTGGCCTCTGCTCAAAATCTATATATAAATCTATATTTCTTCCTCCCCTTCATGTACAATACCCTTGTCTGACTCCAAATTGTTATTTTTGAGACTGTAAATAGCTGACAAAGATCAGATACACTGGCAGTCTTTTCCCTTGAGGCTTCCGAACGATTGTTAAACAACAACTATTTGTATGATTAACCTATTTTAGCACTAAAGTAGCACGGTAAACTGTTTGACCCCTCCACAACAAACGCAAATAGAGAGGGTTTTGAAGATTTACATTCTTTTAAATGCAAAGTGTTTCCTAGCTTTCATCCTGTTATTTCTTGCATTCATGAGTGCCACTTTAGCAAAAAAGGAAAAAAAAAAAATAGAAATGTAGAAGTCCATTAGCTTGATGTGATTGCACAGATAAAATGCTTCTGCATGGCTTCAGCAATCTTCTCAAATGAATGTTTGACATGACAGCAGGGCGGCGGATTGTGGCCATGGCTCTCCTCAACCCCTGCATTAGACTCACCAGTTAACTCCCAGGGGATGATGGTGGTTCCATGTTCTGTCATTTCTCTTCATTGGGCTTGTGTTTGTTTGACTGAGGATAGGCTGTGTCATCTCAAGGACAACGGGCTGTAAAGGTGAGGTTTGTGCCTGAGAGCGATCCAAGATGGATTCAACAAACCTTCGTAACTGCACAAACATGCCACCTTCTAATATAAGCTCCTAAACTTGTTATATGAAGCTATCTGTACCTCTTTGTGGTCAAATATAATGCACAACGTTACCAAAGACCAAAAAGATGGCAATTACTCTACAGACTTCTAGTCCTGCTTGTAGAAGTTTTGTATGATCGAGTTAAGCAATCATAAAATATCAACAGCGCAGTTGAATGATGTGTTATTGGAGCAAAGCTGCACTGTGACAGTCACAGACATAAACAGTATGGCAGACTTGCATGAGTAATATGAGAGGCAGTCTGGCAGAGGTGTGAATACCAAAGATATTATTCAGAGCGACCTGCACACTGAGCCTGAGTCAGCTGTCGATAAGAGAGAATTTTCTTGACAACTTTCTAAAATGTTGCTGTGTCAACTTATGCAAAAAAAAGTAATGGTTGGTGAACTGAGTATTATTTTTAGACTGTTTTAGCTTCAATTTTTGGTTAATTTAGGCATCTTTTTATTCTTTGTTATTTTAGATTAAGGCATCATGATTTCATGTCAAAATTAGTTGTTTTTTTGCCTTGTGATCAAAAACAAGTAGATGAGCTGAACTCTAATGGCAAGTCTGTTAGTCCACTCATTCTTCTCATACAAGAGAGAACATTTATCTCATATGGGGAAAATTATGTGTACTGCAAATGATCTTAAATCAAAAAAGAATTAAAAATAAATTGATAAATATCTCATATGTACAGCATAAGAATAAATCTGCCCACGAGTGGCTCTTGCATGAAGCCCATCTTCATCTTTCTCACTCTGTCTCACTGTTGTTCTTACTAGGCAATGAAAACAAGCCAGTGGAAACTGGTCATGGCAACAGTTGAACAGACTTGGTGTTGAAGTTCAGCGTCAGGCATGGTTGTTTTAATAGACTGTGGAGAGTGGAGTGTTAACTGATGGCAGGCCAATCAGAGCAACACAGGGATATCCCGTCGGTCTAACACAGTGATATGACTCCATCTGGGAAGGAAAAACCCACCATGTGTGGTTGCAAGTCAAAAGCCTCTTCCATGTGTCAGCAGCAGAACCCTACCCCCATCTTCCTCGACAGAGGCATACGAGCAGAAGGCTCTCGCTCTTTTCATTGAACAGCTAAATTCTACTGTTGCAGCCTCTCTGTCCACATCTTGTGCGAGAGCCCTATTCATAGGATACTATGAATAGGGGTTGTCGTTGCCAGGAAGGCAAGTAAAATGCATGGGAACTAACACATGATGTGAATTAAAGCATCGAATAAGGTCTATTATAGAAAACCTGTTGCTCTTTAAAGACCAGATTATTCCTGTGTATATGATGTTGGAATGACTTTTTTGAATGTGGGATTTTTACCTGTAATTTAAAACTAGAATTAATTTTATGAGTGAAATTATGTTTCTATGACCAATATGTCATAAGTTGAATACAACTTGAAAAACCAACCACGCACCAGGAAATGTCTGATATCTCTAATTTATCCAAGTTTGCAACAACAATTAGACATCTAATAAAATTACTCAAGTAAATTCCAACAATCCTGAGGATGAAGGACACTGTTCCATTCGTAAAAAGCTTCCCTATCACATTATACTGTCAGTAAAAATGAACAATTATTAAACATTCCTAATGACAATGATCATGTACAAATGCAAAGCAATAATTTTTATATGCATGCATTGCCCATATGAAGAAATGTCCAGCCTCTAAAGCTATTTATCAGATAATGGCATGCAAGGAGACAAATACTTACCATAATGGCGTCCTAGATCCATCATGTATCAACAGCCTGGTTATGAGTGTAGTTTTTCTCAACCTTTCCCTCTGTGTGACCCACAATAAAGAGGATGTTTCTAATCACTCTCATCTATATGTACCAGAACAGCAGGCCAGCATCATTTGGTCCATATGGTTCTGTTGTACTGAGGATATAAATCTAGCAAGAGTCCCTCTGCAACAACAATTTGGTTGAATTATGGCGTCTGGGATTCCAATTGTCTAGTTTAGTCTTTGAAAAGCAATAAATGTAGTGATGCTGAGGAGCCATGATTCCTCTCTTTGTCTTGTAATTGCCTTATGTAGATCACCATTATCTGATTATTCCCTCCTGATTTTTAACTCATTATCTATGTATGTCAGCCCACATGGGCACTGTAACACACATATTTAGATGAATGTTGCAGCGTTAAGGATCTCAATTATCCACATTGAATAGCATTTGATGATCTTGTCCAATGAGGGTTTTGCAATGCCGATCATAGAGAGATAAAAACCATAAAAAAAAAAAAAAAAATGCATCAAGCAGTAGCTGTGGGAGTCAGTATCAAGCAGCTTGTGGCAGGTTCACTTTATATCATCATGGGATTGTCGGGTTTGTTCTGTCATTGTGGAACAGATTCAAATAACTCAGTAATTATTGGATGGATTACACATATTTTGATTCAGATATATCTAGTGCCCAGAGAAGCATGGATACTAACTTTGGTGACCCCTGGTGTTAATATCATGCCACCACCGAGTCAAATATTTAAAATAATGTCTTTTAAAAGATATTTTTTATCAGAGTTTGTGCAAATAAATTAACTTTGATCATTTCTAATGACTTTGTTGACACCCTGCATACCCTGAGATTGACTTTTTTGGTTTGTTTGTGCAATGTTGCATTCCTCTAAGGTAGAGGGACCAATTTAACTGTCATTTCATGCATCCTTCTGTTTGGCAACAATGTCCTGCTGAACTGCAGGGCAAAAAAACCCTGCTGGTGCTGGCTGACCGCGGTCATCAAGCAAGGGTTAAAAATGTTGGCTTGGCTTAGTCTTCCTCTGAGACTGAGTTCTTTTCAAGTAAGGAAGGGTGGTCTGTCTGAAGCACAAAGCCTGTTCAAAATCCTACAGCACCGTTTGCAGTGACAAGCAACTTGGCCAATCAAAATATACAGGGGAACTCCATAAAACAGTGTAAGCTCCAACCTAAAGAAGGAATGATATTACAAACTCAGTCAAGAATGCTTGCAAATTATTAACTATTTATATCATTTAACATCATTTTAAGTATTAATGAAGTATATGTTATTTTCTTTGCACTTGCAGCAAGATTAAGTGCATTATCTCCTGCTGTGGTAAAAACCCACATCTTTTGTAAATGTTCCTTGTTCTGCGGTCAAGCAGCTCAGAGTGCTCTAATTTCACACCGTGTTGTTTAGAAAATAAGTTATTTTCACCTGTATATGGGTTTCTGTTTCTGTTTACATGTGTCTGAGCATGTGTAAAATGGAGAAATGTGTGTGTGTGCAGCACTTAAAGCTCATGTAAAAATGGTGTTGTGTGTGTGTGTGTGAGAGAGATAATTGCATGAGAGTGTGTGTTTATACGCAATGAAAGGAAGAGAGTTACACTGGTTTGTGAGTATGTGAGTGTGTGTGTGTGTGTGTGTGTTTAATTCCTGTTCTGTACGTATGGCTAATTCCCTCAGACTTTGCTGTGATAGTCTGATTAATGACCCAGAGCCCGATTTAAAACAGCAGGCGACAGGATGAGGGCAAAGACACAGTCTCTTCCTTCCATCCTCTCGCTCTCTTTGGATTTGTTTTCTCTCTGCCTTTTCTGCTTTTTCCCACTATTTTTTTTCTTCTCCCTATTTCCAACCATTTCCTTCCTTCTTCGTCTTACTAAATTTAATTCTATGTTCTGGTCTACCTATTTTCTACATTTTCAATTCTTTTGCTCTCTTTTTCCTTCTTGCTTTATCCTTTCTTTTTTTGTTTGTCTCCTCAGAAAAAGTCATTTTGTTTTGGCTCTCACACCTTATCTCTTTTTTGTCTTTGTCAAATATGAGGATTAAACTTTTTTTTAAGTCAGTGGTCTGTTCCAATTTTTGACCTCATCATTGCTTTGATTTCATCAGAACATCCCATGTTATACTCCAGATTTGAAGACATTTGTTCTGTGGTTCCTTCTTTCTTTTATAGACTGAAGTAGGAATCAGTCGTCGTAGCTCAGTATGGCTCACATGAAAGCACTGTGGGATGTGTCTTGTATCGAATTTACATTAACATGAACAGCAGAATTTGTTATCAACTGGAAATGGTGAATGGTTTCCTAGCTAATATTTGGTGCACTGCAGCAATTAAACAAGGAATGGATAAAAGCTTGTACAACTTTTTGTTGCTCAGCAGTTGATAAAAATTACCTAATTTAAGAGATAATCTTTAGCTGGAAGACACAAAGTGACAACGATATTGTATTGATAAACAAAACAAAAGATGGCATCAAGTATAACCTTCAGATTCTGAGCATAATATTAATAAGCAGACTACCAAGATTAATACCAAAAGAGCCAAACACAATGACCTCAGCCTTATCATCATTATGGTCTGGAAATTTTAAGACATCCAGGATTAAATATCAGAGAGGCAAATTTAGAGGTAGGTTGCTACTATCTGAAGGTTTTATTGGCACATATGTGTATTAAATGAGAAGGGTGACAAGAACTTAGCTTTTAGGAACACCACAACTTAACTGAGCTGTCATGTAATAGAGTTAGCTTAGAGTTAAAAACAGAAGTTCTGTTGAAGAAATATTAATTAATTTATATGGATCAACCTTAACTCTGCCACTTTAGCAAAGCACAAAGGGAAAGGCAGGAAACGACCAAAGTAACCAAGTTTCAAGATCAAGAAGATACACAAGATTTTTAGTGCAGCAATTTTACAAAAAGATGTTATGCATGTTTTGCAAAATTCCTGTTTTTTAGTGTTGTTTTTACTTGTCTTGTTGGAAGCATTACTCTGTTCTTTTGTCTGTGACCTATTTGTGTCTTTATATTTCCCCTCTTTGTACTCTCCCCTGCTCCCGTCACTCTGTTTCACCCTGTCACCCACTGTCTTCCACTGATAATTGCAGGTGACCCTGTTTCTATATGGGACTCATCAGTGTTAAAAGTGAAACTACTGGTGAAGCTGAAGGAAACAAGGTAAATAATTTCAGTAGACAGCAGTTTAGCCGCTGATGTTACCAACAGATTGAAACTAAATGAGCCGTTTTTCTATGTTCTTCTTTTGATAAAGCCTAATGTGTCCAGCTGAGGATTCTGTGTGTGTGAATATCAGTACATGATTTGTGCTTGTATGTAACCAAGTGTGTTTGACTGAGTGTTTAGGTATGGATATCTATATATGTCTGTGTGTGTGTGTGTGTGTGTGTGTGTGTTTAGGTGTGTTTGACTGTGTGTTTCTGTTGAAGTGGCCCATGGATAAGTACCTGTGGCAGTTTGTGATTAGAGTTTGCTTCATTCACTCCATCCTCTTTAGCTCCCTGCTCCCTCCACTCAATCGCCCAGTGTGTGCACATACCCATGCCTAAAAACACTCACACACGCACACACACACACATACACAAACCATAGGTTTTCAACAGGGTCCTCCTTCTGTCGGACATTATATTATATTATATTC
>JAPZDY010000024.1:9510556-9522043 GCA_029783645.1 Ctenochaetus hawaiiensis
CAGAAGAACAGCACTGGACACCTGTGCAGAGTGAAACAAACACAGACATATGGTGCTGGGATAAAACGCCACACACAAACACACACAGTTGCTCACTCATACTCTGGATCTTCTTACCTATGTATCTATGCCAACTCTAACCCACAACATCTATTTATGTCCCACAGTCCTCCCTCCTGTGTTTTAAAGACATATGTTTTAATTGCTTTAAACAGCAACGTTCATTTATGCAGAGAAAAATATGAGATAGTGTTGGAACATCAGAATCTGTCTTCATATGACTCGGTCTGTTTTTTTTTTTTTTCTCATCCTGCCTGCAGGGCCTTAAAAAAACGAGCATCAGGCAAATAGACGGGTTGGTGAGTCAGTGTTAAAGCTTGCCCGTTGGATGGGCCTTAAATAGCTGACTCTTGAAGTTGTGAACATGCTATCTGGCTACTTTAATATCTATGAAATATTAATAGAATGTCAGAGGAACCTTTATCCATTAATTCAGTCCAGTTATAGAAACTATAAATAATATGGCTTCTTTTGATCGGTCATATGTTTCTTGATTGTTGTGACTTGTTTCTATACATCACTCGGTCTCTTCTAAAACAAAAGGAAGAAAACTTTCCAGTAGAAATAAAGAAGCATTTTAATGAACATTTACTGCAGCTGGATGCTTATTATGCATGTTCACTCTCAGTGCTTGAGTTGGTGGCTGGTGACTTGCTTGTGTGACAGTATAAAATGAATCTGATCTGACCACAGTTTTTGCTCTTGAAGTCCATAATTTTTGTCTTTTTAGCATTAAACAGTTTCCATAAGTACACTATACACTTTAGTAGCTAGAATATATTTCAGCCATATAACTGATATTTAAAGGTATTGCTGGTATTTTTACATTCAAGAACTCAAACCATGTGATCTTTTCCAAGGGAACTTAAAACATTTCATCAAAATACTGATTATTTATATGCAAAATTATTGATTTTATCTATAAAATAAATCAAATGATTCCCTACCCACCTGATGAAGCCAGAATCTTGGTTTACTTTTCTTTCAATTGTTTTATGATTTCTGGAAGAAAACCAACTTATTTAGTGGACAGCACAGCATTTCTGGACAGATAAACTGAAACCAGGCGAAAAAATGACAGAGTCTGTGATGTCATGCCAATGTGTAGCCTGGAGATACAAAACTAAATGGGACACTGACTTTGTCGGCATGCAGACATGCTTGATAACAGCAGTATGAACGTCATTTTTGTTATTGCCAGGGGTTGTCTGCAGTACCAAGTCAAATTCAGGAAAACAAAGCCTTTGACACATGTCAAAAACTCAAGCTCAGGGGAGGGTAACAACAGGGAATTTTTTTTCAAAATGAAGTTTGTGGTTTAATCTGCATCACACTAACCAGGATGGATTTCATTTTCTTTTTGGTCGATAATATAACCTGACAAGCGTATCCTGCATTATAGAGTCCCTGTGCAAAAATTTAACTAAAACACACATATCTAATATTAATATCAGCTGAAAAGCATATTTGCTAAATAAATAATGTTGTTCCATCCACCCGACTTAGAGTCAAAGATCTGTGTTAAAAGAGGTCAGATTATTTCCCAAATCATTTTCCATCGGAGACATCTGTCCTCTGCACTTTGG
Organism: Ctenochaetus hawaiiensis; assembly: GCA_029783645.1. Classification (NCBI taxonomy): domain Eukaryota; kingdom Metazoa; phylum Chordata; class Actinopteri; order Acanthuriformes; family Acanthuridae; genus Ctenochaetus; species Ctenochaetus hawaiiensis. The sequence goes on from JAPZDY010000024.1 coordinate 9,512,203, forward strand.
AGTGGGCACCAGGGTGCACACAGCTTCAGGGCAGAGCTTACTGATGCTTACTGTTATAAACCTCTTTAGCCAGAGGGCCAGAAGTGTGAGACAGACTGTGAACAAAGCATGTCAGTCTTTTGAAAAGAGACACAAAAGACGGCTATTACAAAAGCAGGAAAGGCTGCAGGTTTATGATCTGGCTGATATTATTGATGTGTCGCCGTTGGGGGGCACAGAGACCCTTAAAGATACAGATTAGGACTGTAACATTAAAGGATGTGTAAAGCCACATGACCCAGATGTGAGAGAGAAAATGCTGGCCTGGGAGAAGAAATGGATAGTTAAAAGAGATGGACGTAAGAGGGAGACAAGAAAGAAAACCATGACCATTTTCAGTCATAACTTAGCCCTCTGCATCCCAGAAAAGGGCAGGTTCGCCCAGCAAAACAGTCATTGCACACACACACACACCCAAACACACACTCACAAAATCTTTTTTTTCTTTTTACCTCTTCCTTCCTAAGAGGTTTGCTTCTTAAAATTACACACTCCATATTCAGTCACACTCAAAGCGATTCGCACAGATACAGAAGAGCGTGCTCCCTCAGTCACACACACACACACACACACACACACACACACGCACACACTGACTCTCAAAAATTAAACACTCAATGCAATTCAGCCGCTTTGACTCTGTGTGTTCTATTATTCCACACTTCTTTCCCACTTTTCCCTGGCACTCTTTGGAAACCTTTGCTCAGGGAAACTAAATCTGTAATCAGCTTAGTCGTGTTGATGCATCAGACATTTTTAATCAGCGGTATTGAAAAGAGAGCAGCTCAACGCTAAGGCGCTTGGCAGAAGCAATGCACCGAGAGGAGAGGAGAGGAGAGGAGAGGACGGAGAGATGAAGACAGAACAGGACACATTTTATATCTATACAGTATATCCTTCGATTTATCGATATAATGAAAAACGTCTTTCGAAGGTTTAAGCACTGCATCACTGTTTTTTTTTAATGATTAAAGTGGACTCTTTCTTGGAGAGACCAGTAAGATAAAGGACCCAAATGTGTTTTCAAGACAAAGAGTGATGGTAGAATGACGCTGTAATCAACCCAGTTTACCTTGAATTAAAGCTGTTAGTGGGTGAACCAGGCAGAGTAGTGCGATGAATAGAGCCGCAGTATAAACAAAAGAGCCCTTAGATTTGTCTAAAAACCACTTTCAATCTCTGTTCAGACTGCAGGCGAGTCAATCACATCTTTACAGTGACTGTCCACACTGCTATTTGTAAGCAATCAGATTGGATTTGTGTGTTCAGTGGTGACTTAAGCATCACAGTTGTATGAGCTGAGTGAAAAACATGAATTATATTGTAATGACCAGGTTCCCACAGTGAAACTGGAGTAGAACGGCCATCCTTTAGGTAAATCCTAACCTCACTAAGAGCTAAGAGACAAAGGCATTAAGCGAATAATAAAGGTCCAGTGTGCATAATTTAGTGGCATGTAGTAGTGAACGTCAAGATCACAGCTGACCGAATGTCCTTCAGCTCATGAAGCATGACAAATGAAGATTCCTCATCTCATCCTCCAAACAATTGTTGAGTTGCAGCACATAGCACCAGGCTAACTTTGCTAGCAGCAGCCTGTATTCTGCTGAGGCACTCTGATGCACTTCTGTGACTCTGAATTCGATGTCGTTATTATGTGTGGAGTCAAAAGGGACCAAAAGACACTTTAAAAATCAAATTTGAGCTGCCATAGCATCCGGAATACGATCCCAGCTGACACTCAGCTCTAGAAATCACTCTTGGATCACATTTCAAACCACTTTCAAATGAGATTCGAATCAAATTGATAAAAATCACATTTCATGGACATGCACTGGGTTCTGAGTGTGCTTTGGTTGCATTTCCATCTTCTTTGGATAGATTTTCGGATGCTCTCCTCTCTCACCCAGTGAAAAAGAAACATTCATAATAATTCTCAAATCCCAAGCGCTACTTTCAAACGTTATCTGAAAAATGCTCCTTTGAAGACAGAAGAGTCAACAGTGAGTCAAGCAAACACATCATTGCACTGTAAATGCAGAGGAAAGTATGGAAAAGTAGCCTCCAGCTTCAAACAGCATCACAAGAACCTAGTTTCACTCTGAGAGCTAATTATTCTGCAGTAAGGCCATACCATCAACTTTTCTTTTATTGCACAATATCATCATGTTATCATCTCTTTCTTCCAAACAGAAACACTAAATAAACTAACTTAATTTACTAGAGCAGAATTCAAAGTAACAATTGACAGTAAACTTGCTTCTAGGCAAACCAAGCATGATAAGCTGCATGTCCAAAATAATTCATTATAAATAACAGATTTTCTATATAACTATGAAATACGTATATATATGAAATTATTCAAATATTAATATATATGAAATTCTTTATCCATCCAAATTCTGTGCAGTTTTTTTTTTAATTTTCTAGAAAATCTAAAAGAAAATCCATATTAATGTGATATTTCATTTACTCCTTACAGTGGCTGTTATGCACATCAAGATAAACTGTTGGTTGTCCCTCTCCATTAGCCTCTTAAGTGTAATATTTTTTAAAAAACTTTTTTCAGGTTTTCTCCCTTTTTGTTTTCATCAAAACAATGAATGAGAATGTAAGAATTAATGCAAATAGGTTGGTCCAATGAAGGAGTCGATGTGTTTGTGTGGACTTCAACAAACGTTCAAAGTAGACAAATGATTTAAGAGAAAGCAAAAAAAAACAAAACAATAAAATTAAAAAAAAATTTTCCTTATCCTTCCATGGTCAAGGAGGCCTCTAGATGATCCTAACATACAGTAAGAACCAGGCGTGGTGCATCCATGACAGGTTGCTAATCTTTCACGGAGCACAGACAATAATTATTAAAATTATGCCATGTCATTATATTCTGTCATGTTTTCATGCTTGTTTTATTCTTTGTACGGAGGAAAATATTAGACTGATGATGGTAAAAGTTTGACATTCCTAGCTAGCAGAACAGGGAGGAAGTCAAACTGAACTCATAGATTATAGGTTTGAAGTGTGCAGAGTTGACCTCAGACATCTATCACGCTGCTACTTCATCATATATTTTGTTCATCGTCTTACTTTGTACGTCATGATTACTTCTTTTCTCACCCTCACTTGTCATTTATTCCATCCCTCTATGTGCCTGAGTCTTATTCTTTATCATCCCATGCATCTCCTCATACCCTTTCAGTGACGCACATCTTCATCTGTTCTTATTATGCCAAAGCCACAGAGGGGAGAAAATGAAGTCTACTTTCCTTCAGTGTAGGGAGGTGACTAATTTCTTCAAATAGAAATTACACAAAGCCCCAAATTTAATATCTATAACATGATGCATGGCTTCCATTCCACGTCTGACCTACCTCATGGCTTTCTCCCTTCTTCCTCCATGGAATAAGGTCAAGTTAGTGGTTTTTGCCTTTTTTGTGGTAACGCTAGGTCTTGCAATACACAGGGAAGACAAATATTTATTTTACCCTTGGTACTCTTCAATTTAAAACCACTAAGTGGTGATTAAAAAAAATCACCAGAGCAGCAGAGCAGATTTTTGACCCTATGTATTAGCACACAGTTCACATTTTGATGAACTTTAACATGAGATTTGAGCCATTTGAACAGCAGACCACCTGACTCCAAAATAGCATTACCTCTGACAATGCTAGTATCACACTATCTGACATCATCTGGTTTGCCCTGATGTGCGTCCTGCAGTTCATTGCACTCATGGTATTTGCACACGAGTAACTGTGTGTCACAGCTTTCTGTCTGTAAACTTTGGGCGAGTAGCCAAGCCAGTTATTGTAATGAAGAATTTGTATTTTTGGATAAACATAAATATATCATTAGTACTAGGAAATGCAGGGAGGATTTTCTAAGATCAGATATAAAAACTGCTTTTTTGGAGGAATAATTGGCACAGCTCTCTCCCTTCATTGATCTTTCATCTGACACATGTAAACAAATGTTACAGCATTTCTCAGAATCATGACTCAATCAAGTAAAACAGACATAAACACACTGCAACAGTCAATGGAATGCACTCCTTGCAATGGACTCTATGAATTTTTTAAAAACTCATATGAAAATAGCCCTCCATATAACTTCAGTTCTTGGCTCATAATAATCAGATTAAGATGTTTACTTAAAATAAATCAAGTAATTTTTGTTAACAGCTAACAGTCAAAGCAGCAGGATCTCTCACGTTGTGTATGTGCCGACTACAGATTCAAAACATGTAGGCATCAACAGTCTTAAGTTTGATACAAGGGTTAGACCAGGGGCCGGCAACTTTAGACACTCAAAGAGCCATTTGGACCCGTTTCCCACAGAAAAGAAAACACAGAGAGCTGCGAAACCCTTTTGGCATCTAAAATGAAGATAACACTGCACTCTTTTCTTTTTTTTTACCTTTATTCTATGTATAAAAAAACTGTAGTGTGTTGCATTCATTTTTTCTGCATGCAACAAAAACATTTTGCACATTTTGAACTCCGAAAAAAAACACTGGCGATTGTGTATGCCACAGCTGAACTGATTTCTTTAATTTACTGTCTGGTAAATGTTCTGTTTTCTTCTTTCATTAGATTTTATAGACACAAAACATCTTTGTTTTCATTTGGACCCCTCTGCTGCTGCATACTTAACCACCTCTCTCTCTTTAACATACTTTATTATTCATTAAACACATCAAAACAAATCTATTTTTTACTTGAACCTCCTCCCCTTTTCAAGTAAAACCTTTAGTTTGTAAAGAAGAGTCTTGAAATGCAGACCAGTGCAATTCTGACTTGCATTTTCCAATACTCCTCCTGTTCTATTTACACTATTGATTTCCAACCAGCCTTCGAAAGATAAATTATGAAAAAAATAGTATTTTATGCGATTTGGCACCCCCACAGTTTGTGCAACAAGCAGCATTAGACAACAGAAATGAAATAACACTTTTTTGTTAGGAATGAATTTGAAGAAACATAATAGCTGATGCACAGATATATCGATGAAGCAGATCCCACCAAATAATAACGAGAAGCTCTGGGAATAGACGTTTTGCTACTATTGCATTAATTTTGCTTTGCGAATAGTTTATTCAGATTCAGGTGTGTCCTTACAGGTAGGTTAATCAAATTCATCCTTGCTCCCCTGTCATCCTGGATCTGAAAGCTGTCTTCTCCCTCCTTAATTAAAACATGTTTCACTTCTCAATTAACTCAGTCATATGGTTAAATTATTCTTTATTATTCAAATTTTTGTTTTTTATTCTCAATTTTTCTGTTTTAGAACTGAGAAGTATAATAATATAATAATAAAAATTCTTTTACAAAATGAAGCAAACAAGGCATTTATAGACTTTGTTTTGCTCAATATAAGGCACAGATATTAAGCCAAATACAGATTTTGTGAAACACAGATATTAGCACAGTTTGGATCACAGCCTGCTGTGTAGATTATCAAAAAGGTGCATTGACAGTTCACCTTCTTCTGACTGTTCAGATCATCAGAGTCATCCTGAACTGCAAATATTTTATTGGGGAATCCAAATGTAAAAATAATCTCATCACTAATGATACTGTTCTATTGTTATCCTAATCATTAAGACCTTGTTGTTTAATTGAATAAAGGAAAAAAAAGAAAATGAAAAAAAGTGAAAGCTTTAAAATTAGTCAGATCAGTGTTTGGTCACGGTGATTAATTGTTACACAAGTCTTTCTTTAAGCTATCGCCAGCTTTTACCAACTGCTTTAAGCTTTTTCCACTTCTTGTACCGAGTTTTGGAAAACAAAAAACAAAAAAAAAAAGCATAAACATCCACAAAATAAGCTTCTTTTTTTAAAACTTGAAGAGGGGGATGGAAACAGGAAAACAAATGTTTGTATGGTCAGTCGTTAGCTTTAAACTCTAGAAGTGAAACATTCACTTTGGGAACGTTCACCTTGGCTTCCATCCTGCTGGAGTGAACTTAACAAAACAAGGCTGATAGCACTGTTATACTGTATGAATATGCAACCCAGCACGGCACAAACGTATTGCTATGTCTTTTTAAATTGTAAATGTTGTCCTTGAGGGTGAATTAGTGTGAAAAGACTTTACATAATTTTTGCAGCAGCATGAACTGAGGTGAGAAAAAAGTTGAAGTCAGGCAAATGAGAAGCTTGACGTCTGCTTTTTAGACAAGGTTCTGTTTATTTTTGACTCTGCATGCCTAAAAATTATTCCAGTACCCCATGATAAACCATACAGTGTGCATTAAAAAAAAATATACATTTCCAAAAACATTTCCGGGACCTTTCAATATCCATGGAATGATGCTATTATATTTCTCCGCTTCCGCTCATCAGTTGCCCGATGAAAGCTGGCTGCCTCTTCTTGTATGGTTCAGTGTCACCAAATCCCTTCTCATTTTGAAAGTCTTCAGTCTTTCATTACCATATCTGTGTGTCCGTTTATCATATTTTTCTCTCTTCCCAGACTTTTGTGTTTATTTTTCTTGGTCTGAATGAAAAGGAGTCCTCCTCCCTCCCTTCATCCATTGCATTTTCTTTCTTTATCCCCTTCAACTATTCCTTCACCACCTCAGTTTGTTTCTCACCCCATCTGCATCTGAACCCTTCTCACATTTCTGTTATTTCACAAATTTCTCATTCAGCACCCCTCCCTTCTTTTCGGCTCTCCCACATCACTGCAGTCTAGCCTATCTCCTCCTGTACCTCCCTCTTTCTGTCTCTGTTTCTCTTTAGCTGTCTGGATTTGTCCTTCCCCTAATCGCCTGTCTCATTTGAATGATGGGTGCCTTCGACTCGACTGACAGCCGAGGTCACACTCATTCTCACTTTGCCGTGGTGTTAAATGGCGTTTTTTAGTTAACTTCAGGCGATATTTGAAAAGCTTCTTGTTATGGGATTAACCAATCGAGTGCTGCTTTTCCATGGACATGCCCATCATGGGTGTCATTACACATCCTTACTAAACTCATAGACAATTTGAGAAATACTGAAACATAAAAAAAGCTGAAATTAATTTTAGGAGGACATAAACTTGTGAAAGAAAACCATTAAAAAAGGACAAATAACCCCCAAGCTTTCTGCTGCATGTTGTATTTACTAAAATGATTGTGTTACTACATGTGCATGGAATTTTTTTTGTTATCAGCCCCCAAATTCAAATCTCTCTTTGTCCTGTATTTGAACCTAATTATTTTACATCTCCCTCTTAATTTTCTTGGACCAGAAACAAACTTATCTCCACCACAACTACATTTATTAGTCAAAGAATGCACGAACACAACCCTGCCTCAAGCACTGCTTCTGCATGTCACTCTCTTTGGCCTGTGCCCTTCAACGTGTAAAAATCAAACTGCAAATTAATGATGAAATTCTCATTTTGTCTGAAAATGTCAAAAATTAAAGAGGGAAAAATAGGAAACACCAAAACTTGCTTGTTACATCCAAGCTTTGGTTCACAGTCCAAGCATTCAGTTCAAATACAGGTATGAAGAAGAAAGATTAAAACTGAAAAATCATTTGTAGGGTGACAATTAATTTGTGTAATTTGATGTCAATCTATTAGTACTGACTGGTATAAATTAATTTATTAACAACAGGTTGGTTAATTTCTTTTCTATCAGTATTCACCTTGTCACAATAGTGGCAGTACCTCAAAGTGAAGCCATTTTAAAGTAGAGTAGTCATTTTCAGAGAGCAAACCCACCTGGTTAGGATGCCAAGTGCTGCCTTTTTTAAACAGAAAAGCAGGAACAGCTGACCTGTTAAAACACCAAGGCAGATGGAAAAAAAAGGCATCACTCAGTTGGCCTGAATATACGTCAGAGAGATACTTGAAGGAAGTTTGGCAGGACATATTGGCTCCACTGCTCGAACTCATGACTGGAGCCATATGAGCAAACAGAGAACCACCGCATTTCATGATCATTAAATATTTTTATATTATGAAAAATATTATTAAATGATGAAATATATTTATATTTCATCATTTTTGAGGCAGTTTCAGTTTAAATAAAGCCAGTTAATTTGATCCTTTTTCTATTAAGGTTGAAATATACATGTAGATCATAAATAATGGGGAGGTCATGAAATATTTTGGAAAGAGCCTTCGCAGTGCAATCAAGTGAATATCTTTTTCAAGTGATTTTCTTGAGGAACTCCAATATTTTTTCTTCATATGATTAAAAAAAACAGTCTTTCACATCAAGCGTTGCCTCTCAACAACGTGTTGGCCTTGAATGTGCCTGGGGATTTGTAATAATAATTTCACATGACACGCAGTGGGAGGTGTTGTCCTCTTAATTAATGTAGCTGTCACTGTCATGCGTATTAATCGCAGCCCCCATCTGATATCTGTCATGGTGCGACGTCTGGAAACTAAACTGTGGCACTGACATGAGTCAAAACAAGCAACCCCATGTGTAGCAGCTGTTCTTCTTGTAAAGAATATTGTATGTGTAGCCTATAATTTGGTAATAAAAATGTATTTCTCTTAAGTGTAACGATACAAGGGCCGTAAATGCAATAGTGAGGATTCTGTGCTCCTGGCTGACATCAGTTTGTTTTAAGCCATGCCAGAAGTTTAGATAGGGATTGTAAATAGATTTTGAAACATAGAGAAACCTAATGGGTAGCTGGATCTTCTAGCGATGTTGCTGACATATTTAAGTTATCAAGATTTGCCTTTTAACAAATAAATGGCTGTGCATTTTTGGATAAACAGCACTGTGATGATTCATGTTTTAGTCACTTATATACCTCTATTATATACATCTATTATATTGAGAGATTGATGATCCTTCACGTAGAACAGTTTAATCTGAAAGTTAGCTAAAAAGTGTATCACTGTTGGTCGTTCATGAACTGCATTGCATTTGCAATTAGAAAGTAACTTATTTTCAGAAGAAATTTGAAGAAACTCAGGCTCGTCAGTCATGGCTTTGGCAAATTGTCTTATGTAGATATTTGTAAATGTCCTCAATAAATACAATTTAATGTACTTGAAATATGCAGAAAGAAAAAGGAAATTACTTTTTTGCAAAAAATATATATAAACACATTAGGACTCTTGTAAATGACACTTTCTAGGACTCAGAAAGAGTTATTGGATTGGCTCTCAGTGGAGAGGATCAATGGGTCAAGAGCAGGACTTGGCACGGTCACAACAGAAACGGGTGTTGGCCATATTTTTCCTTTGTTCAGTACTTTGGTGTACGACCACAAAAACAGAAGAAAGAAAACTTAAATCAGCCCTGGCTTAACTTTGAGCCAATGTAAGCATGGTAAATGAGGTTTGCGGATGACACCAACCATCATCAGCTGGATTTCCAACAATGATGAGTTTTCATATCCGGAGGAAATCAACCATCTTGCAGAATGGTGCACAGAAAACAACTTACTGCTCAACGTCAGCAAAACCAAAGAGCTGATAGTGGATTTTAGAAAAAAGGAGGCAAAGACACACAACCCTTTCTACATCAGTGGAGCTGAAGTTCCTGGGAATCAACATAACAGAGAACCTGTCATGGACTTCACATATCTCTGTCCTGATTAAAAAAGCTCAGAAACGGCTGTACTTCTTAAGGAAACTTAGGAAAGCTAAATTCCCATGCCAAGTTTTTGTCAACTCCTACAAAGGAGCAATTGAAAGCGTCCTGACTGGAAACATCACAAACCGGCATGGGATGTGCACGGCCCAGGACAGGAAGTCTCTGCAACAAAAACTGCCCAAAACATCATTGGTACCCATCTACCAAGCATCAGTGATATCGGGGAGGTGAGGTGCCTGCGCAGAG
>JAPZDY010000024.1:9524480-9541685 GCA_029783645.1 Ctenochaetus hawaiiensis
ACCTCAAAAGGTCAAAGAGAGAAGAGCTAAATAGTTAATTTTGTGTGAGTTTGCATTGGTGTATGTGTGTAGTCGTGATTCAAAGAGATTGTGACAAAAATAAATTGCTTGGCATTTAAAAACAACAGGTTCATTTTGGCAGAAAAAATCACAGATTGTCAAACTCGACACTCATAAAATATCTTTGCTACTTTTAAAAAACTTAAAATCATCACCCGCTGACATACACACGCACACACACACGCAAACACACACACACACACGTACACTTCATACCAGATGCTCAAACAATGTAATTACCTTTGCACCAGAGGATTTTAAATAGCATCTGAGGTTATCCAACCAAGACAGTTCATTTCACTCCAACATCTCATTAGCGTTCTGTATCAACACTCTGACCTTTGCTCGGTGACACTGTCTATTATCGCATTACTGTCTTTGCATAAAGAATGAAGAACAATAACACAGTGTGCTAAACTGTGTAACACTTCCAATGACAAGAATGACTACCATTTTGAAAACACTAACAGCAGCTATGAGACTGTTTGGCAATGACACACTATAAAACTTGTGTTAACAGAATGCCTCCTAATAAAAGGTGTTGCTAACAACTGATTTTGCACGTACAGATTGAGTTAAACAGGTTTATTCAGAAAAAACTATAGTATTTAAGCTAAAACTAGACTTTATCTTAGTTAAAAATACCATCATTAATTAAAAGAATACACAACTCTTAATCTACCTTGTATCCACCATTTTAATGATCATGACATGGTATTACTGATCAATAGAATAGACACAACATCAATACAAGGCCAGAGTATCCCTGATTGTCTGTGTAATGAATTAGTCATGACTGGAGATGGAAAACCAAAATAAATCTCTCCTCGGCCTTACTTGTCAGCAAGAAAATAAAGCATTTTCTGCAGGCTGAAACTGTTATTTTTGAGAGCAAAATATTCCAAAACCTTAGTTTTCTTTAATATAAGTGCAACCAGACGTTTCATTCAGTCTGAACCTACTGTAAACACCTTTAATACACTGCACACATATGGAAGAAAGATAAATAAATGAAAAAATTGTAAGCTGGAAATTTAAAAAATGGTCAGATTTTCCATTGTCATAACAGAGGCCACTGTTTGGTTGATATGTATTGTTTAATACCATCACAAACAAAAGAAAAACAGTACTGCTTGCAGCATCCTTGAACCCAGTTGTTGTAAAGCTGAGGAGCATGTCGCTGACATGACGTGAGCAGCTGCACTCTGAATGAAGTAATTACTGTGAATTCTGGCTGTTGAAGAAAAAGCTGCAACAAACTTTCAAGAAAAGTCAAAAATATATATTTACTCTCCGAGGAGATACAGATAATAGAGAATATTGATTTTGGAGCATTTCAGTCCAATCTTTATACAGTCATAAAAATAAATTTATTTGAAAGTACAAATACAAACATCAAATGTTTAGAATAAAGAGGACTGATTTTTGTTCATCCATTTCCATCCATTTTTTTTCTCTTTTTATGTAAAATTTTTTGCATATATATGTGAAGCAGTGTGGCTCAGGCAGGTGTCTCCCATCTATCAGTAGGTTAAAGCTATAGCCAATAAACTGAGGAGGAACATGTAATTACAGTGGAGTATTACTCCACTTCCTTGAATACTTTCCTTCAGATCATCTGTGAAGAGAAAGACAGAAACAGAGACTTTTATATTATGGCATTTCACAAAAAGGTTGTTCAATGTATGTAGATTTTTTTTTCACCTAAATATGCATGTTAAATTCCATTTATTTATTTAGTTGGCATGTTCATTTTTTTATTAAAAACACCTTTGATTTAAACGAAGTTATATGGTTTCATTTGTATGACAGAGACAGAGTTATTCTGGGAGAAGGAGGTGACAAATTGATGCCACACAGTAAAAAGTACTTTGATGATACAAAAAATTCCACTGAAGATGTGTGGGTTGTGTGTGTGTATGCATGTGTATGTGTGTGCAGGTATAATTTAATGACCTCAGCGGAGATGTGTACGAGTTTTATTCACCCTGTGTGTGATCATTGTTCAGTGAAGTGATGACTGACCCTCCTCTCCTCCCACTCAGACCTCCAGAACTGTGCTGAAGCAGACGAGGAGCAAGCCAGGATACAAGGCTCCTTAACAGGCTAAAAAAGGCAAAACGCCTCCCTGGAAGTGTCTGACGCAATTCCTCCTACTACAGATAACTATATGGAGTTCTATCTAGGTGTGAGTGTGTGGGTACTGTATCTGTGTTCTGTCTGCATGTGTGTGGGTGAGTACTGTATGTGTGTCTAACCTATGACTCCCTGTATTTTCGGCATTAATTCGTTCCAGAGGTGACACTCTTTGGCTTTCATCATCCTCCTTTGTTCTGGATGGTTGTAGTTCAGAGTGAGATACTCCTGATATTCAGGGGTAAATGTGGGCCATTTTGCTCCATCAATGCCTGGATTCCTGACGAAACAAAAGAAAAGCCAATCAAGAGAAATCAACAAGTGTTGTGAGGGTCCTCACACAGCCTGAATGACCCATTGTCTGCATGATTATGCGTACCCTGTCCGTGCAAAATTGGCCCAGTGTTTCATGAACTTTTTGGTCATGTTTACTTCATTCTTTGTGTATCCCAGGGTTGCATCCAGTGGCATTCCGAAGACAAATTCTATCTCATAGCCGTGCATAACGCCCATCCATGTCGGCCAAGGGTTGACTGAAGACTGATGGTCAAACCAGTAAAGGAAAGTCTTACCACCACGTTGTGCGTACCTTGAGATAAAAAATACACACTACCATTAATAGCTTCATATGTGTGTTTTACCTGTTTAAACTGTGCTACTTATTCCAGTTCAGAGAATTAAGCCATCATAAAACTTGAGCTTGCTCTTTACCTCTGAGCGAACTCTAGCAGAGGACAATCGAAAAATTGGTCTCCAATCAGAGAACCCAGTAAGTCTCGATTTCGCATCGCATTGTTTACATCTGTCCAATCAGTGTACTGGAAAATGGCGGCTTCTTTCATGATATCATTTGCATCTGTCATTGCTAAGTTGACCCCAGCCAGGAACTGATCCCTGGTGATAAGACTCTGACCGATATTGTCAAATCCAGGCACCCCATACATTAAGAAATAGGTCCCTTCGTCTTTGTTCAAGCCAAGCAGCACCTCCTTCTTTGGAAGGTTACCACTTCTCAGCAACACCTGCAAGAAAAATGAAAATAGTCGGGCATTTGTGGAGCAAAATGTGTTTGAAATTAAGGGTTTAATTGAGAGATATAATCAAATGTTGAAAAGTACAAGGTTGATGTATTTTTACTGATTGTATCAGTTTTGTTCTCAGCCAAATAATCCATCGGTGATTAATTGATTAAGAGGTGACTAATGACTGGATGAAACCAGGATATTTGTAGTTGGCTCAAGTTAGAATTTGTTTTAGTCCCTCTAGGTTCCATGATGTGAAATTTATGTATATTGAAATTTAATGTGTATTTCCATTTGTAAAGGGTTTTAAAATGTGTTATTGAAAAACACTGTTATAGAAATGCAAAAAAGACCCAAAAAACATAAACAAAAAATAGCTTTAGGTTATTGACAAGTGTGATGTCAGCCAAACAATTTAAGATAATGAAAATACACTGAAACATGCATGTAACACACAAATATATTATATCATGTTTAAGAACCAAATAAACTTCACCTCTCCACAAAACCCACCCTTACACAGAATAAAGCACACACACACACACACACACACACACACACCTACATCAACTTTATCTGGTAGGAAGTCCCCATCAACAACAGGGACAAAGGGGAGCGCTAACAGCCTTTGCTGCTCGAGAACATCGTATTGCTTCCCCGTGAGTTTCTCAACATCGGCCCCCTGCAGACACGATTCCACAAGAACTGGATCAGACGTGGGACATCCCAGAAGTGATGCCAGCTTTAAAGACCTGGATGTTGACATAGAGGGAAGCAAGGCAGTCAGTGAAAGAGTATGACTCTTGAAAACAGGTATGAAGGTGAAGTGGTGTGGATGAAAGAGTTTGTATTGGAGATTTAGATCCAGTGTGCTAACTGTCCATGGTCTTGGTAAATTTACCAGGAAACCAAATGATGTGTTATGCAACACTGACTATTCTGTGAATTACTGTTTTTTGTTAATGACATTTGATGCTTGTGAACACTTTGTGATCAAGCCTCTTTCTTTAATGTTACATCTTCGAGCAATTGAAGAAATATTTACACGCAAATGCTCTAAAATATCACAAAAAGAAACGAAAGAAAGAAGAGATGAAGTGAAAAAGTTAGTAAGCAAAAAAAAAATAAAAATAAAATTCCAATTAGTTACTGACTAAATTAATCAAGCCTACCTTTCCCAAGCCTCAGCCTTGCTGGCTGCGGCCCAGGGTGCATTTGGAGAGCCACTCTGCATCACAGCCCTTTGAAAAAGACTATGGCTGCCTGGGGAGATCAGGTGGTAGCCCACAGAAGCTGATCCAGCGCTCTCTCCAAACAGAGTCACCTGAAAACAACAGCAAATCACAAGCCCATTGCTTGTTTTATTGAATGATCATACAATTTAAACACATCACGTTACCTGATTTTAGGATAAAGACAGAAACAAATTACCTTTGTAGAATCACCTCCAAAAGCAGCGATATTATTGGCTACCCATTGGAGGGCCAAACGCTGGTCGAACAGGCCAGCATTGCCCCGGATGTTTTTGTTGTCAGGAAGAGACAGGAAACCTAAAGGTCCAAGTCTGTAATAGAAAAGCACAATATTAGCACAAAAAAAACAAGAAATTTGAAGATAAAAAATCTGAAGATAAATTTTACATTTCTAAGTTTTTAGATTCTGCACTAATATAATTGATAAATAGAGGGGCTGTGCACAAAATGTTAGATCATTTCCTGTTTACGAATTCCTCTGCTCTAAGTAATGCGCATAAAGCTGTGATTATTTTTAATGAGCTGAAGTTTTATGCAACTTCTTGAATGGAAAAAACTCTAGTGGAAAAGGAAAAAACTGTTTTGAATATTCATCTTAATGCTAATTGTCTAATCACCAGGTTTCCATACATTATTGGCATTTTATTTAATTTTCTTTTTAATTCATTTTAACTCTAACCTGTAATTCATTGATACCACAACAACACCCTCAGATTTACTCAACAGACGACCATCATAAAGGTCCAGAGAAGATGTCCCTGCAGAGAACCCGCCTCCATAGATCCAAACGAGAACAGGAGCCAGTGCTGAGGTTTTGTTAAAACGTGGAGCCCAGACGTTTAGATAAAGACAGTCTTCATTCAGAGGAGTGTTTGGGTTCCACATCTCTGCACCTTTGAACCCTGGAAACAATGATCATACTATCAATGTCATTGGAAACTGATTGAGCTGAGTCTAGTAATTGATAGACTTATCTCTGTTCCTTTAGATGTTCAAAGTGTTCAGTTCATGTGTATTATTGCACTAAACTGTGAGCAATATTCAACATTTATTAGAGGCAGTAAATATATATATATATATATATATATATATATATCATTACTATGTTTTCCTCTTCTTTGGCAGTCTTACATCAATGCCTTCTGTCCATAGCTATGTGTTGTCACATCTATATTTGGAGTATATTTTGAGTGTTTCCTCTGCATACATGCCTGGCACTGGTCAGTTGGTTGCTGAGTGACCCCTGACAGGTGGCTGAGTCTATTATTAGCTAAGTATTCATGACCCATCCCCAATTCATTTCTTGGGTGGGGTGCTGGACTGTATCAATTTCAGTTTGTGTGCGTGCCTTTTAATGTGTTTCAATGACATAATTCTGTTTGTTGTGACCATTTTAGTTAGTTACCATTACCAAGTTACCATTTAATTGTATATTTATTATTCACAGCTATTAAGTAATAAATCATTCAATTGCTCACATACTGTGTGTGGGTAGTAACACTGTATGCCTGACACAGTGTTATGTAACTGGGCCCCACCCCCCTAGTGAAACCCCCATCTGAAGTTAGTACTGTAACATTTTAATGTCATGATTCAAGTTTAGAAAAACAGCAGGTATTTTCTTCATTCATATTTTCATCATATTAATTTGTTGCAAATTATTCTTTTCATTAAAAGTAATATAATTTCTGTGCACATAATGATAGTAATGAAAGTAGTGTGTGCATGAATGTAAAGTAATTACATTTCAGGCAGGTGTTTTAAATTACCTGAAACCTTTTTTGCAAGATTGTAACACACAACCCAAATTTAAATTATGTATAGTGCATGTAAACACCACAGTGTGTATGCATGTCTTGTCCTGTTGACATGTATCCTACCTGGAAATGCTGTATCCGGTATCTGATAGCAGGATTTGGGGAATTTGGTGGCATCCTTCACCCCTTCCCATCCCTGTACAGGCTCTGGAGCTCTGAATCTCAGTTTCCCCACAGGTGGTTTTCCATAAGGGATTCCGAGAAATACCCTGACATCACCTCCCAGCACTGAAAGCAACTTCCCTTGAACTTTCCCATGCTTAGTATTGATTATAAGGTCGTCTTGAGAGGCAGATGAGGCCGTCAGGAAATAAAGGAAAAGAAAAGGAACAAAGAGTGTGCACCAAGAGACCGTCGCCATCGCAAATCCTGGGGAGAGAAAAATACCAAAAAAATGTGTAATAATCTAATTTATTTTCAAAATTCAATATTTCATTGAAAAATTGCACGAAAAATAAAAAAAAAATAGTATAAATATAAAAAATGTATTCACTAGCACACCAGACAAATTTGCTTTTGCACACCACTTTTGAATTTTCAAACTTTGTCTGCACAGTACAATGGCTGACACCTTCCTCCAGATTAGAATGACAGTATTTAGAAACCTATATTTTTTATTTTCTGGTCTACTTTAATTATATTAATTATGTTAATAGTTTATCTTGCATGTAGCTTGGTTCAATAATAAGAGACTTGGGTTAGAATTATTACTTTGTACATGCAATAAAGTCTGACTTTAGGTGAGTAAAAATTTGACTCAGTATCAATTTGGCTTTTGAGGAAAACACTCTAAACACAGGCGATGGATAACACCAACAAAATGTTAATCATTGTCACCACTTTTTTTTTTTTTACATTTTTAAGAATATTTAAATTTTTAAAAAGGCCATGCAGTAAAGCATTGGACATTAGTAACTGTCTGTGTAAATCAAATATCCAGTTTCTCACAGAATACAACGGGATGTTAAAGAGCGGCTGGTGTGAGAGAGGGAGAGAGGGAGAGAAACAGATAGGGAGGGAGATCATTACCGCTGCAAGTGTGTAACTTATGAGGCGAAACAATTGCTGTTTGGAAAGGCCGATAGTGAATATGAAGACAAGTGACTGCACCGCGCAGCTGACTCGTGGAACCGCTTTGCTGTCCAAGGATACAGACTAAACTAATAAGCTTCTGAGGAAAAAAAAAAAAAAAAGCGCGCACAGCTGGATTCAGAGGAGAAGCACGCGCTGGGAAGAGAGACGCGCTCACTCAGAGATCCATACTAACGACTTCAAACAGACACATGAATCTGTAAATACTCATTTATAAAAAGCTTCAGTGACGTCTTACCTGTTCAGTTAGCCGTTTGTGTCTGGCTGGAGTGAACGAGGACACGGCACTAAAAGGGTGAAGAAGGCGTGGACAGAGTCTGCTGGGCTGGCCCTGCGCCACCTACAACTATCATAAAAACTACTACTACTACCTTATCTCGGAAATGTTTAGTCTGTAAGATTTTTAGAGTAGAAGTATAGAGTATCATAAAATGAAAAGAACCTTAGAACTGTATGTTAATAAAATAGAAGAACAGTTACCTTCTGTCAGAGCAAATAATGAATCACTGAGGGTTTACTGCCTTTTCAAGGTCACTTTAGAGGGAGACATAGATTCTGATTGTATGCTGAGATGAAAACAGAGTTGCATTTTGCATCAAACACGGTTGATTTAGCACAGAGACATAGGCTTTTGTTTGCCTGTCCCACATTCCAACCGCGGCCCCCCAGAAAATTTGTTCATAAACTACAGTTTGGAGGAAACATAATGCTGTTTGAACTATGTTTTCAAACAAAGTAAAAAAAAATATTCTATTTAAAACATCTGCTGTGTTCCAGAGTTACCATATGGAACAAATTAGCAAAATACTAACTCTTTAGCATTTTCAGTAGTCACTCTTTTAATGTGATGCAACTGATAATAATAATAATTATTAATAATAATAATAATAATAATAATAATAATAATAATAATAATAATAATAATAATAACTCCAATATTCATATTATTAGAGGGTAGTGATGCCATTGGTAGTCTAGAAATTTTACCCTAAAAATGGATTCTGGACTAAAATAGACTTCAACTGCCATGAGATACAAGTGTCAGGACCTTAGGAATGTGTTGTTTGTGATGTTTTTTCCAGCACACTGAGAGAGACTGAGCCTACTGAAAGGACCAAACAGGAAGACGGGTTATGATTAAGATGGGAAGACATGATATTGATTTGACTCCAAAACATCAGCTGACAGCAGAGAAGAAAAACTTTGACAGCAACAAGTTGATTGGCTCACAGAATCTGACTTGTTTCACTAAAATAGTTACCAAACACACTAGATGAAATGTTTCAAACATCCATGAGATACATTTCACATGTCTGGGTAACAGATGAGAAAATGTTGTTTAGTTCTGATAAAACTGGCTCTGTTGCATCATCCACACTAATTTCTTCATCGGACACCAAGCTTGCATCTGCTTCTCGCTGACGTCAAACTACATCACGCCTGTAGCTCCCACCTCTTTGTCCTTAAAGGGCGCTTATTGTTCCTGTCATATTCTGACCGGACACAAACAAAATGGGTTAGAGTTTTCAAAATGGACCATCTCAGCTGTCCAGCTGCCTTGCAAGATTACTGAAACAGTCAGTGCCGTCCATCAGTTAATATTTTTGGAAATAGAAGCAGAGTGAGCAAATAAATACTGGAAGAATGAAGCTGTTTATACTTTTTTTCCTAATATTATCTGCCCTGGCTCAAGCAATATTGTGGCAACTCAAGCATCAGGGTTTGTTTGACTTTGGAGACAGACTGTGGGGTCTTGGTTAAATATTGAAAAAGTTCAAGCTCATTTAAGGCATGTAACATGACATTTACTTTGTTAAGATTTAAACTATGATCTTTCTCTCACTGTAGCCAAAGTTGTTGTTTGTTCTAAACTTTAACACATGTGGGACATACAGCAGGATGCAAGTCCCAGTTTACAATGTCAGAGTGCGTCGTAGCATCCACCCTAAACTCCACCAGATGACTTTTGTGCACTATGAATATGCATCGCTTCATTTACTCAAGAAAATGTCTTACATACACACACATACACATCCAAGCTGATTTAAACTGTTTCTTCCTGATTTCTAATTTAAATCCCCAGTTTCCTAATCTTCCTCCCATCTGTCTTTTACTTATGTTATTTAAGATGGAAAAATTGTTTTGGCAGCCAGGCTCCTGTTTGGGAATCATTTTGTGTTAGATTAAATTTAATATTATTTAAGTAAAATAATTAAGGATGTATCTCTATTACTGAATCCCATTGTTGACTGTGTAAAAACATTTATAACGCTTAACCTGATTTATGTGTGGTACCAAGCATGAAATCCAGGCCTGGTAATCATTTTCTTTTATGACCTCCATGGAAAAGAAGGTTGATTTGCCATGATGACGCAAAGTCTAGCTCCTACTCATTATACCACTTCCTGTTTCTGTTCCTTGTTTATTTCTCACACTACTGTCTGCTTATTTTGTCATTTCTGCTTTCCTTTTCCACTTATCCAGAGTAAAAAAAGTAAAAAGTAAACTTCACTTTGGAATCTTTAGTGTCCTGTTAGTGAATCTGTTTAGGTTTGTTGTATTCTGATTCTGTAGGCCTGTGTGATAGAGACTGACTGCCTGTGTGTCTGTTTATGGATGCATACATGTATGAGAAAGCCCATTAAGTATGTGTGCGTGTGCGGCTGTGTACTTGAGCATGTTGTTCATTTTATTTATAGTATGTTAATGTGCAGATGGATTAACACGGCACAAAGCCTTACTGGGGCTCTAATGCACTGCCTTGGCACAACACATTCTGATTGAGGCCCACAAGCCCTGAGTGAACTTGGCTGATGTTACATCCACTGTCTAAGATCTGTGTATCCTGTAGACCATGTGATATCTAATGTGACTGAATGCCAGCAGTTTAGATCTAAATTAATTTAGATTTCCCAACAAATATACATCTACTTACCAAAAAATAGGAATTGGAGTAACTTAATCATTGTACTTTCTGCTCCACAGCATGTGTTGGCCAGCTTAGGTTTCTCGTTCCCTCTCAGATTAAAATTTTAAATAACCTTCATGTCCAATGAAAATTGTTGTATTTTCAAATTCAGGGTTTTCTCAAGTTCTTCTTAAGTTGAATAAACTATTTAACCCGCTCACCAAGGCATCGATTTGTTTTTTTTTTTGTCTGTCTGTTTTGAGATGTAGTGCAGCTCAGCCGGAGGGTTGGAAATGCACAGACAGAGGCAGGAAGTGGACAGAAAGACAGACAGAAACAAGCAGCAAATCTTTTTTTCTTTTTTCTTTTTTTCCTTTTGAGAAGCGGGACAGCACCATAACCACACACCGTCAGGGATTAGACTGTTGAAGGAGGAAATGACAGGCATTTGATGGGAGCCTTTGAGAGAATGTTTTCCCTCTCTCATTCCAACATCATCAAAATCAGCTTGGGATAGGAATGCAACCCTCCAAACACACACACACACGAACACACACACACATTCAGACAAGTTAATTTCACCCGTGCCCTTTCAATGCCAATCTGCTGTTATGAAGGCAGGGATAAGCGGTAAAAAAATAAATAAAAATAAAAAAATAAATGCTGAAATATAAAGAAAGAGAAAAACATTTAATTTATTTCTTGTGCGTAAGCTTGGAGAAAAGAGATAGTAAATATCCAATCATGGTGTCACAGAGAAGGATATTGGTTTATGTCATGCTCATTCTGTCTGTCTCTATTTTATTTGAATGCTGAGTTTGTGTGTGTGGATAATCACATGTATGTGTGTGCGGTTATTTGAAGCCAGAGCATCTTGAGCCACTCAAATCTTGTAAATGAGCATAATCTACATACAGAGAAGAAAATATGAATTTAAAACGCAAGAATGAAAAGGACGGGTTCAAAAGAAAAGAAAAAGTGAAAAAAAAGTTTAAAAAACAGTTTCGATGTTTAACAATTACATGTCAAAGTTAAATTGTATCAAGATGGACCTCTTGATTAGCAATCATAGCAATAAGTGGGAAACAGGAAAGTCTACTTATTAAAGAATGCCTTTATTGTATTGCTGTAGTTCTTTTACTTCCTTCATCAGCACCATAACATCCTCCCTTTGATTTCCAAGAAGTAGTCAGTTACAATGTAATCACATCAGACAAGGCATATGTGCAGAAACATGCGTTTTCACACCAATGCAAAGACTAAAATGTGCTCACACATAAACCTGATTAACCAGTGAAGGGTCTGCCTTCCTTTAACCTTCACAGGTAATAGAGCACACGTCCTTCAATGACACGAGCCTCCCTAATTGGTAGGACAGAGACAGATAGAGAACAGAGACGGAGCTGGTGGGCTTGGGCTGGTGGGTGTTACTTAAAAGCTGCTGAACTGAGAAACAGAGGGAAAGGGGTAATGCCTGTGAGACAGCTGGTTAACAGGTTTCAGAACACACCACTCTAACTAGATAACTGAGTAAATGGAGTGTGTAATGGAGAGTGACAAGGTCAGATGGGACAGAGGGGTCTGTACTTTCTGCAGTGTCTATATTTTTTTGGTGGCCTGAAAGTAAGTTAGAAGCTACGATGCAATGGCAGGGGCAAAGATAATTAAATGTACAATGCATGCAGACATCTGCTTATCTGGGGTCAGGTCATGGTGGTAGACGGCTAAGCAGGGAATATGGAACATGGTGTTTTTTTTTTATTTCTATGACTTGTACAGAGGTTTAATAACAGAGCCGTCAAGCAGGTCAAAAGGCTATTTTTCTCAACGTCCCCCTCCAGGTTTCTACATCTCTGCCTACATGAGTCTGCCAGTGGAACTGTGGAGTCTGTAGATGGAATCCATTCAAGGACGCCAACAAGAGATTCCAAGAAAGCTGGATACTCCGAACTGCTATTCATTGCAAAGACACACACAGAACAGTCAGAACCTTCCTCTTGGAGCTCCTATCCGCAGGGGAAAGCTCCAACATGGCGTCCCTCAGCCAGGGTCTTGTGAGCACCCCCATAAAGCCCTGCCACCATCCCAGCCCGCTTCTCAGGTCCTAGGCTCGAGGGAAAGGCTCAGGTTTCCCTTTTCCATGCAAGGTGCAACAGCTCTTTTTTGGCTTTGGATTCCTTAGGGCCTGCAGATCACTCTTAGTCTGACACATCCTCTTGGATTAATTTGCCTTGGGAGACTCTTCTCTGACTGCCAAGAAGGCAGTTGTCTGATTTGGTCAATTTATCCTGTTCATTAAAAATATGATTTAAAAATAGTTACCAGTAGTAACCTAACTCTTACCAGAGGAAATATAAAAATACAAGACTAAACAAGAAGTGAGAGTTCTTGTACTGTAGGAATCAATACGAAAAAAAATAAATCTATCTCAAATAAGTCAGTATACATTTATACATAGCATAATATCAAATCAAGCCTCTAGAAATCATCTTGGGACAAATTGATGGTTCAGGCCATTTAGGAAAAGTGTGTGTTTGAGTCCTGCCTGAGAAAATGTCAACTTTAAGCTAAAGAAGCTGAGCTAAATTTTCACACTCCCCTCTTTTATTTTAGCCCTCAAGCTAGACATTAACTCTTTTTTAACTTTCTATATTGTGGATTTTTTTTTAAATTTTTTTAACTGTGTTTAAATCTTGAAACCAGAAAACTTTTTTTCATCCAGTATTCATTGGATAAACGGCACTTGTACATAACTATAACATAAACCAGAGGCAAGTTAAGAAGACAAGCATTCAGTTGTCTCTAACTTTCTGCAGAATTGGAAATTTAAAATGCAAATTAAGTTGAAAACATAGCACACCTGTTGTTGTTATTGACCTGGACTTAAGTTGATTTTGTCAGACAACATCATAGTTATAAAGTAAGGATTTTATCAATGCAGTGCATCTGTTGGTTTACATATAGTGTTTACTGACCACAATTAATAGCTGCTTCATACCTTGGTTGTCTGAAAACCAGCCAGCTTAGTTAAAGTTTTATGTGACAGAAAAGCTAACACAACCCTCTGTAATCATAAAGTTTACATTAACATATCCTACAGCATGGTTGTTGTCAGTAAGCTGTACTTTGAGTTGTTTTTGTCAAATAATGGCTAACCATGGAAACATGGTCGGCTAGGCTGGTTGTCTCACTCCTTTCCAGATGTTCATCTTACTGCAGTTTTGTTGTTTGCCAACTAAATCAGGACAAAGATTGAAAAAAAGGAGTAATTTAGTAATTCATTAGACACCTTAATAGAGATTTAGCTTAAGTTGCAGATTTGACTTGTAGGCTTCGAGCACTAGGGGAAAATGCTAAACCAGGTCTAGAGTGTTACAGTCTGAGTCCATGAACACTAAAATGAGGACTATGAACTCCAGGTGGGAGAAATCACAAGAAGAAAAGTACCCTTTTTCTTGAAATCAAAAGACATTAAGAACGTGAGAAAAGGTAAAGTGAGGTATAAAACAAAGCTAATTTAACAGTTATTTCTGCCTTAACCTTTTATTCTATTTTTCTTTATTATTCGTCACTACTATTACTCACTTACTACTATTCATCATTACATAATTAGTTACATGCTTTAAGTTGTTTTAGGTTTACATGATCACTGAAATGTTTCTCTTCTAAATCAATCTTCAAAACATAAAATGAAAACATAATCTCCCCTCCCTTTAATAAGAGTGTCCTGAAAAAAGGATTTGTCAACGATGATTGAACCTGCCACATTTTCGAAATCCCCATGAGTCACTTTAAACAGGATATTTAGGTCAGATGAGAGTCCCCTTTGCTGATCGACCTGCAACACAAGTCTGGATAATTATGTCTTCAAAACTCAAAAAAGGCAATATTGTCATATTACTGTGGCACGTCAGGCTGCCATGTCCATTTGTCGAAAACTAAAAGACTATTTTCTTTCCCTGTCTACATCCAATCATGCATGACATCATATTACTAGATAATAGGACACATTCTTGGCTCATGGCTACATCCATATTTGGGTCAGGCTTCACTCTTCAGAGTAAGTCAACATGGTCCTCATGCATGTCACAGACAGATTACTAGGGATTTAGCCTGTTTATGCTACAGTATGCTGGTGGCTAAAAGGTTAGAGTGTGAGTGCAGTGTGTGTGCAGAATCGCAAGTGGACAGCAGTTTTCTGTGTGTATGCATGTGTATGTGCATATGTGTGAGGGTTACAGGGAGAAAGAGCACTTGTTAATCTGTCTTTATGAGAACCAATTCAACTTTAAGACCTTGAAAGTGGGGACGTTTTTGGAAATGTGAGGACAATTTGGCCAGTCCTTGTTACTGGACTAACTCTCAAAAGGTTGTTTAGACTTGGTTTGAAGGATTAGATTACATTTGGATTAAGGTTCCGGACAAAGTTCTTGGGAGGAATTAGGCATTTAGACAGGGTAATGGGTTAGGGAATACACCCAATCTATGATGGTCCTCATAAGTACGGAAGTACCAATGTAAGTTTCTCGTTTGGGCAACAGCATGTGCTTGAAAAAGAGGAAGAAAGAAAGAAAGAAATTGTTTACCAAATTTTTATGAGCAGATACAGATTCCACTTCTGGACTCAATGGAAAGACTCTTCTCAGGCAATATGCATGCATTTGCCTATTGAAATTTGAATATGCATAACCAGCCAATCAGGACATGTTTTCTGAATATGGGTGGGTCCTGGACAATATGAAAGACAGTGAACCTAAAACCTGCAATCAGTTAACCCCATTCAGTGAGTGGTGTAAAACTGGTGGGATCCTCAAATGTTCATAGAACTAGGGTAACAACATCATAACCTTCATCCTTATCTCACAAAAGCTTTGCCCTCTACTAGCCTGTATAACATATGCCATGCCAAGACATATCAATAAACTAGCTCCACTGATCCTGACCAGCTAACTGTTGTCGTAGCCCTCCTCGGTCATAATCCCTCTCAAAGGAGTCAGATCACATGTAAAAGACACCCTGGCACATTACACAACATTCATCACCAAAGAACACAGCACCTGCATGATAGTCAATGCTTTCACTTTGTGGTCTGCGTGCTGAAGAGCTGCTGATCTGAGTTTTGACAAAGATGCTTGGAACTCGGTCAAAATGAATTACTACCTCCAAATACTCAGCTGAGATAAAAGAAGACTTTCAGCCCTGGCTTTGCAATGGATATGGCCCAATTTCCACACGTCTGCTAAAAGTGCAGAAACACTGGGATAAAATAGCCAAATATTTGCCTGTTAGACTTGCAGGCTATCCCCTTATCTAGCTTCCTGAACCAGGGACTCAAACCTTGGAGGAAGGAAGGCAAGTCAGTGGGCAAACCTACCTTTGCTGAAGGAAAAAGATGGCTGGTAGTGTTTTTGCTGTCTTTTTTATCTTGTGCATGGCAGACATCTGACAAGCAAGTCCTGATTGGCCAACTATACATATGCAGATTTGAGCAGATACATGTGTGTGCACTACTGAAGAAGAGCAGGAAAGTGTACTTGGTAGAGGGTAGAGCCTGTGAGAGAAAAAAAACATTATGATAGATTACACTATAGTTTTGCTGGTGTAAAATTACATTGAAATCAGACTTTGGATTCAATCTTAATAACAATTGGGCCCTTCACTGGTAGGGCTTGGGCCCTAATAAAACACTCAACTGTCTTGTGACTCAGGTGTCCTATTGCTCATGTACCTACCCCAAACTAACAATGGCTTTCTCATTCTCTCATGCCCTCATAAACACACATGCACACACAAAAGGGTCTTATCAGGCGGCTGTGTGTCTGAAGTGTTGTTTTTATATTGCAGCCATATTTCATTTTGGCCTAGTTTCTTCAAATTGCCTATGGGGTTTTGTATGGGGAGATGAACCATTGCATTTATATACGAGAGTGAAGGAAAAGAAAGAGAGGTGAGAGACTTGTTTATGTTCTTATTCATTTTCCATGCCTCCTTCTCCCTCTCTGTGTGCTGCCTTTTCCTATTGTGTTCCATTTCCTCTGGTTTGTCTCTCTTTCATGTTCCCTTAACACATCCCCCTCTCCTTCTTTGTCCCTTTCCCTCTCTCCCTCGCTCTCTCCCCCTCTTCCATGTGTGCTGCTGCTTAAAGGTTGCTGCGAGGGCTCACAGGTAAAGTTAAGGACCATGCATGAAAAAAGAGGACCAGATGATGGGTTACTCTCTTCAGATTGTGCAAAGGCTACTGCATGAAAGCCTTTTACAGTAAATGACCAAGTTAAATTTGAGGAAAAAGAAGTTAAAGTTAAGAAGGTGTTTTGAGAAAGCCGGGTGATGTTTAAATAATCACCTGGTAGACAGTTTCCCCCTATTGTGTTTTTAATATGGATATTATTTTTTATCACTTTGCTTAAGTTGTGCAGATTTTCAGAAATCACTCTCTCCTCAACAGTTTATTTGCTTTCCTGCTGTTGCATCACAATTTTTAAAAATGTTTATTGTTACTTTTGTGCTGTAACAAATGGTAAGTCATTGGAAACATGTCCACCAAAGAGCAAGTATGTATGTTTGTGTGTGTGTGTGTGTGAGAGTGTGAATCTGTGAGTTAAAGAAAAAGAGAGAGAGACTAAAGATTTCATTCATTCTGATGCTATCAAAAGTTGGCACAGTGACTTTTATTATTCTTTTTTTTATGTGTTCTGGGAAAATTTTGCTGGTGGAAATTAAGAAGGTATTTACACAAACACAAATGTCTGTATATGCAAGAACAGCAGCACAATGTGTCCCTGACACGCACACACAAGTACAAATTTGTGGACCAAATGGCTTCAGTTGGTGACTTTCAATTTGTTGCAGAAAAGAAAGACATCAATTTAGAATCACTTTGGCCTTTGACACAGTAGATGCTTATTTCCATACATACC
>JAPZDY010000024.1:9550327-9584066 GCA_029783645.1 Ctenochaetus hawaiiensis
GTTTCCTCTCTCCCCCTCTCTGACACAGGAAGATTCAGGACTACACAACACTGCACTGCAGCTCTCTCAGTCTCTAGTCGAGACTGTAAAATAACGTAAAATAACGCAGTAACGCATCATGTAGTCACGGTAACGGAGTTACTGAATTTAAAAAATAACGCATTAGAGTACTTGTTACTGCCAAAAATAACGCCGTTACAGTAACGCGTTAGTCCCAACACTGGTGATCAAGTATGAAATTGCACATGTTTTTAACATGTGGACATTTGGGGAACTTCTAAAACAACTATTTGATACTGAAATACTGTCTTTTTTCCTTAGCGTTAAGCAGAGACAAGATTAACAAACAAATTACAAACTTATTCCCTCATGTTGGGCAAAGTGTTGAAGAGACATCTTATCTGATTTGAGATGATGTATAATTCCTTTTACAACAACAGATTTCACAGAAAGAGAGTTCTTCCAGAGAAATGATCAGCTGTGGTCATGCTAGTTTTTTTAAGAGAGAACAAAAAATCACATTAAAAGTTCAACATATGAAAGCTGCACTATGCATTTTCTGATTAGAACATGAGAGATATCACAGTTAAACAGTTGATCAGTTTCATATTTATTTTGTTTACATATTTAATCATATGACATAATACTCACTCTTTATTAAATTGTTAATATGGTTCTCTGTACAAGAAACACAGCAACTGTGTGAGGACTAAGAAGTTTATAAGCACACTGAGGCTGTAAAATGCAGGTATCTACTTGTTTTATAGAAGTCTGCCTTTCAGGCAATGTTAAAAATTTTAAAAATTACAATTTGAGCTTGTTAAAATGTTTTTTTTTTGTTTTTTTTTTTTTACATTTTTCCTTTTTGGTAAACATTAGTTATGTTTACTGTCAGTTAAAAGGAAAAAAGCATGATACTTCTTAATCCAAGAAAGAGTGCAGAGACCCTCATGCAAGACTGCAACTCTAGCACAGAAAGACAGGCAGTACGAAATCATGAAATGGGTCTGGATGTTATTAAGATTTGAATTGCACATTGAATCCGCTCCCCTATCCTCTCCTCTGCTTCTCTAAAGGGTGTGGTAAAACAAAAATCCCCGAACCCTAATGCCTTGAGCTAACCAGTTTCACACAGGAATCATGTTCCACAAGTCTAGTTCAGTTCAAGAACCTCTCCCATCTCTATGGGCAGGAGGGATGCTTGCTCATGCTAGCAATCCAAGGGTTCAACTCTCAGTCAGTAAACACTTAAAATAAGTGCATAACCAGAACAAAGTGACAGAAACTGGGACACAGCCACAGATATTCAACAAAACTGCGGAGACCACACCATCCGTTGCCTGATATGGTACATACATAACAAAGCAAATAGCAGATTAACATTTCTAAAATGTTGCTATTGAGCAGAATAGGATTCCTCTGGACTTCATGTTAGTTATGAAACAAGAGAGTAGTGGTTTCAGAAACAAAACAATTCCTTTTATAAACAAGGACTCCATCTTTTTTACATTTTTTTACATGAGCAGTTCCAAGTTCATACAAACCGAACATGGAGCAAAATACAATTTTACACATCAGTAGCTAAATCGTGTGTTTGGCTTCCAGAGTTTCTTAAATGTCGTTTCTCAGCTAAACCTTTTGAACAGGTTAGCAAAATATATTTCTCGATTCAAGCTGCTGCCCTGAGGATACGGTTCAAACGCATTTGTTTTGACATCGGATATTGTCAGGGGACAAAATGACTTCATGCTACTTTCGCATCAACAGCGCTATTGTGTAATTTTGCAAGGACATCACACTCCTTTTCCTGGGAAAGCAGGACTCCCCTCCAAATGATGAAGTTCACTGCTGAGACCGCTGGTGTTGAGTTTTTACACCTCTTGGCCTTCACCACTAAAATTGCCTGTTAGAGAGTGCCTAAAGGGCTGCAAGCCAGTGTCCACTGCCCGAAACTTAACAAGCTTGGGGAGTGTGTGGAGGTAGAGTGGCATGAGCCTCACTGTGTCACAGTTCATATCTGGAGTTTGAAATCTAAAATGGAGGGGAGACTGTTTTCCATTCGTACTGCTAGACTCTGTGTTGCGTGTACTGCCTGAAACCTGGTTAAGTGTTTGGGAAATAATGGACCAACTTCCCGTAGAGGACAGAGGGTTGGTACAACTTAACATACTAATATGTACCATCTCTCTCTGGCGATGCTGTGTTTCTCAGTCATCAGTAATGATATACTTGACCTGCCTGTCAGCTAAGAGTGAGTGTCCAACTTAGTCAGATAATTATGAACCTTAACACTTATTTGACATGTTTTGTTATTAATCATAAACATCTAGATGACGGAAAAGAACATAATTAATTGTTTTAAATGACTCGATTGTGCACTGACCCCTTCTGAAATAGTTAAAATCTTTATAGACCTGAATATTATATTTACAATCAGTCACAGAGTTGATTTCAGTTGATTTTTTTTTTCCTTCATTAATAGCTCCACAGGGGTGGAGTGTGCAGTCAAGATGTCCTTCTGTCATGTAGTCGGGTTGTCGGAGTAAATGGTTTGTTGACCTGTCAGGAAATGCTTAAAGTTGCATGAATCTCACTGTAATGGTCCCGCAGAAGCGTAGAGGGACAGATTATAAATCCCCTTTTAGAGGGTTCAGACTGTTTGAAATTAAAGGTCACATTCTATTCAGACTGAGTGAGAGACATATTTCAATTTTTCATTTCCAGTCAATCTAAATAAGTCAAACCAAGCTGACTTGCTTAACACTCAGGTGTTCAGACATTTTAGGGCCCAAAAAAAGAAGAAAATCAGATTAATGATGTTTAAACATTGTTAACATTTAATATTTGTGTAAAAAAAGAGATACAATTCTACTTCTATTAGTTGAGGCCTCAAATACCTGCCAAACATGGAGCATACATGGAGTTAGATACACTTATTGGCTGAGTACTAAATGCACAATTTAGTTATTAATGGCTAAAGCCTTTCAGAAAATTCTCTCTATGATCATAGAACAATAGTTACTATATGTTACTGTGGCTTCATTTGGTCACGAGATGGTGTGTTTGAATAGTAGAAGATAAATAATAAAGCCTATTTAACTGAAAGATATTCTTATGGAGTTATTTTTAAAATGGGGACAAAAACACTACAGCACGAGCTATAAACTAAGTGTAACCAAATTCAGTCAGCATCTTTCTCTCCGGTTCTTCCTCTTTGCAACATTGACAGAAAACCAGACAGAGACAATGTTTACTGATTCGTCCTCGGACTGACCTGTTACGTCATCATCCACACTTTGACATTTACTTAAGCTTGACCTCCCTGCGACCCCATGACATGGTCCAGGCACAGTCACCAACGGCATACAACTCACATCATTACTAATAAGATGTAACCCAAAATAAAAACTCATTTGGAGAGTCTAATTCGTTTCTGACTGCTCTGTGGCACTATTGTTTTATGAGGTCAGCTAATCTGGCACATTTGGAGATGAGCAATTATCCCATGCTCAGCCTGTGTCTAACTTGGTGAAGAGAGAGAATAAAGAGAGGGTCATGAAAGATCAAGTTATTTCTCATGAGGCCACCGGGCCACTTGTTGACATTAAATGTGGATCAGAGAATATCCGATGCGTTCAGGAATGTACAGTTAAATATCCACACCACTTGTAAAGTGATGTTGTCGGTGTTGCACAGTTTATGTCTTTTTGATTTCTCAAACGTCTGTCTTCGGTCTGTACATTTTAAAGCAGAGAGTCAAAAAATTCTATCAGACACATAGTAAATGTTCCTTTCCTCACACACATTCCCATGACCCTGAAAAGGAGAGAACTGTGTGTTATGTTGGTTTTTTTTGTGTGTGGCAACCAGGAGACAGACAGGCCAATTACCCTGCAGTGACTCTTTAAGCCTGGTCCCCCAGCAGATGGGTCACAGAGTGGTGCGCTAACCCAGACTTGGTACACAGCGAGGGGGACGTAGAGGGGTCCTCTGCACTCTTTTTCTGTCACTGAAGCCCAGTCTGGAACAACAAGGTCAAATACCTTGTCCTCTTAATCTGCTTTAGAGGTAGCAAGTGGCATCTCAACACACCAGAACACATCACACACATATATACATACATAAATGGACTAATATAAGACTTGTGTTCATAAACAAACGTGTAAAGCTTCACAAACATGTAAAGGCAAGTCCATGTGCCTGTGTAGAAATAAAAGCTATACACATGACAATACCTGAAGCATGCTTGCATGTTAATACAGGATGAACCATACATACATGCATGGGTGTTAACAGATTTGCATGCATGCACATGTGCACACAAAGACGCAGGAACTCACACATGCAAGAAAATAGATTCACTTAAAACACAGTTGTTTTCCAGTCCTTTAACCACTCAAAAGCCTTTTACTATACAAGTCAGCATTTACCTATTTACACACACATTCATACACTAATGGTAGGGGCTTCTGTGCAAAATGTCGGCCTACACACACGCACACACACACACCCATAGAGCAGCCATCAGAAACAATATGGGGTTCAGAATCTTGCTGAAGGACACTCTGACATGCAAACTGGAGAAGCTTGCGATCAAACCAATGACCTTCTGATAACTGGACGACCCACCACACCTCCTGAGCCACTTCCGCCACATACGCCCAAAACACACACAACCCCATACCTCCACACAGCTATGTGTGCAGCATACTAAATTCAGTCTTAACTTTAACATTGCCTCATGTCCTTCAGCCATGTCCTCTCTAATAACCTCTCCTCCATTCTTTCCCTTTCCTCCTGTGCCACTCATTCTCCCCTTTGTCCCTCTGTGAATTTTCTCTTTTTATCTCTATTCTTTGGAAACATTAGACAGAGAGAAGAAGGAAAAATTAAAGAACAGAAACAATGGAGCAAAGGGAGGATATGGTCTGGGGGATTTTGTGCGTATGTGCCAGTCTGCTTATCTTTTGGTTTGTGCATTACAGTGCGAATGTTCCTGGACCTCAGTCTGTTAGTTGGTGTGTTTGCTTTTGTTTGCTCCTGTCTGCCTTAACTGTTCGACGTCACTTTGGGCCGACCAGCGGGCCTAAAGCAGCAGCCTGCCGAGGCCTCGAGGCACTCTGAGCCAAACATAGAAATGTGCAGAGCGACGAGGCAATCACACACCATTTGTCCCTCACTTTCCCAACAAGGTTAGAGCTATTGTAGAAAAAAATAAATACAATAAAGACAAAGACCGCTTGCAGCCATGTATTGAATCAAAAAGGGAATAAAATGTAAAACCATTCCCTTTTGTGTAGGCACAAGTGATTCCCTGCCAAGCATTTTCTTCTGGGCAAATGCAGTGTACCAGATTGTCATTGACTATGTAGCCCTTCACTGTGCCTGAAATATAGGGGCAGTAACCAGGTGTACCTCACACTTTAAATGCTTCAACGCTTGGTTTATTTCAGGTAAAACTGTAGATGCTGATAGAGTTTGAAGCTACTATGAAGCCATGCATCTGCCCCCTCATGTGCTGCCTTACACAGATTAGCTAGCTTTGACTTACTGTATGTTTTTATTTTAAAATATGCCATTGTGACAAATGTTTTTTTTTTTAAAACTTTACCCTATAAAATCAAACTTTTAATAAAACTATTAAATGGTAGTGCAAATAAAAATGCAATAATTATAATAACTCTACGCATATCAGTTCCTATCTGCACTTTTCTTCACCCTTTTACACCTCTTACTTTTTGTGCTACTTACTTTGCCATAGGTTAAGATGATTCAGTTTGCATTAACCACTGGTGACACTTTTATTCATCCATCCATCCATTTTCCACAGGCGCTTATCATATGCATAGCACACACAGGGCTAGAGGCTGGGTGTGAGCTGGGCAGGTCACCACTCTCTCACATGAATAACACATACAGTCAGGCCTTCACGGGTTATTTTGGGTCTCCCTGTCGCCTATTCTGCATGTTTATACTGTGTGGGAGAAAACTGAGCACCCAGAGTAGCATGGGGGTAACATGAAACTCTGCCGTGGGGTGAAATTCCTGACACACTACTGCCACATCATTATTTATAAAGTCCATATATGAAATCTAAAGCAGAAAATTTCCTCTTATTTACACGTAGCATTATGTGCCTCTTATGCAATTCTCACTTGCATCACTCTTTTATAAAATCTGGGCTGATATTTTAGATCAAAGAGTGTCAAAGTCGAGTCATTTCATCTCTTAATCAGCACATTCAGTCAAAAATCTGCTAAAATTATGGCAATGTGCACCCACACACACACAAAACACTGCAATCAGCGAACACACCAAGCATCCTTGCTGATCATCCAAATAAACAGAATCTGTCTAGGCGTATGTGCTGCATTGAGTTGATACTATAATTAGCCGCCTAATCATAATCATTGTTGCATTTCTCTCGTTCACTTCCTGTGCAGGGGGAAATCTTAGTCCAATTTACGTCATTAAAGTAATTGCCCAACACTTGCTAATGCACCAGTTAATGCCAACTTATCTCTTATGCCAATCTTGCCTCTTTGCTAGCTCTTATTTCCCCATGATTTGCTTCTGAGCTAACTGAGCAAAACGGTGGGAGACACAGCAGGCTGGCTGATGTGTGCACTAAAAATATGCTGCAATACACAAGCAGAAATTGACTTTTTTTTATATGTGAGGTCAGGTCTTCTGAAAGAACCACACAGATAATATGTTTAGGAAATCCAGTTCCTGAATCAGTGAGCAACATATGACAACAGAAAAGCTTAAAAAGCAGAGATACACATGTGTAACAACTAATATAGCAAAACCACTTTGGACTGAAGTGGATTTTAAGCAGTTAAAGAGGGTGCAAAAACTTTATGTGCTGAGAATATAAATGATATTTGGATTTCTCTTTCAGTCTTGTTCTGTAGCATCATCACTGCACTTAATTAACCATTAAGGGTTTTCATATGACTGGAACAAGCTAGTAATCTATCACAGATTGACATTTTGATATCAAACACTCACATTTCTCACATTTTTCTCACATTTTATGGACTTATTGGCTCTTACTATTGACAGATTCTTTTTTTTTTAATTGTGTCTTTGCCCTTAACCGAAAACTGTCTCACACCATACAGGCTAAAAAGACTACACTCTTTTAAGCCCTTTTCCTTGTGTGTTTGAGCCTCTTTTCCCCAGTAGATAGAAGAAATAACTGACTTAAAAACTCTGTTACAGAAGTACACAGTGTTAATAAGTGAGCATGGACGCTCTCAGGGGTGGTGGCTGTCTCCGCATGTCTCTGTTTAGAGAGAGACAGAAAAGGGAGAGAGAGCTGATAATGATATCTTGTGTTAGGTCAGGAGAGAGAGTGGGAGGGAGACCCTAACCCTGAATGTCTATTTGGAGGAACAAGTGCTCCGCTTGCGGTCAATTAACCTTGAGGGCTATTACTGAGTGTGGTCAGTTAAGGCACACACTCACTCACACACGCACACACAGGAGACCCATGCAACTCGGAAGAGAGTAATTTACTGAACACAGTCCTAACCCCTTCGCCCTCATGCTGTCATTCTGTTTAACAGCAGCTGACAGGGAAACAAAAATGTACCAACCCCTCTGTCTCCACGACCTCTTCAGACATCTCTCTTGCAAACCTTGAAGACATATGAAAGTGCAAATCTTGGCTTTTACAGTCATAAAGTTGATGCATAGTGGTTTAAATTAAACGCATTTAGCAGCATTAGGGTAATAGTGAATCTAGAGGCTCTAATACTTCCTTAAATTACACACACTAAAAATTATTCTCATTCTTATAACACAGTCACTTGGAAAAAGCATAAATCTTGGGAGTTCTCATGCATTATTCCAAGATGGTCACAGATACTGTCACTGCTGTAATAACACCATTAAAAAGAAACATAGCCTTAATTTTCACTAAATACCTACGTGCATGCAAGTGATGGCTGTGTTGAAAGAGCCATGTTTCATGTGAATGTAAGCAAACTTTTTGCCTAAGTCCAAACTTTGAAGACGAACTAAACTTGAACTTGGCATAGTGGGCGGATTCTTGCCCCAAGAAGGGGATGGTCCAAAGGGGGACTAACAAAGCCAATTAGCACAATGGGCAGGGCTAACATGGCTGTTTTTTTAAAGCAATTCAAGCTGAGCCAGATATGTTTTTCTGGTATTGCAATGGCATAAATTTAAGGCAGAGGGCAGTTCGTGCCTTCAAAAGATAAAAACAGAGTGTAAAAAGCTGACAGTACTGTCTTATATGTAAGCAACCCTTAACACTTAATGACACACTCGGTGCTCCTTGGGCCACTTTTTATTGTAAAAAGTTGGGTTCTGATGAAACACAGACACATTCTGCTTCAGTAAGTTGTCATGAATTGAGAAATCCAGAGATAAAAATGAAAATCAAAAAGCCTATCTTTAAAATCTCCTTGCTTGTACTTTTTTTCCCCCTCTGTATTAACTGTCCACCTTTAGCCTTTTTTTAGCTACAGAAATAAAAGGTGAGTTTTCCAGCTACACAGAAGTAATTGAGGAATTGAGAGGAAGAGACAGTGGTAGAGGCATAAATGAAGAGTCACGCTATATTCATTTTCCTGTCATAACCCAGTGTCACCCCTCGCTGACCTCTGTCGTCCTCGTAAAGGCTGCATATAGAGACTGTGAGCAGGGCTTTTTAAATGCCGGCACTCCAGCCTCCTTGATTTATGAGTTGGGGTTTTAACCCTCGCTTGTGTGTGTGTGTGTGTGTGAGAGCAGGTGTATATTTAATTCTGTATTTGTTTCTGTATGTATGAGTCGATAACTTTTATTAATGTGTGTGTGAATGCGTGTGTGTGCTGCGACCTTGAATGGGCAGCATATCATTGTTAAGCACGGGTGGCCTGTGCTCACCTTTGCTGTAATGTACAGCTTCACTCTGTGTGTAGCCAAGCACAGAGGACCGGACAGAAAATGGTATATGTGTGTCCGTGTTTGTGCGTGGGCAGCGTGGTGGACAGACTGAGGGAATGAAAGTGTATTTATCAGATTTATTGTGTTTTACACACTGTGTAGAGGCGAGTATACTCATACTCCCACTGTAATAAAATTGTAGACATCATAAACTTGAATTTGCAGCGTTCTGTAAGAAATCATAAATTTAACGCCCGGTTCTGGTAGTCAAAACAGGAACCACAAGTCCTCAAGTGATGTTATTGCATTTGATGTCATCCCTGGTGAGATGATATTGTAACAAACCAAGTATTTGGCATTAATGCAGTCTAGTTTTGTTGTATTTTGTCAGCGTGTGTACAGGCAGCAGATGCTTTCTCCATAATGATCCAAGTCTAGCTCTAATGAGCGGTACAGCCTAATTGATTACAATCAGCACCAATGAGACAAATCAACCCACCACAACCTGAGCTCAAACCCTCTTCCCCTCCCTCCGACTGCTTTGAATCCTCTCCAAGTAAACAAAAGCGAGGGGGGGGGGGCAGGAGCAGTAAGCAGGTGGAGACAAAGGGGAGAGAAAAGGTGCGCAGATGGAAGGAGAATGAGGGGGAAAAGCTAATGAGAAAAAGATCATCACTGGGGAAACTCACAAGTTGGGATGAAGAGAAACAGGAACAATATTTCAAGCCTGGATTGCATCATTTTTTTATTGTGGCAACCAAGTCTATAAAGTATATATAAACAAAAAAGAAATGAAGATGGCAGATTGCAATAATAAAAGGAGCAGGTGGGACAGATGGAGCAATTCAGTGATGGACAAAGCTGCATAAGAACACAAACTGTTTTAAAAAACACTGAGGCTTGAAATAAAGAGGAGAAGAGATTTTTCAGGGGAGATATGGAAAGAGTGTTAAGGGAATAACAAGGCTTTGGTGTTTATCTATTGTCCCACAACATTAAACTCTGATATAGCTGCAGCGAAAATGGAGAAAACGCAGCACCAAAGCTCACCTCTTCAGCCTCCTCCGCCCTGCTCTCTCTCCTTGATCACCTCCTCCACCTCTCTCTGATTCAGTCTATTTCTGTAGCTTCCCATGTCTGTGCACAGCATGTGCTGACACATGGTTCTTTGAAAGACGCTCGTTCCAGCATCCCATAGTAAATATAGGATGAATGCATGTATGTGTGTGTGTGATCGTTTCATCCATGTCAGTGTAAAATGTGCTGATTGAAGTACTATAGAAAGGGACAATGACGCCAGACATGTGTTCTCCTACGCACTCACTCGATTTGTAACACTCTTTGTGGCGTTTCATATAAGTTTTTTGGCATCATGTTCGTGTCAATCTCTTCAGTTTTTTCTTCTTTCAGCACCCTTTTTCTGACATGCCTAGAAAAACTCATGACAGCACTGCAAACTCTGTTTCCTGAAGCAACAAAGCGTAGGATCCTGTAATCACAATGGAGCCGAACATTGCTAATTCTTTGACTCATTTGGCTTTTATTCGAGTAAATCTGTCAAAGATTAGCAGATCCGTGTATATTAAATGTGGCTTAAACGTGGTCTGTCGTGCAAATATGCAGTTGGTGGTGAGTTGATTGTAAATCTTCTCTGTCACACATTTCTAAAAAAAAAACAAATGCATTTCTTGCCACCGATGTTATCATTTTCTTTATTTATCTTCAGATTCTATTCCTTTCACTTATGTCTGTGATGCCGTCGGTGTGGATGCGTTTACTGACCTGCACTCTCAGCAGACTCCAGAGGGAGTCTGCAAAGAGACTTTGATGTAGCTGACAACCCAGTAATGAGGATGTTTATATTCATCTGATCTGAGACCCCCATTATGAAATAAGGAAATTTTGGGTCATGTTTGTTGATATCATTCAACTCCGCCACCGCTGTTGATTAATAGACAGTATACTGCCTGCGTTCAGCGTTCATAAAGTTCAGGCCGAGAGTGAAGTAAATTATCTATATATTGAATCTCCTCTCTCGAGAGCTCAATTTAAGGGAGTTTAAGGATGACTCCCCATCTAATCTAATCATCACTTCCTCTTCCTTTGTGGCATTCCCTTTTCTCCCGAGGTCTTTATCTGCCTGGGTTTCTAAAATTTCACAAACAACAAAGCTGATTTATGACAGTCTTTGCTCTTTTTTTTTTTTTAGCTCACTCTCTTTCCACCTCGCAGTTTGCTTTGTCATGTTTTCTCTTCCCTTCTCGTTGTATTAGCAAGAGACAAGTAAAGGGATTTTAAGAGTCTTGATCTCAGACTAAACAACCCCCCAACACACACACATGCACGCACACACACACAGACACACAAATCCTAGCAGGGTGATGTTGATGTGCTGTTTAGTGCTTTTTGTCACGTAGTCAGACTCTGGCTTTAAGTCCCCTGCTTCTGTCTTATATCTAGTACATGACAGTTGCTCCACCCGGCCAACAGAATAATAATGCGATTTGTTAACCATAAAAAAATAAAAAACAACAATAATAATGATAATGCACACTTAAATGTAAACACAGGACAATAAACATATAAAAGCACCATGTAACTCTCTTGCACTGTTTACACATTTCAGTCCTTCCTCCCTGTCCATGGGCATCATGGGTAGCACAGCGGGTCAGTGGTTGGCACTGCTGCCTCACAGCTTGAAGGTTTTGGAGTTTGATTCCCAGCTGGGGCAGATGACAGCAGGGAGGGCAGGGACTCTGTGTCTAGTCTGCATGTTTCCCCCTGTGCTATAACCTTTGTTTCCTCTTCCACCAAAAACATCCACAAGGTTAATTCTCGTGACAGTACCTCTGAGCAAGGTGCTGGTTTAAAACTGGATTTGGTCCCTTTGCACAGTAAGCTGCTGGTCTACTGCCCGTCAGGTTAAATACAGAGAGCAAATTTCACAATGCTGGACTGAGTATTACATGATGTGAGAACTAAGAATCTTCTTATTCTGTCTGTAAATCATCAGCTTTGTATATTTTTGCTCGAGTGATTATAATCTGTGTGTATTTTATGTCTTTAAAACCCATTTTTCACAGTGAAATTTACAGTAGATGTGTTTAATTTACAAACAGTCTGACATGAAACTCCTGTGCAGAAATCTATTGTTTATACACTTTTTTCTTTTTAATACAAATACATCAAAATTCAACACAGCACAATATTTTGCTGTCTCTGAAACACACCCAGTGAGGGACATCTGTGGTGGGTAAAAAAAAAAGCAGTCGAAATAAATCACTGAGTCATGTGGCAAAGTAACAAGAAAACTAGCAGGAGAGGAAAAGCAGAGGAATTATATTGCTGCCTGTTAACTGTAAATGCAATGGATTTTTTTTTAATTTTTTTTAATCTTGTGGTGTCCACTCCAGTGCTGTAACTCAGTTTGTGTTGAACATGTTGAGTCAATCCGAACCTTTAGAGACACTCAGGTATTATTATGCCTAAATATAAAAATAATAATAATAATAATAATAATAACATTACCACAAAAAAGAAAAAAAATGCACTTCACAACTGATACACTGATACTTTTATAGTCAGACTTAATGAAAAACAGAACTTGTATACCAGCATGTATTTTTAATGCTCAAAGTCAGAACTGCAGGAAAAAAGATTCAATTCTCTTATTAGCATAGCAAATCCTGAAACACAAAACTTATTCAAACTGATTGTTTTTTAATTTAAATGTTACAGATTCAAAAACTGACTGGGTACTTTAACTATGGCTCAAGACCTTATTTTATTCCCAGTTACAGTCAAAAAATGCCCTTTTGCAGTAATACCAGCAGTTAGATAAAGAGTTTAGCCAGTGATCATGAGACTCAGCTGCATTTTAAGACAGAAAGACACATGGTGATTGAACTCAGAGACATCTCCAAGTTCATCCAGAGATATCCAAGTATAAAGTTTAACAAGTTGTCTTTTTCATCAACATTTTTTCTCTGCTGTTTCCCTTTGACTTCAGAGATGTATTATTCCTATCTTCTCTCAGCTTTAGAGAACATACCATACATTTCTTTATTGTCCTCTCTTTTATGTATGTGTGCAACTTTTACATTGTCACATTATAGAAAAAAGGAATGTTTTTCTGCTTCCCACTAAAGCCATTTAGATAAAAGCAGACAGCGGTGGAAACGGCCAAAATAATCAACAAAACATGAAGCCTGGTTTTTATTGTTTATTGTGTTTCTGTCCTTTACTTTGTCCCTGAGACACTGTGTACCATAACAGAGAGGCATCATGGATAAAGGCTGGTCATTATTTTACAAATTACGGTTCTTTTGTACAGTCAAAGAAGAACAGCGAGTAACCGGCTTGCAAAGGGTGTATGTATGGATAGAGGCAGGAGTAAGCGCTGAGCTGTTTGATTCCTGGCCAGTGCTCACATAGATGTAAGGTAAATTGGGCATAGAATGGAGGCAGATCATTATCCTAATCACTAAAAGCTGCGGGGTTATAGTTGTACAAGGGAGGCATGCTCTGAGATGTGTCGAACTAATTCCAAGGCAAAGACAAAAAAAAAGTCACCACTGTGAAGCAACTATGCAAACACACACACACACACACACACACACACACACTACTGCACTAAGCAGAGACTGCTTATCATCTTAGAATAACCCAAAGGACATGTAATAAAGCAGGACTACCAATTAGGCTTTTATCACTTCTTTTACTCCTCTCTCTGTCTCTCATGTTTTTAGCTGTTTTTTTTCTCTTTTTTGCTCATAAAAATGTTCCATAACACAAGAACAACTCATCAACCTCTGGCTGTCTTAGAAGGTGCTAGTCTATGTTCTTAAATGAAGTACCTCTGTCATGGGTTAGGGTTATCATAATTATCAAGAACAAGCTGTTTTATCTGCACAATTTATATAGTGAACTGTTTCCAAGCCCATATTTATGGAAATATGGTTGTATTTGCATCAATAATTGTATAGATTATAGGTGTTTTTTCCCAAATAAGTTACAAATGTTGACATGGTCACATTGTCTTCAACAGACAGATGTTCAAATCAAGTGGTAGTTGAAGACTTGGTGCATTTTTTCTCAGTATTTATTGATGATTTGTCTGGAGACTCTCTCTTAGCAAAGACTTGAGGATTTTTTTCTATGCAAACAAACAAGTTTCTTTCATATTATACTGACAGAGCATGGCTATGTAGGGCAGCTGTGTGCATGTCGCCACAGGTGTCGCCGGAGGCATAAAATGTAAAATGTCAAACCAAAAGGCCATTTTGAGTGATGGATTAATGAGTCTGAAGGCTTATCAGATGCAAAACACTCCACAGCTGTTTTATGAGTCGGGATTTTACGGCTCTCCTCAGAACCCCTCCGACGATCAGCTTATCTCCAATCGCGATGATCACCAGGTAAACATAAGAAACACACTGTTCTTGTTACAAAGCAATCTACGAGGAATGAGCAACCCCGCTGTGTCAACACGGAGCCTTTATTTAAATGAATGAGTGTGACGCTTCTTTTCCAAAACAGTCTGTTTAAATATGGCCTCAGAGAGGAGTTCAAGGTGTCTCTGAAACCGTTTGTTGTTTCTTTGCGCTATAGAGACAATCTGTATCTTTTACCAAGTTGTTTCAGTTGCCTAAACTCAACAGTACCTTAGTCATGGAGTCACCATGTTTTGAACTCATTTTAAAAATTAAAATGCCCTATAATTTAACATATTAATTGTTTTTTTTTAATACCAATAGTTTTTATCCTCCTGTTCGCCACCTTATGCTCTCCAGCTTTCAAGTGATTTATTTCTTTTCAAGGATTCAACATGTCATGTCTCACGTCAAGTGCTCATGAGTGAAGTGTGCGCCCGCGTTCGTCTCTCTATGTCTGTCTGTCTGTCTGTCTGAGTGCATGTTCACGCTGGTGTTTGTGTGTGTCAGTGCACCCGGCGTCTGGAGAGGCATCTAAGAGCTCTTCACTCCTGCGAATGCTCTCCGCGTGTCAAAATCAAGGATGCAAGTTGTTTCCCCTCCGATATCTGTGATGAGTTTGGATCCATCAGAAGGCTTTTCTAACTGGAGGGTTTGTAGAGAGGGGTCATTAGCACCGGCTAACATATGCATATGCCTGCTCTCAGGTATTCAGTACCATCGAATTTACATGCCATAATGAGATTCTTCATAATACGACATAGCAAGCCTTTTTTTTCCCCTCGGTACAAGAGAGCATGGCTGGGTTTTAGTTTCAAGGACTTTGTTTTCATTAGCTCTTTTGTTAGAAATATCTCATTTCAGCCACTATAATTGAGATATTGTATAGCTGCTGTGACTGGATGTGAATCTACAATATGTCCTAAAGTGCACATCCCGCTGAGAAGTTTGGGATGTGCACAAAACTATTTTTTCATTCATTAAACTTATGTCAAATCTAATCAGTGCTAAACTCTGAACTTTAATTTCAGCTGCTGCATTTCTTCTACACTTCTTTTTTCCTTCAACATCAATAAATTTCTCGCTTATTAAATTTTGAATGAATGTTTCAATCTATCCAGTTAGTGTCCACAAATGTATGAGTGCTGAAAGGATGTTTTCAAGTAAAAACACTAATGGGGATGAAACAAGTCAGACTAAAATAAATAAAAGATGGTTGGAAAGCCTGGTCGATCTCATCAAATATTCTGACTTTCAACTTTTTTTTTTTAAGTCCAACTTACTATTTACTCAGAATTTTGAATGTCCAGAAAAAGTCCAGTTAATCAGTTTGGTGCAACAGAAACCTTCTGTCAGATTTAATCACATTTGTACACAGATGAAAAGAGATTTGAAGCAAAGATGCTGTAAACACTGACCAAGGCTGGCAGGTTAGAAGCAAAGAGCAGTAGAATGAAAAGAAAACAGATGGGACGAGAAAGAAGGTGAAAAGTCCAATTGAAATGTAAAAATTACAAATACTGTGCTTTTAAAAATGTGTATCTCTGACTCTTTGTTTCTCCCGTTGTTTCCTTCCTTATTTCCTGTCATTCATGGATGGTTACCATCGGATCAGATCACTCAACTTCCTCAGGTTTGGTAAAACACTTAGCAAATCACAAACACACACAGGAGAACACTAACCTGGGTTCAGACCAGAGACTCTGCCCACTCTCCTGTGTGGACTTGATTCTCTTAGTCTGGCATGAAACTGTTTTTTTTTTTTGGTTGAAAAAAAAAATTATCCACTGAGATCATCAGGGTCACGGGTGGGACTTACGCAACATTCAAGCTCTGCAATGGAACTTAAGAGGAGTAACCACAATAATTTTGGCAACAGCTACAGATAAGACAGACGCTACTATCGTGACCGCTTGATTAACAAGGGTGTGTTTTCCGTAAACAGCAAGTATTCTCATTATTGCTCAACATTTTGTTATTCATTTCAGTCAGTCGCTCCGCTCAGAAAACCACAGGTGACACACACATCAGTGCCGGCTGAAAATGACATCAGATTCAGGTTGGCAAGTTGATCTCTGGTGATTGGTGAGTAAAAGTTTCACATCCCCTCCCTCTAGAATCACTCAAAGTAGAGGCAATGCCAGACCAAGAGAGTCAAGTCCACGCTGGGGGAGTGGGCGGAGTCTCTGGTCTGGGCCCAGTACACAAAAAGGCCCATTTCCTACCTCACACAGAGTAAATAAGTAAATAAATTACCCATTTTTACACTCGGCAAAGCTGATCTTTTGCTTGTTCAGAGGGTACAAAGGTTTTCAAAAAGAAATATGCAACTTAAAGCTCTCCTGTCACTAATGACAGTTAATCTCAAGCTGGTCATCGTGACACCCAACCGCCTGTTCATCCTCTCCCTCTTCACAAGCACCTACTGCTGCAGCTGAGCAACACCAGCAGAGATTACTGCAAGGTGAGAATGTGGCACTTTATACTAACCAGTTAGGTGAGTGACTGTTTTTCTTTCTTTAGATCGTGTCCCAGAGGAAAAAATAAAAAGACACAGCTGCATTTAAACTTAAAGCAGGATTTCTAACTTGCACAAACACATTTGAGACTTTGTGGTCCACACACAAATACACAAACAGGAAAACTGAGCAAGGACTACGGTCAAAAAAACAAACAAAAACAAGTAGCAGAGCATGGGTTCATGCACCAGGCTGAAAGGCCTCGGTGCTGTTTACACCGCTTTTAATGCACATCAGCATTATTTTAATGTTCTACTGCAGATTCGTAAAACACTTAAATCCAAGCATTGCGATTCAGTTGATGCTTTCTTGGCCTAACCAGCAGATTAACTGTTTGAATAAATCTGAGAGAATATTCTGAGTAAGAGACATGGCCTGAAAGAATGACGTGGTTTTAATTCCTTGAATAAGTGACTGATTTGAAATTAAACATACATGAACAGTTTTGGACGCTGCTCTTTTTGGCTGTGCTCGCTCTGCATGAAAAGCTTGCCAACAATGTTACTCAATGCAGTGTCATTTCTTTATTTTTTA
Organism: Ctenochaetus hawaiiensis; assembly: GCA_029783645.1. Taxonomy (NCBI): domain Eukaryota; kingdom Metazoa; phylum Chordata; class Actinopteri; order Acanthuriformes; family Acanthuridae; genus Ctenochaetus; species Ctenochaetus hawaiiensis. The sequence continues at coordinate 9,567,714 of JAPZDY010000024.1, forward strand.
GCTAAGTGTTGCTGTAAGGTTGAAGGTTGAAGCTTCATTCAGAACACAGCCGAAACCTTGGGGCATCCTTTTGATCTTTTCAGAAAAAATTAGCTTTATAAATGGCGGAATCCTTCAGCCAGCCGCTGGCAGCTCTGATTAAATCGCCTCAGATGCCCAACGAAGGATTCAGACTGTTTGGGATGATTCAGCAATCCACAAGTCAAAACCTCTAAGTTCTGTTTATGTATTTATTCCTACAGAAATAAAACAGGAAAGAAGCAATTAAATGCAACAATAAACCAAATAACTGAAACTAGGACTCCAAATTTTTGCACACATAAGAAATTTCACCATTCCTCTCTCTTCACAGCCCAACAAATGGTTTTACCTGCCAAATAGTCTTAATTCTGACTCAAACTGTGGTAATTTGCCTCCAGTATCTTCTCTTACAAACACTGCTAATTGATCTCATTACACTCTTACCTTTTTAAAATTCTCTTTTCATTTAAAATTGCAAATATAGCCAGTTAGCAACTGTGTTTAAAAAATGGCCCCCCAATTCATCTTGTGATATGTGTTGTATTTGTTTTTATTCTTTCATCTCCACCTACCAACCTCTCCTCTGCCTACACTTCACCCTCTGCTTTTCTCTCAGCTCATGTCTCATTTGGGGGCTGGTTTCATCACCACCCCTCCCTGTCCAGCCCAACATCCCCGGAGGGCCCTCAGTGAATTCTGGTAGAGATTGAAAGTGGGAGCTATGGGGAACTGACGTCCCCTTTCAATATTTAATATTTTAACATTTAATCCAAAGCACTGCCATGTGCTCCCTCTTTCAGTTGCTTCATCTGTCTGTCCAAACTCAGAATGTAGCCACTCATGCTAGCATGCAAAAACTCTGTATTTTGTCAATGACAACGACAATGCTTTCTCTCTTTTTTCAGCTCCTTCCATGCAACATTCAGTTTGTATTACAAACACTGAATCATTATCAAGACTGTGATAAGGCTGATGTAAATGACTTGTATCTGTACGCTCAAATTATGCAAAGAAACAAAACTGCCTTTTGTTTCACAGACTGTAAGGAGCATTGAAGAGATGGACACCGGTAAACTGTGACAGAAATGTGAAATGTGTCAATGTTTTTTTCCACATGTGGGTTTTTAAAAGCACAGTGTGTGTGATCCTCCCTCTTAAAACCTTTAAAGCTCAACTTCAGTAGTACAGAAAAAGGGCAGGTGAAGTTGTGTGGTGTCAGGTACATAAGGCTATGCAACCTTTACCTACTTTTTTTTTTTGTCTGTGTAATATAAAACCATTTCAAATTCTCCTCTAAAGCAAATCATTCTGTATTGTGCTGCTAGCCAACATTTTTACAATTACAAAGGCTTGACCTGCCTTACTCTGTCTCTGCTTTAATGAACTCTGTCATCATACAGCATTCAATAAGTGCATGGAGTGCTCATGGCCAAGCAGCACGGTGAAGAAATGAACAGCAGAGAGAGGATGAGAGAAAGGTAGAGCTAAAGTAAATTAAAAGGTATACAAGCCTAGAAGGAAAGTGCTGCTAAATGCTGTAAAATTAGAGATATCACAAAGTACAGGGTTGGTGTTCAAAACTGAAAAACATAAATATACTAACAAGGCTGCTAGTATGTCATGTTACAACTACCTGTCCTCAAGTTGATTTTTTGCCTTGAAAAAAACAATTATGCTATGCAGAAATGCAAGAGATGGCTCCACCTGGAAATAATGTGGAAATAACCTGTATGAGACCTGTATGTTTTTATTTTCCTGTCTGGTGGAGGCATCTCCAGTTACTCAGAGCTCTCAGAGCTTAATGATGATGATCATCAGCACAGTCAGACCTCTGGAGAAATGCCACATGCAAAACAAACACTCCAAAAAGAGCCCAATAATAACATTGACCTTAATTATGGAAGTGCCATCAACAGTCTCTTGAAATTAAAGACACTTGGCTGATTTTACCTATTTGAGATTAAAAAATACATAAAACTGGTATAAACAAACATTTAAAAAATGCATACACTTAAGGCCACGCAGTGGTGGATGTGGACTTGAGTCTTGACTGACATTGAAATTCCAGCTTTAATTTTGATCCAAGTTTGACTGTGTTTCCCTGTTTATTCAATTCATTAATGAATTTTATTTAAATGTATATATGTCTTTAACCCAGTTTAACCACTTCTAAAAGCAACAACATGCACTCAACAGGCATACAGTTCATTGATTTAAAAGGTCCCTTAATGAAAATGTGCTACAGATTCTTGCAGTGTTTGTAGATGATCTGTAGTGTATTTAAAGCATGGGCAATTTATCACAGGATTGGCTGAGTTATTATGACTTAAGGTTGTTATATTCATGTTCCCAACTTTCTCTGATGAATTTCAACAGCTCCTCACAAAAGAGCAGACCAAAGAAAAAATACTTCAGGACACATCAGGTTACCTGAGATTGACACTATTTATTGGTAAGTTTCATTAAAAAACAAAAAGGAGTGAAGCTTTTTGCCTGCAGCTTCATCAGATTGACTCGGCACTTAATTAGCATCAGGTGTGCCTTTAAATAACACTGACAAGCACCGGCTGCTGCAGAAAGTGCAAAGCATAACTTAAGAAAAGGTAGAAAAAAATAACTGTATTGATTGTGTTTAGGATAGTTTAATCATGTTTACATTCACCTACACTGAAAAATCAAAAGCTGGACATTTTCCACAACTGCTGTTGGTTGAATTTTTGAGCTAACTACTGTATGTATCGCTTTAACTATTTTGGACTGTTTCATTTTCCCCAACAAAAAGTCCTGGAAGAAGGGGTTGTGGTCAGTGTTTGGGAGAGTAACAAAAGAAAAACACTGCAGTTGACAGAAAACAATGTTGAAGCCAAAATGGGCCCCTAGGGTTCTGGTTGTGTTGTGCCACCTAATAATTCTTTCACAATGAATAACAAGATTGGACCAAAACCAAAAGAAATCAGAGTTGAGAGTCAGAGGGAAATGGGGGAGGGGGGGTCACAATGTTGTATGGAATGGAGGCTGGCAGAAAGAGCAATACCTCTAAACAGTAAAAATTATATATATAAAGAAACAAAACATGTTCAACACACACACCCTCAGCTCAAATGCACAAACAGGAAACAGCAGCAGCCAACTGATGTTGAATCTCTGGAGACACAACCAGCTCATCAGGGAAACACCAGCCTCCTTATATAACCTCTCAGCCAGGCTGATTGCCATCAGCTGAGGGAGAACATCACAGGTGATCCAAATAACTCCTGGGCAAGTGAGGCCTGTGACCCAGATCTTCAGATCCTTCATGGACTTTTATCTGTACTTTTTTTTTGTAAGCATTTTAACCATCATTAACACAAGCTGTCTTTTTCTATCTTTTATCCTTTACTTTTAACTAAGTTTTAACTTCTCTGCTCACTTGCTGTATGAACATCAGCTGCAACACAGAGTTCATTGTTCAAGTGTTAATTTGGATATGTGCCAAGTTGTAATTTAGATTTTTTTTCTAAATTAAAATTAATTGTGCTACTCCATATTTTTACCACATTATCCGCTGGCAACTGCAGAAGTACCCTGCAGTAAAATCACCCCTGCTTGTGAATCTCTAGTGTAGTCAATAGCTGCATTTGTATTTGTGTTTAGACAATTGCTCTTGGGATCAGTACAAAACTCCAGGCAGGATTTACAACTGAAATAAAACCACTTGTTTACAACAGGTTGTATGCATCAGGTGTTGGCACGTAGCTGTTTTTTCCTATTACGAAGTTTTATTAATTTAGCAAACTTTAATTCACTAAAGTTTAATTTAGTTTAATTTATTAAAAGACTAAACACACTTTCACTTATTTTCCTGTTTGTTTTCAGTATTTGAATTACAAGTGTTTTCCATTTTATTTTTAAATTTAAGTGTTACCAGAATTAAATATATTATTAAAATGAAAATAAAGTGCAGCAGTTCTGAACGATGAAAGCAAAAAGCAATAACGAGTTCAAGTAATGAAATATAATTGTTTTTAACAATCACCTTTGTGAAGTAGAGTGGGCTCTTTGGATGGTTTGGAGAGAGGGATTACAGTTCATTACCAATACCGCCCACTCACTGCCACGTTTGCTGGCATTTAATAAAGGAAGACCTACAGACAGAGAAGAGAATTCATATATGTGGTGAGAAGAATTACGTGAAGGAGGAAAATAAGAAAAGGCTGAATGGAGAAGGGCAAGAAGACACCCTTGACTTTAAGTCGAGAGCAGTGTGCCTCCCTGAGATCTCTTTGTGCACATCATTTTGGGTTGTTGTTCTTCATTAATTTTAGTTGATGCTTGAGAAAAAAAAAAAAAAAAAAAAAAAAAAACTGGCATGAGTGGAGAAACAAATTTGCATGGTTTCTTCCTCAGGGCCAAACAGTTCTAGTTAAGGTTTTCTCATTATTCACGGCATTCAGTTCACAACCAAAAAATGTGATTTTTGTCAGTAGTCTTATAAGTGGGAGAGATGTGAAGGTCTACTCAGTTAAAAAAGCTAATTTTCTGCTCTCTGGTATTGTCATGCATGTACAGTGCTTGATCTGCATGAGGAGAGCCACATGCAAGGTTGAAAATGAAAGGACGAGTGTGCACATGCTTCTTTTTCTTGCTCTGACTTTAAAATAAGATGCCAGTCCTCAACAACAAAGAAATGAGTGAGCATGAGTGAACTCACACTCATACTCATATATGTAAAGTTCGGGTTAATTGAAGATATCATGCAGATATACAATGTCTCCTAAGTCAATTAAGCCCTGTGTCAATGGAGAAAACTCGCACATTCTTCCTCAAGGGACCCAAACCTGTGTTCCTAATGTTGTGTGACTGGCTGAGTCTATACCTACCATTACACAGTTGCAATGTGCAGAACGCTTTAATAGAGGTAAAAATAATGAGAATGAATTGCATAATTCAAGTGGCTAATTGCATTTATTATGACAAGTTAGTTTTTTTTTATGGATTTTGCTTTTTGCCCTTTTCAGGTAAGTGAATTTCAGCTGCTATATTGATCTAAAAGAAGGAGACTTAATGAAAGATTTGGTCCATCACATTATACTTGATTCATAACTAAAATATGAAATAAATTATGTAATCATGTTTAAAAAGCAATTAATAATTTGCTTGTTTTTTTCTGTCTGGGCTTGGTCAGACTTGGTCATACTGTGAAATGTAGCCACATGAACAAATTGAATGGTACTTTTGTAATTAGTAACTTAATACATTGGATTAAAAGTAAATGGAGTGTAATCTAAAGCTTTTTTTTTGCATTACTTTAAAATAAAACCTTGAATAATGGACCACATACAAAATAAGATAAAGTGGGTGAAACAAAAATTTTGATTAAAAAAAGTGCCTTCATCAACACCAACCCAACTGTGGCAGTCACGACTGAGCTGAAGGGCACTTAAGTGAAATTGGTTGAAAAAAAACTACAACCCAAGGTTACTTTAACTTTTTCTTTTTCTTTTTGTAAAAGTGATCTCAGTAACCCTAGCTGATTCATGATAGATATGCTAGACAAACTGGAAAGGAAACCAACCTCAAAGTTTTTCTTCAGATTTGATTTTTGTTCCTTTGCACAGATTGCACCCTTGATGGTTTTAGTGGAACGTCTCCTAAAAACTTTTATCTCGACTCAACACTGTTTTTCTTTTTTTGTTTGTTTGTTTTCTTTTCTCTCGCAAGTCTGCCACAAAGGGGAGTATTTGTGTAAGAAATCATTTATGTCAGATGCACTTTTCATTAATAAATAATTAGCTATCATGATTAGATTAGATTGTCAGATTATTAGATTATTTTAAAACACCTGTATGTTAAAATGCAGTAAGAATTATCAAGTTATCTTTGAAAATTCAACTATAATGTTTTTTAAAATATCATGTGATATGATTATAGTTACTCACTTTGTACTCTGATTACACAAACTTGATTTCATGTAATCCATTACTACCGAACTCTGATTAATGTTTTTCAAGCATTTAATGTGAGTGTTGCTCCCCCATCTCTTACATTATATCACTGTTAATGGAAACTGTTGCTCTGAGTAAAGGTGACATGAGTGCCTTAACACTGGTATCACCTTTACTTCCTCCTATAAATACACACCGTTAATCTAAACACATAGCTACTATCTCTAAAAGAAGTCAACATGTTTAATGTCATGCATGAAGTTTCAAATAAATTTTCTCTCCAAGGTCACTCCACTCCGGTGTCCTCTACATATTTATCCCCTCGGCTCCTTAGCCCTGCAAACTCCTGCTGTTCAGGTGTGTTTGTCCATTAATCTCCCAGTATGCTGACAGTTAACTGTCTGCCTGAGATCCTAATGCATCATCTCTGCGTGCGGCTCGGGCTGAACACAGCCTGTGAGGATACCTTTTAATCCCTGAATTAAGAGTTGCTGTCAGAGCCACATGGACAACCTAAAACAAACAGGAGGGCGTTTATAAAAAAATGTAATAATGCATATGTGTTATTTGTTTTGCTCTCTATAATAATCACATACAGTGTCTTGTCTTTGATGGTTTGTGAGGTCATTTTTTAAAAACTTGTTATTGTGTCAAAAGCTTTGAAAACATCCTATTTGACAGCAGGCCAATGGAAATAACAGCAACACTAAAAGGGGCACTGTTTCCAAGTACATTGTGCAAAGTGCCTAGTAAATTTGTAGCACCTCCCTAGTATAGTGCTTTAAATGTTATTTATTTCCATTGTGTTTGATGATTACCTCTATGAGCCTCTTGTGGTGGCCAACATGAGCTGATAAATTTATCTGCACTAGTGTGGGCATCCTTGTGTGTGTGTGTCTGTGTGTATATGTGCGCGTGTGTGTGACTCAGCGGGAAGTGGAGGTTATTTCGACAGAGCGGTGTTCATTTTTTCCCATAACACCCTTCAGCAGCTCCAGCCCATATTGACTTCCCAGACTCATCTATTCTCATTTATGAAATGATGTCAAAACTCCATGGCAACCACTCTACCACTAGCCCTGGGCTCGCTAACCAGAAAAAAGGCAGGAAACAGGAGTACCATATGCACTCACTCACACACACACACCCACACACACACACACGCATACACAGAACCTTTAAAGTGTAACACTGATGATGTGTGACTGCTGTGTCAAAGACAGTCTTCTCTACGTGAGGGAGAGGTAAACTAAATATGACAAACACCACATATAGCAACAGTTCTATAGTACATATAGTATTCATCTTTCCAAACACACGCCACAGCTGATTAGATTCCCGTCTTCTGTCTTTTGAAGTCATTTTTGTGACACCACGAATTCTCTGGTCAGCATCTTTTAGGGAGGAAAAAATGATTTATATTGAAAATTGCTTCACTTTTATCAGATTTCTGAAACAAAACTGCCTTTCTTTGGGGTTTGAGCTTTTAAGACTTTATTCAACTCTGCCAACCAAGATATAGCACTTTTTTCCTAACAAATCTTGTCACATATTTCATTAAATTGTAATATATGCAAAATTCTATTTGTTGCAAGTATTTTTTCATAGCGTTATTAGACAAACTGAGCAACCTTTTATTGATTTTTTTCTGCTCATTTGTGTCACTCAGACTCAAAACTTAGTGTGCACCATGTTTGTTGTCACATAAAATAATTTAATTTATTTTGAGCCTGCTGCTCCATATGTGTCACGTGAAGTCAAAACATGACACTATTAACCAGTAAAAAGCTAGAAAACATCTGAGCACATTGCCCCCTGATAGCATAGCTATTTATTTTCTCTCCATAAGTGACAGCCTTTGAAGGACTGTAAATATTCCCTATTACATTCCTGTTGTAATTAATGAAACATCATAATTAAGGGGTGTAAACACCAAGACATGGTTTGATATGGAAACAAGGAAATCCCATTTGCATTTATGTGCAATTATTTTCTCCTTTCACTTTGGTTTCTTCTCCATAACACAGCCAAGTGTTTTATGTTTTTACCATCTCTGACAAAAAAAAAGGAAAAAATATTATGTGGAGAAAAAAAAAAATGTTAATATGTTAAAACCTTATTACAGTAATCAGCAAGGCAGAGTTGGGGACAATTTCCCCAACGAATGATTTGCATAATTCAATTTCTAGTACACTATCAAAACTCAGTATGTGTTTAATGCCTTAGCAAAAATAGTAATATTTCTACGTTACTGAAATAAAATTATATTTAACCCCCCTTTGCCCTCTCTGCTGTTTCCAGTGTTTGCCGCAGAAGTATTTTCTGCTGTGCTCCCACTGATAATTTCCACATAAAATTGACTAATTTAAACCAAGCTAACTATTTTCTTTTATCACTCTTGCCAAAGTCATTAATTGTCCCTCATAAAAAATTGCTGTCATTAAGAAGTAATCCCATCTTTAGTCTTTTATCAAAAACAGGAGAAGAAATACATCATAACCAGCCTTTATCTGACAGTATGGTAAAGATATTTTATCTGGAAAACTGCAGAATTTAGTTATTCAGTCATTCCTTTTCTCTCTTTTTTGCTATTTGTTATATTTTATGGAGCAGTTTTTGTTAAAAAAAATGATTTCCTAAAGCCTACTCTATAAAAAAGTCAATTAAAAAGTGAATATTTCAAATAAACAACACAGAAATATGACACTGATATTTGCAGCTGTGTGTGCCTCAAAACAAAACAGTTGGAATGATAAACTGCAAAGTAAAGGAGCTGCGGAGAAGCCTCAAATATGTGGGTGCTACTTAATTTAATTTGTGGTTACCTCAAATATATGATCTGCAAACTAAATAAGTGGGAGAATAAATAAAGTTAAAACTAAATAAAGAGTGAGAAAGTTTCAGGGAAAAGACTCACACTAAAAGAAAGCATCTCTTTTTCATTTGAGCTTCTAACTTTACATTCACTTCTCTATGATTAGTTTCATGTTTACTGGACAAACTATTAAGGCCTATTAGTTAATCAGCAGATAAGGCAGGAAATACACTGTCTGCAGTGATATTAAAATCACTTCCACAGTTGCTTATCGTTACTAATGTATTGCCCCAGGTTACTGCTGGATGTGGATTTCAGTCTGACAACTTAAAATGCCTCAGAGCAACATTATTTAACTTTTCAACCTTCAAATAACAGCTTCAACAACACCATTTTGTGACAGAGTGAATGGCTCTCTGTCTCAGTCACCATGCGCCCAAAATGTCAGTTGCCGCATTTTGTGGCCTAACTGAGCAGAAAGGATCAAAGTGTGTAATATTTTACAGCACTCAACCTCACAGAACAATAAACATCACTTATCTTGCTATAACTACACCATATTTTATAAAGAAAAAGCTTTTGTTTTGACTCTGATGGTCTCTGACTGATCTGCCTCAATTCTCAGTAATTTGCCAGGTTTCCTAGATGGATAGCTTTACTTGTTGCTAAAGAAATCCTAAACTACTGTAGCTGCTTCTTAAATCTGTTAGCCGCAACATAACAACATAATTAGAACATGTTGAATGCTTCTGTTCATGTGGTTACTACTGGAGCTTTGTGTCGCGACACAAACAAGCAAAAGAACCAAAAAAAACATTTTCATTATCTGTAGCTGGTCTAACTTTTGAATGTCCGTGCTACTAATGCAGTTCAAACATGAAAAGTCCAAGCTTTACAAAGACTTTTTTGAGCGAGCAGTTCAGTAAAAGCAACACTTTTTACTGTCCTTCACATAAATAAAATGTTAGATCATTTATTTTACTAATATTCTCAGTTAGCCCAGCCTTCTGTAAAAGACTTACATGCTTATGTGAAAGCAGAATGTGCACTAAGTTGATGTGTGGTACACTCTGACGTCATGATCTCCCCAGCAAGCCAACACACAAAATTATAGTAACAGACAGTAAACAATATTACAGGCGGCACCCAAAACAGCGGTAAAGAAAAGTGAATTTGGCATAGGAACTCACCGGCAGAGGTGTTTGCTGATGAGCTTTCTGCTCATCGGCTAAGAGACTGAAATGAGATTTTCGATCTGCAAGACAAAAGACGTATTACATCCACATTCCTAAAAAACATCTATAAAATTAAACTTGCTGCATTCTTAGTTTGTATTATATGCCAGATGTGAATAATTTACTAAGTGTAGCATTGCTCACTTTTGCTCAGACTGTCTATAATCACACCACTCTGTGCTTTAGAGACTGCAACATCTTCAATCACTTTTACTGTTTTTTAACTTTTCTCCCTTTTTTTATCCTTTCATCTCTGTTGCCCAGCCTCCCCTCCTACATCTGCTGTAATGTATTGAAAGCTCCAAAGCTGATGACCCAGTGGCAGTTTAGAGGATTAACTTTTTAGTGGTGAGCTGTGTGCGTCCTTCCACATTTGTGTATGCATGCAATCTATAAAAGTAAGTGTGTGTGGGTGAGTGCGTGTGTGTGAGTGTGTGTGGATGCATGAGTAGTGTAAGCCATTGGGGGATTAGGCTGTTATTGATCCAAGACGGACACAGTATTAACTGGGATAACTTGCAAAGTCCTGTCATCATAACTGTCTGAGACAGCCGTCCAACTTAATGAAAGCACTTCCCAAATGTCAAGTAGTTAAGACTAAGCTGTAAGGCAGCCATATCAAAACACACACACACACACACACACACACACACACACAGTACACAGACTCTCACACACACAAAACTCAGCCATTAGAGTAATTGTCGGACATGTATGTCCTGCAAACCCAACTCTGTGACAGGTAGTCGCTTTGTCTTAATGACTTGTGGATTTATGCAATAACACACATACAAACACACACACGCACGCACACACACACACACACACACACACACAAGGAAGCATTAGCATAAAGTCAGTGTATCAAATACAACATTTTGAAATGGGGAATGTACCCATCTTTTTAAATTTGGGTAAACATTAAAAAATGTCAGTTTTGTAAATGAAAATAGAGTTTTGAAGCATTTCTCCAACACTGGCACAAGTCATATCACAATATCTGATTTAACTACGCAAAAATCTACACACACACAAAAAAAGAATTTGAAATAACAACATTGCAACATCTTCAGATTTGTTTATTATGTTTTTCTCTCTCTCTCTTTTTTGGCCAATATGACTGTAAGGAGAGGGACAGTGAGTCTGTAACCAACATTTGTACAAACCCCTAAAACATGGTCTTTATAATACTGAATGAAAACCCGAAAAGCATCTGGGACGCTGGCAAAAAGACAAGTGTGTCAGAATTATTTCTGTTCTCTCACTTAGACAAAGCTTCACAAAGCTGCCCTTATTTGTGTCAAAAATTGTCTATGTAACTAATAAATTGTTGCATACTTTCAACATTTATTGTTTTTATCTTTGCAGATTGCACAAGTAATATTTTTTTTTTTTTCTCAGATGACAAGAAACATGTGTCACCAAGTGAGTCAATGAACTGTTCAGCTTAAGAAACAGTGAGGAGTTAAGTACAAGTACGTTTGTTCAGTGATTGATGACTCACTAATGAAGAAAAAAAAAACATTTATGCATAATTCTCTGTGTAACCACAAATTCATCTGGATAAAGTTCTTTTTGCTAGTTTCACAAAGGTAATTAACAAAGAATGAGTTTATATTATAAACAACCTGCGCTTAGTTTCTTTTATGTTTTGAAAGAAAAGGTTCTTGGTGGCAACGGCAGTATTATATTGGCAAGAAAAAAAAGAGTCAAAGGGTACATGAAAAAAAGTTAAAAAGAGTGCAAATAAGTTTCCCCTTCCTTTTATGATCCACATATTTAATTCCATGCCATACCTTGACCCATGTCTACTTACCCATCTAAAATGTAACCAAGGCAGCGCTCTGTTGTTCTCACAACTCATTATTTTACTCACTTTCAAAGAGAATTGAAAATTAACTTCAGAGCTCCATTCAAAGAACATCAAACACTTAACTCTGCAATGTGATTACAAATTATCTGCTTTCAATGCTCTACCTCGCACCAGAAAATTTATCTTTTTAATATATTATGTTCTTCATACTCTAAACGTTACACGGCTCCGTACTCAGGTGGCATGTTGGATAAGGGGGACTTACATTTGGGCAATCAAGGAGACCCCAATCATTTCCCGAGAAACTCATTTGCTGTGATCAGTCTTCCATTGCTGTCTCTTCTCTTGCTTCCACGTGTGTGTTTACACAATTTGGTGGAGCACTTTCCATCACAATTAGGAGAGGAAGGGAAAATCCTGCACTGACCCCCCGAGAGATGGTGTGTGCAGAAAAAAAGGGGAATGGAAGGCAAATTGAAATGATTTCAAAGCTTATTATTATCGTTCTGATTGTAGTGTTTGCCATAATATAGTGCCACTGACGCATTTTTTTTCTTTCTTTTTGCTTTGAAAGCGCCCGTTTTTTTGTTAATTACCTTGGCATCGCTCAGGCAAAGCCTTGCCAATAAAGCACCTTGAAATTGAAAAGTGAATTGGAACTGAATGGAGGGAGGAGATTCTCTCTCCCTTCCTCTCCTTTTTTCTGCAGCTGGTAAGGCAGGATTAGGCTTGGCACAGAAAGAGACAAAAGGGAGCATGCATTCATGTGTGTATGTGTTTGGATGTGTGCACGCTGCTGTAAGTGTAGTTTGTGTGTGTTTATGTGCCAAGCACTGTCCTGGAGTCAGGGCAGCAAGGTTTATAGGGGACTCAATTAGTTCAGCCCAAACACAAATCCGGAATCTTCCGCATTCCAGGTCTATCTGGGATGTGTCGGGGAAAAACGCTAAAGCTCGGCCCACAGCTCAAAAAAAAACCTCAAAGTCCCCCCCCCCGTCCCGCTTATCCGTGAGAATCCCTGCACACAGGGGGGCTAAAGGGGAGCCGATCACAGCTGGAATCCCACGATCAGCCACTGCTGTGGGTTTCCAGACGTCGATCTGGTTTGTTCCAGGTAAAAAGACGATTTGGTGAGTCCTGCTGGTGCCAGTTCTTTTTTTTTATTTATTTTAATTGCATTTGCAGAAATAAAAGAGCCATAATTTCATTGTTGGTATTACACAGATGGTGAGTGGAAAAGGCCATTTCTTTTTTGTAAATAATTATGAATGCAGTGTAGGTCACAGAAGCTAGTATTTTTTTGCTACCAGTTATTGAATTTGCAGCTTTGAACAGGTATTTACAGGCAGGGAGCTGTAGGTATTTTTGTCTTTCTAGTTTGCACTGCTGAAGGCAGTTGTGAGTATCTATAGCATCAGCTGGTATACAGACAAACAAGGTGGGAAGAGGCGGCGGGGAGGAAAGCAATCTGTCTGACAGTTTCACTAAGAGAGCAACAGAAGATCATGATCTGTACTAACTGGCTAGCCAATAAAATCAGACCAACCAGTGTCTGAATTAGATATGTTTCCCCTGAAAAACAAGATCAGGTGCTGTGTAACATTGTGTCTAAACAATCTGGTAAGGCACCTTCATAACACCTGTATGAATGTGCCCGAGTTCATTTTCTTTGTGCTGCAGCGTTGTCTTCTCTTCTGCTTGTTTACTCATTCAACAAATCAGGCAATAATGATATCACAGAGCCCAGCACATCTATACACAGTGTATTTCCTCACTAAAATCCACACATGCACAGAAACCCTGCTGTCGATGACTATCAGTTGCTACATGACATGAGACACATGCAGAAGGAGCACAAATGTGTTTGGGTTACTGTGAAGTGAAAGGTGATCTGAACGCAGCATTTAAACAGGGATATCTTCAGAGAGCTGTGATGGCTTGTTTTACCCGACATAAAACCTCTTACTGTCTGTGGCAAACTTTCAAACAGCCTGCGGCGCGCATTAAATTCTGATGTGATTAAAAGACAAAACTCAAAAGTTTAACATCCAGCAGTAACCTCTGTTCACCTACACCTAGTTCCTAGCTAGACTGAAATATCATGTTGTGGTAAATTTGCCATGCAATGTCACTCTTGATCTGTACACTGTCCTGATATTTGATGGCCTTGTGAAGTGATGCATGTACAGTAGAGTGCAATGTGGTTTATACAACTGCTTTAAAAATGTAGGGTAATGAATATCTTGGGTTTGATGCAGGGATGACTGTATTTTGATGTCCTGGTTAATGTTGTTACTCGCCGTCAGCCAAGCTCCACTTTCACACTACGCTTAGGGGTTGGAAAACATTTGATCTGCTCGCTGATTAGTGCACTTCTTCCAAGCCTTGCCAGCGTACTCGAGAATTCACTTGGCTTCGTCTTCAGTGGTCGTTGGAAAAAGAGCAAGACCAGCAGAGCAGCGCAGTGCAGCAGCTGGCCAGACCTGAGCTCACAACATGAACCAAGTCCCTAATTATTTTCTCCTGCTGGAAAACAAAATAAAACAGATCTTTGGGTTCTCTTACCTTCCAGATCCTAACCTGACATATTATATAGTGGTAAATTTAAAAAAAACAGTTTTCAAGTGCAAGTACATGGTCTTATGAGCCATTTAAGGGACAGTTGTCCTTTATAATACCTGACATTTTGTTATTTACTCAGTTGTGGAATCAAGCCATGCAGTTAGTTTTAGTTTTATGTGTTAGAGTTTTGAGATTTCTGCCACTAAAAGCAGATGAAGTAAATCTAATTTGTGACGCTAAAAAAATTTTAAGAAATTCTACAGAAACTGATGATATTAATTTCCTTTTTGATATATGTATTACATTTGTACATTTCAATAGGGGCTTAAAATAATAAAATGGCTTCTCTGCATTTTACTGCACCGCCTTATTTTATATGTGTAAATTTCACTTTGGCTCTATTGTGCAAAGTAAACAAACCTAAACCTAATGCAAGGGAGGCAAATAATTCATCAATGCATACAGCAGGTTAAAGCTTACTGAACTTTAAAGAAGGTACAGGCTGTTACATTGTAAGACTACATTATTTAAGAACAGCTTTTGAATATCAAGAGTCATAAACACAGAAGTCAACACACTGCACATGCATTAAACATGTTACACCTTAAGGAAACATGATGTGGGTTGCAGGTCAAAAAGTTTTGTTGTGTGAGTCTTTGAGTTTACTAAGTTAAGTAGAACACAGAGAGAAGGGAGGGCGAGTCTGTGTGCATCAGTTTGTCTGCGTTTGGGGGGCTCAAGATTCAAGTGTGGAGCAATAGAAAGAGCTGGTCCTGGCTCCGGGTCTTACCTTAATCCTTTCCACACATTTTTCAAAGCACTTCTTCAAGACACCCAAAGAAGCAGAGGGGCATCCTTTTGTTAAAGGCAGATTAACCTTATATAAACAGGTTCCTGAGAGGAGGAGAAAGGGTTGAACCAGAGGGAGGTAAAGTAATGTTTTCAAATAACTTTTGAAAACGGACGACATGAAAGAAGAGTGAAATGAAAGAAAAATTAAAAAAATAAAAGATAGATGGAGTTCCAAAGCCGAATGAAGAGGAAAGATTGAAAGACGGGACAGTTTTGATTGAGTTAGAGAGAGTATGAAGGTGAGAGAGAGAGAGAGAGAGCTTTGGTTTGGGTGGGATTTCATCCAGCGGAGCAGCTCAGAGGAGTAAGCTGCTTCCAGATGAGTGAAAGGAGTCGCACACCTGCACACACACACACCCTGACACACACACACGGAGGCAAGTGTGAAATGGAGTGTGAGGGGACACAATGGCAGCCATGTTTTAGATACACAGCAAAATCTTGGGCCAGCAGCTCACCACAACCACTGAACTCTGCAGGGCTTGAGAAAGAAAACAGGACAGGAAGAAAGAACATCAGATTTTTGGCAGTTAGACTTAATGACACATAATGTTTTTCCAGCTACACGTTTTGTTTTTTTTTTGGAGAATGAAAGAATGTTAAATTAAAGATGCAAGGCATGTTGATATTTGGACATGAAGTACAATGTGATTTATTACTTAAACTTAGGGGATATTCTGACATTTTAGGTATTTTACATGTTTCTTTGCCAACAGTAGGATGGCCGGATGTGAACGTATTTAAACTGGGACAGAGTTTGATGGTTGTGGTCACTTTGGGTCAGGGGGTTACACAGTGTGCATGGAGCAGGTGAACCCAGGTGCACTTGGGATGTGGTAGAAGTGAAGTCTGTATTGTAAAAGGTGGATAAAAGAGGTGGCTACAGACCTGAGAAAGCCTGAACACCACGTGGCTGAAAAGGTGAGGGTGGGGCTCGGTCTTGACCCTGGGAGGGGCAGGGAAAGCAAAGTGGCTTGACAGGATGCAACACTCACTGGTAGCAGAGACACAGATCAGGCAGAGTGGAAGTGGCAGGGCGTCGTCCTCTGCTCTGACTCAATCACACCGTCTCCACTCACTCATTCACACACACACACACACACACACACACACACAGTGAAATAGAGCGAA
>JAPZDY010000024.1:9599195-9613706 GCA_029783645.1 Ctenochaetus hawaiiensis
CCCCCCCCCCCTTACCCTTCCTAATCTCTATCCCCCTGCTTCTTCAGTTGCTCCTGTTGCTCAGCTTTTTTGCATCATTATTGCTTGATAGGGCTTGCAAGTAGTGTGTGTGTTTGTGTGTGTGTGTGTAAGTTTTTTATTTATTTGTTTTTTTAAATAGTTATTGGGGCAGGGGAGGACCCTCCATAAGTGCAGTTCAGTGTCAGTAAAATTGAAATCCAGCATCAGCGTTTTGACATAGAGCTGCACCCACACACACATACTCACAGTCTCACACACACACACACACACACACTGACAAGCACTCTGAGAAACTTCTACTTGAGGTGATGTAGTGTCTTGTAGTTTCCATGGTAACATCTTGGGAGCGAATCAAGGAGGAGGGCCAACATAACAAAAGAGAACACTGCCCCCCCACGACTAGCAAGAGGAGGAAAACGGAAGAACAAAAAGAGAGAGAAACGATAAAAAAAAAGAGCTGGGGGACAGAAAGAGAGAGAGAGAGAGAGAGAGAGAGAGAGAGAGAGAGGGAGGGAGAGTGATACCATGTCAGAAAGAACCCAAGAGGCTGCTCCGAGTCTGTGAATGAAGACAAAAAACGATGCTCCAACATACATCCCCCTCTGTCCTCAACCATGACTCCAGACTATACAATAACAGAATACAACCTTGAGCCAGCATTGTGTACGCTTGCAATCGCAGCACAAAAGATCGATCACTTTTGTTCAAAGCCTGCAGGAATGCTGGTGAACTCCTGTTGCTTAGTGGAAAATCCCTCCCCCTGGTTCCCCAAGGTATGTCTCGCCTTACCGCTTTGATCTTTGTCTTTCCACTGCTGCCACAGGCAAGGTACCAGTCAATGTTTCCATTGTACACTACACATGTATCTCCAGCCTTTTAGGAATTCTTTATCTTTTGCTATGATCAAAACTATTAGAGCGTAAATAATTAAAGCAAAATGCTCACATGAGACGGCTTTGTAGAAGTTACCTCTGTGCTATACAGATATTTTACCCTTATACATTTGAAGACAAAACTCTAAAAAGCAATGATCGTTTTCAGTGCATTTTATTTCATTCTTAAATGAATTTCACAAGAGGGTCTCTAAATCCTACTAAGAAAGTGCTGATAATAGTCAATGTGAAAATCAGGGGACTAGTTTGGATGTTAGCAAAAATAAAATAATAGCAACTGTTTAAAAAAACATCTGATATTTTGAATAACTGACTACAAATGAAATTGAAAGGTGTCAGCAAGTATTAAAGTTGTCACTGGCTCACAAAATATAAACACTACAAATGGATCAAGGTTTTAGGGTTTTTTATTTTAAATTTTAGGTATGGTTGGATCATAAAAAAGTGATTTGTAAAACCAAGACAAATTCAGTTCAGTCTTTCTTCACCTGTTTGGAAAAAAAATCTCCTGCATGTTAAACATCACAATATTCTGAGATGATGATCAAATAAGGGTCCTTGTGGCAGAAACAGTGCTCTTATTTTTCTTCATTATATGTGCTATTAAGAATATGCACAACTAACACATGATTATTTAAAAAGTCTACTTTAATGGTTTTTTTTATATTCATTTTGGTGTTAAAAGCAAAAAAAAAAAAGTCAGTCACACTTGAAAGTAACACCTCTGAAGAAACATCTTACCCAGTAAAGAAAGCACATGTTGAGAGGTGTGAAAACTGGATTATGTTGTTAGGGAGGGAGCATATGGTGTGTTTAAGTTTGTCTCAACTTGTAACCTGACATGTTCGAAGGTGTTAATCATTGTTCACTAACCTCCCAACCCATCAAACACACACACACACACACACACACACACCCAGCTGGCAAAGTTTAACTTGGTTTAAGTCTGGACACAGTAGCCGCTCTTCTTTGCATGTGCATGTTTATGTGAACTTGTGTATGTTTCTGTTTTTTGTTGGACAGTGAGAGCGTGTGAAAGCAACAATAACTAAGAAAAGAGGATGTCAAAATCTTACCCTCCCCTCTTGTTTCCACCCCACGTTTACATGCTAACATAAAGTACACACACGTACACACGCTGTCTTTGACACAGACGCGTGTGCATTGTTGCAAAGCCGACTAATTGAAGTGGACATGAGAAAAGCAAAAGCTGTCATAGCTAATTGAGACAAATGAAGGTGGCGCTGATCAAGGGATAAGCGGCCTGTTTCAATGTCACTCCAGCAAAAAGAGACACAGAGTCGCAGCAGAGAAACACTACATATAACACATGACTCACACACACTGTGGCTCAATGTCACAGGGTCTAAATTTCTGTGAGTCATTCCATCACTTGAAGTATTTTCAGAGCACATTAGATTTCATTTCGATTCTCTCTGTTTTGTCTTTTTAACAATAACCAAGACTGATAAGAAAAATGAAAATTTAAAGCCCAGTACACTTAATATGCTTTGAGCTGTGTAGCTTAAGGGCTTAAGTGCACTTAAATCACCAGCTGACGGTCTGCAGGAGAAGAAGTTGAGAGATGTGTAGATTTGCTTTGCAAGTGAAGTCGTTTCATTTCACTTCATCCCTCCTCTTGAGTTGAGAAAAAAATGGAAAAGCATTTTGTAAGTAGTAGAATTGGTATGTATTAGGAAAGTGATTTTTATCCTGGTGTGAGACAACCTGATTGTGTTTTCAGATGCAGCACACATAAATTGTCTGAAGTATTCATGCATTCATTTATTTATGTGGATATTAGCTTATAGCATTACTTTATGAAAACCTATTTCATTTCTCTGCACTTTGATTTACTTATTATCATTGTTTTAGGTATCACTCTAAACAATGGCATTTTACTTTTAAGCCTCAAGAAATCAACTGAGAAATATTCTGAGTTGATAGACATGTTCAAGCTCATCTGACCTTCCTTTACTTTCACAACCTGAACTCCAAAAGTGGTGAGAATCTGAGTGAAGTACAAATAAAAACAACATATTTTGTAAATAAACTGCATTTACTGACCTTTGGCTTCATGACGTGTTTCTGAACCCATGCAGTAAAATACTTTATGCAGTCATGTGTTGCATTTCTTGCTCGTAATCATGAGTTAAACAGACACTGAGTCTGCTAGCTGTTACCAATGAACCTGTTTACCTGTGAATTGTCCAGACGGGTGTTTTTTATATCATTCTACAGCTTTACAAGACTTTTATTGCTTCTGTGCAAACTGTTTTGAATTATTGCCATTTGAATCTGTTGCTCAGAATGAGCAAATATTTTACAAAAATCAATTAAGTTTGAAAAGTAAAACATTAGAAATAATGTCATTAAACTGCTTACTTTCCTGTTTACGTCAGAAATGATTAGCAAATCCCAATCTGTTTAGCTTGTATAATAGACGACATCCCTTCTTTCTTGGAATTGAGGTTGAATTCACATACACTCTCAGCTTTTTGAGATAGCTAGTACTTTTCTGACTATTCTTTTATTTGTTTTTGGTTCATGTGCAGCCTGAGAGAAAAGACCGAAAAGTGCCCTTCCTTCTCTGTGGGCTTTAAGGTAAAAACAAATAGCTTAATGTATTTTATTCACAATAAATTTCCCCTAAAAAGAGGCTAGAAAAAGACATCAATCCATATCAGCCAGTAGAGGACACTGATCTGAGTAGTAAAAGTTGAGATGTAACTTGAGAAATGAAAAAGACACAGTAGTAAATTTCTCCTTCTTTTCTTCTTCTTTTTCCTGACTGACCCTGACAGCTTTAACCATTGCTCTTTCCCTTCACTCAGCAAACTGTGTGCAGTCATCTACAGTCCAATACAGAGTATCAATAGAGGCACGTTAACACAGGAGCACACACACACTGAAGCAAAACAGTCCCACCTGAATGAGATGTCATGGGGTTGAAGAGCAGCTCTGATAATGAAAAAAAGCTTAATCTTTACTTTAAAGATCCATAATTTTAAGATTTCCAATCACCAACGTTTACAAATGTATTTTTCTAAATAATTCATCTGGAAACTGTTTGCTAAGTGAACACTCGTTTGCCTTAATCTGCTTAATTCCTCTGTAGTTAGAAGTGGGATTAAATTAGATATTCAGCAAGACAGTAACTAATGCATTTGACCCTGCTGGTCAATAGCCATACGTTAAACTGATGTCAAAGGGAGACTCTAATTAAGCGACAACGCTATTCCATTGGACAATCTATAGCTACAGTATTTATCACAGGGCCCGGGGGCAGGAGGAGAACGGCAGCAGGAAACAAAAGATACACAGGTTTTGACTACAACTTGACAGGCCGCAGATATCTGTGTAGCTGCAAAGGCCACTCTTTATCGGAGAGATGCAGTCATATTAAATACGATGGCCGTAGAGATAAAGGAAACTGCCGGGCAACCAGCAGAGATTGGGAAATATAAGGCAAAAATAACAGAGAAAAGGAGATGTTGTCGGTGATGCCGAAATTACATTTAAAATTCTGCACTCCTTCCTTGTCTCTCTTTCACTCCCTTATCTTCCTGCGCACCTCTCTGCCCGTCAGTGTGCGAGAAAAGATGTGGTAAATTCTTCCGCTACATTAGATCGGCAGTGATTTCTAGCTGTAGGCTGGTGTCAGATGGTAACACTATTCATAGGCATTTTAAAATAATAGGAGATCTGTTACACAATCCAAGAGGAGTGTTCAATACAGTGATATGGAAATGCAGTTTCCCTTTTCTGTGAATGCGTGTGTGTGTGTGTGTGTGTGTGTGCATTCATGGGTGAATGTGTGAGCTGAAATGTGGGCGGTTCTTTGTTGCATAAAGGTGTTCAAACGGATGTCAAAGGTGCTTTTTTGAACGTGCCTGTTGTTGCAAGACTGACTTTGGGTGAACATAAATCTCAGGTTTTATGCAAATTAAGTATGCTTGCATGTATCTGTGTATGTGCATGTGTGTGCATGTGTGCATAAGTGTGTGTGAGTGCGTTCATTCGTTCGTTTATTAGCTCGCACAGTCACCCACTCCTTTTTAAAAATAGCAGCCTCTTGGCTGAGGCTGTCAGCAGCAATGAGAAAATAAGGAGTTCCATTCTGGCGGTAGCAGCCTTCATGATACAATAAGGACAGGGTGGCTGGGGGAACACACACATACACACACACACACACTCATATATTTACTTTTAATGGATGCAGCTCACTGTAAAAGTCTAGGTTGGTTGAAATATTAAAAAAAATACTGATTATTTTTTATTATATTGTTTGCATTAAAAATTGTACATACTAACATTTATTACTGTAGCTATGGCACTCCTCCCCTCAGTGTTATGTCTTCTATTGTAAGCAAAAGAACTATTTTAAGGAGACCACATAGTGTGGATAATTAACAACAAGTAACCCCTCTTGAGTAGTTTGTAAATGACACGCAGATTTTTAACAGCTTGGTCACCCTCAGCATCTCCTCCACCTCTTCCGTCTAGCTATTTTTCTGTCCTGTTAAGTAGCTGATCCCAATCTTGTAGGCCACTATGATCCATTTTCAAGTGAAATATGTATCCTCCTGATGAGAGAGAGAGAAATACGAGGGGAGATACTGGGAACAAAGAGGCAAAGCAAGACAAAGAAACAAAGAGATATGAGATGAGCGTGCTTCTGCACAGTTGTTGCACCAAGCGTGGTTCATTATTCCAGAGGCTTCCAGCTTGATAATTCATGTTTTTAGAGAGGATTTCCTCTAAAAGCGTTCCCCTCGTGACAATTTTCGAAGCCTGTGGGGCCCTTTGTAAAATATTTTTGTGATCTTTTTCTGTTAATTTCTCAGAAAGACACAAACATACGCACACATTTACACACCACAGCATGCTAATGTTCCTTTTTCAATGCTAACCTTCATCTCATGTGCAATGAAGTACAACTCACCCAGAGATCACACACCACCGGGCATCAGGCCTAAAATAATAACAGAGCAGCACCAGTTCCAGGCCCTTGGAAGCAGTTCTATTAGTTTCACAGTCCACCTTCAGCATAAAAAAGTCACATTGATCACAATGCTATTTAAGCACAGCAAAAGCCAGTATGTGGAGAATTGCTGGATGCCAGCCATGGTGCTACCTGTTGATACCAAACCGAGGGGCATCACTGTCCCTCTCTCCTGGCAATTAGCAAATAAGCTAGGCAGCTAATCAGCTCAAGTGCTACTCCAGTAAATCTATTGTCTTCAAGGCAAAGAGGGTTAAAAGTTTAATAATGGTCAGCTATATTGTTTCCTTACTCTTAGAAACAGCGATGAGTTTGTTTACTGCCATTGATAAGGTATAAAACAAACTCTATTGCACCAGCTCTTACAGGGTATTTAAATTCTACTTCCATCAGCAGGCGTTTCATACGTTTAAGGCTGAAGTCTACAAGTGATGTTTTAGGTTTCACAGCAGTTCTTTTAAGACTTAAATGTTACAATACATCAGGATTGCTTTCTCATCGAGATAAAGTAACAAATATCTACTCAATGAATTGCATTTATTTAAAATATGGTAGGAAAAAGAGTAACTGATCAAACTACATATTTGAATAGTTTCATAGTCAAGGCAGCTTTCCCTTAAACCACCTTAAAGTGCATTTTTTATGTCCCAGCATTTGTCAACAGCTGATGGGTACACAGACTTGTGTAAAGCACATTTTTCTTTTTGTTTGCTTTTATTGACTATATATTTCAAGGTTGCCAACTATTCATATCCACAAGTGAACATCAAATGGCTGCACTTGTTATATTGCCTATCCGTTACTTCCACTCTCTCTCTTTCTCTCTCTCTGGTGGCTGTCCCCACCATGACCTTCTCCTCTTCTCCTCCGTCTTATTCCCTTCATCCATTTTCTCTTATTTTACTGCCACACTCTTATTGACTCCACAGCTCCATCCTTGTCCAGTCATACTGCTCTCCATCTCCTCTCTCCCTCTCTTCCCTCTCCTGCTCCACCATCCTTGCTTCTCATTCAGAGCAGAAGCAGCGCCAGTCAAATTGATTTTGCCGCTGTGCTGAGGAGCCCCATCAACCCACAGATTGGGTTTCCCGCTTACCATCTCCCTCTGGCGCTCTGTATTCTCCCTCACTGTTACTTTCCACTGTTCGCTCTCATCCTGGTGTCCTCTCTCCTTGCCTTCTGTCTCTCATCTGTCCTTCTCTCCCTTTCCTCCTGCTATGCTACGTAGCTGTGTTTCCCTTCCGTTGCTTTCTCTGCACACCCATAGTTTCGTCGGTCACAGCAGAGTTCCTGAGAAAACAAGTGGAGCTTCATGATCCTGATAATACGGCACCTAATGCAATACATGATTCTTTGCTTCGGTCTGTGTGTGAGAAAGAAAGATGAAGATATATTCAGAAAATTTATTTATGCATAGACATGCACCCTATCAAGAGTATAGTACGCAGTGCATGGGACTGTAATAATGAGTATGTACTCCTTTATTTGTGAATACACTATGTTTGATGATGCTTCTGTATACATATTACATGAATTGTACTGTATGAATATTTTTTTAGGGTCAACCCACGGGTTTGCCTGATGTCTCATACTATAAATGTAAATTTGCGGGCCACACACACCCCATAAACACATGCATGCACACACACGCGTGCCAGGAACACATCAGTAACACCTGAAGCAATGGAATATGCAAAAAAGTCTTTGACAGATTTGCTGTTGCTATGTATGAAATATTACTGCTGAGCAAAAAATGGATTTAATATTTCAATTTAATACTGTTAAGGCAGCAATAAGGTGCCACCAACCAGTGAATTGGAAAACAATGTGGGTTTATTATCAGCAATATTAAATTGTCAACACAATCAAACCCACACAATAGAATATTTAAACACAAAGCTGACACGAGTGACATATTTTTCGCAGGGTTAGCAAAGATATTCTGAGGTATCACAGCAGTGCATTTAAATAAATGAAAACAAAAATATTCAGTGTGTTTGATATCCTTTTTCACTAAAAAAGTATAATCACCACATTAAAACCCTTCCAATCACAACTCCTTCCCCATTGTGAAAAACTAAAAGACAATAATTTACAAGCATTTTTTATCCCAGAAGTTTAACTTTTCAGTAACACTGTATTTCCTTTTTTTTAATTCCTAGTTTGTTTGAGGTTTTTTGCTCTTTTAGAACAAAGCTTAAAATCACCTGTCTGAATCCTTGTTGGATCTTGCTTGATTCTATCCTGTTGACTGAAAAAGGAGACACAAAAAGTGACAGAAAGCAGCGGCAGCAACACTGTGTGCAGTTAGCCAAGTCTTCGCAGTGAACCAGCTTCTTGAAAACGACCAAGTGTGTTGCCTTTCTCTGTGTTGAAATCATTGATTGTTGTCCAGCTGTTCAGATCCAAGCTCTTTCTACCACAAGGAGCCAACTGCTCGCTGATACCACCGATTGTTTGGGAGCTGGATACAACTTATAATTAGAGTCAGTGTGCAATGATCTTTGTGTTCTGGGATGGATTAATGATAAATGTCACCTCTGTGAATATCTAGACAACAAAAACACATTTTTATTTTACATTTTTGAAGCTGACAATACATTATACTCATTAATATTATATCATTTACCTTACCGACCAGCTGCCACTGTTCATATCAGTGCAGGGGAACATGCTGCAGCGCTGCTCTGCTTTGCAATGAGCCCTGTTGCTTTCCCCTGACCTTAATGGCCAAGGTGAAAGCATTTCACTTCACCTGCATCCCATTTCAGCTCCTGTGAGAGAGTGGGCAAAATAATTGAGCACTGCAAAAGTCTAAAAACCCAAGCAGAGCAGGAACAGGAGGGCAAAATAATTGAAGCACTAAGGTGCGAACAGAGGCGGATGTTGCCTGATACATGGGTCACACTTAGTGAAGTCATGATGGAAAAGTTGTAGGAATAATCATTACATACTGTGACAGGACCAAAAACTTGTACAGATAAGTTACAAGAGCCTAAGCACATGACGAGCTGCAGTGCATATATCAGATCTCGACAGTAATGACTGTGAGAGCGCAAAGAGCCAAGAGCTGACAGTGTGTCGCTGCTTGTCAAGCACATCCAACACTGAATGAGTTAAAGAAAAGTCAGACTTATCATGCAGATAGAACCAAATAAAGCACATGATGAAGAACATAATGCTGCTGTACATATCTTTTCCAGAGTCTTGCCTCTGAGGAGAGCTGAGGCGGCCTGTCAGCTTTGTTAACACAGCAACATGAAGCCTGGTCTGCCTATACGAAGCTGCTCTGTCTCTATAAGTGTGTCTTAGGCTACCTGCCAATGTTTGGCAGCTGTTTGAATACACTGTTTTTTTGCTGATTTTACCATTCAAACAGAATTTAGGACATTTTATTAACTGTAAACATGTCACATCTAACAAATACACTAAACAGTTACAAACGTAGGCTGCTTCTTTGTCATTGCCAGAGTCCATTAAAAGTGATGTTATTTTTTTGAGTTGTTGTGTTTGGACAAACTTTGTGAGATGCTGTTCATGGCAACTTCTTGATTATTTGGACCTTGTTTTAAATTAGTCAGTATTATACATTAAGTTATTGGTTTAACAGCAATTAAATCAGCACTGCAACATTAGACAATACTGCCTTGTTGAGCAGCGCTGATCCATTCAACATAAAAGAACTGATGCTAGCACAGGTGATGAAGTAGTACACGAAAATTGGTTGACTTCCTACTAATATTAACAGCTAGCTTAGCTTAGCGCACTACAGGGACACTTTTCTTCTCTGAGCCAAAATAGCAAACAACATTGTCTAATGTTAGCAGGAACAGCATTTAATTACAATTTTTGATTTAACAGGATGTTTTTTCTTATAACCACAAGCTGTTTCTGATGTTTTGGTAGAGACATACAGCCTCCTGGTCCTTTGTTATGGTTTTAACCTAGCTTATTTTCTCGATCATACATTTCTATTAATGTCTACTTTATTGGCGCATGGCTACAGTTATCCATGTTGACAACAAATCCCCAGTGGCCACATCACACTTTGCTGCCAGGAAAAGTAGGACAACAATCATGAGACAAAATAGTAGGTCTTTGCTTTGGGAAATAGTTGGCAATAAGCTAAAATTGCCCAACATTTAGTACAGTCTTTTAAACTAATCATTATCAAGACATGTTTTGATTCTCTAAAATGACCCCCAAGAATAACGTCCATTTCAGGAAGGACTTCAATGTACAGCAGTTCTCTCTGTACAGGTAAAGTAATCTTATCAGAGCATTGGCTATAATAGCTGGCTATTATTCTGCAACTACCATTCTGAAACAACCCAGGCGGTACCACCAGAGGTAAACCGATTTAGCGGGGGGTTGGCTGGCCTCCTTGTGTGTATTTGTGTGTGTGTGTGTGTGTGTGTATGTCTGTAAGCATGTTCTATTATGTGTAGCCCCCCTATAAATAGTCAGTTGAGCAGATGTGCTTCATAAACAGATCACGGCAAATGATCTGGAGTGATGAATGACTCTCTAAGAAAATAATCCTACACTGTAAGTGAACAGCTTGCTCCGATCTCATCTCATTGCCGCTCAGTTGTCCTCCATATGACTCATGTTTCTGTGTGTGGCTCACGCAGTAATGGAGAGATCTTTGACTGTAACCTCTGATTTGTGGATTAAACAGGAGGGAGCCCAAAGTCACCGAATGTTTTCCAAATTCAAACACATGCTTGAGATGATTGATAACTCAGGCCAAAGGAAACACAAGAAAATTTAAACCAATGAGCATTTTTTTTTAAGAAAAAGGAGAAACTGACCTTGCTGCCAGCACATCAAAGTCTTAGCCTCCCTGTGTCCTTTCCACTCAGATTTAACTGCTAAGTTTTGCTTGTGTCGCCCCTTATTTTAAACAGCTATGTGAGGAGAGTCCCAAGTGCCTTTTGAATTCATGCATGAATTCCTTTTGTTGTGTTTAAATAGGTTAAATGACTGAGGAAGTTCATCAATACAAAACAAATGTGATCCCCAGTGGAGCTGTATTTGCGTCTCTGTATCACTAGAGGACTGTTTCTTCAGGTGCTGTTGCAACAATCCAGTTAAACTGCATCAAGTACAGCAGTCACTTAGCAAAGGAATAATACAATTTACAAGAGGTGAAATTGATGTTTAGCTGCATTAATATAATGAAGGTGAACTGCCTCTGAGACCTAACTAAGTCAGAGGTGTGTCCCTGGAAAGTGCAAGAACAGTCCAAAGCAGAGGTGTTTCATGCACTCATGTGCCTGTTTGAGCATGTGTGTGTGTGTGTGTGTGTGTGTGGGTGTGCGTGAACCTCGTAGAGTCTGAGGCATATGTGGGTGGTTTCCCGTTATTGGATTACATCCAGCCTCATGCCACTAACCAAATTTCTGCTTCAGTTATTATTGACTGAAGAAAGAACAGGAAAGCAGTGCACGAAAATAACAGGAGCAAGACAGATAAGACAGGGTGTGTGTGTGGAGCAGTGAATAATGGAAAGTCGAAAAATAGACAGCCTGACATGAACCAGGCCAGCTGCCAAAAACCAAATGTAGATTGGAAGATTGATTTTTGTGAAGAGTTTTGTCAAGAAACCTATGAAGTAATGAGAACACATCCACTGCACTCACCCATATGTTCTGAGCAAATAAACTGATCTGCTGCAATATTATCCGAACCCCACACAATGTTGACTGCCAGCAGGTAAGCAG
Source organism: Ctenochaetus hawaiiensis (assembly GCA_029783645.1). Classification (NCBI taxonomy): domain Eukaryota; kingdom Metazoa; phylum Chordata; class Actinopteri; order Acanthuriformes; family Acanthuridae; genus Ctenochaetus; species Ctenochaetus hawaiiensis. The sequence goes on from JAPZDY010000024.1 coordinate 9,610,841, forward strand.
CTTTTCCACACCAATCACAGCAACTTTTTCACATGGTTACACTGGTGCATGCCTACATAAACAGCTTATAAAAGGTTCTGCTCAAAACTGATTAAATGTCACACTATTTAATTGATAAAGAAAATAGTTGCGTCCATATGAACAGTCATTCTGTACATCTGTTATTGTATGTATGATCACATTAGCAACTTAAATTAGATTGAAATAACAGTACTTAATTGCCATTACTGTGCAGGGATATTTTACTATTGCAGTTTAATATAAACACAGTGCAGTAATGTACACACACTAAACACTTATTTCCAGTTAAATGAAATAAATTATGTGCATTAAGTCAGGTCTGTATGTTCCATGGCCCTGCAGTGCACATAGATTCTCAATCAGCTGCATGTGGGTGTGGGTGTGCGTGGGACTGTGTGGGCGGGTGCTGGACACGGGAAGCAGCTTGTGCAAGTGTTAGCATGTGCCTTGCACAAAAAGCTTATTACACGTGTGACACACAGTGATGATTTTCATATTTCTTGGGGCACCGAGCTGGAATCCTTTTGGTTTGCCTTTTATTTATTTTTCTTTTAAGTGAACCACCTCCTTTGTATTTGCGTCCTTTTCACCAAACTTTAAAGGGAAGATGAGGGGCCAAACAAAACCTTCCTTGGTCTTTTATGAACCAGTCTTTTCACAGAAAGATTTTCTTCAACCTTGTTTAGAGATTAGAGTAGCCAGAAAGCTTACATAGGAAAAAAAAAATGAAAAGACACCGAAGCAGCAATGCTGTCTGTGTGGACAACATGCTGTGAGCATGCAAGCAGCAGCAGTCCAGCACGGCAGGCACACGCGTGCTGCTTACACAAGCTATGTGTTCAGGTGTTATCCTAATCACTGCCATGATTCAAAATAAAATCAAGTGCTTCGCTCACAGTTAGTCACTTCCTCACTGAGTTGCTACCTCACAATTATGTAAGCAAGATACAGACGAGGAGTTTTATTCACAGACTAAAGGTATGAGAGCAGATCAATGTAGTATTAAGTCATGTTGTGGTTGGACATGATGTCGAGTTTGTTCATGTAACTCATGTGATTCTGTTGTAATGATTGGTTTCCATGTGGGAAGAAGTGAGATAAGTGGGAGTGTGGGAAAGAGAGATGTTGCAGAATGTGATGGTTTGGTAGTTAATTCCTCAACAAAAGGAGTAGAGAGGTGACTAAAATATTTGCACCTGATTTTCTCTCTTTTTGAATGTAGTAAAGTTTATCTTTTAATTTAAAGGTAATTTTCTTTCAAACATTGTGATCACTTAAAGCCAGAGTTATGTAATGGCCATATGCCGTTCCACCTACCTTATACACAACAGTTTTGCATTAAAAGCGTAATTAGTAAACACCTGGGCTACATATCTGAGTAGCACTATTTTGAGACATGCACGCACACAAACACACTCTGCTATGTATCCATTACATTTGAGGACTTTACAAAGATTTACATCAATTAATTTGAGACCTACATTAATCATAATGTGCTTGCTTAACCTAAACCTTTACCCACATCTTCATCCTGAAATATTAAGATATACATTACAGGGACTTGAGTCCACATTAGGAATGCAATCCAAACACTGTGACTATATAAAAAGAATGTATCCATATAGTTTGAGCGATACAGATTAGCACACACACATAAGAAATATACACACATAAGAATTGATTGCCAATAAGAACTACAACAAATCTTACATCAATTTTTTAAATTTTTTTCTATTTTACAACCCGTTCCTTCTTTGTGTCTTGTTTACTTGCTGTCATGCTCGTCCCACCTCCTCGACCTGTTCCACCCGCTGTCCTCTGCTCAATAATCACTTCTGAGTGCCAGTGACATTTTACTGGCTCATTCCCAACACATGAAAGTAAGTCATAGCGGAGAGAAAGAAAGACAGAGGGATCAAAAAACAGGGGGGGAAAAAAACTATTGTGCGGCATCAAAACACAGCAAGTGACCTTTTATAGCGACGACTGACTCTTCTTACATCTGTGCCCTCTGAGAGGATTGAGACAGTGTTTGATCTTTTAAACACTCAGACGTCGCAGACAGTGGCTTAATTACAACAGAGCTGAAGCACAGGCAGGGGAGCATTGATCAGGAGCACGGAAGGAAAAACACACAACTACACTGACTTGAACACACACACTGTGCAATCCCAATTATAGATGCATTCTTGAAAATGCAAAGGAACATTTAAAGTTCAACAGACTTATGCTTGCTTTATTTGACCTGGGTATTTTTTAGGACAAAAGACATCATTTAAACTGCAGTTATATCAATACAGTTTAGTATTTATTTGAGTTTGTATCATCATTAGTCACATTTTTTAAAAAATTTATTTAGGTTTTCCACTTTCTATAGTCATTTGAATGATACTTAAAGCAGCGTAGTAGAGTAATTTTGTTAATCTTTGGAGAAAATGCATTTTCTTCTGTAAAAATGATATTTTAAACTGCAAGAGATGGAAAAAATCATTTTGGGTGTTTACAGATACATGGAGTGTGTGCTGCTGAGTCCTAACTCTACAACAAAATAGCAGGGACTTCTTCATTAAAACTGGGGCGAACTGATTTGAATAATGAAGTGCTGAAGTTCTCAGAACACTGGAAACGGCCTTAACACTAGCTGGTAATTCTCTTTAAAATGGACTGGGAAAGGTGTGTGTGTGTGTGTGCACGCGCATGTGTGGCCCAATATCATTTTTTTCCAAAATAATTTGAAACCTGAGTTTTTGCAGGAGAAAAATTTCTTATGTGAGAAAAGTTCTCTTAATTTTTAAAGGTCCATTTATTCATTTCACTTATCAGCCTCTGTTATAAAGCAATTACA
>JAPZDY010000024.1:9613845-9626553 GCA_029783645.1 Ctenochaetus hawaiiensis
TAACAGGCAAAAAGCAGGGAATCACTTTTCAAAAAGCTGTAACTTTATCACAGGCTACATAAGATTCTCAGTATTCATACAAAAAGATGGTAAACAGACATTCATTACATTCGCTAACTGGCTTTGCATTTGCAGTATTAGAGCAAGGAGAATTATCATCAGTCAATAAACGAATGAGATGATACTCATTTTTAACACCTAAACATCTCCCTATTCATTACTATTTCCACAACTTTGCTTTGATAAATACATATTCCTACACCAATAAAAATAAGCTTTGAAGAGGGTGTAAAAACATATTGATTTTTTAGCCTAAGCTCCTCCTTGAGATGTTTGAAAGCCTGAAGCCACTGAGGGCAGAAGCCTAGTCTCTGTTAGAAGAATTCAGAACACCAGGAAGGTCACAGACAGATGATCTAAAGCTCCTCACCACCTCATATGAGTAAAATATCTGCAGTATTAAGCTCAAAGCCAGACAAAAGTGATATTTTTTTCTAAAGTTAGCAAAAACCCCTTAACATTAGTTCCGTAATTTACAGTTTGCAAAGACAAGAATGGCAGATTTTGAATGATGTGACTTCAGTCAGTTTATGGGCAATGAAATCATGCATGCAGTAATTTCAAAATAAAAGTTAAAAATGGGATTTTGATTAAACACGACTCAGATTTCTAATGACACTTGTGCTTTATGCTTAGTCATTAAAGTTCTTCATGTTCCAGTATTATGTGTGCAAATACAAAGGTTGTTGTACATTTAAGTGCCTCTTAAACTTTCTAAATTTTAATTTAGAAAGATAAGATTTTAGAATTTCGGAAGTAATATTACTAATTGTAATATAATTAATTGCCCTATCCTCGAATGAACATATGCAATAAGTCACTTACTCTATTTCTGGAAGATTTTTAGTTGTTATGAAGTATTTTTTTAGTTATTTAGAAAAATGTTTCTTATGAAGAAGAAGCTTCTTGATACTGTCACAAGAAGACAAGTCACAAATAAATCTTCTAAGGAAGGACATTTAATCGTTTTTCATAATTTAACTATCCCTCGAGGGAAAACGGAAAAAAACAAGCAGAAAATCTCAAACACAATGACAAGCTCATTTTTAAACAATGTGAAATGTTATTCATTGGGTTGCTCATGTTGCCTTAAAGGTAACATACTGTAGGACACTGATATCGGCAGTAAAAACATGTCGACAGGCATTAGACTGCCCTCGTTAGGCACAAACCTCATTATGGCTTGCCTCGCTCTCCCGCTGAAAGAAAGAGTGAGCATTTTCTTCCATTTGAAGGGGAAAAAATTTGAACAGTAGTTAGCCTTTTCTATCTGTATCTCCCAGAAAGGTTTGGTTGTCTGAGACACATGTGCAGAGGGAGATAAAGCAGAGAAGGGTTAGTAATACAGCGCGGCTATTTAAGAGGCTGTAATGATATTCATTAATTTAGATTCATTTCAACTTCCATTTGAGACGGAGAGAGAGAGAGTGAGAGAGTGAAAAAAGAAAGAGAAAAGAGAGAGAGAGAGTCACTGGGTATATGATTCAGAAGACCAGGATATGGAGGTTTTAGTTGGAGGTCAGAAAGTTAAGCTGGAGTCACAGAACTCAGACAAGAAAAGTAAATACAGAGAAGGGAGTCAATCAACTGCACAGTCTTTTCTCTGCAATAGAGTTTTCAGAAGTTGAACTGCTTTTTGTAGGGGAGTTATGATTTTGTATGCTGAGCTACTACGTCCGAGGCAATCTTGAAGTACATGCATTGTATGGAAATGTAAGTATTTCACATTCATTCCAAAACGTAACCCATGTATTATACTTTTTTATCCTTTTGACTTTCAGACAGAAACACATTTTTATGTGTGTCCAGTACTGAAATCCATCCAAATCCTACAGCCAGACAGTCCATCCAAAACTGATATGACTGTGAATTGCACATCAATGGTAAAGGCTGCGAATATCTGTGTGGTTCACCGTGTTATTGTCTGTCACATTGTGCTGATATCTGGTGACCCAGCGGAGGTGTGTCGTATCACAACACAATGCGGAAAATCCGATTGGTAAAGCAATCAAAACACAAAAATGCAATCACACACAGGAAAACAGAACTTCTGATGTAATGTTAAACCTGGATACAATACAATATATAGATATATATTTTACCATAGAGCGTAAACAAGCTGTTAACTCAACACCTACATATTATTGCCCAGTTTTCTTTCTGGCCTTTCTTATGAGGTAAATCATTCACTCTACTTTGGCTCTTAGCTCTGTTTTTCATCTTCATTAATTACTGAGGGGCAATATCTGAGTTTTTGGCTGCTAAATTCTTACTATGATCGCTAATTATCTAAAGTCCCCAGCTTTGTCTCTCCACTGTTTGCTGCTGACAGACAGCTTATAATGGGTTTATTATTGCTAATTTGATTGCAAAGAGCTAAGTGCTGCTGGATGTTGATGAGAGCAGTAAGAGCTGATCAAAAAAAGGAAAAGTTGTGGGCAAGAAAACAAAAAAAAAACCTGAGCTGAAAGATGCTAAAACACTCCGTAGAGCCACGAGGAACTGCAGAGTCAAGTAATAAATTTCTGTGAGTTCATTAATATGAATGACCACAGTTGGGTCCATTGTTAGTATTAAAGTATTTATTACATCCACTTTAAACTTATGCATATTCTACTCTCCTCTATTGTAGATATGTTTTAATTATGACGGTGGTTTTGGGTATGTCTTATGGTTACTCTGCAGCCATCTAATCTCCATCAGTAATGGCTTTATCAGGCTGGTATTAGTATTCACTCATGGTACTGGCAACATATGGTCCTTATCACCCTGGGGAGCAGTTGGCAGATCTTTCTTTTAGGCTGGTTAAATTATCGCTCAGGAAAAGTTTCAGTGAAGAAGTGCTTGCTGAAGCAACTTTATAAGCACAATTTGAAACAACTTTTCTTCTGAATCTTGGGCTGTATGCAGGTAGGGTGGACAGTTCTGAAGTGGCATGCAACATTTCACAATAAATAAAAAGCCCCTCACTTTATTGATCAGAGTAACCTCCAACACCAACATCTGCTTGTGGGAGCAACATTATTAGGTGTAATGTTAATCTTTGTGATGGCACGATGTTATAGAGCAGCGGTTTTCAAACTTTTCATGCAAAAGACCATAAACTGATTCAAATTAGACCAAGGACCCCCCTCATTAAGACTGTGCCAGAGAGTCCCCCATGTGAAGATTTTTGCTTTTAGATGTTTTATTATAGAAATCAAATAGCCAAACAGTCTGTCATCGTGTTACTTACAGATCAAATTATCGTGAAAATAAATCATTCCACCTTTTTATAGGGGATCCTCTGGAACATCCTATTTTAAGAGCCGCTGTCTGAGAGGCCGTGTTGCTCTCCTGTCCATCTGTCAGGCTGCTTAGCTCTAAATCATTGCAATATCATTTATATTTTCAACTAACAAGCCTTGGTCAGACTTCACCATCATCTTTAAAAATAAACTATATTTAACCCTCCTTGGTGATAGTGATGTATGAGCATAATTCCTCTCATTCAGGCCTTATCTTTGGATTAGCAACTGGATTAAACATCCATTGCAACAACTAGTGCCTAAGTTTCAATATTCGCTAAGTTTGTTTAATTACAGTTTCTTAAATTAGCCATTACTTATTTTTAAGAAAAAAAGCCTAATCTCTAGGAGCCTAGCAGGAGCATGTAACAATACCTTAAACCTGTTGTGATGGATGAGCTGTAGGTGCAGGCTGTTTTGGACCCAGCACCCAACAGCCCTCTAAATGTTTTTTCCATCATAATGTTAAAAAAGATTCATGCTCAACACTTCTAATGCCAGACAAGTGTGTCCTTGATGCATGAGGCATTTACAATAAAGTACAAAAGTTGCACTTATCTGGGTCCATCTTTTCAGCTTGGCCAAGTTCGGGAAAATGTTATAAAATAGTTTTGGCACTTTAAGCTTTCATAACATTTTGGTTAGGATTAATGTTGTACTTTTACAGTGGGCTTTATCATATGGATTATATGACTTTCCAAGACACACTTTTCCCCTCTATTGTGGTCTTGAATGCAAGCCTTGTTCTATATAAAACAATGAAATCAGTGTTTTCAAAAGGCATTTTAAGCAAATAATGTCCATCATACCCATGGCATCGCTGTGCACTCTGCTTACAATCTACAAAGTTTGAAGGTAATGTGTCATATATTTTAATACTCTCCCTGCAAGCAGTTGAATAACTGAATAAATATGAAATAATTATTTTATGAAAAGACTTGAAGTATAAGTGAGAAAACAGTGGCAGTTTCACAAAACACTATCAGTGTTGATTGAGCAGCAGGGGGCAGGCCATGTTTACTGATTGCCTGGATCCCATTTCACACTGAATATCCAGCAGCATTACTGTCAGTGCTTTCTGTTTTTAAGCAATGCTATTTTTACATGCTGTTTGTATTTTTGTTCTCATTGTTGAGAATAAAAAGGCAAGCCTCCACCATGTAATTATTTCATTTGTGTCTCTGGGCATTATTCAAGTTTATTTCTTCTGATATGTAAAAAAAGAATTTGGAGATTTCTGAAAATCTCTGGACTTGAAATGCTAAGAAAAGAAAATTATGACATCAGTGTTTTTCTTGAAAGCAGAAAAGACAAACAATAGTAGTGAAGTATTTTGCGAAAAATTATTTTTTGCAACCCAGTGAAATAAGGCCACATGTTGAGGTGTTTTGCAGAAAAACCATTCATTGCTTGTAACAAGTCCTGGCATCCCTGGTTGAAAATATATCACTTAAGCAAATAAGCGAAGTAAGTCTGTGGCTGCTTATTTTTGTCCAAGCTAGCAGTCGGCCCTTTTGGGTGGTAATTTGGGTCAACTTAAATATCATCATAACTATTTGATGAATTGCCATGGAAGCTTGCTTAGACATTCTTGGTCCCCTGAGGATGATTTTGGCATGCATGGTTAGCATTTAGCTCAAAGCGCCTCTGTGCCTCGAGGCAGAATTTAAATATGGGAAACTCTCTAACTTACTTTCAGCTGCATTTGTGTCTTTGTATGAATTAACATTGTAATGGTCCCTATGATCCATTTAACATTTGGAATTTTAAGTGCTCACCCACACTGCTGTTATTTGTTTTGTCTTGTACTTTTACTTACTCAGTTGTTACTCACGAAGAAAAAAAAATCCATTTCTGTTGTATTTACATTTGTTCTGCACCTTGTTTTATCACCTGAAATCTAATATTCTTGTGTGCATTTAAAATTCAGACTAAATGTAAATATTTTAAAAGAATTAATGAACACAATGAATTCATTGTGGCATCATGTAAGTTAAAACATTTTTTTTGCTTTTTTTCTTAGTTTGTCATATAGAGAATAAATTATTTACAGTATTTAGCATTTAGAGTGTGCATATTTACATTTTAGACTGTCACGGCTCATATAATCAAAATTCCTGGAAAAAAAAAGTTTTTTTAGCTGCCGGGCGGCAGACAGGAATAGAGAGATGGTATTAACACAGCAGGGTTCTGCTCTCCCAGCCTTTGGAGTGGAAAGTCATATTTTGCAAGCTTGGGATTTAGTTAAAGATGGTTGTTTAGCAAAATAAAAAGGAAAAAAAAAACTAGAAGGGGAGAGCAATAAAAGAGAGAGAGAGAGAGAGAGAGAGAGAGCAGGACATAAACAGAGAGAGAGATGATGGAGGATAAAGGGAGAGAGTGAGTTCTGGCTTAAAGCAACAAGGAAGAAAACAAGAGAGATTTAAGAAATAAATACTACAGCATACAAAACACTGAATGAGACTGATTCACTGGAGATTTTGGGGAAAAGTGGGAGAATGCTGAACAGAGAGAAAAAGTGAGAGGTGAGAGGACATAGATGAGGAGTTAAGGATAGAATGAAAGTAAGCAATGTGGAATGAGAGTAAAACAGAGAGAATGGAGTCTGATAGCTGGGAAGTGATAAGCAGGCATTAAGCAGTGCAGCCAGGCATGGCTCAGAGGCAAGGAACTGGTAGTAAACATTTAGTTAGGCAGAGACGGGAGTACGAGGGACTTTTGAACAGTAGATTTTCTCCTCTCTCTCCTTTTGAGCTGTGCACTGAGCTGCCCTCCGCATTTTTAGGGAGTCATCTGCCAAATTGGATCGATAAGTAATTAACACTTTGGCTCTTTGCTGGCAAGTTCTCTTCCCTCCTTTTCTTCTGTAGCTCGGTTTTCTGCACTGCCCTGCAGACAGCAAACACAGGCAAACACCCTCTTGTTCACACAACCTCGACTACACACGAAAAACACAGACTGAACAAAGGGAGAAGGGTTCACTCATGCACAAATTTACACACACTTTACTTCTTGGGCCTCTACTGTGCTCATGGGGGTTGTGAGTGCAGGCAGCGTAGGTATTGATCCCTCCTGTCCTGGAAAAGGCTCTCTGTTCCATCCGAATACCCACTGACTCAGTCTCTCACACTCTCCCCGTCCTTCAGTCTCTCCTGTGACACAAACACACACTACAACCAACCCCTGCGGTTAGCCCTTCATCCCTTTTTCTGTTGTGCTCTCTCAACTTAAGGCCAAAGTGACATTTCCCACCTGTTGATGTTGGTGGGACAGCCTCAGAACAAAATGGCAGCCGGTTACACACATGTCAATGATTTGCAAAGACAATAAAGCGAGGCAGTGGGATGTCTGTAATGTGGAGTGAGTGAATGGATAGAAGAGACGAGGCTGGAGGGAGAGGGAGGTGAAGAAAACAAGCAAACAGTGGGAAAAAACAAAGAGAAGAAAAGGGAGCAAAAGCAACAGACAGAATGACATAGACAAAGACAAAAAAGGCAGAAAGACATGGGAGGGAGAGATAACAACAGCCCAGGGCCAAGTAGAGGATTGATGTGTGAGGATTCAGTGCAGAGCTCCATCATCAATCCTATTGGCTAATCAGATGTATGGCTGAATTATTGATAAGTGAACCTCATAAATAATTGCAGTGCTGCTGCTTTTGGACCACAGACCGAAGGAGAGAATCAGAGTTAGTGGCTTAGTGAGAGAAAACACACAGTCATTGCACACATGCTTATGAAATATACACAACAATAACGCAGTGTTGAGACAAAACTCCCTGAAGTATAATCATCCATGAGTGGACTTAAACATGCGGAAACATGGAAAGCAAACGCAAGACACTGATTGACACGTTCACAGTGACAAATCATGTGAAACTTGCATTAAACACAATTAAACTCAGGCTTCATTTATTATCTGTATTTAGATGAAATCCAGAAATTGGATACCAGAAATGACATTAAATCAGGCAAATGCTGTAACCTAACATTGGCCTGCAATGAACTGCTGTCCTCAGAGCATCAAATTGAAATTACATTTACATATTTAGTAATTATTTATGCAAGAAAAGAAGCGTGAAGGGGTTCCTGATTTGGAAAATATCTGTCTTTGTGCTCATTAACCAAAAAAAGCCACAAATATGATGCTTTCATTCTATTAGAAGCTCCAAGAAAAGTTGTTTTCAAACATATTTTGGCTAAAAAAATGACATGTTTGTATCAAACTGAAGCTGGAGAGACAGCAAAGAACTGGATAACAACACAGTAGTATTTAGTTTGTATTTTTCAGCCAGAACTTGTCGAGGCAAAAAAAGGGGGAACCTTTTTTTTTTCTTTCTTTGTTTTTTTGAAATCTGTCCACAGCTGCTGGTCTTGCAAAGCACAGTGCTACACACTTGAAACCAAATGGCTGACCCTCAAAAGGTACAACAGAGTTTACATGGAGTGTTACTGTATTTAGAATTTATTCAATGTGAAATAAAATCAAATACATCAGTAACTAGTTTCAAAAGACCTGATGTGTTCCTGCTCTGTAAGTTATATCAGGTACATTCAGCACTTTGCAGTATGTTAGTGGAAAGAGGAAGAAAGAGGAGGGAATTTATGGTCTAAATGCAGAAAATTAAGAGTAGGTATGAAGTTAGAGGCACTTGACATGACTGTACCTTTTCTGTCTCTTTTTTTCATTCTCACCTCTCACATTTTTTCCTCATTATCAGCAATTTCCTGCCCTTTTTAACTTCAGGGAAATCTTTAAAAAATCGCTCATCATATTTCACCACCTGCATGATCAAGTACATCTCCACCTCAGCTCCTCAATCTGAGCCATGCACACCTAAAAATCCACACACTGTTGAAGCAAATACACACACAGTGATTTGCCTTGATGGACATGTGATACATTCAAGTACGCCGGTGTGTGCATATTCTCTGAAGCACACACACAGTTTGCACAATAAGAAAATGTCTGTGAGATTTATTTATCTTGACTGTGACTTTCCTGTGTGTGTTATCCTGCCATAACTTCAAGCTGCCACTTGTAGTTTTGCTCTGATTTGTGTGTGTATATTTGTGAGTGTGCATGTGTGTGTGTGTGTGTGTGTGTGCTTGTGTGTTTCTTTCTGTGGCCAATCTTTATGCCATAGTACTGTAGGTGTTTATATGTGTGTGTGTTTTTGTTTGCCTTATTGTACCTGAATACACACCTGTGCGTGTGTGTGCTTGTTTTTCTTTTTTGTGTGTGTGTGTCTGTGTGTGTGTTTGTGTGTGAGTGTGAGTGTGTGTTGGCAGTCAGGAGCATTACTCTGTCAGAGTGCAGAGCCTGGCTCATATCTTACCTCTCACAGCCAGATAGGAAAACCACTCCGCTTTTGATTTGAGGCGAGAAAAGTGGTTTAGCACACCTCTCTCATATATATCACCTTCTCCTTCTCCCCCTCCCCTCCCACACTCCCTTTTTACTTTTATTTGTCAATTTCCTCTCATCCCGCCTGGGATATCAGCTGGGTTTGAGCCTGACATACCTGTGGCTCAGGCTTCATTTTAACTCACATAAAAACTAAACAAACCGAAGAGGCCACAGCTTTTTTTTCTTTTTTTTTCGATTTCAATGGAACTCCAGAGCCACTTTAAAATTACACGCTAGTGTTTAAACCTTTGTTTTGAAAAAAAACAGTGATTTAAATCAAAAGACTTTTGAATGTTTAATGATGATCATTAAAATGTTTTTCGCACCTTCAAATTAAATCTGAAAGTCAACGATTCAATTTAAAAGAGACGTATCCATTAAATGAATGTTTCATTGATTCATTAAAACATCTGATGTTCAGTGTCGCCATCTGACGCAACATGACAGATGGTGACTGACGTCATAACACAAGACAAAAATGATTGTACTTTCCACCACAAAGTCAGGGGACAATGTCCATATAGGACGAGGCTGTAGTGTACAAACATGTCAAACACAGGTCTTTTACTGAGAATATGAGAGTGTGTGAGTGAATCTTTAGTTTTTTTTTAATGAAACTGACCTCTTTTTCAGTTTTTTGGATGTAGAAGGCAGCTAAATGTACACTGTGGACATGAACTTTAGCAGAATGGCTGAAACGCTCCTTCCTGGGAACATCACACCTCTGCTGTTGCTAAAAAGCTAAGATAGGATATCCAGCTGATAGCCAGGTTAAGTCCCTGATGTTGGCTTAACTTTAAGTTTTGGCTAATTTTGGACCTTAACCGGACAACTTGATTGGACATTCAAACAATATTCCCTCTGTATCTCAGTGTTTGTCTTGTTCCCACATAATTGTGGTGCACAAATAAGGACTGGTGTTTTAACCACATGAATAATTTTTATATTGTATGGGAATTAATGGTGATACTCCAGCCTGTAATAATAAGTTAAACTCAAGTAAATAGTTTGTTTCTATTATATTCAGTAATTGCATCTATAAAAAACAAAACAAACACAGAGCACTCAGACCTAAAGAAGATGGAATAATAATTCTGTACAAGGTCGATATAGTTATGGATTTTTCATTATCACTGTTTTAATTTTTTATTTTTTACACTTTTACTTTAATTTAGCCATATCTTTCAGAGAGGAGCACTTAGAAATGATTTTTGTATATTTAGCTTTAGTTTTCATTCAAACATACACATCAAGCACATCCCTACTTTTAAAAATCAAAACTGTAGCAACAATAGTTTAAATGCTCTAAAAACAAAAAGCTCTACACTTACACTTTCCACCGCGCACCAATATGCAACAACTTTTTCTATGAATGAAAAACATGAATCTTCCCTGCATGAAATGAAAAAGGCATCATAAAATGAAACATTTTCACAGACACAAAGTTTCCATTTCACAAGGTTAACCACACGCTGGAAAAACTTTTTGGCAGCAAAGGTTTGCTCATCGCACACTGACACTTAAATACCCAGCACACTTAAACTGTGACACCATGAGGATCTTGACTAAGCATGTAAATGTAAAAGGGAGGAGAATGTTTCGCACAATTTCATGGATACCTGTTAGTGTACAGTGTTACTTCATGTGTTTTTCTAAAAAAAATGCATAAAAAAGATTAGGTTTGTTGGTTTTCTGATTGGAAAAAAGTACAAAAAAACCACACACACACACTGCGCCACTTAAAATATACCCACATATTCCATAAAAAGGAATACGTATATTAATTATCATGATAAAATCTGACACACACAGGTCCACATTACATCCTTATGGATCTTGTCTCTTTTGCTTTTCAAAAAAATCTATTCAGGATCTGTTTATGCCAGACTCTGAATGTCAATATTTGATATTATCAGGGATGCTCTGTAAACCCTTCTCTCTATGAGGTGCCAACAATCAGCCCTGACTGAGACTTCAGTTTGGTTTTCCTGGCTGTCGAGTGATTTCGGTGTTGTGCAAGTCTGCTTTATTATTCTCTGATTTGTTGCTACCTCTTATTTGTCAGTGCTCACCTTCTGAGCATCAAGTTAGGCCTCCTGCCATGTTTAGCTTGATAACCAACATGATGCGCCTGTAAAAACGCCAGTGTTACACTAAGCTCATTGTGTGGAAATGTGAAAATGTTTTACTTGTCTACTGGTGAACGTTGTTTTGTGATTTTGTGTCCTGTCAGTTGCCATCTCAGGTCCACAACTCTGAGTAGGCATGCAGATATATTTAGGTAGACCATTTCTTATGATTTCTCTGATACATAAATGCATGAACCCATGTCATATGTAGGGCAAATATTCCAGTTTGAATTACTGAATGTCCTTTTCCTGGGTATGTGGAATAGAAATGCTGTTTGTTTGTCTGTTCCTGTAGTGTTTGCCTGTCGCACATGTGACAGGCTGTGACTCTGTGTTTGCCTAAAACTCTCTACTCTGTACTCAGTATAAATATTCATCTGAAAGTGTAACTTATTAGATGCATGAGATGCGCTGGCCTCATCCAGCCATCTTCATTAGCGTTATCATGCCCGACTTTCACCAGTCAGATCTCTTTTCCTGCCTTCCCTTCCTCTCTTTTGCTCCCTTCTCCAAACCACTGTGCCTCACTTTCACCACCTCAGTGCAGACAAGGGGCTCGGTAACAAATTGCTGTAATAAAGGAGATTATTAAAGAGCGCTCCGTGCTTTAGAATATAGCAGAGGGCTACTTTTCTAGGAAATAATCTGTTATTCTTCTCTCTTTTAGTTTACACTCTCTTTTCTTTGTCCCTCCATTGGCCCTCATTCTATTTCTCTCATTTCTCATTGTTGTTGTAGGTTTCATGGGTCTGAATGTTGATGGCATTCGCGACTGTGGCCGAGGACCAAGAGGAGGGAGGGATGAGGAGATGGATGAGAGGTGGAAGACATCAAGGGAGGGGTGGTGGGTGGGCGAAAAGGGGGAAGAGATTTGCAAACAAATTTAATAACTAGCCGGCAGAATGGAATCACTTTGCTAGCTTTAGAATTGCTCACCTCCCAGAAAGAGAGCGAGAGGGAGGGGAAGCGGGATATTGAAAAGAGAGGGTGGGGATGGGGAGGAGAGATGCTGTATGAAAGGACTGGAGGAAATTTGAAACATGTCACATCAATTTCAGCCACTGCAGTTATCAGAGTGTTTGGTTTACACCTTAATACTTGGGTGAAAAGGAGAGAAAAAGTGAGGAAGGAAAGGAGAAGCTGACAAAAAAAGAGATGGAAAGTGAGAATTAGAAAAGGTGGCGAAAGGTAGCATGAAAGCAGATTAAAATGTTCAATCAGCTTGTCTTTAAATGACAACTGAGGAAAAAGTTTAATCAAAATATGACAAGCTTAATTTAAACTGTTGGATTCTGGTATTTTGGGCAAAATAAGAATCTAATCAGCCAAAATCAAAGTTCAAAGAGCCCCGAAATAAGAATCATAACCAGTGATCAGCGGGTTCTCAACATCGTGATGATAGTCATTGTCAAAGCACTTGTATCAGGAACTCAGTGTGATTCCTTAAAGCATTAAAAGAATGAGGGTTACAATCACTGTTTTCTTTTCTCCTTTTTTCACACCAATTTTTAGAAAGTAACAGCCATTCAGAAACCCGGGGGACTGAATTGAGATCTAGTGAATCAAAGCACAGCAGCTAATAGTACAAGCTCTTCTGATTTGCTTGTAAAAGACTACATGCTGTTTTAAACACAATAGGTCTTTCTTCGCATGCATGCTCACTCTCAAACAAACCACATTTTATTGTGTGCTTTTCAAATTTTATTTTTTTCCTATTTTGCATTTTATGCAGTCAAATGCAGCATACTAAAAGCCACCCACCGTTAGGGTTTCTGATGGAGAGTTTTTGGGGGGGGGGGGGGGGGGGGGGGGGGGGGGGGGGG
>JAPZDY010000024.1:9642736-9656236 GCA_029783645.1 Ctenochaetus hawaiiensis
TCACTATTAAATATAAAGCAGTGCATGGTAGACATATCACCCGTAATGAAGACTCACCGAGATAGATGAGCTGCTGCTCTGTCTCTGTGCATTTATGTATTTGAGTGCCTGAGTGTGTCTTTAGTGCGTATGTGTCATTAAGCAATCATCACATGAAGAATGTGTGACTTAGATAATAGGGGTGAAGACTCTGCGCGTCTTTGTGTACGATGAATGTGTTTTATATTGTGTATGTGCTGGTGATATATTTTACTCAAATTATGGTTTAATTTGGGAGCAGGGTTGTTTATTTTGTGAAATATTTGAACATAGTTACAATGAGATGACGATGAGGATGAAACAATGTAATGAAAAAAAACTATTCATTCTTACTGAGTCAAAAAGGATTATAGATGGAGACAGCATGGAGCACCTAATTTAAATACAATGCCAAAGATGAAAACTGGCAACTTTGACAGGCTCTGTGTGTGGGGGGGTGTGTGTTAGCACTTAGTACATGATGCATGTGTGAATTCCTGCATAGTATTAGAATGATATAGCAAAGCAGACGAGGCACAGTATCATTTCTTATCTTTATTCATGTGAAGAGTTATAAGGCTTCAGACCTGTTGTAGCCATGTTACTCTCAGTTGAGTGACACAGAAGACTGCTCACTTATTTCAAATAAGAAAGTTGAACATAGTAAAAGCAGTAACTCAGTTGCTTCCTCAACCCCTTTACACAAGAGCTGTAAATTAATTAAAGAGTTAAAATAAAGCTGAGATGTGATTTAAATAATTTCAAATGAGACATTCATTCATTGTATGTTTCACATCCATCCTGTCATGATGATACATTGATGTTTTTGCCTTGAACTGCATTTCAACAATTAAAGTGATACAGTTAGAAAATGCATATAAAGTTTCACCTTGAAAAAATCATGAGAATCATCAGAGTATTGCGGTAAAGTCTTGAGCACATTTAGTATAAAACAAAAAATACCCACATTGGAGCACGATAATGTTCTCCTACAGGAAGTAACCCTTTCTTTATCGATTTACTGAATTGACTGACTGGAAGCAGGGCGCTGCGTAAATACAGTCTATTAGAGAAAAGAGAGGAAACGAAATGGAGAAAAAGGTAGAGACCGCGGAGCCTTAACATCACTACATTAATACTTTAAATTCAGGGGATCTGTAGCTGTATAAGTCCAATATCACAGAAAAGAACTCAACGTTACTGCTTTTTCTCTTACACACTCACACTTCTGCTGGATTTATATGCCCATATAAAGATCTTTAGGAGCTTTTGGACTTTCTTTAGTTTCCTCTATACCTTCACAAATTTAGCTTCTGTCTATTAAACCATCTTACCCCAAAGCCAATACACAGTCATGAAAGTTCTGCAGTGTCATAGCAAGAGTCATACGTGCATTATCTACTCAGTGTGTATATCAGTACGTGTACATTCAGTTTTAACACTGTTATAAAACTTTTTGTGCATTTTTCTACTTATATCACATTCTTACCTATTTGTCCACTGACGCATCTATAAAACTTTAATTGTGGCATATTTGCTTTTTGGTAATCATATTAATGTCTTTCCCGTATTTGTTTTTCCTGTAAATTTCCTTATTTGCTTTTTCTTTGTTCTGTAAGTCCCTATCTCCTCTTTTCTTCAACCTCCTACCACCTCTCTTCTTCTCATGTGTTATCTTGTTCTTTGTCCAGTGTCTTTCATCCCCTCATCTTCCATTTCTCACTGAGACACAATTATGGAAGTAATTGTGCCTCAGGCTACTGGGACGCTGTAAACAGCTTCAGTCTCTGCTCTATATTTCCTTCCTTTTCCTTCCCTAATGACATCTGACAGAACGGACTGTGACAGAATGTTACTAGAGGTCACTGGCTCTAATCTGAACTGAAACTGAGAGTATTTACATGTTATTTATCTTTGTAAGCCCGTTTGACTGAAGAGTTAAAGGACATAGAGGCAAACAGGTTTCCAAAAAATATGTGAATGCCATCTCTGTGCAACCATAACATGCAGGTGGAGACCCAAATGCAACAAAACCAACCAAAAGATAAAGCAGCTGCAGAAAATATCCTTTGACCTTTGATATTAGTCAACAGTGGGATCATAATATGGTACTATTATGCATTTAAAGGTATTTATTTAGCTATCTCAACCAATCCTAGGAACACAGAATGTGGAAGATGTTTGAATAGTAACTTACTTGCTGTTTATAACTCGCTAAATGCCAAGATCATTTAAAGGAAATTAGGTTTAATAGACCGAAAGTGTTACCTAATCTTCTGCATTTCTCTAAACACTGAAAATACGTAATTCATTCCGACGTTTACTTTCCCCTACTTTTTATTGACCCGTTAGTGGATAAATGTTTTGAGTTTTTTATCATTTTTTTCTCGCATAAGGTTCAAACTGTCAGAAATGCAATTATCTCTCCTCCTCAAGTTCTCTCTGGCCTTTCATATAAAGCACCTCGTACCCTGGTAGCATTTAAGTCGGTCAATACGAAGCATCCAACCGATGTCAATACTCAAATGAAATCATCCTACTGCTCACTGGTCATTCTCCCATCTATTCTTCAAAGAATTATTCCATTCAATCTCACCATTAATGCATTACAAACTCTTCAAAGTGACACAATACAACCTTTCTAGCTTTGAACTAGTTCATAAGGCTGCATCAAAGTGTCCACATGATGCCTATTTTTTCACCTCCATTGTAAAATTCGCTGTAAAAAATGTCCATGACTACTTGAGAAGTCTGGTTGGGGTTGACCATTGTTATATCACTGACTTCCTAACCTCTAACAATTTGAATGCAGTCTGAGATCCTCAGGCAGAGGTCTGTGAGTAATTCCTAGGTCAAGACCAAAAACCTGAGGATAGCTGGCCTTTTGTGTCAAGACTGTGTGACTCTGAAATGACCTGCCAGAGAAGATCAGGCAGGTTAGCTCCAGTTCTTCTTTTAAATCTTTCTAAAAAATATACTTTTTCAGAACTGCCTCTTCTTGAATTGGCTATGGTACTATTTTACTTAACTTGTACAATAAACATAGATATACACATTTATATAAACAATGTAGAAACAAAAGGTTCAGTCTTGTACATGTTTCCTTTGGGAAGGAATTACAACCACTTTCCATGCTTTAAGAGTGTATGACATAGGAAACAGAACATAGTACATGCAGGATTGTGTGAGCGTCAGAGGGTTTTCGAAACACATTACAGTTTCATGTCCCATAATCACCTTTTTAATCTCTGCATGTTCTTGTTTCTTCCCTCTTGAGCATCACGAGTATGTGGTTTTATGTGCATTCCCATGGCCACTACATAAACCTCTTCTCCCTCCTGAAACCACAGAAATTATATCATACGATCGTCCTGCTACTCATAAAGTACAACACGGGTCCACTATATGGTCTCATGTAAATCCCTGTAGGGTTACAATAACACAGGGTGAACCTCCACTCCATCAGCCTAAAGTCATATTATTATTGACCATCTGAGAGATGATTGCTGCTGGATAATTGTCTGCATGTATCACAAACATGACTATTGCACAAGCCAGGGGACGGCTCATAAAACCATCCCACGTAATGAACAACCAAATGACCTGCCAACAAAGGCATTTAATGACTGCAAGAATGTAAAGGCAATTGTGAGGCGCAGAGGGGTACATTCGATACCACCGCTACTGAGGGAATACAAAGGAAAACGGTGGTAGCTCAAAGTAGGAAATGGATAAATCGTATGAATGAGTTACACAGGAAACTGAGCAGCACATGTATTATTAGGGCAGGTAGTTGATGGAAAATGCAAGAGAATTACATTGTACTTCTTCACCGTCTGACAGGCAAACACTGAGGTACAAACTAACATGGGGATGAGCTGAAAGACAAACTGACTCGCAATAAAACAGACAGCTAGGCAGACGGATGCAACGGTCCAAAAGCAGACGACTAAACACGTCAGCCAGACAGGCGGCGAGAGAATCATCACGGAGACGGAGCAAGATGGACAAACACAGAGCATCATGGGCAGTAAAACAGCGTTTGTTGTCATGTCCATAACTCAGACTCCCCTGAGTTTTTTTTCCTCTGAAATGAAAATCGGACGTTGTAGTTCCTCCGCTGGGGTGTCAGAGGAGGAAAAAAATCCATCCCTCTTCCCGCCGCTGCACACATCCCTCTCTAAATCTCATCTGGTTTCATCATAAAAAACGACAGGCTGTCTTGGTAAAGCACAGGGCTTATATCAGCATGGGGTCTGGATGGGCCAAAGACAAAGGCAGGACAAACAGGGCCAGCATGGCGCTTTCAGCTCTTGCATTTTATTACTGCAGTAAACGTAAATCCCTCACAAAGTTGAAACAGAAGGGGAAAACGTTGAAAGAATTATTTGCGTGCATTTGGATTTGAATTAGGAACCTGGTTAGTGAGCTCTGCGACATGACAGAATAGCATATATAATAAATGCTAAATTCTTCTGAGAGATAGTTTGTTTATAAAACTACAATATGGTGTTGACAATGAATATAAGTAATCAAGGCAAGTCTCTTGACAGGGCATGTTAATGCAATTAAGAGATTGTTTTGATGTTTGCTTGGATTTTTCATGCTTTTCTGCCAGGAAACATGTTTGCTATCCTCTCTAGAGATCTTTTTATTTACTGTTATATGAGTCCAATCAATGAAGCCTCCATACAAATAGCTGTGGTGTTACGCTCACTCTGATTTGTATGTACATTAAGTGTTGGAAGAGAACTGTGCTGCTCCTCTTATCTAGATGAGATAGGATGAAATGAAGCTTTAAAGTTCCTTTGAGGTATTTTTTTGATGGTTGACACATGAAATTGAATTTAGCAGCACCTCCACTGATGTTACCTTCAGCACATGCAAGTCTCTCTGAGGCCCTCATCATTTTCCTTAATGTGCTGCTTTAAAGGGTTGTCAAATTATGTTCTCTTCTGTGGCAGATCTTGATCCCCCATAATCTCTGCCAAATTCACCAGTATCGGGTCGCAGTTGAAGCTGCTATGCTCAAGTGAGAAATGTGCTCCCTGATGGAGTGGGTGTAGCCCCTTAGTGTAAGGATGATGGGTGATCAGTGTCCTGCTGGCTGGGCTGACTAGCCTGGAGTGGGCAGTGATTTGTCTGCATCTGATATATTAATGGACACCTTGCACTGACACGGTGTTCCACATGAACAACTGAATCTGTCAATTCCTCAGGAAAAAATGTGGTGCTGTTTCCACTAAACCACCTTCATATCTGATGAGCCATAAAGCTCATAGTTGCCATGGTGCAAACGCAGAAATGCCTACTGGCATTTAAGTTTGGTCCAGAAATACACTGCAATTGACAAGTCTGTTATAGCAATGTTGAGATCTAAGTTAAATTAGAAAACATGGTTTGTGGCTCTGTTTTAAATATCATCTCCCCATTGGTGATGTGATTTAATAGAAAGTCACTGACAAATGTGTTCAATTCAAATGGGCTTTTAATTTACCATCACAATTTCTTGCAATAATGACTTATCATTTTAATCTGGTTTTCTACTAAACCTTTAGGGAGGCAAATTTAAACAAAAGGAATTTATAACACAGTTCTCCACACAGGCACATCAAGCAAAAAAGGTGAAACAGTAAACTGCCGTTCTTACTTCTTTTCTTTTTTTTTTTACTGGATAAACAGTCAATGTTTTTTATAGTCTGCACCATTAAAGAGAACGTTTTCAGTGATTCTTGGAAGACAATAAAACTTCACTTATGGTTAAGTATCATTGAAAGTTTGTAGAATCTGATTCGGTTCATTGATACAAACATCATAAAGTGTCATCCTTACACGATGCTGCAGTAAATACACACTCCCACTCTTTGCATAAAGTAGTTGTGACTGCTTTTCACTTCATTTCCCCGTGAAGATTGGTCACACTTTTGTGTGTTGTGTTTTCTATTGTAAACATGATCTATATGCACTGCTGTGTCTTTCACTACAACGTATTTTAACTGTAAAAAAAATAAAGTCTGCATTGATCAGGTTCCAAAACCCCATTTAATACCAAAATCCCTGGTCCTTCAACATTTAAAACTCCAATTCCAAACCATTTCTCGTCACCAAACTTAGCTTTCAAGTTCAATTTATCTCTTCAAAGATAGGAGGATGGCGGGAGGAGAAATAGAAAAAGACAGACAGATAGTGGGAAAGTGTTCTTTTTATGGTTTCTAGTTTGTTAAAGTTGTTGTCTGGTGACCTCCCTACTATCTTTTTTTCATCATTTGTGTCCTAATCTGCTATTCTCTCTCTCTCTCTCTCTCTCTCTCTCTCTCTCTTTCTTTCTCTTCCAATCTTTTTCTCCCTCTCTCCCTCTTTCTTTCCACCTACTCTTGCTCTGTCTCCATACTGCCTTATCTCCTCAGAAACCTTATTGACTTTAGGGCGACTGCACAAAATGTGTTTTCAAACAGTGGTGACAGCAGTCTGAGACCGACAGTCAGGACTATGGCTTTTAATCTCCTGCTGCTTTGCATTTTAAACCAAGAGCACAGGGGCAAGTGACAGAAAAAAAAACTGCTTTATGTCTGTGTGTGTGTGTGTGTGTGAGCCAGACAGAAGAGAGAATGACAGAGTGCAGAGTTATCCTTGACCTCTAAGACCAGACAGTACTTACTAATCCCCTTCACCAGTTGCCAAGGGAACATAGACAATTCAAATAAAATCTGAACAAATGACAGCTTCCTCTGAGTGCTTATTTACTTTCAGAAGTCACCAGGCAAATACACGCAGCCATACATACACACTCATGTGGGCAGATCTTTATATTTTCCATCACAAACCAATTAAACAGCACCCGACAGCTCGGCTTGACTTCTCATGAGGTGTTCCTCTGTTGAAGGATTTTCCCACAATACCTTACCACAAAATAAAAAAAAAAAACTACAGGCTCCGTGGTGTGATGACTGTTTTTTTCTTTAAGGAGTCTGGTGGCTATTAAGGAGTTAAAATGGTTGATGTCTGAAAGGGTTGTCTGACAGCGAGGAAAGGTGTAAAAATGTTTTTAATATCATGCGCACTTAAAGCCATATTTATTTGACTATTTATTCATTTATTTCAGGTGACTTGAATACATTACCTCTGCTGCTTTCATCCACAGTGGTTCATTGCTCAGCTCCTGTGTCAGTACTATGGAGATTTGTGCCTTGTGCATCCAAACAATAAGCTCTCTTGTACCAAATCAAGTGTCGCAGGTGCTGTGTCTTCCTCCGTCAGCGAACCTCTCCAGCTCCACTGTCATATGCAGCCTGGGTCTCTCCACCCTTCTGTAGTTCCTCTCTGATGCTGCTGTTTCCATCTTCAGAATCAGCTGACATTGTCACAGCATCCCTTGTTTTAGGCTGTCACACATACTGGACAATAAAGTTAAAGTTTTGCCAACAACCAACAACTTCAACACATTACAGCTGGAAATGACAGCATGTATCTAATATGGTTGATATGACTGAATATTGAGGCTGACGCTTTGCTTTGTATATATTGGGGTTAAAAGTGTCTTTCAACGAAAGGAGGGGGGGTCCTTTGTAAGTCACCTTGTGCTAAGCAAGAGCTACTGAAACAATTATTGGCAAAAGTTTGTAACATGTATTTGTGCATTTACCTGTATTAAAGACTGTCAAAGTGGAATAAATGTGATTTTAAGTGACAGAAACAAGATTCAGGAATGGAGATATGGCTGTGTTGTACCAAGTTTTTGCCACGGAAACTTTTTTAATCCGAAGCCAAGATCCAGACTGTGAGTGGCACAGTGAGGTGTCCGCCCCTTGTGAAATGGCAAATTGACATGAAAGTACAGTGCTTTAGACAAGTATCCAGCTCGGGTCGGCCTGGGAGACCCAGTTAACAGAAGATTAAATGCATTCGCACAGAGAAATGTGTTTGTGTGTGCACGTGCGTGTGTGTACACATGTTCGCCTGAATGACATCAGTCCCTGTGGGTGTGCACCTGTCTGTTTACTAACCCCCTCTCTGTTAAAATGTGTCAGACACACACACACACATTCTCTCACACACGCACAGAATCACAAAACACTCTCACATGCACAGGTGATCCACTGCACATCTTGACTACTAAATATGACACCAAGCTCGGACTGTAGAGGATATTTAACACACGCACACACACGGAGCAGGTCCCCGCTCATCATGGCAGCCTCATCTATCTTCTCACTATTTCTTATTTTTTGGTCTGTGGGTCACAGACTCTGCAGATTTCACGGGTCTCTGCTCCTTATCAAGATCAATTCTATTCAACTTCATAGGAGCTGAGGCCTCTTATTACATAATTGAATTTGGGTTGATAATGAGAGCACAGCAGAGTTCCAGCACCTGTGATCTGTTGAGACGGAGGCCAGGCCACTTGCTGCAGCTGCTAACATATGACAAATCAGTGCAGAGAGGTACTCTCGCTGAGGGTCTTAAAAGCAAGTCGGGAACACACTCCGTCTCCGAGATGAAATCTGCCCTCATGAGCTCAGCTTTCCCGCATCTCCACTGCAAGCAAGTGTTGACAATTTGCTGTAACTTTGAAGCTTCTCGTATTTTACAGAGATTCTTCTCAGTTTATTATTTTGGCATCACTCACAGCTCTATTTTCCTGTATCACCGAGGAAATGAGGTGGAAATGTGACCCACTGTGTGAGTGTTTCCCTCTACTGGGAGCATGTATCTGTGCATGAGGAGTGAATGTGATGAAAGAGTTGTGATATTGTGAACAGGATGAGTCCTCAGGAGCACTACGAACGGTCTATGTGGGATTTGACATGCTAACAGTAAGGGTTAGGTCAATATGAGGAGGTAAAGATCATCAACATGAGTTCTGGGTGGAACTTTTATCATGGCGATTGATGTTCTGTCTCGTGTTGAAAAGAAAATTATTAAAGGAAGGGGACGTAATACCTTTTTTTTCTTTCTCTTCTTCATGATCTGGCCCCAGATGACACAACAGTCGTGCTGCTGATTCAAATGAGCTGTCCTCCTGTCCCTCTGTGCAGAAAAACTCAAGGCCCCGAGTTATGAACTAACCTGGTTTGAGCAAATTAAAAGAGAGAAAGGAAACACCGGTCTTCTCCATAAAAAAAAAAAACCTTCGCTTGTAACGTTCAAGGTGGAATTTAAATACTGTAATGCAGATGCATGTTTGCATTTCAAAGAAATGCTGAATAATAATTTCTTTCACACTCGTCCGTGACTCGACCGCAGGATCATTCCAGAAATTTGAATGAAACTTGAGTAGAACCTGATTTATCTTGAACCTTGAAAGTGATACAACCACCTGTAAGAGGCGTGCGACTGATCAAGTTACTCGCTGATTGAACCGAACACCTCACAAGAAAATCTTTTGAAATAATTTCACCCGTCTTTTTGAGGCTGCTTTCTCATTCTGTTTTTGGCTAAATCTCTTTTCATCCTAATAACCTTTGAATTATTTCATCTCATCATTTCTCACTTTCACTCCTTTGGAGGATTTTGCTGGACCTTGACTGTGCAATGCTTGTTTGACATCTTGGTGCTTTTTCTGCAGGTTGCCTTGTTTTCTTCTACTTGAAGTGGGTCAAGCTGTTGCTTTGGGTGTTTGTGTTTTCAATGCATCACAGCTGAGAAACAGTTCCTCCTGCCAATGAGGTCCATGAGGGTGTAGCAAGAAAAAATTGACACATATATTACTCACTCCATGTTTGTTTCTACTTCATTTACACTCTCCCTCTCTTTCTCTCGCTCTCTCTCTCTCACACACAGACACGCAGAAATGCACATGTATCCTAAATTAAAGAAAAACAGCAAACATGCACACTTCTACACACACATACATCGTCATCATCAACTTTTCCCCTGTGGGTGAGATACCCTTATTCTATTATCCAGACATGGAACATTATGAGCCATTCTTTATGCATGAGAATGGAGACATCTGTCCATGAAGATGAGACATCTTGAGTATCCGAGCATTGTGTTTGAGTGTGTGAATCTATGCTGGTCTGTGTACTGTACAAAAATAAAGAAGGTATGGATATTTGAGAACAAAGGTGTTCAGCAAAATGAATGGGGGAGCATCACCACGCGAAGTGCTCACATGGTAGAATGACTGATTCCTTTTCATAAGGAGAAGATGTTTGAACTTCTTAAATGTTCTTCAGATAAACCAGTGGTGTCCGGTGGATATTTTTTTATAGTTTATCGCTTGTTTTTTCAGGTTAGCAATTTACTCTGAGGAGCCACTTGGATGCTCCACAGTTACACAGATTAATCAGCAGTTTAGCAAGCTGTGGCCAAACCTCTATCTCCTCAAGCTCAAAGGGCATCTGGAGATATTTACGCACAACAGTTGTTTTGAAAATTGTCAAGACACAGTGAACTGTTGCTATACTTATTTTACTTACTTTTATATTTGTAGCCTCCCTGCCAATATATTTTTAAAGCAGGAAGCTGTTTTTACTGGAACAAAAACCAAATCACGAGGGTTATTTTCAGGAGTCGACTTAACTAAACTCAAAGTAAATCAAACGGCTACCTTGGGACGCCTCAGTTCTTTTTATTTTTTAATTTAATTTTTATTTCATGCAAATTATCCCAAACCTCAATAAAGAGTGCAGGCTCTGGCTTTAAGAGGTAAATAGAAATAATTTATCACACTTAGAAATAACTGATTGAGATATTCTCACTGATGCTAGAACAGAGTGATTTAACTTTACAGTTCCCAAAGCCAATGTAATCAAACTTAATGGCGTTAATGCAGCCATTAAACTCAGCTCCTTAATATTAGTGTGATACTTCATTAATTCCAACCAGGAAATTATCTTGTCACGTTCCTCCCTATACAGGGAGGTCAGAGCAGAGGGTCAGAGCGGGGCACTTAAAGATGAGGGGGGGTTTAGTGTCTTGCTCAAGGATTCTTCTGCAGTATAGATGCTTTCCAGCACTGACCCACTGTCCTCTAACTAAGTTTTGATTTGTTTTTTACACAAGAATTTAGAAAAAGAAAAGAAAAGAAAATATTTACCTTTGGATTCTGTTTGCTCTAACATGCCTGGAAAGAGGAGTTATTAATAGTAAGCTTTGAATGTATTTAAATGAAAGCAGGGAAGCAACAGCAGTGGTTAAAAAATTATAGCTCAATTTTAAGAGGAAATGAACCAACAATAGATGACATGGTGGTAATAAAAACAGGCGAGTACAAAAGACAGTGTGCAAAGAAAAGGTAGGTGTTTATTAAGCAAAAAAGGATCCTGGATGGAATTTATGAAACTCAAAATGCAGTAATATACCTTCTATTCATAGAAAAACTATGCATTTATAAGTCACCTTCATTTTACGACAATGACAACAAATTTATATACATCAATCAACTCTGACCCAGAAGGAAAGAGACTGATGATGAGTCTGTTTGTCACTTCAGGTCCTCAAACTCTCTAATTTGATTAGTTTTGAGGGGTTCCAGCTGCTGTATCTACTTTTTACTCCCTAACCTTTTTGTGTAATGTGTTCTGAGCTCATATGTTCATGCATCTAATCTGTGTGCAACAATAGCATGCGGACAAACTCATCACAAAAGATTACACAAAGACACAAAGACAAAAGGAGATTAAGTAAAGTAAAGTCTTGAGGTAGGGCGTCTAAATGTCTACAGCCTTGTGAAGAAACCAAGCAATGCTGTTCGTTATGGAAAAAAAAGTACAGATACATAATGCAAACTCTACATATTCAATGATACAACATTGTGTAAATGTCTGGATTTGTGTGCATGGGTGTTTGTGAGTGTGCAAAAGTGTGTGTAAGAGCGTCTCAAACAGGAGCAGCTCTTCACGTCCTGGCATATAAAGCAGTGGAAATCACAGCTTAAGTATGTATGGTTCCTCCTGTGGGAGCCCCTGTTTAATTTTGCATCCCTGCAGAGAGTGTCATAACAGATTCACATCACACAGCTCAACAAGCTCACAGGGTCAGGCTTGAGAAGAGAGAACTGCCTGCCTGTGCCTGCTTGTGCTTTTTCTGAATTCATGCACGGCCGCTCCATACCTAAGCATGTGTGTGCTTGGACAGTGTTTACTTTCATGCCTATCACACACGTTTGCCTGCTCGCTGATATACATGCCTGTATATGTTAATTAGCATAAAAAAATAATCATGCTTCTCCTTGTAAAGGGCTGTTGTGTTGTTTGCCAACATGGTCTACTGTAACATAAGGCAGAGCAGACCATTTAACCTTAATTAACAGCTCATCTATACATTGTGTGTCTGATCATAGAGAAACCAAATGAGACTCCAAACATCTAAAGGTCTAATCCATAGTCTAAAGGCCAACCAAAGGCCAAGCCCACCAACTGAAGACAAAACATAAAACAGACACAGTTGTATTTTACTTTATAGACTCACTGATATCAGGACTTATTAGACGCCTAAATGGGGAAGTTATTGATTTATTGTTAAGCTGCTAAAAGTTTGCACTAATTGTGGAGTGTGAGCAATTACTTGAACAAATCAGATCTTTAGTTTGACCTTTGATGGAACGAGAACGTAGAAAGATTTCAATAATCGTTTACAATTTAAGACAAACTATTGATGATGAAAATGGATATAAGTTCATGTAACTTTGAATCCCTGTACCTCGTAAGGAGTGGAGAACAAAATAACACATCCAACCAATCCAGCCAGACAAGCATCTTGGAGCAGTGACTTCATCCTTGGGTAGAGCACATGGTTTTGCAATTTAACTGCTGCTGAAGTAGAGAGCTAGAAGTTTTGTTACTTTGTAAAAATGTGCAAGAAACACATATTTAAAAGGTAAATTCTGGACAACAACACACGTCAATTTCAGTGAGCAATTACGTAAGTGAAGAGCTCTTGCTCACAATATCCAGCAGAGGGCGCAGCCTTTGTGAGGTAGAACTTTTCTCTTGTTTTCTGCCCTGAGGAAAACCCAACGCACCACAGTTCAGTGTGGTAATCAGCTTCATGTTACTTGTTTATTTGTGTTTTCATACGTTTACTTGATATTACTTACTTTTTTCAATATTTAATAGTTTCATGGGGAGTCAGGTTTGTTCTGTGGTGTCAGAAGACTCTTCAGCCAATCATATGACTTGGTGTTATTGCTTTACAAAAATTTCACTTGTTCTACAAATTCACTGCTATTCACTGCTCAGAAGTTGGTGGTTTAAGTGCAGGCCTAATGCTTCAGTCAGTCTTCTTCCCATGAGAGAATCAACTCTTCCAGTTCTGTCTTATGCTCTTTGTCAAGTGGTTTTTGGTCTGCCTCTTTTTTTATCTCTCTGTTGGTGTCCATTTCAAGGAGACTCTGAGATTCATTTCATTGGGTATCCTCAGGACATGGCTGAGCCATCGTAACCTTTTAACTGCTGAAATGTGTTTTGAATTGAAAGTAGTCCTAACGGGCCAGTGTTTAGGAATTCTAGTGATGAGGTGGCATATTCCCCTTAAATG
>JAPZDY010000024.1:9656336-9666336 GCA_029783645.1 Ctenochaetus hawaiiensis
ACATCCCTCCTCTTCTAAGAAAGTAAGAGAGCCTTCAGTGGCCACTAAACTTGCAAAAAATGCATAAAAGGCCAGTTACAGAGCTGGTGTTTGATTTGTCTGTACTGGGCTACAGAGACGTGGCAGTGCAACATGGCAGATTCACTCCCTCTGTAGATGTGATGGCTCATTCTATGGTTAGATAAACACAACAACTCTTTTTATGTGAATATACACTAATGAAAACATAATTATGAATATTATTGCAGTTCTGTCAATGGATCCCACTAAATCCTACACACTTGACCCTCAGCAGTGAATGACTACATGCAAATCATGTTTATGTCCGCACTGCTTTATGTCAAGCTGTTCAACAATGATAGTCCTCTCAGGCAGGGGACAATGCACACACACACACACACACATACACACTCACATGTACACTTGAGGTTACAAAAAGCACACAGACTCAAGACAAAACACAATCCAGTAGGATGCATACTGTAAGCACTTAGCACATCACTTTAACACTCTCATACAGGCTTTGTTTAATTCATTAGCTGTTAAGTTTGACGTGATCATCTTTACACACACACACACACAGAGTCACACATACGTAGCACAGCTATGCAATTACAAACATACATGCGTAGGACAGAATGAGGCCAGCAAACTCTAAAGGACTGCAAGGACATGATTAGCATGTTTTGTTCGCCACTCCCCACATCTCCCCTTTTGCTCCTCATATTTCTGACAGCCCTTTGCTCTAAGTGGCATCCAGACACATTGATAACATAAAAAAACAATGAACTCCTCTCTTCTCCCGTCTAACCCTGTGATTGTCTCGGTGTGTGTGTTTTTGTGTCATGTTTTGTTGTGCTGCTGGCCTGTTCTCTAGCTGGCTGTAAAAAAAAAAAAAAAAAGTCCAGGGGGGATTCTCACAGTTCTTATTCTGATTTTCTTTGTCTCCAGCTTCATTGCCTTCCCGCTATTCCCTACTCCCACACAATGACAGGGTCGAGACCTGTGTTTGCCTGGCTCGAGAGCCGCAGCTACACGCACACATGAAGGAGGCCCGCTCGGACGCGCAGACACAAGCGCAGACAAGACACACACTTGCAAACAGCACACACTGACTTGTAAACACTTTTTCACTCAGGAGTTTTACCCCGAAGGAAAGAATTCATTTACTCTTGCTGAGGGTTCAGAGGTGTCACAGTGTGTTTATTTGTCTGAGCATAGGTCTGTGTGTGTGTGTGCGCGCGCGCGTGTGTGTGTGTGTGTGTGTGTGTGTGTTTTGCTGAAAACACAAATAGCTGTACAAAAGTAAAAAAGTGGTGTGATTATCAACCTTGACATGTCACAGGTTGTCTGGGAAAAAGCAGTTTTGTTAAAATTTTTTCACCTAACTCTCTCTTATTTCCCCTTTTTATATCTTTTATCATTTCAGTCTCAACTCACCTGTTTTTTCCTCCCCCTTATTCTCTCTCTACGCTTCATCTTGCTTGCTAAATGTTTTGTGTTTCAAATTACATTTTATGGGTCAGGCAGGACGAGGGAAATCTGATTAGTTTGAGCATGACTTGGTGCCCAAACTCATATATTGTATACACAGGGCTGAGCTAAAAACAATTAAATTGGAGAAATAGACCAGTCTTGGACCACTAGATCCCAGTGAGGGGAATACAGACCGGCGAGGTGACTGTTGATGCCAAATACCATTCAAAGTGAAGGCAATCAGTCAGGTGGAAGCAGCACATAGCAGTGAGGGTTGCTTTCAGGGGTTTAGTTAAGGTTGCATTGATTTTTTTTGTGTGTGTTGTGAAAGATGGCTGTAAAACTGCAAAATTCATCCTGAATTATGGCACACAGACACGTGCAAAAGGGCTCTTATCTGCGTGGTAACTTCTTGAAGACCCTTAGATCATTACTGCTTCGTTTTAAGTGATTTTCAGCTTGACACAAGGTCAAAAGACCCATCCTCCCACCTGTAAGGCTATTTGGATTAGCAGCTCAATTGATTATACCCAATCAATTCTTTTCTTAATCCCTCCCTCATACTAAATATGTTCAAAATGGTGTGCTTGAGATATGTGATGAATATCATCTGCCCCGCCTGTTTTCCCAAAGGACAACTGACCCTGACACACAAGGGAGGGAGTGATATTATTCTAATCACAGCTATCATTTTGTATCAGGTTAGAGGCAACTTCATTGAAGACAAGAAGGCTCTTAGATGAAGAGTTTGTGCAGGGGATGGAATTAAATGTGATACTACTGCTGTGGCTGCAGCAGACGTGCAGCAGCATAATAATATTCTGAGGAGCTGCAGCCAATATGGGAAGTAGCATTTATTCTTTTTCTCTCCAAATACACACTTAAGCAAATACACTGTGAGGTGGCACGCTCAGACCCATATACGAACAGAGAATAAAGCCCTGCCTGTTAAATATAACCGTACTGTTTACAACAAGAAGGTCAAGAAATCTTACACAAGAGAGACAGAGAGAAAGAGCACTCACGTCATGCTTACGTTTGTACAAACGCTTGAACTGTAAATGACCAAAAAATGAACAAAAGCAATTCAAATCTAATCAAGCCACGTATGGGCGTTCACAATGCTGCAGATTGGACTCATTATTTTTACAGTCTCCCTTATCACAAACAGACACATGTGAAAGTGGCAATGCAGAGATGCACAAAGATGCGTTTGAAAAGGTTTCCCTGACAATTCACAGGTCAGAGAGGTTTACTTGGAGCCGCGTTCCTTCTTTTCTTTGCTTGTAATGTCATGGTATGTGACATTATATATATATACATGAGTGTGTGTATGTATAGACATCTCAAGGCACAAAGCCACGTTATTAAATTAGATGGGAAAACGTGTGCCGCTAAGACAACAGCCTTTCATTTTTCACCTAATCCCAACAAAGGGATGCTTTTCCTTTGTTCTACACTCTCTCTCGTCTTCATTCGGACAAGGAACGAGGGATCCAGGGAAAGGAGGAACGCTTGCCAAGTCCAGGCGGAGAAGAAGAAGAAGAATATCTCCCTCTTCTTTGTTTGTTTGGTTTTCCATGGAGTTAATCTCAGCACTGCTGATTAGCCGATGGTACAGTACGCCGTCGTCCTCTATGAGAGGAAGGGAAGGATAGGGAAGAGGGGGGAAGAATAAAAACAAACAACCGCTTCCATCTCCAAACATCTCAGGAGAGATAGGCCTTTGCCACACACATAAGCTGACTTGTGGGCAAACACATACACACACACACACACACACACAGTGCCAGGGAAAATAGATAAAAGAAACAAAATTAACAACAAGAAAATGAACAAACAAAATCCGCCACCTTGGGGCTGTCCATCACCTTAAACAACAAAGGATTAATATTTCTAATCTGTTTACACTTTTAATCACCTTTACTAAGCAGGAAAAAAAGGAGAAGGAGGAGGAATGTCCCAAAAACAGGATGAATCCAAATTCCCTGAATCTGCCTCTGGAATATAAGAAGAAACACCTGATTGGATTTAAGATTTTCATTCATGATGGGATAATAACGGTGTTTACTCTTAACAAACTGACAAAGAGCAGCACAAATATGAGAGAGACAAGTCAAAGGAAGAAAGGGATACCCTGGGAATTTCAAAGGCTTGATGAGGAATGGTGATAAATACTGTTAAGCACAATTAGAAGGAAAAAAAATGGCAGAGTTGGAGAAGAAAATCCTATCTGAGTCCTTATCAATATTCATAAATCAGACTCAGTTACAGAAATGCAAAATTTAAATGGGACATGGAGGGTCTGTCTTCTTTTCGCTGGGATGTCCTGACTGTGACCTTGTCATCCAAAGCACTTAATTAACCAGCGAGCTGGATGCCTTTCCTGCACAATTTTCGTCAGCACTAATAGATGGACAGAGCAAGAATGAATAAGTGCTGAATACTCATGAGAGGCTTGGCTATCGATTTGTGTCGAGACTGTTTATTTATATTTGTAGGGCTCATAAACCTGAGATTTCTGACGGCATCATATTTCTCTGTATTGGTCACATATCACAAAGTTTACAAGACTTGAAACCTTTTCAGGAACACAGAATAATAGCAACAATTAATCTATTCAATTAATCAATTATTTCAACAGGCCCTTGTCCTTTTAAATATTAGGGCAAATAAAGGAAGCTTAATACAAACGTGTACACAGTAAAATGACCTCTACAAAATGTTGTCATATTAATTATCTGTGCAGGTGTTTGGACACAGATGAGTTTTGCAGCTCTGCTCGTTGTCTCCTTCTGATTTTAAGATACAAGTGGCGATTAACGAACCTCTTTCATGGCTGAAAAATGCTGCTAATTGTCATTCAACCAAGAACTGACCTTCGCCCATGAGTGTCTGTGGCCGTGATCAAGTGTTTAATTCCACATTTTGTCTGTTGTCTTTTAATCACCACCTTACACAGCTGGTACAGTGAACAAGATTGTGTATCTTAAGCGCCGCAGCCTTGAACCAGACAAGATAAAGTCACTCAAGTGGGGAAATACTATTATTCTCCATTACCTGTCTCTTTTCAGAAGAGCATCCTGTGTGTGTTTGTGTTTTTGCGTGTGAGTGCGTGTGTGCATGTGTGTGTTTGTCTGTTAGTGCCTGTATGTGGCCAATCATGCTACACTCCAGAATCCACCGGGGTTACTGCTGCGTGTTCCTCACTCTGTCTGATAGGATCAAACCTCTTGGGGAGCAGAAACCTCTTTTTCTGATTGGTTACTGGCGCTAGAGGTTCTGCTCAGGAGAAAGCCACTTCAGTCGAGTGTCACACGTCCCCATCCCTGGTGTGAGTGGTATCTGGAGGATCAAGAGTGTTAAGAGAGCTCTGTCAGTGCGCACTTGTCCCTTCTTTATCTATTGAGCAGTCATCTGGCCAGGGTGCTGACGTCAGACTGGCAAAATAAAAGCGTCTGAAGCTGCAAACTCTCAGGGTATTTCTACAAAGTGCAGCTCAAGGGCAGTGACCGGCTTTAATATGATCTCCCTGCTTAGTGTGCTTTGTGCATTTAATTGAAAAACCTGCGTTTGTCACTAATTTGATCTGCCTGTCTGTTAAAATACACCGATATAAGCACTTATTTACTCAATGTCTATTTTATTTAGGCTAAAGTCAAATGTCAAATCATTGGTGATTGGCTAAATTTGATATTGTCAATAAACTGTCTGCCTGTTGAACAGGAGAGATGCCAGTTTAAATGGAGTAGGAGCAGGCCGGTAGAACAAAACTGGGCATTGTCACATTCAACAGGGCCATATGCCAGTGAGAATCATTATAATTATGCCAGTGTAATAACAGGGGCATACCAACAGCCCCTTTTGGACCTCAGCACAGCTGTCATTTTTGGATTTTTATTGCTGTTCCATTTATTGTCCTAATATATTAGCCACTGTGGAAAGAAACAATAGAAACAAGTAAAAGGCCAGCCAATAAAACGAGAGCAGGGACAAAAGCCTCTCTGTCACAGTCTTACCATTACTTAGGGCTTCATAAAGGTAGGAGATGTTTTCAAAGATGTTGTACTGATTGCATCTGATTTTCACGATGTTCTATTTTGTATTAAAATGCACATTTTAAGAAAAGCTTTGTAGAAGATTTTAAATTGTTAAACAGCTTAATGTGAAATTCAGTTTTTCTTCCAATTTTAAGCTCCAGTACCACTGAATCCCCTTTCATCTGGCTTATATTTGCATCTCTACAAAAACAGAGGTCAAATTCTTATTGTGCTTCCTAACATGGAAGTGATGCAGTAATGTTGCAGCTAGAACCAATCAGTAAGTTAATCAATAAGAATATTAGCTGCATTAGTAGGCATCATATCGAAGACAGAAAATGTGAGGAGGAGATATGAGAGCATAAAGCATGAAGGGTGAACTATGAAAAAAGTCCCTGACTATCTGGGCCACGGTGGACTCGTGTGTAAACAGCATACAGGCCAAAACCTGGTTTTGATGTAGATGTTCTCTTGTAATCAAGGACACATTTATCATGTGGGAGCTCAGCTGCTCCGTCAAGGAGAACAGACTCCGTCACTCGAATCTTGTTTTGATCCTTTTTGTGACGGGAATCAAATCAAGTGGACAACTGTTATTCTTTTCCTTCATGCTGCTCCTGTGTCAAACAAACACAGAAACACACATACTCTCACAGATACTTGCAGAAACAATTATGTACTAGTTCAGACACAAACACACACACACACACGGAGCAGAATGTGAAGGTCTGCAGTCAGTTAACACTTCAAAGGCCCAGTGCTTGATTGGGCCACCTGAGGTTTGGGGGTAAAGACAGGACAAAGCTGCTCTGCGGAGAAAAGATCTGCTCGCTCTCCTGCCTCACTCATTATAAACACCATGTAGAACATGTGGGGCTTAAGGTTTTAGCAAAAGAAGAAAACAGTAACAATAAATTAATTTTAAAAAGCTATCAGTCTTGTTATTCATCTCCACAATTCAGCACATGACTCTCAATTGTTAAGTTATAATATTCAACTTTGTCATCATATTGACAATAATGTTTTTGTAATTTCTGATATATAAAAAAGGCATAATTTCATATACAGTTTATCTCATTTGATAAAATTTGAGCAAAATAGAATCCCCAGATCACATCTGCTGGAAAAAAACAAATAAAAAACTATATATATTTATTTAAAAAAAATGTGTCTTCCTTATCTCAGGTTCTTTACCAGAGGCCTGGAGGTTTCAGGGTTTTGCTCGGTATCTTTGCTGTTTGCCTTCAACTGTGCTCTTCTGAACAGAGATCTCAGATGTTGCACTCAAAATCTCCCTCCTTTTTTCTTCCCCAATGGAGACGCAACTGGAAGCAAAGATCAAGAAGGACCAAAGAGACATTTTTTGTTCAAACCTGGCAACTCTTGACTTCAGCTCTTTAAACGTCCCTCGGCCAAACATACGTGTGTTAAATACAATTGAGTCATTTGATGTTGCACCTCATTAAAACTGTAATTAATCCGACCCCTCACTGTCATTAGGACATTGTGTCAGCTTCTCCAAATGTCAGCCAGATATAATGAAAGGTAACATCTGTGTGGATGTGATCGTGTGCCTGCTCATGCATGCATGTTTGCATAATTGTGTTCATATCTGCTCCTAGCAATGCACTTTTTTCCCATCATTAATCCTTATCATTGTATGATATAGTATATTATACATTACCCCTGCATATGATTTAAAATGAGTGCTTTGAATTTATTTTCCATTAGTAGTTTACCATGAGATAAGTACTTGAGTTCTTTTACTTTTCAACTTTGACAATCTTTTGACTATTTCAACACAATTTTAATTCTTTTACTTCAGTAAAATGTGAATTCTTCAAAGAATATGAGAATATGTGATATTAGTTTTGATGGTTAAAAGAAACAGGAGGTCATTAAGTTGATGCTTTGTTTCATTTTTTTATTATTTATTTACATGCGACAGAAACAAAAGCAACCTTTCCTCTATCAAAACCTTTTTTTGTTCTTTGGCAATTTCCAATACTAGTTGCAAATACTATACTAGTTCACTTTGTCCAAAAGTCTCGAACAATCCAGAAATATTTCTCCATTTTTGGGAATTGATTATATTCTGATATGAAGTTAGTGGATTTAAAGCAATTACTGACAACACAGTTCCATCAGCAAGGAGAAATGATTTGTACCAAATACAACCGAAGCTCTTGAGGATGAATTTGCTCTTTTGTGACCAAAGAATTAACATAATCAGACTGAACCATTATTATTATTAAGTACCTCTTTGGTTAATCATGATAGTAATCTCTTTCTTTCATGCTATTCTAATTCCCAAATATTAAAATATTTTGCTAATTGTTTGAAAGGTTGGAGTGCTATTTGAATTGCTTTTTATGTTTTTGAGAAAAAAAGAAAGAATTAAATTTGTGGATTTCTCTCAAATATCTCTATTTATTGTAAAAAAATATTCAGCTTCAATCTTTTATTTTTGGAAGAGCCTTTCCTGACAATAACAAGCAGGAGTTTTTGAGGCTAATGAGAACACAAAGTGAAATGATTCTCCAAAGGTTGTTAAAACAAATGTTCTTATAATATTTTTATGGTTAGACTATTACAGGATGGTATTGGCCCTGAGTGGCCAATGAAAAGAGACAAAAACACTGAGTTTAGGATGATCTCCACACCCATCACTCGCAGTACATAAAGGGAAAGCTTCTTTCTGAACAGTGACACTGAATGTAAATGGTGCACTGAAGAATCATTTAACAGAAAGGTAATATGGAGAGATTATGATCCATGTTTAAATTAAAGGGAGAAAAATAAACACATCTAATGAGAAAGAAGTAAACAACTGTTTTTACAGGTTTACTCATGTTAAACCTCTCTCTGTGTCTAATCTTACAACTAAATTATCAGTTCCCTTATATGTGCTCAGTTTAAACTAGGCGTGGCTGGGACCAGACAAAAGTTGAAAAGGCAGAATTGATATGGGTTAATCAAAAGTTGAAAAATATTTTATATACTTGAAAAAGTAGCTACAAGTCACCTTCAGAACTGAGCTACAGATCAGAGTGTTTGATTGAAATGACCTAAACTTCAATACGTCAATCAATGCTAGTATAAGGATGACATTAGATGCATAAAGTTTTTATGGTCAGTTTGATTTTCTTCTTTCTTCTCTTACTTTTAAAAATTTAATCAGTGAGATCTTTCTTTATATAATCACAGAGCTTTTTTTTTTTACTACCTGATGTTTTATTTTGAATGGAAAACTGTACTTTTTGTCTCCACACCAAGTTAAACACAGTGTTAATTTATAGTTTTTAATTAATTAAAGACTGCAGTGTGAGCCAGAGTCTCCATGTAACTTGGCTGAAGATATTTTACAAACTGAAGCTGGAACGAGCCAATGAAAGAGTCCTGAGCTGATGTTAATCCCTGTAGACACCAGAAAGAGTGACTTCCTGTGACGGTGGAGAGATTACGTCTGTGGAACAGCAGAGCTGCAGCAGTCTGTGTTAAACAGGAGACAAAGCTCAGTCTTCTGTAATACAGGACAATTTTGGCAACAGCTTTCCAGAGAAATTTTTCCTTCATTAAGCAAGAACAGATATGAATGCATTGTATTAGAAGGGGAATCAGTTCAAAACACCCCATCCACTGAAGCCCAAGGCCGTTCCTGAGTAACTTTTCCTGTGTTTAGTTTTGACAGCTGCATTAGAGCTAATTAATGTTGGCAGAAAAAGAGAGTAGAAGCTTCAATTGAAGTGCAAGTATTAACTTGGTTTATTTTAATTAATTGTCAAGGCTCACTACCTCACCGGTACAGGATGAATTTTTACTTTGCTATCTATCACAGATAACAAAAGGGGAAAAAATACTGAAAATCGGGGATCATTTTCAGGAAACAAAACAACTTTTAAAAATCACCCTGAACATTTTTTAATTCCACTACCTTTTTTGTACAGATGACAAAGTAGACTAAAGAAAAAGAAAATTAGAGAGACTGTCCCTCCAAAACTCAGTTTCAGCAGTTCTCAGGTCATAAACACCGAAAAAAAACATTCAGACCAGACTAAGAAATTTTTTCTATTTTCTTTTCCTTTTGGTCACTCCTTTGTATTGCATCCATGTTTAATAATGAAATAATTGTTCAGCTGAAGCAACTGAGCTCTTAATGAAGTAATTAGTTCAACTAGTTTAGGTTGCTGAGATGATGTTTCCATGGTGATGATAAGTGTATTGCAGAAAAAGAGGTTACTGTCAGGTTAAGGGATCAGGATCCTGCCGACATTTTGTTAAGGAGCTGTTGTATCGTGACTCTAATTCACATAAGCACACAAAGTTTACCTGAGGAAGAGGGAGGCAGTGGGATTTACAGTGGAACTTTCTAAAGGGCGCTTTTATCTACTGTCACAAACTGTAAATATTCACCCTTTTAAACTGAACAATGACACTGAAATAAAGGTTGGTTGAGTGGACAGACAACTGCGGCTCCTGAGGAA
>JAPZDY010000024.1:9669275-9682067 GCA_029783645.1 Ctenochaetus hawaiiensis
CTATTTCTTTTTAAATTTCAAAATAAATGCATGGCATCATGTACCTGTTTGTTTGCTTTGTGTGTATGTGAAGACTCAACAGCGAATCATTTATTTTTTCCCCTCTGCCTTTTTGTTTTATATATGAATTCTCAAAAGGTATCACCACCTTGCAACATTTATGATAAAATATCCACTTTGACACCCGACTCTGAGGCTGATTCGCCTCCAGTTTATCTAACTTATTCAGTTTTTTTTTTAAACTGTGTCCCACACACCCAAGGGAGAGATTCAAGCTATGAGATGTATGACTCTCTGCAGCCCAATCATTACAGCTATAAGTCAGCTGATGCATGTTTATTTCTGTGGTGCTGTTTTTCGACATTATTAAGTCTGCAGGATTTCTTCTAAATGACTCTGAGAGGTTATTTACCTGTACTGCTGTTTGTACATTTACGTCACTGTCCGACTGTATGCAAATCTGTGCATAGAGTGTGTGTGTGTGTATTCATGGGTGTATGTGTGTTTCTGCCTGCTTGCCTCTTTGGACTATGAAGTTTTAAATGGGTCCAATATCTCCCTGCATGTTAATTGGCAAATTATGAAAAATGGAGAGACTGTAATTCACCCAAAGGCACCCCTACACACTCACAATTTGTTCACAGAGTCACATTCGCATACAAATAACGCAGCTCTGTTTTTTATTTAAAAAGTTTAGTTAGAAAAAAATATTGCACAGACCTTAGCAAACAATTTCAATTCAGCCCAAACTGGACCCCAAACTATTTTTTTTGCTTTCTTGTTTTTTCTTTTTTTCTTTTTTAGTTTATAGTAGTTGCCTTCTCTTCTTTTCTTTCTCTCTCTCTTACAATCAGTCCGTTCAATTTACGCTGCGACAGTCTGCCGGGTTGAAGCAGCCGAGCTGTCACAATGAATTTGTGTGGCCTAAACAAGATTAACTACTGCTATTTGTATCCCCATATCTCTGAAAGGGTAATCAACGCAGGCGGTTTGGCTTGCTAATTTTCACCATGGTAACCACTTGCAAAAGCCCATCACAGCAAATAGCTTGGTTTCATTTGTGCTGTATGTGTGTCTAGTGCACATACGTGTGTGTGTGTGTGTGTGTGTGTCTGCCTTATGCTTGGCTCAGATTACAGGTTATTCTGGATGATTTACCCCCGATTTTGTCCCCAAAGAGAATTAGGGAAGAATAGTTGATCCATACTGGTGTTGAACAGAGAATATTCAGTAATACAAGCACTTTGTACTCTTCTTCAGCTGCCCTCAGACCTGATTACTTCTGTGGTGGTGGTCTGATTGATATCTGGAGGATTTTGGATCCAGATGTTACACCTGGTTTTCTGGTTCCAGTTTGAGTGACGACAAAAGCAAATAAGTTAATGACGAGAAGTGAAAGGAAAAAAAGTTTTGAAATGGTAACACTGAAGCTCATGTAGAAAAAACTTTTGAGGAACTGCGGCCTTGAATCTGTTTCTGGCTTTATGAAAAAAGAAGTGTTAAAAAATTCGGAAAGTGTGTGCAAGAGAGAGATATGGTATGTAGCTCCTGCTGCAGAGATTATCTTTATATTATGTAGTGTGTGTTGATGTATTATTTTCTGATCTTGCACGTTCTGTGAAAGTTCTTCTCAAGTGA
The DNA here is from genome assembly GCA_029783645.1 of Ctenochaetus hawaiiensis. NCBI lineage: Eukaryota > Metazoa > Chordata > Actinopteri > Acanthuriformes > Acanthuridae > Ctenochaetus > Ctenochaetus hawaiiensis. The sequence continues at coordinate 9,670,914 of JAPZDY010000024.1, forward strand.
GTGATGAAACCAGGTTTTAAAACTTAAAGGACTCGAAATCTGTTGTCTTGGAGTCAAACTTAAGTAAAAATACATGTCTGTGGAGATTCAGAGAGCCTTTACCACTATAAGGTGTTAAATATTATACAAGATCTTTTAAAAAAAAAAGAAAGAAAACATGGTTCAGACAGAGCAGAGCTGCATAAAGACCAGAGCTGTAGATGAATGTGGAGATCTGGAGGAGTTCACCTCCGTCTGAAGGGTTACGTTAGCAACTAGTCATCAATTGACTAAAATTATGAATGAATCATCAAGAATATGTAAACATCCTACAGGAGAAGAAAGAAGAGGGACTTTGATGTAACAATTAAGCATTTATAACAGCTGAATAATCAAGAGAGACAGCATTACAACTCAAACAATGTATTAGCTTATCTCTTGCTATTTTGAAGAGCATGCGTAGTTACTTTCAGAGAATTCTCATGTTTTTTCAAATTAAACTGAGTCTATTAAATCATTAAATTTCTTTGCACTTTCTGCACTTTCACAGGAAAATGTTGGTGGCCATTTGTGTAGAAGTGAGTGTTTTCAACCATTAAGTGCAGATTCCTTGCAGTAGGCTCATTTGTGTGAATGGTAAGCTATTAAACTTAATCATTGTTTAGATGGGGGTGAATAGAACGGAGTGGAGAGCTCTTTGTACGACCTGCAGTAAACCTTAATCGCTGTAACAGGGGAGACATACGGCTTTGAGCATGAGTGCTACTGTTTTGAACTCATAAAAAACTCTTCGATTGACCAATGCACCACCCACACTGGGAGCTAAAAGCTTGTCGAGGAATATGAACATGATTTTCTGGGATATGGCTTTAGTGCAAAACATCAGTTTGCAGTTCATCTGTCTCTCTCTTGTCTCACTCTTGTCAGCCCTCCCAATATCATTTCTTAGGGTAAAATGTGAGCTAGTGGATAAATTAGAGTGTAAAAGTGGGCCTTCCTGTGCCAAGGATCACTGAATCTGTGCTGTGATATGTAAGGGACCTGTCTAAAATGTGGGAGTCTGCAGCTTTACATGGTGAAATATATACTGCACACCAAAGCACAAATTTCAGAAAGCCGCGGTTTATCAGTGCTGCGGTAACTTCAGAAGAAGTTGTGAAAATTCATATAAGTAATAGAGTATTAATTAAAGATAACTCTGCTAGCTTTGAAAGTAATCTTTCAGTCTAACAAATCTAGGCTTTACCGACATACTGAGAGAGCAGATGACATCGGTGTTTCAGAAGATTGTTTTCTCTGTTTATGCCATTGTTCTGAATGTGAACTCTAGTGGAGTTTGTGACTTTTTGAACAGGTAAATTATCACCGAAAATATCTCTGCCTGCAGTGTTGCGGACCCATAAAGACACACTCTGCAACACATGGTCATAAATACAAAGAAAGATAGCCAAACAAAATATTCACATATGCACACAAATCAGCAATGGGGACAAATAGGCTATTGTGCCCACCTTCACCACAGGAGAGATACTCAGACAGAAATGAACACGCTGAGAATGTAGGTGAATGCAGCAGATGGAATGAAAGGAGAAGATGCCAGACATTCAGAAAAGGAAATGCACTTTGTTGATGAGAAACATGTCCTTGTGTCAACTTTGCTTACCTCTCCATAGCGAAACCTCCGATTATCTGTTTCATACAGTCCTCCATCATTTTTCCTCTATTTTCCTTTTTAAGTCTCCTCTGCTTTGTCTCCTCTGCTTTCTCCCCACTAACATTCATATTTCCATCTCCCTCTTCTTATTTTTTTTCCAACTCTGTCCTCATTTAACTGCTCCCGCAGGTCTCTTTTCTCTTAATTTTCATTCTCTGTGGCTACTCTACTCACATCCTGTCAGAGAGGTGAGACTAGGGAAGTTTCTAACATAATTGAGACAAGGCTACTCACATTAATACACTGACACCACTCGGACCACACATCTAGCGGAAAAGTGCCTATAAATAGTTCCTTGGCAGCCAAAGACAACAAGATCACAATAATTAGCCGGAATTACAAAGTTATTTCTACTTATAACTGAAACATATAATAAAACACAACAATGTACCTGCAAGGAAGTGTTTATTGAATGTATACTATGTGCCTCTCGAGACCAAGAAGTCATTGTGATATCAAGGTGAACTCAAAACAAACCACAACACACTTTGCAATGAAACATAATGCAGTAATTTAGCATGATATTCCAGCATTTACAGTGTAATTACTCTAAACTAACAGTGTAAATCTGTCAATGGATCAGTTCATGTATTGTTCATATAATGTTCTTCCAGAAGAACAAGGACATAAAAATTCAGAATTTAAGGAAAAAGAAGAAATCATAGTAAACTGTAAGCTTTACAATGTTTAAGTCAAACAAGTTGAACAATCTTTGTAAAAGGAGGACAAAACAGTTTAAAAGAAGAACAAAATTGAAAAAATGAAAAAAGAAAGACAACAGTAAACAAAAAACCCCAAGAAATAAAGGATTCATTGGGGAATAAAGAATACTGTTAAACAATAGAAACAATAGAACAAAAGCCTTCACACTCCTTGTCCACATTCCTTGTTTTGTATATGTGCAATTACTGAGAAATTACAAAGAAAACATCAGAAACGTAACTTTTTATGAGTAATTACACAGAAAAATGGGAAAACAGCACAAACCTTATTGTTACCATGTAATTACAGAGTGAGAGCAGGAGAACAGATGACACTTTAGCAAAGGCTACAGTCTGCATTACTTAAATTATCAGTATCAGTTACAAGCGGCTTCAGTGTTGGATGAATGGAAAACATTATTCGCCTTATTCCAAATCACACAGTCAAGTAGGAGACGAGCAGAACAAAGTGTTGGTGTAGCTGATCTGCCCAAGACACACCTATGAAAAAGACCAAAAACATGGGTTTTAATTTAAATTTCAAAAATGTTTAATATTTGATTTGATTAAAAAATCAGGTTGATTCCAACCCGGTGGTGATTCCAAATCAGGTTGATTCTGATCCATTTAGCAACATTAGGACTCTTCTGCAAACCCCTCATACTACAGGATCATTTAATTTCAGCTTCTGAATAAACTCTGAACTCACCAGAGACTCCGGTTATTTTTGTTTCCCTCCAGTTCCTTTTCTTTTTTCTCTTTCCCTCCTGTACATTCATGAAGAAAAGTACATTTCCCCTCCCGTCAGCAGTCAACATAGACAGAGAGACTAATTACAAACAACCAACAGTGGAGGTTGGCAGTCCGTGGCTCGCTGCTGCAGACAAGTTGAAAGGCGAGGGTGAAGATAAGTCCACTTTTTAATCCTAAAAGTTTAAAAAATAAACTCTAAGCTCTCCTCCCATTGGCAAACGGTTCTTTGCTACAGATGCTTATTGCTCCAGAAGGTCCAGTTCTGTTCACAGATTTCCTGCTGGACGCTCAGCAGCGAGCCGCAGCTCCGTCCACTTGACAAATCCCTGTGATATGAGTGCATTTTTCACTCAAGGTTATTTTTTTTAAACTTGTGCTAAAGACACATTAATCATAGTTACTTTGCATGATGTTTCTTGTAAATAAATGTTCCTTGCATTCACTCAATATGTTGCTGGGCTTTGCTTTTCATGTAAAATCAGTCAACAAAAAGAGATGAACCACTGATTTTTAAGTATCATCACTCTTCTTAACTAATTAAGTAATTCCAGGAAAATGTGTTTCCATCTCTCAAGGTTAGTGACCAACTCTGGTACTGGAGCAGCAGCAAAAAAGATGTGAAAGGGCTTAAATGGTATTTCTAACTTACATAATCATAAAGGACTTAACACTGGGTCTCTTTTTGGTCAGTGTGTAACATTTAAGTGACAAAAAGTAACAAAAACACCCAAATTAAGTTTGCAGCAAAGTCAGAGTAGAATACGATGGTTGGATGTCAGTGAATCCATTTAAATACAGCATTTTTTCATCAGTTAGTTTATCTCTGATGGTAGATCAGAGATCCACACTTTGTGGATGCATATCTTTGACACTGCTCTTCTATGTACTTTAAAAAGTTTAAAAGTTTAAAAGTTTAGTCTATAATCTAAAGCAACCTACTGTTACATAAACCTGTACCCTTGGCCTACAGTATACATTATACACATGAGGTTTGCAGAAGTAGTGAATTAGTATCAAACCAGCTGGCTCAAAATCAAAGTTAATCAATAAACTCTATGGTTCATAAGTTATGAGAGAAGAAAAGAGCACCAGTCTGAGAGCTACATCTACATCTTTTCTCTTATCTTGTGGGCTTTTCTGTTTTTTAGAGGCAATGCCAGCATTCTGTCTTTTGAACGGTCCCATTCCTGTTTAGCATGCATGTCGTTCACTGAGAAATTCAAATGGTGTTGGTTTAATTCTACAGTATGATGCTGCAGTTTGAGAATGTTTGAGTTTCTTCGGCATATTTACGACATCTGTCCTGCTCGAACTACTTAACCACATTCTCTCATTTATTCTAAAGGTAATTATACATCTTTAAGCCAATAACACATCATAAACTTTGGTCTTTTAGGTGTTTTAAGCAGTAAATGTTTGTAAAAAATAATACTTTATTATGTTTTTCATATAAATTGTGACGAAGCATAGTAAAACACTTTAAATACAAAATGTCACATGCATTTAATTTAAGGTGGACTGTCTGGCACCAACTGATTGTCTTTGGCTTTGTCTCAACTGGGCTACAAGACTGCATGGTCTGTTGCTTTGCAGCCAATGTGAAGCCTGTCCTAGCGTAGCCCCATCACTCTGCTGTAATCATAAAAATAGGGTTTGTACAATTAGTCCTTTCTGGTCCATTAAAGTTTACTTAGGTGCTCTGCTGCCACAATGTTTTTGTAACTCACTGAAATTATTGTCAAGGATGGCATGAAAAATTCAACTTTCCTTGTGTAGCTGCCAAAATTGGACTAAAGAAAGGCCACTTTGGATCAGTCAGTGAGCAGTGAGTCATCATGAGTCTTTAAGCATCATTTTTAGCGACAAGGAGAGAGAGAGAGAGAGAGAGCAGAAGAAGAAAGGTGCTTTGACTCGGCCACACCAAAAAGTCTTGCATATTTTTAGCTGTTTTAGCTCTCCAACTGTGATTCTCCATCTGCATCGCCTCTTTCAGTTTTATTTTCTTTCGGCAGGATGTTGGAGTTGTGACAATGCAGAAAATAGAGCGAATCAAAACAGGAGTAGAGGAAAGAGATTGGAGCGCGCCGCAGCGAAGGAAGAAAAAAGACAGTCCCTTCTTTCTCCTCCTCTTTAGGACCGTCACTCCGTTGAACCGCTCACTGTCATGGCTTTGATAAGAGTTAGAGGTACAGAGGTAGCGAGACTGAGGGAGAAGAAAGAGCTGAGGCAAAGTGAGACTCCCTTAAGCATTACACTTTTTAAGGCTTGTTACAGAAATCCATTCATTGATATCCAGCAGATTTTTCAGAGACTGCAGACTGATTACCTGATGAGAGACACGGAAGGAGGAAAGAGCGATCCAATTAGGACTGAAGTGTTTCTAAAAAACTCAACTCAGTGCCACAGTCGGTTGACTTTCAGTAGTCAAATGACTTTCACGCTGGTGGCATGTTGCTTATCAAGTGTTCAGAGTATAGCGAGACTGCTGATATTCTGGGAGATAAAAATATTCTTCCTAACAGGTGCGAGTTCAGTTTATTATCCAGGAGCCAAAACACCTGTCCACTACTAAAAAGAAGTGATGTCTCACAGCGCTGTGGTGCTAAACACAAAAAATGCATTAAATTTCTGTCTTAGATCCCTTCTTCATGGCTTGGAAATTAAGTGTAAATAATCTAAACTGTTTATCTAAACTATTTCTACCCTTTTAATGAAAAAGAAACAAACTGAACCTGGTAAAAGACTTCTGCCTTCAAGAAAACACATGCTATAACGAAACAAAGCAGACAACATTTAAATGCAAGTGAAACAACAGTTTGAACAGCTTCATATTCTGTAATAAGTAATGGTGTTTAGGTGAGGTCAACTATACACTTGTGTTTTTCTGAAGTTTTACACACCAGTTTTCACTCCACACTCCCGGCCTGGTCTTATTCCCAGTTTATCAAAAACTGATGCTGTGTCACACCCTTTAGTGTCATATTCAGATGCAGGAGGAACTCTTTAGCATCTGTGTGAGACACACTGGGCTTTCAACAAACTCCAACTCAAACTCATCTGCGTCAGCATCAAACACTTGTAGAAAGTGCTCTCCCCTACATAGTAGAAAGAGTGAAGCCTTGAGAGGGGTGGAGGCTGAGGTAGAGTGGGGACTGTCATTTCGTAACCTAGACCATGTTTTCAGAAAAGGCTTTTGGCAAGAAGGTGCATCAGTATCTGCATCAGATGCCAAAGGGGCAACAACAAAAGCGGCAGTATTTAATAAGCTGGGAAAAGAAAATGTTGATACTCCACAAAAAATGAAGTTTATTTAGCATTTTGTTAGCCAAGCTGCAAAAAATGGATAATTCATTTAAATGACCAAGCATCCCATTCCTCATTCTCAAGATTGGCATAAAATCAAAGAAGTTATCAGGTTCAGGTTCAGAGTTTGCTAATGTTAAGCCATTTAAGACATTATTTTTTCTTTTGTTCACTTTGTCCTGACTAAGGTGAAACATCATCAGAGCTCAAACCACACTGGTTTTAGTCTCTAAACAGCTGTATGAGAATAATAAATTATGTCACTGGTCAGTTCTTAGATCAGTAAATAGGTTGAACCGAATGGACTTTGCCGATTAAAACAGCAACGTCCAACTCAAACCTCCGACCTTGACTTAAATTCTTGCTCTCTGCATCTTTCTCTGTATTCTGGTTGATTTGGTCTGTGATTCCCCACTCTGATTAAAGCTTGTCAGGAGGGGCCACCGCAAATTAACATGCACTCCTTCATTTATTCCTCCTTTCATCAGTTGCGGGAAGAGAGGAAGCAAAGGGCCTTGGGGAGGGTGGAGCGGGTGAGCGAAAGAGGCAAGTAAGAGCAGAGTGGGATAGAGGGGTGTAAGAAGCAAACAGAGCAAAGCAGAGAGAGCTACCCGTGGCCTTAAGGGAAATAGAGAGATGAGGCTGTGGTTGGAGGAGGTGTGAAAAGAAGATGCTGGCATGAGGAACAGGGAAAGATGATAAGAGCCTCAGGGGTAAAGAGAATTGAGGCATAAGAGAGCTCGGGAGGGAGGACTTTTGTTTGAAGCAAACTTCATATCCACTTGATCCGCTTCTGAATTTTGATCAGAACTTGTTAGATGCCTGCAACCGTCTCCTTTCCCTTCCCTTCCTTGTTTTGCTCTATTCTCCTTTTCTCCTTGTCATTTTTCTTTCTGGGTTTCTTTGTTTCCACTGCGACAGGATGGGACTGCTGTGAGACAGAAAAATGAGAGGGAGTGGGACAGAGAGAAAAGAGGAGGTTTCAACTCAAAGCTGGACTTAAGTTAAAATTAAAAAAAATATTTCACAATAATTTAACATATTATTTTCTCATTAAATGTAGTTAGACAAAAGTACCATTTAATGTAGTGTTTCTTATTTTTTCAATGGTGTTTGCCAGTAACTAAGTGGCTGTGATGGAATATCTATTAAATTTAGTGTTAAAAGTTATAAGAAATAGCAGCAGTTATGACATGTTTCATGTTAAATTTATTTTAAAACTGTTAAATACCAATCATTTCAAGATTTTTTTAAATAATTAAATACTTTACTTAAAGTTTGTTAATTGGCTTTCAAGGTGTTTTCAACTTCATCTCACAGTCTTCATGAACGGATTAAGTTTGCTCAGTTTTTTCAGCATCTGAGAAATCCCATACTCAGGTGATAACAGGTGGTCATGTGTGTTTTTTCAGTCACACATTTTATTGTGCAATTTTCTTTTTGTATTATTTCAGTTTTAATTCCCCAAAAAATAACTGGGTACTTAGCCAGTTTTTCTATTCATCATTTTCCTTTGCAGCATTTGTTTGGAATATAAATGTGTTATTATTCTCTGTGCTTTGCTTCACCTGTTTTCAAACTAGTGATGCAAAGTCAGAGGTCAGCTCATCATAACAAGGGAGACAGAGAAGAAGAGTCCCGCAGGTTTTGAGCGTGGGACTCTGGGAGGAGCTCGACTCCACAAACAAGTGGCAATCAACTGGTCTCTTTGTGAGAAACAGGCAGGATCAAAACAAGATAAATTACAAAGAGAGATACAAGTTCTTTACCTCAGTGACACATTTGAGAGATTGAGCTAGTTAATCAGAAAATAAACCTCTTCTAACAAATAGCACAACAGTTGCCATTTAACAAGATGTGCCTTTAAATGTAAATAAAGCATGTAAGCTGTTAGAAACTCTGAAAGTAATGTATTTGTTAACGGTCAGTATCCTGCTGAGCTTCATGGTATAATGACTGATGGTTTTATAGCTGCTTTTAGGAGAAAAATGACATTTCAAGTCACTGCGCCTTTTTCAAAAGACACACAAGTGACACTGCCTTTCATTGTGTGTCCCTCAGTTATTTTACCTCTCGAGTCTGTCACGTCAGTGCAGAGTTGGGGTGGATACGCACATTCGCTGGTATCTGAAACTCTCCCACTCTCTCTTTTTTCTTTCTTTCTTCTCTACTTTATAATGATCCAAGGACTTCCTAGAGTTGAGAAGCGAGCGGTAAATAAGGCTGAGATAGTTACGTGATTAGTCCTCCGTGCCAGAGAGAGTTTAAGTTTGACTAAAGCCACTCTTCCTCCCTTCTGTTCTGGCTCCTTCACTCCTGCTCTCCATCTCGCTCTCCCCATCTTTCTCAACAACTTGGCTGTCCCCTGGCTGAACCACTTCTGTTTAATATGAGTGCATGTTTGTATGTGTGTGTGTGTGTCTGTGTGTGTGACTGGATGTGTGTGTGTGTGTGTGACAGTAGTGTTTGTGTACATGCTAAGCCATCAATCGATTCTCAGAGTGTAGCTGAGGCTACTGCTTTAACTCAGCAGCCTCACAAAGTTGCTTTACTTCAAACAGCAGTCAGTGCCATGACTGGAAAATACCAGTATCTACACTTTTATTTTATTTATTTATTTTCTTGTGATGTAGAGAAAGGCGGTTTATTAGAAATGGTGGAAAAGATCATGTGGGCAGCTGAATCCTTTAAACCCGAATCTTTCTATTTCAAATGTTTCCTGTAGCCTTTACTGATATTTATTTAGCATAACTGTATTATTAAATTTTTACATATATATTATTTGTCTACTTTTCCTGCAAAACACTTTATAACCCTGTTAAGAGAAGTATATTATCACAGGAGGGTGATTCATAGATTTAGAGGAGGCTGATCCTCCTTTAATTATTAAGAGGCAAGGGAGAAATTATATTTACAAAATGTGTTTTTATTTTCTTTTCTTCTCAAAAAACAAATTAATATAATTCTGGATAAAATGCTTTAACACTGACACAAGAGGAGTAAGCGTCCTCAGACTGTGTGCTGATTGTGGTGACTGAAGCACATTTAACGGGGGTGTCATGCTCAGTCATTCCAGTGATTGTCTGTAAAATAATGTCTGTAAATAATATTTGACACTGTTATAACAGTCATTATCACTGGCATGGCTTCCTTATGTGGCAATGCCTTAAGCAAGTAGCAATATATGGTAATTTTTGTTTGAACCCACTTGAAGAGCAACTTGTTAAAATTTGAATAATTTATTATACAAAAAGGGGTTTTAACTATGAACATTTTTCAAATTTTATTTCATAGCTATGAAAATAACAAAACTAAAGTTGTAAAGAAAGAAATGGCAATGAAATGGTCAAAATTATCCTTGAACTAAACCTTAAACTGCATCACACTGTGAAGCCTTTCTATACTCTGCCACATGGATAATTGCAATCAGACGCATAAACAAGGGCAAATTGCTTATTATTACACTTTGTAAGTATGTTTACGCCATAATTTCATCAGTGAATTCATTTTTTGTCAGTCAGACTCTGAGGTGGAACATGTAAAGGTTTTAAATGATGCACAATTCATGGTGTTATCAACCCATTCTTTGTGAATTTGCCCCTAAATTTAGTCTGCAGTATGGATCAAGTTTCAACAATGCACATATGACATAATCAGTGTTATATCTTCAGACTTCAGAAACCACCAAAAAGCCCACATGAAACTATTTACGCAGACTGAGAACTTGTTTTTTTACAGACAAGAATATGCTGAGTCAACGGAGATGGCCAGATAACATTTAAGTATGTTGCTTAAAGATGTTAACAGTGTCAAAATAGTTGATATATGAAATAAAAAAGGACTTGACTTCTACTCTAGGAAACATTTTCCTAACAAATTAGTTGAGTTTTTGCCAGTGTCTAAAATGACACGTCACCATGGAGGAAATATCATATCTATGTCTGTTTATCTGTAAATGAAACCACTTTTAAAAAAACTTTTATTTATTTACTTTAAATTAAGTTTAATTGATGCTAATAATTCCTGTGGACTTTAAAATTACTGTTTATCTCAGGCATCCTCAATCTTGGCAGGAATAACTCAACTGGAAAAAAATAAAAAATAAAACTCAATTTCAACTAAACTTAATTCAAGCAAAGTTATTTCCAGTGGAAACAAGGATAGGTAAGATCAGTGTGGGGAAATGTAATTTCCCTGCACAGTCTATTACACCCAGTTTTGCTCTCCTTATCTGTTACCCTCTGCTCCTGTTGTTGATTGACTGTAAACAGTGTTGTGGTTGGAGGAAAAACAAAATGTCACTTTATTCTCAACAAACAAACAAATAAAAAATCAGAAAAAACTTGTCACATTGTTTGTAAGACAACACTTTTTAATGGCCTCCAAAGACGACTGTCCTTATGCAGCCTCTGTTATTACAAGCTTCAACCTCCAACAACCACATTGTATTAAGGTGGCCATGAGAGCCCAATGCACTGCAACAAGAAAACACATGCAAATAGACAAAACACAAATAAATTCAGAAAACACAAACTAATTTCTGGACACATGAGAAAACACAAACCAATACAGAACTGTTATAAGTAGCACAGATTACAATTGTAAGTGTTTCCGAGGGACACTAAAAAGTGATGAACAAGCTTGTTGCTGCCATGGTTTGTGACTCATGGAGTTATTGAAGTCGACTCCTATAACACTCTTTTC
>JAPZDY010000024.1:9685691-9695773 GCA_029783645.1 Ctenochaetus hawaiiensis
GTTCACACCTAGGTGTGAAGTCTGGGGGACTCTGGGAAGTTGAGTTTACTGCCCTTTATCTGAGTTCAGATCACCCCTTGAGGTGTGATCTGGAAGGCCTTTCTTTGTTCTACTCACATGGTCAGATCCCAACATATCTAATTGGAAGCCATGAAAACTGAAACTTTTGGGGCCCCCAAAGTGAAGCTTTTTTATTTTTCTCAGAAGTATTATATTACAGGATGAAAACTTTGTTTTTGTTATGTTTGGATTTACGTCAGCCATAAGAAAATTTTAAAAAATACAAAGTAAAGAGATGTTCTGAAATGGCATTTGTCCTAGCAGTGTGTCATTGTTATAACAAAAGGAACATAATATTTCTATTGTACTGGGGACTCAATGATTCACACCGACAGAATAAGGCTATACCGCTATATAGTTTGTCAAGGTGGAAAAACGCCAACACACTGTCCTTGTCTGTCTTCTGCTGACTGGGAACCTGAATGAGACTGCAAAAAAAAAATTTACAGCCCTCATTCTCTGCAGAACCTTACAGTAAAGTTCAGATAAAGATGATATTAAGCTTCATAGCAGCTTCAACTTCATAAAAGTTGTGTTATGAAATTCCCTCTTTGCGCCTCCAACAGTGTTTGTTTGCTGAGCCGTGTCAGAGGGATGGTAACACAAAGAGGGAATTTTGTGCTAAAAAGACTGTGACTCTGGAGGATATCAGCTTGATTTGTACAACTGAGACTTCTGAAGCATCGCGTTAGCATTTTGGCCGGGGAACTGCCCCGACTGTGTATTTTGTTCCCCATCACTTACACTGATAAAATCTCTTTGTGGCCAGGAGGAACAATTACGGTGAACAATCATGCTTTCTCTGCACTATGTCAGTGTGAATTGGATGGGTTTTTAAGCCTGACTTAAAAAATGTGAACCTATCCTTCAACTAATAATTGGATAATTGCCTTTAATTACACATTTTTATACTGGCTAATTATTTGCCTCCTATTCCATGTACATTAGTGCATTGGTGCAAATTCCCTTGGCAGTTATCAATCAGTCATTCAATTACCAATAATTAAACATATGAATGTGATTTATTACAAAGAATGAGTGAACCCCGTTTAACTTTTTTGTAGCAAACACCACATACTTACAGGAGCAGTGGGTAAAAATGATGGAGAGCATCTCATCACTAGAGAAACTGCTAATTTTTGTTCAGTTTATCTTTGCTTTGGCTCTCTTTGGCTGCAGCTATGAGCTGCTTTGTGTAAAACTGAGCTAAATAGCTGAGCTGAGCTTGTTAGCTTAGTTAACCACTTAACCAGTTGCTCTTAGTTGATCAATCTGCCTGGACCTGGTGCTCAGAGCAATGACCAAGTGTTGGTCTTACCACTCCAGCCTCCCAGTAAACACAGCAAGATCAAGACTGAACACAGCCTCCATGAGCAACTGAGGCTGGTTAGACAACAGGGTTTATTTTACTGAAAGGATTTGCAGCAGCTCCAACCAGGACTGAGACTCCAGAGACAAAGAAGACGCAGCAAGCAGGGACAGGAGAGGCGTGAAGAGGGAGATGAGCAGGAGGATGGTCGTGCATCTCCAGCAGGGATTTTCATCTTAGTCTGTGAATAAGAGTTTACTTCAACAAAAGCAGGGTTGCTTATTGTTTGAACAGCGGGAAGATGAATCAATGCAGTTTTTGGGAGTTATGGCTTGAGTTTGAGTTTTTTTTTTTCTGCTAGGTTAGAATGAGGTGTGTTTTTTAATGAGATACAAATTAAACTAAGCTCCACAGGACGTGACTGAGCTACCTTAGCATGCTAGTTTTAATGGATTCCTCTTCAGCACAAAACAAGTCTGTGACAAAACATCAGAGCTGCTGCTTTTTCACAGTCTGTTGACAATGTTATTAAATTTCCAAACATGTCAAATTCTAAATTTCTAATTTACATGTTGCTCCTTTAAAGTCACGGTGCGCCTTGTAAACATTTGGTTATGTTGTTTGTTAAGAAAACAGCATTAAAGAAACAGTCAAGCTGATTCATGTAGCTAACTGGTTAATTGGATTAGAATTTGTGTTTTTTTATTTCATCTTGACAATTTTAAACAATGATTGGTTCATTATTTGACACACATTTTTGACATCTTAATTAGTAATTAATCATAATGAACAATTGATTTTTATTGTAGGAACAAACTCCCTGACACTTTGCTTTTCAGCGATAGCTAAAAACTTCCCTGAGAATATGAAACTTTTGAGCATATTCACTTTCTTTCTTCCTGACTGACCTTTCGTACCTGTAATTTACTGTCTCATGCTGGTATGCAAAACCCAACTGAGCCTCTTTAGTCTGGCATAAAACATTTTATTCAATAATCAATCTTTAATTGGATTCGAAAATAGTAATTAGAGAGAAGGCAGCAGAGTGTTATTAAAATAGATTTAGATCACATAAAATATTAATAAAACTGTGGATGAAATAAGACCAAAATATAAGTCATTGTAGAGGGAAATGGGCCTGATTGTGACCAAAAAACATTATAAATTGTTTTCTGGAAAATCAGTTTTCTGTTTCCTCTCTTGTGCATTTCTGCTCAAAACCTCTTTTATCTATTTTATGATTTTAATGTCATACATAAATGCAGTTTATTAGCATCCATTCTTCAGACGATGAGGGGCCGTTACTTTAGTGCTGAGTGGTCAGCTTGAACTGAAACACTCTGATCTGGTGTTGAACTGACACGTTTCACCCCTGGGAGGGGGCTGCACCTGCTAACCTCAAGTCTGAAAGAATGCTGGGAAACCTTCAGGCCCTGAACTTTGACCTTTTATTGATTCCATCACATGTCACTAGAAAAAGAGAATTGATTGCTTGCAAATTGCATTTCTGCTGTTAACAGGATGGAAACAGATTCAAAACATAATATGGAAGAAAAAGCAATGAGGCTATGTGACAAAACAGGTTTAAGATAAAGAGAAACTTTGTTCTCCAGCAGAGTTGAAGGTAGACAACTTCAAATAAAATGTTGTGATTGTTTTACATCCAAATCAATTAGAAATGTTTGGTAAACATTGCATCGCAGAGGGAGCAATGCTGTGAAAGGACGAGACATGAAATACACCATTTAAGCAAGGAAAGTAAATTAGAGACTAAAACTAAAACTTCTTTATATAATCCTCATTACAATCAACGACAACTTAGCATCATGAATCATTGTCTCAAATTTTCTGACATGATTGTTCCGAACTAAACTCCTTAGTTGCTAAATTTATTTTAGTTTTCAGCACAAAAGCACAGATCCTGACGGCAGACACAAACGCTTGCTCCTACAAAGAGATCCAAGGAGATGCACACTATAAATCATGTGCTAAAATAGAAACATGAACTACCCCCAAACACCTACATGCACACACACACGCACACACATTTACACTCACACTCACATACATCAGCTCACATACATCACACAGACCTCCCCCACGATTGTCCCCTGAGTTTAATTTTAGTGGGAGGTTTTGTGGACATTTGCGGAGCGATCTGTGTTGTAGGTGGCGCCGAAGCAGGAGTGAGGAGGAGATGAATACAGAGGAAAAAGTGAGAGGAGAGAGTTTTATATTCTGTCGGAGAAGGCACATAAAAATAAAGGAGGTGGTTTAAAGGAAGGGGGGGGAGAAACGGAAAAAGAAATGAAAACAGAGGGTGTGTAAGATGGATAGAAGGGGATGATGAAGGGAGGTAAATGCTGGCCGGTGCCGGCGAGAAGCAGCGCAACAGCACAAGAGGGAGAGGAGATATGAGGATGGATGGAGCAAGAGGGGGAGTGAGGGAGAGGTGTGGGGGTGGGAGAGAGTTGAGGAGTTTTTCTTGCAGCCTCTGCATTGCAGGGCCAAGGTCAGAAATAAATAATGAAGTAAGTGAACAAAAGAAGGTAAGAAATGAATGAAGTGGAAAGTGGAGGGATACGGGAAGGTTAAGCTCAGCCTCAGAACGTGTGTAACTTTCTCCTCCACTACAAATCCACACTTCTAAATGCAAAAGTATAGTGCTGCTCAATTATTTGTCTCTACTTAAACATTTAAATTGTTTCACTCAAACTGGAACGAACAACAATTAATGAATGAAGTGAGTTCATTAAACAATGCATTTTTTCTGCTGCTGACTTCAGCAATCTAAGTTCCACTAAAAGTGTAGTGAATTTAATCACTTTTTGTGCAGCTGATGGGACTGCCAGCTGTTTTTAAGTTAATGAAAATCCGCTTTCATTCCTGTTCTCAGTTCTAATAAGTTTGTTCCAGATTTGTCAGTGTTGGCAAATCCATATTCACCGGCTCCTCATTCATGCATAATGCTGCGCTGCTGGCAAAAAACAACCAAAACAACAACAAAAAATCATATCAGCTTGGATTCAAGTACTCAAACATCAGACATAGACATTAAAAGAATCATTTTTAACCTTTATAATTACAAAAAAAAAAGAGAGACACAGATCTATATTTCATATTCTGTTGCAGATGATTTTCACACAATCATAACCCTCAGTAAGCAATTAATTCAAGACAGATTAAAAATGCGCACATGGAGAATTAATGAAAAGCTCATTATTATCAATTATATATCAATTATATCCTAACAGTTTGTAAAAGATCAGCAAATCATTTTTGAAAGAAATAGAGTGCTACTTAAACAAAGATTCATTGAGATGAACAAGCTATCATCTGTACCATTTATTATTAACAAATGAATCATGTGTTCATCAGTGACACGGCATTAAAAGGCTTAACAAAGCACTCACCAAGCTTAAACTCATTTATCCTCATTTGTTCTTTAGGATTTTAAAAGTCTGCTCCACATCTTTGGTTTTTGAACAGTCACTCATCTAAAGCAGAAGAAAATAGCATTTATTATCTTCACAAATGGTTAGTAGAACAACTGCTTTGATTAAAGTGACAGAGACGAGAAACAAGGGCCGTTGTTAAGAGGTTTATTTAGACCCTGAATGGCAGAACCAACGTTAAACACTGTGACCTTGAATCAGATGTGATGGTTTTGGTTCCTTCAACCAAGTAACTGCTTTTTTTAGAGGTTAGGATTTTTAAAAATGCTCTTAAAGCTCTGGAGTCGGTGCTGGTGTGAAGCTAATAGAGCCTCCAGCTGTAGCTGTCCATGGTGCTGAAGAGGACCACAAATTCACTGATCTGATGTCAAGGAGTCTGCAAACCCTGGGAAAGGTTAAAATGGTAAATGGGCAAAATGAAAGCATTTTATTCACCAAGAACTGCTGCACTGTAGACACTTTGAAGATGTAGCCTTGGTAATGGACAGAGAGCAACCTGTTCAGCATCACGAATGTTCTTCATCTCCACTTTGTTAGTATATTTTATCTTGTATTATTGATAAGAAACTTTGAGAGTTTTATGTGTGGGCAGAAAGTTTGCATGTCTTTAGTAATTACATTAAAATGTACTTTGCAGTCACCTTAGCCTTAACCTTAGCATTTCTTCGTTTTATGTGGCCCAGAGGCGTTTGCGGCTTGTAAATAAACAGTAATGCTACCACTGTTTCTAATTGCAAACTGAATGTAGCTCAATAGTTCAGAGTGCTACTTCTGGAGTGACAGGAGAGGGTAGACTAAGACTGGGTGATGTGTTAAATATGCTGTGGAAGTTTGTTTTTATTTTTAGGATTTGTTTTGTTAGGGTTATCTTGAGGAGTACGGCATAAAAAGTGGCAAAATCAAAAGGAAAACTGTCTTCAAACACAGAATGTTTGAATAAAAAAAAACAACAGCAGCTGGATCTGTTCTGCACTACAGCAGCCCTCACTCCAATACAGAGAATAACCAGAGCATCAATATTTATCTGTTTTTATTATTATAATTATTTTTAAAATGATGTTTCAGATTCTTGTGATTGTGTGATTCATGCTTGATTTTTTTGTGTGTTTGTGTGTGTTTTTATTCCAACAACTGTTACGCTATTGCAAATTTTTTTCCAGGAGGCCAAAGTTTTATCTCAAGTGTGCTGGGAAGCTTGAAGTAGTTGCTTGTTTAGTCATGTTTTCCGTTTAAAAAAAGGCTTCAAAAGAGACAGCCACAAGAAGAACGTTCTTACAGAATGAATCACCAAGGTAAACAGCGACAAGCTGCACTTTGAATTAAACATGACATCTTAATAGGTGAAATGTGCTGTGAATGCTAAAATGTCATTCATTAAGGTAAATATTCAGTCTGTTTGTTAGTCTGTGGTTTCTTATATTTTTTTGCTGTATTTTTTTTTTGCCTATAGGTGCATGACAGTGCTGCTGTCTTAAAATAGTACCATTATGGACACAGACAATCTGGAATGAAAAAGAAAAAACTCTCAGCTTTAGAGGCAAAGCAGAGCTGGTGAATGGAGGCAGGCAGCATTGTCAAAGACATACAACAGACACCCACTTCAGAATATGTATGAATACAGCAAATCAGGGTCTTGGCAAAGTTTTAATGTTTAGTACATACTTGAAAACAAAGATCTTCAGTCTTTCCTCAATTACTCCGATTGTAGAGCCATATCAGCCCTGCAGGAGGTATTTCTATCATTCAGCCTATTGTAATTTCACTACCAATATACTGACTTGCAAATGAGCAACTTGATTGCTTATCGCTGTTTATTCTTCATAATTATTATGTATGTCTGTGCATTTGTGTGCATACCTTGTATAACATTTATGATGTGTATTATTGCTCCAGTTACAAACAAGGAAAATGATGCAACCATTCCATCAACTCGAGCAACCAGGCGCCGACAACTGGAAGTTAGCATTTTGTTTAGCCAAGCTCCAAGTTGTAGAGACTAGTTGTTCAGGAAACTGAAAATTAAAACATAAACTCAGAACGTGGAATTAATCACCATTAAAATCTGTCAGTGTGATCCTGCTTTGACATAATTTTGGCTGTTATCTCCGTCCATATTTTTGGGAGGTAACGTTGTCACACCTTCTTCATGACTCTTCTTCCAGATTCTTCTCTTCACCTTGATATTAGCAAAGCACTAGTGCCACCTTCTGTTTGCCTCTTACTTTCAATGCTTGGCATCAGTTTTATCCATTTTTATCATGTCTGACAGACTTAGGATGGAGTTCTTCATGCACACACATTCAGGTACACATTTCTGCTGTTCTTTATCTTTATCTTCACCATCTCCTTCTTTCTTCTGTCAGTCGCGATCTCTGTCTGTTTTTTCTCACTGCTGAGTCTAAACACAAACTCCAAGCATCCAAGACATTAATTTCTCCAGATGTGACTGATTTAATATTGTGAGATATATTTTACAATGTAGTAACATGAATATACACAATAGCACCAACACAAACATGGAGAAAAAAATACAGATATTCGGATCTATATACTGTTTACTCACACCTATGTGTCCAATTACGCACATATCTGCTACTTTTTTTTCTATTAAAATTATGAATATTTTACTATATTAAGTTGTAAATGAAAATAAACAAGCCTAAAAGCAAAGAATAAGTCTCTATATGGCTTAAAATACGAGTCTGGGCTGACAGAGGAGGAGCACACTGAAATGGGTAACGGAGGTCTAGAGAGGTCAAATGGTTGGGCTGCAACAGTATATTTAATGAGTACAGAAACTGATAAAAATACAGAGAAAAGAGAGTGAATAGAGAGTCATGTTGAGCCTCTGGGGTGTGGAGGATATCTTCCTTCCATAATGGATAAGTCCACGTGAGAGCAAACACACATGCACACACACACACACTCACAGGCCTGCAGATAGAAAACTCTATTAAAAGGCTTTATTAAACCATCAAAAGTCAGATCCCTTTTACAATCATCTGCCACTTAATGGAGTAAATTAATTCATCATATTTAAAGAAAGAGACAGACACGGGTGCTCAGTGAGGTGGTTTTATCTGTCTTCAGATAGGTGAGTGTGTGAAGGTGTAGCAAAATGGGAGGAGATGGGATGGGGGTGGGAGGGAAAGAAAGAAAGTGAAGAAGAAAAAGAATTGGATTTTTAGAGAGATGGCAGCTAAATGAAGCCGTAGAGTGCGGTACAGATGGAGAATGGCTTCAGACACAAGGTAATTATTTCCTGGCTGGTGGAATGGAAGGAGCAAGGGCTCCTTCATTAACTGGCTGTTCATTACTGATGGATAGAGGGGATGGACACATACACATAGGCATATGCGAGCATGCACAATCAGATGGGCACACACACACACATGCTCACTTCTAACAAGCACACACACACCCTTCTGCAGATGTATATACATTCACCACTTAATCAGTCTTATAAAATGTTCTAAAATGAACAGTGAGTCTGGAATGCTGATTAAGTGTTGAAGACATGAAAAATGTGAGGAATGTGTCATTCTCTTCCCGCACTGATGAAGATGAATATCTTTAAAAGGTCAGAGTTAAGGTTATGTAATTAAAACAAAATTGAGTGAGGTAAGGATTCATATTAGGAGTCATTGAGGGGGCTTGATTTCTTTGCAATTTAAAGGAAAAGTTTTGATTTAGGTAATAAAACTTGCTTTATTGCCAAGAGTGAGATAAGAAGAAATGTGAAAACCAAAGCAAACAGCTAAGCTAACTTAGCTTAGCAAAAATTTTGAAAAAAGGGGGAAAAGCAAACCAGGTTTGTTTTGATGGAAACAATTCTGTCAAATTTGGAGTTTGTGGATTCAGTTATATTTGTTTTATTGAAAAAAAATGTTTATAGCCACACTTTATTTATGAAAACCTTTAACCTTAAACTCAGTCACCCCTCACTTGTTGCCCTGACAACCTTAAGTTGCCTCACACATTGGTATCAGCACTCAAGATCAAGTACTTAACCAACACGCTGTATAAATGTCTACACAGAATCGCATTGACTTTTAATATTTAGAAATGATACCGCTCACAAACAAGTTGATAGTGTAATCGGAGAAATTTGACGTGTGAGTCTCAGAGATAAGTGGGCACTCGGAAAAGAGTAACATTAGGTTTATCAGTTTAAAAGGAGATTTGGAGCTTTAAGTTGAAAGGATGGAGAGAGAAGGTGGAGGGGGGTAAAGCAGCCTTGTTTATTCCTCTCATAAAGGGCTTGTCAACTCTGTCAGCCCAGAGGAGAGAAACCAATTTGCAAGCTGACACCTTGTGACGTGTGCATGTGCGTGTGTGTGCATGTCAATGCACAACCACTCACACAACTTCCCACCAGTTATCAAATATGCTACTGATACACACATGTCCGCAAATGCATGTACGCACACAGAGCTCAGGGAAAACATAGATGCCATGCATGTATACAGATTTGACAGTATAAAATATGAGACCTGCAAACACATTGGCTGCACACATATTCACACACCCACACTTAGACAAACAAGTTATGAATCTGAATGCAGATGAGTGCCTGGATGAAGGTTGCTGCAGGCTGTCCATTTAGGAGAGTCATCACCCTGTTTCCATCGATGACACCTGGAGACACCACAGTCACTTTTCATCTATCTCAGACACCTGAAGACAGAAAAAGAGACAGAGCGAGAGAGAGGGAGAGACAGATATTCAGAGAAAATGAAAAAAGGGAGAAAGGAAAGAAAAATGAGCAAATAAAGCTTTTCGAATCCTGCATGCATGTATGTCTTTCTTGGTGTGTGTTCGTGCTGCCGCCTAAGCATTCTACTGTCAGTTTTATTGTATATAAATGCCAAGGGTGAAAGATCATCTCATTATAATACACACTGGCTGCTGCTTATTTTCTTATTATGTTGCCACTGAAGACTGTGTAACTTATGTCCATGCATGTGCTAAATTGAAAAAGAGAAATACAAAAGTAAAGAAGTCGTTGTTTTAAACTTTTTAAAACTTTTCAAAACATTTCTCACATTTTGCTTCTGTTACATCACAAGTTTGGCACAGATATATATATTTTTTACAAGGATTGTTATCTCTGATGTCTTTGAACTTATTAAATACAAACAAACTCCATGATTGCCTGCAATGCCTTAAATGTAGAACAAAAAATATATATTTAATGGATGAGAAAGCAGTTAGTGAATGTTCTTGCATTTGCTTTAAGGCCAACATATACAACAGTG
>JAPZDY010000024.1:9699510-9712870 GCA_029783645.1 Ctenochaetus hawaiiensis
GAATGCAAGGAAGTAAACACAACATTATGTTCTAGGACAAAGCTGGGACAGAAGTTAAAGATAAACAAGGCTATACAGACGGTAAAAAAGTCATATCAAACTTTTTTAAAAATTATTTTTTGCTGAGGAAAGTTTTGGCATCGGGCTCATTTTAAAAAGCTCATACGACAAACTTTGGAATCAAGGAGGAAGTGAGTAGTTTCAACAGCAGTGACAGAGAGTCTGTTTCCAGTTTTAGAGATGGAGAGGATTGTTATTTAAAAAAATGACAGGATGAAATATTTTGAATTTCATTCCGTCAACCAAAAAAACATGACAGTAAACAGAGGAAAGCTTAACTTATAGATGCTTGGAAAAGAATATGCATTAATGGAAACTTCATAATTTCCAATAAGTAGGTAGATGAAGAAGGAATCAATGCAAACTGCCTGATAAAAAAAATAAGAAAGAGAAATACAGGCACCAAGGTTATACCATATATATCTTTTACCTTTATTTTGTCTTTTTTAAGATGTGACAGTAGAGTAGGTGTTGTCACATTTTAATGATCTGACTTACAATGCTGCTGATTCTGTCCACCCGGGAATGTGTAATGAGCAGTAAATGTACTGCATGTGTATTCATTTAATGCTAATAATGGATGAAGACAATTAAACATCCTTGACTGAAACAGAGAGAGATCAATGATAGACATGTGAATGATGATGAGAACAATGACACAGAACCTAATTAATATGATGGATGATAGGGTGGATGATTTTGACAAATAACGGTAGATAAAGAATGAGGTGAGGAGGAATGGAGAAAAAAACAGGGTTATGGAAGCATAAGTGCTGGCAGGATGGATGGATAATGGAATATTGAGGTCAAAGATGGATAGAGCGACGGATGGTTGGTTGACGGCTCATGGAATGTTAAAGTGATAGCTTCGTGGAGGTGAAGATGGAGAGAAATTATGAGACAACATCACCAGGATATATTCATTATATTCAATGTATACTCATTTTAATTTCTTTTAAAGCTAAATTTTTTTTTTTTTTTTGGTATTCATATTTACTCAGGATTTCAAAGTCATTAGAACATTTTGGAGTTGAAGACGAACAAATGATCTGTCAGTGTCAATTTAATTTAATTAATTAAACGTAATTAAATTTCTTTTAATATCTAAGGAAGAAAAATGAGGACATGATTAATTTGAGGGAAAAAACAGTTTTAAATTGATCAAACTTTCAGCCGTAATAAATTACTCTAGACTTTTTATCTGTTACACAAATTTTGTCTTTGAATCATGTAGTTGTGTGCCAGGAGATTTGCATCATTTCACTTTAACTATTATTCAAATCCTTTGTCCTTGTGTTTGTGAACTTCACCTCAGAGGGCTGTGATAACATATGGACAACAGAAACCAAGTTATTCTGTTTTGTACAAGTTCTTAATCTGTGTGTATTGTTGCTGTCAACAAAATCATGAATGTCCATATTTGGCATTTTCATTTTTTTTTGGATAAAGTGGCAATTAAGTGTCTTTCATAAGTTGGTAAGTTGGGAATAATGACCAACATCTTAAGCAAAATAAAACATTTAGAAATCTGTAATGAGTTGTTTGTGAGCATGTCTGCAAAATTTATAAAATTAATAAATCTAGAAATGAAATCATAATACAAACATCCACTCCAGCTTTTAATGATGCACATTGAGTCATGCACAAACTGTGTATAAAGGAATGACAGCTTTAAGTAGATCTGCGGTGACTGTTTTTACAGAGCACAGCACAAAAGCATTGTGGGATGATTCCTCATTGTTATGATACAACACCACGCACAGTCAGCGTGTTTGTGCGTGTGCGTGTCTGTGTGTTTGAGATTTTAGCAAAACGATAATTGTGTTATGCTGCAAACTGCAAAGAATAAGAAAAGCAGTGAATATTGAACCGACGTGGTCCTCCTTTAAGCACTCATCCCTTACAGAGGAGAGTCAAGTGGTTTTCAGCGCCTCATCCGTTATTAAAGGCAGTTCACTCATCCTTTTTCAATGTTCAGTGCTTTATTGATCAGTACGATTCTACTTCTCACACTATACACTCTCTTCTTCCAAGCTGATGGCGTATTGTGACAGAAAAAATAATAAATATGGCCGATGTGTTTCTTGAGAAGAGTTCTGTAGCTGAAGGAACTTCAACCCAGAGTTACGTTGGGCAGAACAATGCCACTTTGTGTAAAATGACTCAGTTCAAGAATCCAGCAGTACTGCAGTGAAAACAGGAGCCAGAGTTAGACCAAGGCCAGCAATAAGTTGTGTCATATCTCAGCTTCCTGTCCCAAGATGCCCTCTGTCTGCCTCACTCCCTTATTATATTTTTCCAAGGCAGTCATCTTTTTCTGCCTTTTCTGCTCTCTTTTCTTTTTGACTCATTTTGCAATGAGCACCAGAGCCCTTCACTGTGACAAACAATGAGTGTATGTGTGCCTGTTCAGCATGTAGCTTATTTGGAGCGAACGCATGTCCTCGCCCTCGCACAGGGGTGAAGAATTCTTCGTATTACGGCACAAAAGTTTCTGCATCTGTGAGCCATCGCGGATCCAAAGCAATCAGTCAGAATAAAGCAGACTCTGTGACCGCTTCCCTCAACAGCCCGTCATCTTTATGGTATCCGTTTTTTGATTTACTGTGCACATAAACATTGCATCAACATCTTCTTGTGTGAAATCATTTGTTTGTGTCCACTGACTACATGGCTCCACGATCTATTTATCCAGTTGTGCGAATGACATCATGGGGCCATAACCGTAGGAATCTTTGTGTTTTATTGGCTTTTATTTCTTGCCTGTGATTCACCAGGTTCACACAAGGCAAATGTGAAGGAAAAAATGGTGTCTGCAGAGAAATGTAGCCAAACAATAAGAAAAAAAGATGTTTTTTTCACCAAATAACATAAATGGATTAATGGACAGTTTTGATGTGTTGTAAGTAAGTAAACACAGTGTCACAGAGTCCAGTTTGAAGGTTGTCTTGGCGTCTAGAGGTGACCAAATTAAACTAAATTTTCCTCCATTTACCCTCTTTCAAGCGCCCAAGGTAATGAAAACATAGCAGTTCTTATTTGCACTATATGCTAATGAAAACATGATTATGAATTTTATGTTTCATTTTTTTTCCCCATATTTTAAGTCTTACACACCGAACCCCTTAAGCCCTTTTACCCTCCTCTGCAGATTCTTTCGTCTGCTGGTTTCTCTCACTTCACCCATTCTTTCATCACACTCTCTCACTATCTCCCTCCCTCCCCCAAAACTGTGTCTCTTCCCCTCTGGATAGTGTTCATTAGTATGATAAATCTCTCAGGCCTTCCTAAATATTCCACTCATTTTCTAATGAGGTACACACAGACACGCAGCCACGCCAAAACAAATCTTGGGGCAATGGTGCAAAGATCAGACTCAGTTTGGATTCTGGTAGATAAAGCTTCCCATCAAAGTTACCACAGATTCAGCTCACAACTCATATCAGCTCACATTGTGGAAATTCAATAAGAACAATGTAAAAATTGTACAAAAACAAGAGCAGCAGAAAACAACTGCAATGCAAGAGCCATGACACAAAGGAATGTGTTTTCTGTTGCACACTTTGTTAATTACTGCTGTATTAAGGACAAAGAGCATTCAGTTGCAGCATATCTGCAAGTCAGCCAAGTTGTATTCTGTCTTCCATCTCATTCACACAGAAGGCCTCCTCTCCTTCATGGCTCTGAAATGCTTGTCTGTCCTGTGTTAGCTGATTTCAGACCATGCAAATTCTCCCACAGCACCCACACAGTCAAAAGTTCAGGCCAAGGAGTCGCATAGGTTTTGTCATCCTGTCATACCCAACTGTTTTTGGTGCTCAGTGCCTTCCATGATCCCATTACATGAAAGTAAATTCATCTCTCATTAAAACTGTGAGGCAGTTCAAGGTCAGGGCCACAACAGGAGAGCAGAAGGAATAAATCCTGGGTAGAGAGTCCGATTTGTAACTGACTGGGTTTGTTACTTTGCTACCTAAACTCAGGCTTGTTTCTTATCTGAAAATCTAATGCTGGCAGCCTGTGATGTAGCGCCTCCGTCTGCATGTTGCATTAGACGTGATAATGTGACCAAAACTGCCAGGCCACAGTTTCTCGGTTCTTGTGACCAGCAAGACCAAGTGGTCTCTCAACCTTCCTCAGGAGCTGCTCAGTCGGTAAAGACCAGTCTGCTCTTCAGGTGTAAGTGAAACAAACTCCATCTTCTCAACCTTTTTTAGCTTTAGCATCTTCCTGGTGATTCAAGCAGACTGGGAATACAGATAACTTCTTTACAGCTATCTATAATATAAATTAGAAAAGTACTAAAAAGAATATAAAATTGTCCTTTAAAAGTATTTATTTTTCAAAGCCCACATCTCTCTTGTGTAATCTTAAATATTCCCTGTTATCTGAGAAAATTTAGAGTAAAGATTTAGGTGCAATATGTTGCACAAACTGTGGAGAGTCCCTTTTTCAGGGTCACCTCCTAATAAATGACTGGGACAGAATATCTGTTTCCGTTTTCTTTCCTCACTTCCTCCCTCCTGCCATCCACAAATACTGGGACTGCACAAAAAGGATGACCCTTACCTGCCACACACACACACACACAAAAAAATCTTATAGGTACTCACTCTGTCTCACACATTCACACACACAAGCTGCCCCGTTTCTCCTGACTTACCAAGAGCTGTCCAGGGACAGATTAACTGTGACACAGTGTTGCCCCGCTACCTCTGACCTTCCAGAAAGTTCTGAGAGAGCAGACCCCTGGCTTACCACTGAAATCCAATTACCCAACCAAGCAGGGAGGCGAGAGAGGGGAGAAGGAGGGTACGGTTGCAAGCTTGGGCAGAGAGGAAAAAAAATGAAACTGAAAGTTTGCCATACTGTGGCTCTCCATCAAACCTGCTTCAGTTTGGTCTCCTTTTTTGCCACATCCTTTATTCCCATTTGTTATTCTGCTCCGCTTCTTTTCCATAGTTTTATTGTTTATGCCACAACATCATGCTGTTTCTGCTGGACTGTATTTGTTTCGTGATGCCTGCAGTGAAGGACAAGACACAAAAGAGGACAAAATGTGACTGCATGGCAACACAGCAGAGCAAACTAATCAGCTTCAAATTATTAGATACAAGTCACTGAAAAGTTTCAAGGTAATCTGAGATTGCTAATGGATTGCACTAAACAAGAAGGGGGAAAAGGGGGGGAAGTTTGCATAAGATTTAAAAACTTTCCATTAGCATTGCATATTCATGACTTTGTGATTGCTTCTGCAATCTCTAAAATCAGTCTTTTAAAGGTCAAAAAAAAAAAATTCTTTATCTTATCTTTGCTCATCAGTATCGATCATCGAATCAGAGTTCAGGTAGCTTTTATCAAAGGTGTGCAGTGAGACTTTGGTATAAGCAGGGCCCACATATTCCTCTGCAGGCTGCAGAGAGGCCTGATAACCACTGTAATCAGCAGCGAGATCGCCTGGGACACAATATCACCTGCAGTCCTGCTAATACTGATGGAGAGTCTACTGGCTCTGCTTTTAAATTTAAATTATGCAAGTCAGTAGGTCATGAGATCTATTCATCCATCCATCCATCCATCCATCCATCTATATATATTACTCTGATAATGGCAGGGGATTTTCTAAAAAAAAACATAGTCATACATTTAAACATTTTGCTGAAAAAAATGAAGGAGTAACAGTTGAGTGGTGGAAATTTTAAAACTCAATAAAAACTCAATAAAAAACAAAGATCATTCACTTAACCTCATATTTTCTGATTTACGATTCAGGACAAACTTTCAAGTGTTAACTGACACACTCAACCTTGCAAATGTTAAACTCCATTCACACATTCTTTTAAATAAAAGTCAAAAAGTAACAGTGGTCTAAGATGAGACTCTTCAGCTTTTCCTTTTTTTATTTTGCTCTCTCAAGACTGATTTAATTTCTTATTTAAGGTACAAACCTGTGATGAAAATCAAATATTCTGCTTAGTTTCAAGTGTGTTCAAGGCCTTTTCCATTTTGCCAACAATTAAATTGAAAATTATAGTAATTTTGGCCAAACACTTTTTTTAAATATTATTTTAACCTGGAGCATTTTTCTTTCCTGGCAAAATTTCCTTGTCAACTAAATCTTGCAAACTAATCCGTCGCTCTGCTACCTGCGTGTCAAGTCTGTCGGTGTGTGTTTGCATGCACACGCACACGCACAAAAGCAGATACAGGTCAGAAAACCTGGACAGGTTTTGTATCCTGAGGACATAATCTGACTTAAATTCCAATCACTTGCATGACTTGCCACATTGACGTGATCCCCTTCAGGACACACACACACACACAAAAGCACACACTCACACAAATGTGTCCTAAAGGTCAATTAATACTATTAAGGTTTCAAGTGCCTTTTTCCATTTTCTCTTCTAGTTATATGTTTTTTTTTTTTTACTTCAACTTTACATGCCCCATTTAATTTCATTCCTTTGTTATCTATTTCTCCTTTTTTATTGTGTTTTTTTGTCCTCAGCTTTTCACAGATCAATGTGAATACTGAAGCTTAAATGTGTCCTAACTGCTTTTGATGGCGAGCAGAGACGTGATGAACAGATAAAGTGGGAATTAAATCAGAGGACTTAAGGACAATGGCAGTTTCAGATAACAAAAGTTTGGCTAGGTATGCTACAGACATAGAAGATGAATATGACTCATCCCAACCATTAAGCAATGTAGATAAGTTTTTAAGATAATTAATTCTGACGTTTCGTAGAGACAATTGCTGGGCTGTAAAGAAATCAAGAGCGAGAAGAACAAAGCAGAGATGTGATAATTAAATCCTGGAAATAAATTCAATATTCGCTAAAAGTACAAATAAGTGAAACATGGCCATAAAGTTGTATACTGCCTGACTGTTAAGCTAACTATATTGTAAAACACTACATTTGTCACCTGCGAAATCCGTGAAAAAGTTGAGCAAATAGATGTTTTAAATACAAAATTATGAGTTCAACCACCCTCAAACAGGTGGCAACAAGGACAGTTTTTTTTGTACAAGATAAAACTCCTCATAATCTAAATAATATAGTAAAGAATTAAGAGAGTCAGTCCTATTAGTTTGAGTATAATTAGAGACTTGGGAGACCCGCAGAGGGAGAGATCATTCTCTCTCTGTAGAGGTTGAGGGATGAGATTGAGATGTGAGGTATGGGATTGCTTGTGACATCTCCTCCAAAGCAACACCTGCTACCTCGCTAACTCGTTTAGCATAAAGTAATCAAACTTTTCTCATTATCTCAGCAATGCAAGCCAATTAGACATGATACATCAACAACTCCGCAATTATCTACAATTACAACTCATTAAGCTGTGATTTACTTATGTTTTAATTAGCTTGCGCCACAGTTTGCGTTGCAGACAATGTCCTCGTTCTGGTGTCGGTGGTTGTCGTTGTGGTTAATGCAGCTGATGTTGTTTGTTGGATTGTTGCACTTGGCTGAACATGGTGTACTCAAAAGGCCATCAATCTCCTCTCAAGCTTCCATTACATTCACTCATATGCCAGCTTGACTTTTGAATGGCTGGGCAAGACAAGTATCTCTTGCAAAGCTTTCATTGATGATACTTAGTCTGGGGCACAGCATTTCCACGGCAGTTTGTCTGGGTTGTTTATAAGGTCGTGCAGGGAACAAAGGTGACAGTTGATACATGTGAGCTTAACGAAACCTACTCTTTCATGTTTATCCCACTTAGATTCATTGACATTTATTTCTGAAGGAAAATAAACCCACAAAAGGAAATATGGATTATTTAAGTCTATCTGGTGTGTCCAATGCAGTAAATAGAGCACAGCATATCCCTACATCGGTGGTCAACGTGTCTTGGAAGCAAACCCATTATGTGGTGGCTTTCCCTTTTATTCGGCGTCTTTGCATTAATAAGGAAGTGACAGAGGGAGCTGAAGGCAGAGGGGAGGGGAGAGGGGTGGATTTAGAAAAGCTCGGTAATTGTCGGAGGAAAGGAATAAACTGGAGGAGGAGGCGAGAAAAGAGGATGGGACCGACGCCACAGATTACCCATTTACGGTTCCCCCCTCGTGGTCTGTGAACAAGTAATTTAGTTATTTCACTTTAGGCTCCTTTCATTTCTCCCCGGCAACATTTTAACCATTTTTAGTATCAATTGTCTCTTGCCTTCATGACAGAAACAAACCAAACCAATTTTCGCCCTCTTGTGTTTTGAAGAGGCAATCAGCAAAGAGTCCTTGGTTTGATTAGATTTCAGGCTGCTGTCTCCCCCCCCTCTTCTTACACCCTTTCTTATCATCTGTTGTCCTTTTTATTTTCTCAAAAGGAAGTGCAATAAGGCTTCTTCCTAAACTCTATGAAGATTACATGAAGTCAAGAATCCTCCATAAACTCTTGATCCACATAGTCTTTCATCACATATGCTCGTCCTGGTTCTGCTTACACACCGTCCACCCGACTTCCTGTGTCTTTTTCAGAAATCAAATAACCATCAAGCGGCAGTCTCTGCCTGTGAGACAGTTTTCAGGTAACAACAGTGCATCCTTAAAAGCTGCATCCTGTTACTGCACCGCATGTGACTCCAACATGACCACAGGAGGCATCAGCGTAATCCTGTTCCCCCTTTCAACCACCAGGGTGCTTTTTCATAAGCCCTTCCTCACTCTCATTTTTCCACTCTGTTCTGTCATTTTGTCTTTTCTCTGCCTTTTTCCTTAAGTCACCTTGATCTGGACTTGATAGCAGTCACAACTTGGTTTTAATCACCTTTCAGGTTATTAAGTATAAAATCCACTACAGAGAGAAAATGGCAGGAGACACTCGTTCGAGGTACTTTAGCCAAGTACAACCGCATTTCAAAGTGAATGTTTCTCTTTGAAATCTTTCTCTTTAACTGCAACCTAAAAGAAATATTTCCTCTCATTAAATAGCATGTTTAATTATTGTGTTCATTTCCAAGAATTCAATTTTTGACTACACGTCCATTTTTAATCATGAAAATACAGGTCCATTTTCTTCATTTTTCTCGTAAAAATGTTTTATTCAGAGGTTGTTTTGCAGTCACTCATAACACTTGTAATAAAATGAATTCCACAAATGGAGGTTTAGATTAATGAGCTAAACTCAAAACCCAGGAGACTGCTTTTTATGTCATATAAGGAACCAAAAGTCAACAAAGACTTCTTTTAACGAAAATCATAACATATGTAACTTACACCATGTAATTAACAGTATTTTACTTATATACATGACTAAACTTAATTAAATCTCTTCAGCTCAGCCATATTTATGATATTTTCCTTAACTTAGCCAAGTTCTTTTGGTGCTTAAACCTAACCTAAACCCAACTTAGTTTTACAATCATCCTTTCATTTTATAATTTATTCATTGACTAGGATCCTCATAAGCCATAACCAGGTTAGTAGCTATCATTCCTGTTTTCCCTACAAGTGAACTTCACATCAAAATAACTGTCAAAAGTGTAATTAGAAACATATGCAAACAGTTCACAAAGAGCAACAAAAAATAATTGAGTGCCTACACAATAAAGCTACTGAAAATAATAAAATAAAAATGTAATAACAATGAAAACATGTAGTAGGTAAAACACCTTATACAGCTCAAAAATGATAGTAATACCACTAAAAACAGTGAATAACTGGGACTGATAATAAGGAAAATTAAATAAGACTGAGAAAAGAAACAGAAAGCATTTTCAGTCTGAAGAGCTGCTGGTGTAATGTGCCAACAGTGTTTTCTTTAAAACGGTTTTTTACTTGTCAAATGTATAATTGATCAAAACATCCAACATTAGTCCCATGTATGAATTTGCCAATGTACTGTGTGTGATATATGATAATAAAAATAATTAAAAAGTAGTACTTTTTATTTACAGGTTTATGTAAACATGTGTGACTGAGAGCGAGAGAGTTTTTTACAGTCTGCTCCATCTCTTTGGATCCCAAGGTTAATCTAATTAACTGTCATGGGATCAGAGCATAGATTGCAGAGAGTCATTAAGGAAAATTATGAAGAGAGTCTGATTGGAGCGAGAGAGAGTGTGTGTTAGAGAAAGACAGAAAAAAAAATGAACTGCTTAATTACAGCATTCTAATTACTGTATTATTGTCCTACTCTTATCTGCCTCACCTTGGTCCTTCTTTCTTTCCTTCTCCTCGTCCTTTTTCGTCTGTCCCACCTTCTCCCCCTACAAATGAGACGGAGCAGTTAAAATGATGAGAGGGACAGAGAGAAAGGTATGAACCAAAGGTAAATGAAAACTACAAAGCTGGAGTTGACAGCCAGTTGCACCACAGTTTCCAGCAAAAGAGACAAACAGAGAGAGAATGGAAAAGTAGCCAGCAAAAGGTAATGAGACACAACAAAAAGAAACTTGGAGGCCAAAGAGAGCTGATGATCTAAATTAATTGGCAGCAGTACCCCTGTGGATGCTCTAAAAACTGCAAAAAATAGGATTATCCTCAATTTATCCTCACAAAGGCTGAAAAATTGTCAAACAGCTCATCCGTCTGCTCAGTGGGGGAGTCATGAGAGGCACAATGGGAAAAAAATGACTTCTTATTTGAGATTAATATAGCAGAGGAGGACTGAAGATGGCAGCGAGTGACCCTGGACACTCCTGGGTTAAATAATTACTCAAACTCTGTGCTCACACTACAGGGGTACGCTCAAATATTCACTTTGTGTGAGCTGGTGAGTGGGTGTGTGTGTCGTAGTTTAAGGTTAATACTTGGCCCTATCTGTGTGTGGATGAGCTGGAGTTTAAGTGTGTGTGTGTGTGAGAGAGTCTATGTGGGTGCATGTTCAATATAAGTACAAGCCAGATTTATCTATGTGCATAAAGCACATGTGCCCCGTCTGTTTTCATTTTTGCGTGAGTCTTTGTGGGTGCAAAAAAAAAATTTAAACTGGCAGCAGAATATGCTGTACAAATTAATTAGGCACAAAGTGGGGAGGATGAATGAAAAAACGAGCCTGACAGCCAACGATCCACATTGGAGGGAGTGAAGACGAAGCTTTGTCAGACCTGCGTTGATGGATTTAATTCCTACTGATGGACTCGAAAGAACATTGCTCGATTTAAAAATCAGCATAATTAAGTTTAACTGCCTATGCCAGATTTTTTTTTTTTTTTTTTTTTTTAATTTCAAGTAACAGAAAACTTACTGTGTCTGTTTGTGTTTAAAAGTTCATTATTTTCTGCAGTGGGACTTTTGCTCCAGTGTCAAACTTCTTTAGCTCCTCATTAATAAGTCATTGTTTCCTTTTTTCTCCTTTTTCAGAATGAGGGTTTTGCACCAGGAAAAGGAAAGAGTCTCGCAGGTGTGCGAGTGCTGGAAGGTGCTGCACTTTCAGGGGGGGCGGGCGCCCTGTATGTGAAGGGATTTTAAGGAAGTGTGAATATATTTTTATCTCTTAATGGTTATACTGTATATAAGGCCTACATCACAGCTCTGGATGGTTAACAGGATCCTTTACAGTGGTGCAGCATTAAGGGCTGTGACTAATGATGAATGTCCTGTCAGGGTGAATTAGAGCCCGAGACAGCACCACATACAATCTGCCTGGAAGACTGCCCAGTGTGAGAGAGAGAGAGGAAAAGGGAAGAACTGGGGGAGACAGTGAGGAAAAGAGGAAGATGGAGATGGAGGAAAGAAGGAAGGAATGAGAAAAGAAGGGAAAAAGGCTGGAGGGAGGGTTAAAAAAAGATTTAATGGTAGATTTAGGGGAATAGAAGAGGTTAAGGTAAGAAAATACAATAGCGAGGAAGAATGAATATCAAACAGATAAAGAGACACAGTGGGGGATTTAGTGATTCACTGATTGTATTAAATTTCATAAGTAATAAAATATTTAAATGTGAGGCTGATAACTGTTGAGAAACAACCAAGTGTGAGTTAAATCTCAGAGCTTTCCAACAAACGTACCCGTCTCCCTCCTTCAGGCTTTCTTTGAAAACCTCTCACCCAAAACTAACAAACATGGATTGGCTGATCATGAAAGAGGGAGAAGAGAGGATTAATGTTGAGCTGTTTTGAGAAAAAGCATAAAAAAACAATTTTATTTAATACCACAATCATATAAAAACAAGTCAAATAGCAATTATAAACTTATCTTTTAGGCTCTTAGTCTGAGTGGACCAAGAGGCTCAGCAGTGAGGTCACTGCTCTCTGCTGCTGGGTCCGCTGTAAGCAATGCAAGTGTTCTAACGCATTTTACAACTATTATGAATCCTTGTGGTGAAGCAACATAACAAGACACAGTTGAAATCATACAGACAGGTTAAACTTGTTGACTTATATTGCACATGAATAAAAACTTACGAGTTCCTTATTTCTGCACAGAACTACATTATAATGTGCAATAAACCATTTGCAAATGTTTTATGTAGTGCTTACAAAGTGAACAGGGAGGTTTAAGTGTTACCAGAGACTCTGAATGCAACTATGCCATAATGTGGAATTCTGCAAAAACATCTGTTTTTATCGACAGTATATAAAGATTGTAGTTGAAATGTGAACAAAAAAGCCAAAGATAAAGAAACAGATGAAAGGAGACAGAGAGATGGAGGGAGAAAAATGGCATACACTCCTTACCACCACCTTAAATGTCACTCAAAGCTGTTTCTATGGCAACTAAGGGACAGTTATCCAGTTTGTGACACATTTTGTGAAGTGTGACCAATTTATCACCCCATCTGTGACTCCAGTGCTGTCAACATCCCAGCAGATCAATACAAATCCATATGTGATACATATGGAATGCACATGTCATTAGTTATGGGTCAATTTGTGTGTTTGTGTGTGTGAGATGGTGTGTAAGCGTGTGTGTGTGTGCACATGCATGGTTAGAAGTTTGTGCTCATATAAACCTTTTTTTTTTGCTGTTGGGAAACTGCTGACTTACAAAGACCATAAAGGCTTTTACTTTAAGTTTTTACAGTCCAGTGTGGCAACAAAACACCACAACAGATATATGACAGACAAAGTCTCTGAGGCAGGAGGCCTTTCATCTTCAGGACATAAAACACACGAAGACCAACTATTTCCAGAGTTTTTCTGTGTGTGTGTGTGTGTGTAGAAAACCTCATAGTATCTGTTTTAATTACTGACTAATAATATCACATTATACTAGATGGCTTGCAAACACAGAGAGATGTTATATGGAGATCAGTTTCTTGCAGATTATCATCAATTTCTTTTCATTAGCAAATTTTTTATTTGTATATGTACAAACAAAAAAAAAAGGTACATGAGCTTAAAATTGTGAGTTACCAG
>JAPZDY010000024.1:9725499-9754104 GCA_029783645.1 Ctenochaetus hawaiiensis
CACCTACTGTAGTGGATGTGCAATTACACTTTATTCTGGTACGGCAATGAAAAAGCAAACGGTAGTTTCGCCGTGCACGTTCCCCGGAGTCACACACGCCCCCCCAGGGGGGTTCGGGTTAGGGTTATTTGAGAAGCACTATTTGAGAAGCACTGGGTTAGAGAGACTTCTTCGAGAGTGCAATAGGTGGCATGTTGCTTTCAGCAAAAAGAGAGAGAAGGTTCCATCTGTATTACAGAACTAGGGTTACAATTTAGTTACCTTTGTTATATCTATAGCTTCAATAAAAAACAGCCAAATACATTAAATACATTTTCCACACAGATAAAATGTAAAACAATTACTTTTCCAACCTCAAAGCAACCAAAGGAAAGTGTAAAAATGGGGGATATAAAAAAGTATAAAGTCCACCTGTATAATGGAGCAGTGACTTAAATGAATATGGAAGATCATGAGAGTTTTTGAAAGATTGTTCTTTTTCAAAATTCACTTTTGTCTGAAAAAAATGGAATTTGATGAGTATATTTTTTAAGTTAAGAGGAACAAAAACTACAAAAACATTAAACATTTCATAATGTAACAAACAATAATCAAAATTTTTTTAAACTAACTTAAGAACACATTTACTCAAAATATAATTAAAAGTGATCACTGAATTATTGGACGAAAACATGCAGTTCAGTTGTTTGGAGTTCTTTTTATGGGATATGGGATTTGATACCCAATATGTAAAGTGAACTGGATGACAACAGATAAAACAATCAAGGGCCCCATCTGCCAGACGTAGCATCTTCTCCTCCTCCTGCTCTCCAACTCCTCTGACTGTCTTCAAACACTAGAAAACATACTAAGTGATCATGACAGCACTTATGCCCAGTAGGAATATGCTTTCCCGCTCCACTGCTTTGGCTTTATTGTAGATGATGAGTTTGAGTCACTTCAGATTTTTAGGGAGGAGTCCAGGGGGAGCGGTGGTGTAAAATGATCCCTCATTCCCCACCGGCAGTGGAAGATTGGTTCCTACCCCCTGCCTGAGCAATGGGCTCAGGTTTAGCTCATTCTGCTATTCTAAATCAATTATACTACCTTCTAAATCAGGCTCTTGCACAACAGCACACACGTTTCATTGTCTTACTCTCACAATCTTTCTTTATTTCTTCCTTTTATACCTTTTCTCGGTGTGTTCCATGTATCCCTCATTTCTGTTTTATCCCCTTCTCTCTGGCTGTAGGATGAAAGGCAAAGGTGTAGAGGTGTTGTTCTAGTGCCATCTTTTGACAAAACAGCGGTTCAGATAGTGCTGGAGTAGGACTAGAGCTTCCTCCACATCTCCAGAGAAGACATAAGAGGGTCATCATTCAAGAAGCTGCCTGCAGCTGTGTCATTTTTTCCACATTTATTTTTCTTCTTAGATTGACTAATCTTCAGAGAGACAGTTAAGGCAAACTTTTCACCCTGGTTTTCTTTTTGTTCTACAGAGAACCAGAAGGATTAAAGGACTCAAGAGAATGGGTGTCCATCCTCTTCTTCTGTTTATATTCTCTCTTTATCTCTCCTCTTCTCTCTCCTTCTCCCTCCTCTGTGATTTTCTCATTCCTTGTGGGTTCTCGTTTGCTCTGACGTAAGAGTCTTGTTGTCTTTTGTTTTGCTCTGACATTGAATTTCTCCTCAGAAGATTCAGTGGTCTGCTTAGTCGCACATCAAGGGCGACAAGTTGCGCTACAAAACAATTTCTCCTCATAGCAGATCTCATTGTAATTCAACCTTGATGCAGAAGAAGAGGAATTTTCCACAAACTTTTAAGTATAAATACACTCATAATGCACACACATACACACACGTTATCTGAAAAGAGGAGCAGCAGCAGTGGTGGAAGTGATGGTAATAGTGCATTAAAATGTTTGCATAAATTCTCCATTCATATTATGCCCATTAGTGCGGGTAATTGAGATTGTGTTGCGACATATGAGATGGAATACAACCGCTGTTGTCCTCATTTAGCTCCATGATCTTTATTCAGAGAAAATGCTCAGCTGACTCATAATTTGTTTAACAAAGGCACAGTAGGTTTTTTAGAAACTTAGTTCAGACCAAAGTGATGGATTGATTGATTGGTTGACCAATCAGCATGAAGCCATGCAGCTAGTGTGTCTCAGCATTTACTACTGTTACTTCATTGGCAAAAGGGAAGGTTTTTGTTTTTTGTACATGCATCTGTATTTACTATCTCAACAAACAGTAAGTAGAGCAGAACTTTGAGACGTACCGAATCAAACATTATATTGATCATTTTTAATGCTCAATGCATATGATTTAATGCTCAAATTCATGATTTCATCTCCAATTTGAAAGAATGTGGGATAACTTTAAAATGAGCATGCTGATACTTTTTATTCAAAATGTTTTTAGAACCCAGAGAACAGAGAAATTTCTCTCTTAAACTCAAATTAAGTGTTAAGATTTGTACAAAAACAAATCTTAGTTTGTTTGCTGGTCTAGAGACGGCAATGATAATTGGCTCAGGCTATAATCGCTGTGGTGTGTAGCTTCAGTAGATGCTACATACTTGTCCCTGAGCAAATAAACATTAGTTCCTTAAGATTTTGCTCAGTTCAAAACCATCATCCTTTTTTTATTATTTTTTTTTTATCGTTTTCAAGTTTTCAACAAACAAGGATCAAGGATTTTGTTTTGGTATGTGGTGCATAAACCATAAAGAGAAAATGAGAAAATGAAAAAAAAATGAAATTGCATAAATGTAAAATAGAAATAAATCTGCTGGAATAATTTCCCTGCTGTTCATATGCTCTTCTCTAGTCAAAGACAATGCTGAGGCAGACATCCATGGTTGTTCATGGTCACTTGCTCTCTTTGACTCCTGACCAGTAGATAATGTATCCTTCAAGATATTTTAAATAGGGATTGTTTATGACAACCCTGTATTGTGGTCACATTTCCTGTCCAGTGACGTTTTGTCTTGAGATGGTCAAAGGAAACAAATGGCAGGAAACTACATCTCCTTGAGGTAAACCTGATGCCACATCAGTCCAAGGGACACATTTGCCATTACCGTCACCCTGA
This sequence comes from Ctenochaetus hawaiiensis, assembly GCA_029783645.1. NCBI lineage: Eukaryota > Metazoa > Chordata > Actinopteri > Acanthuriformes > Acanthuridae > Ctenochaetus > Ctenochaetus hawaiiensis. The sequence continues at coordinate 9,728,581 of JAPZDY010000024.1, forward strand.
TATGATAAAACTAGCCGTGCAGCCAGTCAGTCATCGGGCACAGTTCATTGTCCAGGATATGTTGCATTAATTTAGCACGATTCACTCAACTAAAAGCCTTGGACATGTCAGCCAAAACAAGCGGCACCACAGTTGGCTTCAGCTCTCTAAGCCAGACATGCATTGCCTGGGTCAGTGCTGCTGTCATGCTGTCCTGAAGTAAATAGGCATACAGATTATCACTCTGAGGACACTGAGCATGAGCCATGTTGCTAAAAATATCTTCTTAGCTTTTCCCAAACACAAAATTAAAGTGATGAATCATTGTTCACTAACTTAGGGTTCAAAATATTTGGGATAAACTAGAATCAGAAACAACTTTATTTGTATTGGGATGTGTATACATAAGAGGAATCGAGGTAGTTATACTTTGCTTATATATTGCACATGTTTGGCTGTTCACCATGAACAAGGCCCTTACTAGAAAAATGACTCAGGCATGATTCTTTAGGTCTCTTAAATACTTTTACTTTGTTTTCTGAATGTTATTAATGTTCTGAATGTTTCTGTCTTCAGACAAAGTTTGTGATTTTGAACCATCATTGACAATTCTACTTTTCTCATAATGATGAACATTTTCTTAAAACAACAAAATGGAAGCACACACTCAAGTAGCTCAAATACGGTTATTTAATATCTCAACCCTGAAATTTATGTCCAAACACATAGCAGACAAGTGCAAAAATGGGCAGACATGCTGCAATAGAGTCTTTTCTGTTTCATAGGGACTTTTGCCGCTTTTAACATTTTCACTGTCAGACTCAAAGGTAATATTTGGATTTAATAACAGGCACTTGGACACCGCAGCCCCTGTGGGCTGATTCAGTGGCTGAATCACAGAGGTGTCTCAAATATTTGCCTTGATCATGTGCATAATGGCCAATCTGCTGGTCTTAGAGTATTTGTCAAATATATGTATGTGTATTTTCTTTCATAGACTGTTATCTAATGATGTGTGCAGAGACCTGATTTTACATTTGAGCTTTGTGATAAGTGTATTGGCTTTTTTGACTGTGTTTTTATCTAATCTTCTGTATCAGATGTTCAAAACTTAACTGAAAATGGACATTTGTTTCTTTTTTGGTTATTTTTTTTTTTAAAATAAAAAATAGTTTTTCAGGTGCAGGTCAACCTTTTTTTATAGATTTCATGTTGTTGTCATATGATTTCATTTGGTCTCCACCATTTTCTCTGTTGTCTGTGACCAATAGATCTAATCTAATTACTGCCTATACAAAAAAAATGCCCAAAAGAAATGTTTTCTCTTCAACATTTGCTTTTGAGGGACCATGTAGAATCTTGCCATAAAATAACATAAAAAAATGGAATTAAACTATTTATTTGGAGCCCAGCAGTGCTCAGACCCCTCTCCTTTTCCCTCTCTTTTGTGCCCTGCAGTGATATAAATTTTTTGTTTTGAACCTGAATATTTTTGTCTGGATGTTTGCACACAAGGGCAAAGGCACCAGTTTAAAAAATAATGTTCTTTTTTTTTTGCTCCCCCTTTCATCTTTTCATCCTTTTTTTCACAGGAGTAAAGTACAGAGTGCTGCAGCTCACAAAGCACCTCTGCTAACATTAGCATACCCTTTTTATCTTAATACATACTTGCATGCATTAATAATCACATGCGTAATTATATGCGATGTCAGGCAATGCAGTCTTTGACATCTCTCTCTGAAGTTGTTGAACTTAACTCAAATTACTCACCTGTTAGAACATTATTCTGTGAGTCTTTTACACTGCAAACTCCTCAAAAATCTGCCCATTCGGTTCAAATTCTTTGCTTCATTACTCTCAGCGCATATCAACCAGTCCACTTAGTCTCTCCATCCCGCTGCCCTCCTAACAGTTTTCAAATATTTTTAGTTGAAAGTTGCTTATTTCAAATGTGACAGACAGAAACAGAAACAGCAGAAAGGCCTCACACGCCTCACTGAAAGAAGAAGAAGTTCATAAGTAATGTGAGATGCTGCATCAAATAAGTGCATGATTAAGGTGAATGAAGCATTTTTTTAACGGGCCTGTGATCAACAATGCTTGTTCAGTCTGCTGTCATATCATAAAATAATGCATTAGTCTTGTCTCACTGTAGTTATGAGGCTCAAGTTCACATCACATAGTTGCAAACTGGTGTGTTTTGTATATAGTTAAACTTAACATGAGTAATTGAATTAACATGTATTTTTTTTAGTATTCATGTACAACAATCTGTAGCTGCATTTTACATGTTAAGCTACCTTTAAAATGAATAAATGAACAAAAATTAATAATATTTCAAGGTATCAAGGCCATTTTTGACCAGTCAGTGGCTTAAATATTTGAAAGATGTCTCCATGAGTTATTTTCAAAAAAGAGAGAGAAGTGATAATCTAGTATCTTGTTTGTTAGAGAAAAATCAGATTTGCTGCGACAGCACAGCTGGAGTTTGTCAAACTGGGAAAAAGTGGCAGTGTGAAATCATTTATTTCCACGAAAGGGTATATTTTTAAGACCAGGTATTGTGCCTTCCCAAGCGATAGGCCTGGTTTTCTTAATGAGTGGTTTGACCCTGAATACACTAACACACACACACACACACAAAAACACTCCAAAGCGCACACAAACAAAAGTGGAGGTTAGCCTTGTGTGTGAAGAGCGGTGCAATCGATCTGAACTCACTAACAACAACTCAGGGTCAACGGAGACAATAAACACGAGTATCTGCAGACAGACTCTCTACCTTCCTTTACCCTAACCCGGAACACACACATACAAACATGTGCACCTTAATGATGTAAACAAAACACACACTCACACAAACACAAACAGGCAAGCACACACGCCCACTCAAACACTTAGCCTGACATACATGACGGGGGCTTTGCTGGTTTCATGGTGATAATTGCATTGCTGGGAAGGTTGTAGGAGTGCACATCAATTACAGCTACTGAGACGTCAGATTCCAGGTAACTGATTACACTGTTTTTGGTTTTGTTGATTGAAAGTCAGAAATATGTTACTTCACAATGCTAAAGTCATTGTTTATTGCATCTCTACATGACAAACTTTCTGTGTCTTTGTTTTTATGGACGGTTCATGTATTCAGAGCCACTAACTGAGGCCACAAATACTGCAAATCAGAGCCTCCAGCCTGGAAGTGGCTTGCCTCTTAAAAGCAAACAGCTGCAAACACTGAGCTAACCGAAACATTTTAAACCACAATGGCTCTCGAAAGCTTACCAGGTGCTTCTCATTTTTTCAGGCAGTCACAGCTCATTCAAACCCCAGCTGGTGTCGGCATCAGCTTAACTCCTTTCTCAACCTGGTTGGTAACAAAATTGGTGAAGGTGTTTCATGATGTGTTTGGTACCTTAAAATGGCTGTAAGTGTGGACCTAAAGGCCGCCGTCCCAAGTTAGCAAGGACAATGACCACCTGTAAATCCAGTCATAGGTCATAGTTTTCGTAGGATGGTGGATTGGCCTCAGAAAAAGAAAACAGAAAATTGGTGGTGGCTTTTGCCAGTAATGAAATATAATGCATTTATCAGTGTCACTGTTTTGGCTGCACTGAAGCCACCGTCAGTTTGATCTTTATTATAATGCAGCGGGTTGCATCAGTCATACTCATAACTTTCTCTCTGCCTTCACAATGTTTACCTTACCACTTTTTTGTTGTCATTACATCATGTTTGTTGAGTTTTTACATAACAAGGATAACTACATTTGTGTGTGTATATGTGTGTGTGTGTGTGTGAGTGCATCTCTAAACTTGTCTCTTTTTCAAACTTCTGCCTCGCTGTCTCAGTGTTTTGCACAGAAGCATGACTCTGTTATACACGTGTTCATGACACCAGACACAATCCAGACTGAGGCTAAATCTGGAGGATAAATAAAGATGTTAGGACTATTTTTTTCTCTGTTTGATGTTATAAAATTAAAGAGCTCTTTTTAAACCATTACAGTAAAAAAACAAAAAAAAACACAATTCTACAAGGATTTTTATTTCCTGCAGTCAAACAGCAACAAGCCAGTTTATGTTGTTGCATGCAAAAAAGGCCCCTGGTTGACCCACATGTGTAGAAGCTTTCAAGAAACCAAGCTGTGATTTATTTGTGCCGGAGAGCATCAGGAGAGCAAATCTTTAATACAGCTGTGAACTCTGATCACCCACTGATCAAACACAAGATCAAGTACTATACATTTCAACATAGGCAGTGGGATATGGCGTATATAAATATCCAGCCTGTGAACAATGTCTTGGAGCAGTAAATGAGTAAATGCATGTTCTCTCACATGTGTGTAACCAAGCTTACTGCAGGTTAATGCATTTTGTATGTATGCACATGTGTGTGTGTGTGTGTATGTGTAAGTGTCTGAGTATAAAAGATACAAGGGCAACGATTTCCTTCTTTTTGTTTCTCTGTTTTCCTTCTTTTTGTTTCTGTTTTCCTTCTTTTTGTTTTCAGTTGTCCATTTTGAAATACATAGCTCACAGACACATAACACAAACACACACACCAACACACACACACCCCAACACACGCACACACACACACACACACAAAAGCCCACTGATGAGCGAACTGGGAACGTGGAATTGGAACAGTTCCGCAGGGGGCAAAGTTCTCCATCTCTAAAATAGCACTTGAACAACAAACAGGATTGGTTTCCTCTGTTTCATCCAGCCATCAGGATGAGTTGGTAAAAACACACCCTCAGCAGACCGAGAGCTTGAGGATGTAGGCGGTGAGAAGTAACCATAGATAAAGTATGCCACTTAATTGAGAGGTAAAAAAAAAAAAAAAAAGTCATCCTTGCTTGGCCTCTTTCTGTTTCTTTCTCTGCACATCTCGCTGTGTTTCGTTATCACTCTCACTTGTGGGGGTGTGTGTTCAGACATAAACGCTCTGTCATGCTCATTCCCTGCCTCTACTTTGTCTCTCTGCGTTTGTCTCTATTTGTCTGCTTTTTGTCTCTGTCTTTCTCTGCTTTTTTTTTTTCTTTCTTTCTCTCTCCCAGTCCTCCACTCTGAGTTAGAGGCACAGCAATACTTTCCCAAAACAGATCCTTCTTTTGACACTTTCCTCTCTCAGACTCATAAACCTTTGGGAAGTTTTATGTGTATAAGAATTTGAACGGGGCTGGATCTTGTTTGCCTTTTGACTGAAGCCCATCAGGCCCAGCTCCCATCATATATATCAGGTCTGCACATGGAGATGATCTGTGGAGGACGTTAAGAGAGAGCAGAGAGAGCAAAGAGAGCAAGGAGAGCAGAGAGAGGGGGGGTGTTTGAGTCGTAGGATGAACACAAAGAGATGGAGAAAAAAAATGAATATCTATTTGAGTATCTTGTTTATTGACTTGAATGCTCCAGCTTCTTCCTCATTCAATGGCATTCCTGGAGCTCCACAGTGAATGATGCGCCCGTCCTATAACATGCACACACACACACACACAAACACTGGTGACTGCACCTTATTCCATTAATGCTCTTGGACCTCAGTCATTGTCCCTTCGCTGTCCTCTGAGGCAGCAGCCAGAATCGCTGGAGGAGAGCCGCCGCTGCCGCCGCACAACACGTCTCAGACAGATTGTTAATCAGGCAGTGCTGCATGATATTCTGAAGCCGGTTACATCTTGCTCTCTCTGCAAGTAATCACCTAACAGTGTTATACTGATGTCGCAGAGGGTCAGAAGGAAAAAGAGCTGTTTGTCGATGTAAAGGAGACACAGAGAGACAGAGAGTTCAAAGTAAAGGAGGGGAACAAAACTGAAAAATTAGAATTTTAAGGGAAAAGAGCTGAACATGAGAGTATATACAGTGTTTTTTTACACAAACTATGTGCATCACTTATTATTAAGGGCCATTATCCCACTGACTCATATTGCCTTTACTTAACTTTACAAAAGACACAATTATTCATCTGTGTCTCTCCCTTACCCACAAACAAATACACACTACAGCATAAGCACACACACATACACACAAACACACACATCACATCAACGTGCTCCCATGCTCTTGGTGCACCAGGGCTTGAGAGATGAGGCGGCAGCAATTAACACCTCACTGACATTTGCTTCTCCAGCTGTGGTGGAGGGGGTGAGGGGAACGGGAGGAAAAGAAATGAATGCAATCCATCCACGATCCCTGCACCCAACCCGCTTCCTCAGTGTATTTATCTCTCTCTCTCTGAATGTGTATGTATGTGTGTTAATTTCTTTCTGAGCTGTAAATGACCTTTTATGTTACATCTGTGTGTTTAAAGAATATAGCGCTCAGCGGAAGTCAATTAAAGTTCCCTTTATGCTAAGCAGAAAATAACAGTATTCTCTCTCTTTCGCACCAGTTTGTGCTAATAAAGATACTGTTTTTTTTTTATTTTGTGAAGTGCCGTTTATAAAATCACTCTCAATGACTGTTATCGTGTTGAATTTAGATAGTCAATATGGTGTCTGTTTGTGGGCGAGCAGTGAGGCTAAGCCAGGCTGCCCAGGCATCTGCTGCTCTGTCTGTGCTCAAGCCTTCTCCACCCTCCAAAATAACACTTGAGACACACATCCAACTATCCAGCAAACACACATTTACCCATGAAGTCCACAGAAGGCAGTTCAGCAGTGTGACAGCTCTCATCCAGCCACTTCAGATCAGGTGTCCGCTGTCTTTCTTTTGCATCAGTCAGCTTTTGAATGTGTTTTTTTCTTTTTCTTTGCTGCTGTAGAAGGAGAAAATCAATGCAGGTGATTGCTGTGTAAGATTAAGTGAGTGTAGGATTCTGCATCATTAAAAAAATGTTTTTGCTGCCAATCCAGCTGAGAAAAAACCAACAATTCCTCCTTTAACCTTGATCAAGTAAAGTCAAGTCAATTCTCATTTATTTAGCCCAGAATTACAAATCTTGACAATCAATACAAAACAAGCAATACCATTTGGTTTTAGACCCATAATTTATATAAAGAAAAATGCTCAAAAAAAAAGGAAACTCTATTGGGAGAAAAAAAGGAGAAACCTCAAGAAGAGCAGCAGAAATGGGATCCCTCTCCTGGGATGGATAAATGTGTAATAGATGTCATGTCTACAAAATAGATCAGCAAAAAAATCACAGTATTTACACATTTTGATGACAGCATGACCTCGTTTTCACCATGTAGACCTGGAAAGAGGACAGGCCAGATAAACACACAAAAGTCAAGTGCAGCATTCAAACAGAGAGGAGAGACAGACAAATACACAGAGGGCGAGAGAGATGTGAAAGCATGGAGATTAGGAAGGGAATCACATGTTTAAAGGCAAGTTCAGTCATCCTTAAAAAAGGGTGGAAATTCATGAGATTATATTGATAACAGTGCCATTATTGATTCCACGTGTTGCCCTGATTTTTTATCATTTCCATTAAAGATTCCTGATCAATCCTAAATAAGGAAGCTGCATATATCTTCATCTAACATCAGTAAAATGAGATCATGTTTGTTAAACAGTCATTTTCTTTCAGGTTTTCTTAGTTAAAGAAAAAACTGCCAGAACTGCCTGCAAGCCAATAATATTGTAACATGAATATTAACTCTTGGTAACGGACGTGCTGCTTGGTTTGGAAGCAGTGACTCTTGTGTGCAAAATGTTAAACTCAAGAACAAAGATTTTCGAACATATTTCTGGTATTTCCATTGAACTTGAAATTTTCATATCACAGACATAATGAGCCATGACTCGTCTTTTTTTGTAAAATGAAGTCACACTTCAAACTATTTCTTTCTGGCTGCCACAAGTACTTCTTGATGCAAGTTTTAGCAGCATGGCTTCATCAGTTTAACATAATCTTTTAGCATTTCTCAACAGTCTTAAACACATTTTGTCAGTAGGAGGAACTGATATGATCTGAGGCAACTCGTATTGATCAGACAATCTGCGACTAAATCTCAATTCCCAATATGTCAATTAACCAGAATCACTATCACTTTGTTTATGATTTACAACTATAATTTTAAAAAAGTATAAGTATGTATAAGTTTGTAAAAAAAAGTTTTCATTTCATTCTGTTAATTATAATGTTTTTTTCTGAACAGTATTTCCATAAACACTCATCATAACCCAACACAGCACATCATCTCAGCAGGATGTCCAAAGACAGATTAGGACTTTAACAACAATCTTATTGATTTCCGGGAGCAAATATATATGTAAAATATATATGTAATCACATTAATACATTTTGGATAGACAATGCCTGTTTACATATGTTAGTTTTAGTTCATGCTGCACAAGACAAAATGTTTTTTTAGGGTTGATTAATGTCTTAGTGTGGCAACTGTTACTTCTGTATCCCTTGTCAGATTGCAGCTGGGTAAACGGACTGTGGTTGGTGTGGATAACATAATGTTGTTATTACACATACATTAAGGAGTATAAACTTGTACTAAGTAATCATATAAAAACAAATATAGAAAAGGATTCTTAGTTTGAGGTTAAGCAAAAGAAGCAGACCACAAATGGAAACATCTGCACAAGAGCAAGCAGCTTCGGCCTAATGGACTGAGTCTTATTCCTCTGACAGAGAGAGAGAGAAATTAAATAAAATGATGACAGAAAAATAAAGAAAGACGAGAGATGGGGGATGGCATGGGGGTTGAAGAGAGAGCAAGACTGACAGACTATATAGGAGATACAGAAGTGGAGAGGGACTAGACAGACGCTGATCGAGGTTTACTCGGCTAGTCCACATCTCACTGTGTCACCTCTACTCAATGTCACGACCTCCTCCCTCTGACGAGATGCTAATGTACATGTCACCGGGATGACATTTCCACGACCATCTCAAGCATCCACTCCCACCCGTCATTTCGTCCTCCATCTCTCTCTCTCTCTCCGCCCTGCTTCAGCTGCTTCCAACACATTTATCTGCTCCTCACTCTAATCTAACTCCATCTCTCTGTCACTCACTGTCTGTCTAAAGTCTCTCTGCTCTCCTCCTGTCTGTCCTTTTTGCTGCTTAAGTTGAACTGTAACTTAGGTCAGCATAGGTTGAACATTTCTGCATAAATGGGGTCTCACACACACACATGCAGATACGTGCAGAAACAAGGACAGACTTCATGTTCTGACTCTCCCTATTCGAGTTATTCACCTCTAGCCTCATTCAATGTGATGTCACTTTCAGTTTCTAGTCATCACACACCTTTTATCAAAATGCTGCATAGACCATCGTCATACACAAGGAATTAGGTTTATTAAAGGTAATTCTGCAAGAGACGATCCATGCCCAGTGCCAATGTTTAAGGTCGTTTCAGGAAGTAATATGGGAAGAGAAAGAGAGGGATGATGGATGCACAATGCCATCCACTCACCTGAGGGCTTTTATGCTCATACCTGCTGCAGCCGCCGCCGCTGTGGTTGTTAATATAGCATTTCATAAGCCCCAGTGTCCTCTCCCTATGGTCAAAGTTACTATCATCTCTCAACACCCCCTGCTGTGCTGAGCTCGGTGCTTCCTTGTGGGGAGCGATGATGTAAAAGCCTTGAAGCTGTTCATATGAAACGACCACAAACTAATCCATTTCACCTGAGGTGGCTGACTGAATTAATGCTGTTTTTGTTAACCATGACCATGTCCTTAATCGTAAGTTACTGCACACGTATTGTAGAAATAAAATCACTCAAAAAATAAAAATTTGGCTTTGAATAAAGTCTGTGGTTTGCAAACTTTTCTAATATCAAAATACTGTCAAGTGAATCCAATTTTTTTTCTCCAGACCAATATCACAAATCACAGTTGGATTGAAAAAAAAAATTAACAGGTGAAAAAATTGAAGATACTTCAGGCAAAGCAACAGAGGGAGGATCCCATCTGTAGGATGCAACATAAAATCATACTGTATAATGAAAAAATACATAGATATTCAAACAGAAATGAAGAGTATGGATTCAGGAGCAGCTTCAGGTGGTCGCCCACCAAATAGAATCGCACCACTCAAACTCCTCTGCACTGTAACTAGAAGAGGAGGAGAAGAGGCAGCACACCATTCACACAGAGAGCACAAACAAACAAACAGATGGAGAGAGCCATGATAATATGCAAACCAGGGGAAGAGGGAGAGCAGAGGGAGGCTGAGAACTAGATCAATGACTGGAAGAGGCACAGAGAGTCAGGACAGAAAGATCCCAGGATGGCCAGCGGTCCAGCAAAGAAGGAGGAGAGGGAGAGAGAAGGGGAGGAAGAAGAGGGAGCTTGGCTACTTTGAGGGCACAGAAACAAAAATATTGGAGACTTAGGAAGCGTAGTGCAAGTTGATATTGAAAGGTTTGCACATTGTCGGCTAAATTGTCAGTGTGGCCTTAAAGTATCCATGTCAACAGATTCAGTGAGAGACTGAATCACTAGAAGTAAAGTGGTAAGAGGTACAAAGCCTGTAGTGTAAAAGGATCAGTACTTATTGAGAGTTAAAGCAAATAAATGCATTTTTAGCTTAGATTTAAAGGCCTAAACAGAGTCAGACTGATGCCAGCAGGGGGGGTTGTTCTGGTAAAAATAGGGACAAAACTTAGAGGCTATCCAGCTGGCTGACTCCTTTTTAACCAGGGACACATAAGAGCCCAGTATTCTGAGAGCAGAGAGCAGGAGAGCAGGCATATCCACACACACACACACACACACACACACACACACACACAATCAACTTGCACGCCAAATTCGTAAATATGACCTTTAGCCAGAGAAGCAAGATGTCACACACACAGAGTGACAGCCCTAAACACTGCACCCACCCACTGCCTCATACATCTGACCACTGCCATGGAACAACAGGGACCTCTACAGGCCACATGTGGAACAGATCCTCTCCAATGCTGACATTAGATTGAAAGGTGGATGCTTTAAGGCGTTTCACTCAGTCACTGTCACAACCTCTCTGTGTTGGTCAGGTGGCTCGTCACCGTCCCATGACCTCCTGCAAACGCCCAACCACAAGCACCCACACGCATACACCGACACACACCTCAACACGCAAACATACAGTTTACTTTTGCACACAATCCAAACACAAATTAGTAACCACATATGGATGCATGAGGGGGTGTGAGGTTGCCACATTAAATATCAAAGGTCTAACCTTGAGGAGAAGGGAAATCAATCAAGGACTGCTGTCTCTGGACATTTTTCGTAAGTTTTGTTTGTTTCATCCAAGATCAATCAATGACTTATTAATTTGAAACAGAACAGATATATTGTACTTCTACGCCAAAGTCAAAGTACTTGAAAAAAAACACCTCTGAGCCACATTATGATCGATTGGAAACTTGTTTTTACTCACAGCAATGGAATAAATGGAAAAACAGTCCTTTTTTTAATTGGTCAGTATTTTTCACCTGCGTGTTCTTTCACTTCAATAAAGCAGTTGTTCCCAACGTCTCGGGTTAGGACACCCCCAGAGGTTGCAAGATAATGTTGAGAGGTGGTGAAATAATTAATGGAATAAGGAGGAGAAAAACATATTTCTGCTTCTTAAAATTATGCATTATTTTTCGGGCATTTTTGCAGGTAATTTGTCTCTTCAGGCCTTTAAATATTCAAATGAAAGAAACTTAGAAGGGAAATTACTCTTTGGTTGAGCTGCTCATAAGCAACTGTGACAAGCGACTTTTTTCTAAGGTGTCGTGAGCAAGCATCATTACTGATGCAGTTAGCATGTACTTAAACTCAGCTGGCTTTGACAAATGGTGGTGACGATAAAGAGATTATATTTATAACTCTACATCTGTCACGGTGCGCTGAATACAGGGAAAAGGAGGTTGGACCAGAAAGCAGCTAAATACGACGGAGCAGGTGCAGTTCAATGATTTCTTTCTAATGTGGGGAGATGTGACGGCTTACAAACAGGCAGGTTCAGACACAGGAACGCAGGCAACAGGCAGTTTGACTAGCGAGAGGTGGATGAAAATGGACCGGTGGGCACAGGTGAGGAGGTGATCAGGTATCTGCAGGGCCACAAAGAGAAGGTGGAATGTAACTACCGACTGTTCACTAATTGACAATGCACAATATCCTTTTTTTACAAGACGGCTGTATTGAAAGAACATGCTACTTATGAACTCAGTCTGCAGTATGTGATACAAACTGCTTTTCATAGTAAAAATCAGTAAGAAACTCGTAAAATCAGTTGATTCTGCAGTGCTCTAGGACAGGCTTAGCTAGTTTTAGGAGGTGAAAATAAACAATAGCACAGATAACGGCAAACCATGTAACATCCCCATATGTTCTAAAATTGGGGGAAACATGCAAATCAATGTTTATTACTTCTTTAACATGAGCATTACCTGAGAAAGGGGTAGCATCCCGTATCTTTGTGGGTAACTTCTATCTAAAGAGTGAGATTCAGCTTAAGATTCAGTGTTGGGTTGTTTCACATGACTTGCAACATGAGCTGGAGCTCGTTTTCCCGGTATTTCTGTTGCTTTGGAAACATAACATTATCCTCATCAATGTATCCCTGCTTCAGTCAAACTGGATGCCTTTTCACAAAAGATGCTTTCCAAAGGTATTTTCTTTTTGTTAATGCTGGCTTTGGGATATTTTGAACATTTTCTTCTAGGCAACAGCTGCATAATATCAATACAATATGACAAAAATAAAATGTAATGACAAAATAAGAGCAGAGGGAAAATTAAATATATCACCTGACCTTGATTTCCATGGGCATTGTAGCTGAGGTTGTCTGCTGCGTTGGCTGCAGAGATCTGCGAGACTGAGAAGCTTCTCAGCTCCAAAACTGTCACAGCACTTCTTTTTCTATTTATCAGCAATTTCCGTAAAACTGCCAATCCCATCCGGGCCATCCGGGGGGAATATCGAGTTATTAGGGTGTCAAACGCTCTGGAATTGTGGTGCCTTATAAACATCTTCACTATTGTCTACAAGCGAGCTGTTGCTCTTGTTTTGTGTACAAATGTTCAGGAACAACACAAGTGAGCACAAAGTTTTCCAGGCTTGCCCCAAAGGAGCAATTTATTCATAACAGTTCTTTGATTAGACTGCACTTGAATAAGAGACTGAGAAAAGGGCATGACTGTGCCTTTTTTTTTTTTTTTATGAAAAACTTGCTTTGATGTTAGACGCATATGTTGATAACATAATTAGAGCATGGTATTTGGATATCTTTTTGGAGTTTATTACACCACATCTCTAGCTTGAGTACATTTTCCTAGACCGTACGTGACATTTGCCTTCATGGTTTCTACTCCGTTTTGATCTGTTCACCTCATGAAGATGTTTCTTAATTGGAGTTTTTAGTAAACAGACTACACCCACAGTCTAACTTTTTTTTTCCCCTCATTTGTTTGCTGTTGTGCTTCAGAACTTTGATCAGTTATTTTATACCCATCATACAACTTGCATAGCCTCTCATTTTGTCTGCAAAACAGGGAAGTTTTCAAGCTTTAGGAAGAATGTGCTGTTGAGTGTGACGTTTACTGCTTTTAAAGTGCAGCTTTTTTATGTCTCAAAATTCTGAAAATGCAAGGATCAAGTGAATGTACATGAATGAAGAGATCTTTTTAAACATGTTGCATAAAGGTATGGTCCCACATCTCTGCTTGAAAAATGTCTGCCACACTAGGTGTCATTAAGCTGAAACAGACTGACAAGCTTTGGTATGCTCAACCTTTAGAAGAAGATCAAGAAAAGTACAGCTTGAGAGAGAAAACCAGCTCCTCCTGCACTTCTGAAGGTATTTTCGTCCTCTTTCAGAAGACAAACAGATAGAAAGTTCAGTTGGTACATCAAGAAGAAAGAACCAGCTGTTGGGTCACGAACCCACACGTTGAAACCTGGCAACTCAACCACATTCCCTCCTAAACGACGTGGAGCCTTCAGGCGGCGAGTCTGCTGACACACAGACCCGAACACCTGGGAACGCATTGTTTGTCATCAATTATTATCGGCATTTGTGTGGAATGGGGAGAAGACAGATTGTGAAACTCCTGAGGCGGTGCCAGTATGGTGTGTTGTACTTAGACGCATTGAATTGATATTGACACATGTGTCAGTGTCAGTGGTCTATGCAAAGCTGCCAAGTTTTGTAGACATTTCCTCCTGTGATCTTTAAGCTTGATGTTTTGCTGAAGATCTGGACATAAATAAATAATTAAAGCATGTTCGTGTGTAGATTTGTGTGCATGCGTATACATTTGTGTGTGTGTGTGTGTGCCTGCGTTACACGGCCTTGCATCAGCAAGAGCCTTTGCAGTACTACAAAACAGACCGCTCGAATTCGACTCACACTCCCATATTTTTCCTGCCTTAAAAAATATCTTTCTTTTAGCTTGTGCAGCCCCCAATGCTCTATGTCTAAAGTGCTTTCTCTTACTCTTTTTCTTCTCATCTCCCATAGTCCCAACACGTCTCTGCTTCAGTCCTCTCAAAACTTGCTTGCTCCACTGTTCTTGCATTACTGGTTTGATAAACCAACTCAAAACACTGTAATGCCTGAGCTCAGCTATGTGATTCTGTTGAAACTGGCACAAATGTTTGAGATACCATTCAGGGTCACCACAAGTGTGATTCACTGTGAGATCAAATTCTGCGTCAGGTTCAAACCCACAACTCCTGCGTGTGACATATTACTGCTTTGCTTTAGTGCCTCTAGTTGATAAAATGAGTGTAATATTTTAATTACAGGCTGCATGAAAGTGTTCCTGTGTAATTATAAGTATAATATGACTCTAGGAGGAGTTATTTTTTTTACAAAAGACACAGACACATGAAGCCCCATTCTTATTGTTTTTATTAAAAATACAAGTGGATGAGCTTCATAAGACAGTCAAAAACACATAGCAAGAAAATAGAGTAAAGCATAATATTTTGTTTTGCACACTTGCAACAGACATTAGGAGGACTGGCCAAAAAGTGTTAGTAAAGGGTGCGCATAATTTTGAAAGACCCAAAAGAAAATATAGCCAACCTTTGTAAGCAGAAGGGGAACACCTGCTCTGCACTTACCACACAGATGGGAGAGCCTGAGTGCAAGACGATGAGACCACCACAGCCGAGTTTGTTCTTTAGCAGCTAAAAAATATTGCATCAGGCTTGCAACAAAAGATCTAAACAACTGCTGAAAGAAAAAGCCAAAATTCCCTTTATTTTGTTGCCATACTTGGCTTGACTCTGAATGTGTCTCTTCAGGTGGTCATGAATTATGAAACAGACAATGGCAGTGGCCACATGTCATAGTCAACCATCCTCCCCTGCACACAGAGCAGGCCAAAAATCTGGGTTTAACTTACATGTATCTTTAGATTAACAGCCACTGCATCTTCAACTGTGATCAAAAGAGAATGTGTTAATGGTAGGTGACATCTTCTCCTTGTGTCAGGAATTACAAAACTAAGGACCCAAATGCAGACAAAATTCAGAGACTTAACCAAAAATGAGCTTTATTGAAAGAAAGCTGATACTTTCAAAACCCAAAAATGCAAAGTTCAACTTAATAGAAAAATTAAAGAAGGCAAAAAGAAACATATGCTACAAACCAGGAAGATACATGGAGAACAGGAACAATAACTGGATCAGGGGATGAAAAAAACACAATGAAGCAACAACAGACAATCTGACAAAGACAAAGGGAAAACACAGAGACCATATACACACACTGGGATAATGAGACACAGGTGGGGCAATCATCACAGTTGAAGCACATCAGGGCAGGGCAGGTAATCACAGAAGGAGGGAAACTTGACAGGACAGGAAAACTTGGGCAGAGAAGACACAGAACAGGATTTACCAAAATAAAACAGGAAACAATGAACCAAGAATACAAATACAAAAACCAAAGAAACTTGCCACTCAACTTAAAAATTAACAGAACTGAAACTACTCCAATAACAGATCGTGACACCTCGTGTCTGCTCACACTGGCAGAGCTTCCAGATCTCTGTGATTCAGGGAAGTTTGAACACTGGCTTCTCCATCACTGGTGGTGTGTGGGTTTCATGTACGAGCATATCAGTTCAGGCATGGAGGGGGGGCTGCAATTTGACGGCACAGAGTTCAGAGCGTAACTTCATGTGTAATTATTGCTAAAAACAGTTATTGGAGTGTTAGCACTGCACCATCTCTACTACACACAAAAACACACTCCACCAGCACTTTGATAACACACTGGTACTCTTGGTACCCAACTTGGTGTGATTAAGCACGACTGGCTCCATGACTCATCTTGCTAAGTGAACATTTATTCAACTTTCTTATTCATCCAGGATCACCAGAGATGGCAAGGTTAGGCTGCGCTGGATGATGTTTCAGTGCCTAAAATCAAAATTAAAGCTTTTTTTTCTTCCAAACTTCTGATTCTGTCGGTAGCAGTGCCATTAGAAAGCATTCATGCTGTCCTTGAGATACAAAAGTTTAAATCTTTCATACTTCCGCAAGGCAAACATTAACACACATAGCAGAATTTAAAAAACAGAAGAGTGACCTGTTACCTTGAGACAGCACAATATTTAAAAGAGTTTAGTCTTTGTGTGTGTGTGTGTGTGTGTGTGTTCACTTGTGTAGGCAAACAAGAATGTGAATCATATACACCTTCTTCAGTGATGCCACCACAAATCAATATTTCAAGGATTAATAATGTTTCAACTTAGGCAACTTCTGCTCCATTATGCAGTTTTGTTAAAGAGTTTTAATAAAAGTTAGCATGATCAGCTATCAGCAATTAACATCATTTATGCAAACAGGAGAATCAGGAAACTTGAGGTTGCCAGTTCTGTCATCATGTCTCTCTTTGGAAAATGCAGTTCTGCTCTCCCTCTGCCATGCAGCGTGCATCATCAATATTTAAGACGGCAGAGCCAACAACACCATGAGGAAGCACTGTGCTTTTGTAGCTGCCGGTTGAGAAGGTAACCAACAGATTTCAGCTGTGACAAAATGGTTACACCATTTGTGGTGTTACTTTTATTCTAATTAGTTAAAAAGCTCATTAAAAGATTATTTCTATCTCGACAAGTCAACAAAAGAACTTACTATGTGTTTTCTCTCAAAAATACTTAATATGTTTTGATCCAAAAAGTAGTAAACAAACCAGTAAGCCACTGAGTTAATTGAAGGCAGCTACTGTATGTTCATTTTCTTAAGAAGTGTTTTTGTTGTTTTACTTTTTGGCTGCCTAATTCCATTAATTGAGTTCAAAACAGTTGAGAGGACTCTAAATTTGAAGGTCAGTATGTTTAGTATATGCCCACATTTCCACCAAAACACCTTTTCAGTATTTGTTGCTTTTTTGTTATGTCTTTCCCTTTTGTAAGTCACATCATTCCTACCAGCCTTATGTTTTGTTACTTCTCCATAGCATCATGTTTAACTTTCATGATTTCTCTCCATCTAGCTTACCTTCTCCTCAACTTTTCTTCCATCGGTGTCAGGACTATGACTTTTGCCTCCTCTCTAATGATCCACCGGCTCTTGTAGTCCTTCTTGAAATCTGTCCAGGTTGCTTTCTGTTGCAGTTCTGCTCTTTCTGACGCAGCTTAAAGCAGAGTCATTTATTTCTCCCTGCAGAAGAAGAGTTAAACCCAAGGGAGGAGATTTCCTCTTTATCTCCTCCTTCTACCTGTGCTTGATGTTATATTAGTCTTGTTTGTGTTCTTTTTAATCTCCAAAGCCTTTTTTTTTTCTAGTTTCTGACACTTATTTTTAGCAGATTTTCACTGAAGACTTTGATTTTCACTCTCCTGTTCTTTTCTTTCCTTTCATATCTTCTCCCATGGAGCTATTTTGTTGGCTGTCTATCTCAGGGCTTCATTTCTGGACCCCAACCTTTTGTTTTTGTTGTAGTGCTTGTTAGTCTTTGCATGGCTGAGCAGGAAGCCCAGAAAGACTGTAATACTTTTACCTGTACGTTTGCTCACGCTGTTAACTCAGGGGTAGCTTTTTATGTCTGCTGTCAAAGAGAAGGACACCACTCCTCGGAGGGCTCCTTAACATCGAGCAACATGTTGTTACATCCAGATACTTCATACAAAAACCATAAACTTTACCCTGTCAGTGTTTTTGATGTACGCCCATTATTTGTTTTGTAGTGGAAAAAAAAAGACATTTCTGTGCATGAAAGAGAGAGAGATGCAGAAAGAGAAGCGGAGAAAGAGGAAAAGGGATCAATACTTCACCTAGAGGCTGAACAGAAGGCTGGCCTGTTTCTCTTCTAAGTGAACAGCACAGCTCATGATGTTACACACACATCAAACCGTCAAGGAGAGTTTTGAGCTAATGCGTGTGTGTGTGTGTGTGAGATGCTCTGTAATGCTCCTGGTGGATGGACCAGGTGGCTGTCCAGGTGTGTGGGAGGAAGTGAGCCTTGGCAGACAGATACGATGGGCACAGTTTTCAAAGAGAGCGCACCAAAAACACACAAACACACACACATATGTGCACAATATATCGCAGCCTTTTGCTTACGAGGAGTGCAACTTGGCTAACCGCTGTCAGTTTACCGGCAGAGTCTTAAAAAAAAGGGTCATCTGAACTACAGAACAGTCATAGTCGTGTGTGGCAAATGAATTTGACTACTTTTTTGAGGATGAAAGACAGAGGGAGGATAGCCATGGGGAGCCAAATCCCAGTGGGCCCACCAGCTGTGTGAAAAAGAGAAAACTCTCAAAAGAACCATGTCCTTGTTGGTTTGCGTTTGCCTCACATGCTCTTTTATTTTCTTAAGTGAAAGACTGATGAACTAAAAGGTTACAATTAAAGATGGCTTGTCCCCTTTTTGGAGGCTTGTCTTTCCTCTGCTTTATTGTCCTTCAACATCAGCAAAAAAACGAGATTTTAATGATAAAATAAGATATGAAAAGATGTGAGAAAACTAAAATAGCAAATCCTTGTTTTGCGCAGTAGGGGAAGTAAATAATTCTACATTATAATTTTAGCACACATCTCCGATACAGAAGTAAAATACCCCCACATTCCCAGAAAAGATACAAAGGATTGAAGCAGCTCTGCAGACTCTGGAGGTCAAATCATGTTGTTGTCTAAATGAGTAATTCCAAGAAAATAGCTTTTTCCAAGTCATCAAAAATATTTATTTAATTAATGTACTCTATGTAAGATTCAGTGTAAATATTAGGTTTCTAGGACATTGCGTTCAATCATATCCTCATATAACAAATATCACTATATCCAAAATAATATGTGTGCAGTAATGAGAGCAGCCAGACTCCAGATCAGCCTGAACAACTTCATCAAATATAATGCTGCAGATCTGCGTGAGTGATCGGGGCTTGAAAGAAACTCGAGAAAGAAATACATCAGATATTCAGAGTATTTTCACATATACAGATAGTTACTGACCACAAACAGAGAATGTTACGTTGCCCAATACAAGGCAGGTTGAGTTTGCTATACATCTGTTAACAAATAAATAAAGTAGCAGTTTATTTAAGTCACTTTATTTATGTTGCCTAGCCAGTTATCCCCTCCAGGAACACCTGCTATCCTTAGACCAACAATTAGGATAAGAAAACCCTCCTTTTCCATCATATAAATGTTGTTGAGAAACAATAAAGTTATTGTTCAATGAGCTCTACATGCACACACAAACACACACATAATTTATTTGGTAATTAGACAGAATTTGAAAAGTTAAAAACTGAAACTTTATCACTCACAAACAAAGGCAAATGTAAATACACATGAACGCAGACTTACAGTACATGTATTTTTCATAACAGATGTAAACACACACACACATTCACAGACGAAGAATCATGCAACTTGCTCAGAGCAAAGAAAGTGCACAAAACATTTTCCCTGCGTTTTTCTCTCTCTCTCTTTCTGTCATACACCCCACTGAAAATATCTGCAGGGCTTCCTTCTTCACTATCAAACAATTGTTTGTTCACATTATCATAACTCATTAATCCTGATCAGACTCAATCCCGCTATCTCTTTCACAGTCTACTTTTCTTCCCTTCTTCCCTCTTTCTGCTCCTCTCTCTCTCTCTCTCTCTCTATCTTTCTCTCTCTCACACACAGTTACACATACATTTGTTTGTTCCTCTATTCATAATTCATAGGTTTTGATCAGACAGAATGTTTGATAAGGTTTACAGTCTGGGCTTACCCAGGCAGAGTGGGAGACAACAAAAATAAACAGTCATAAATATATACATGGTAATACCCACTGGATGATGTAGGAGGCATCGTCAATGTAATGATACAGTTGAAAAAGTGAGACACCGAGCTGCGAGTGAGACAGGCAAGTTGATCAGACAGTTTGGGCTCTTGGAGGTCTTTTAAGACCAAAATGGATTTCAGAAAACTTTGAGGACTCTGTTTGAGAAAAAGAAAAAAAATGTACCCTAAAAAAACCTGAATAAATGATTAAAAACCAGCGTGCTGATGAAGTGTGCCCAACAATTATTTGAAATGAATATGCAGCTGTAGCTAATTCTCAGATTTTTGATCCTCCAACAATCTCTGGAAAGTTGGAATCGTTTGGAATGATTTTTTAATCTAAACTTACATAAATACAGACAGTCAGCAGGCAATTCAATGGAGTTGGGTGGGGGGGGGCACTCTTATTGTTAGCCAAGTGACCCAAGTGCATCGCCCTTGTTAACCTGCACTCCCCCTCTCCGTCCCCTTGTAGCAGAGAGAGTGTAGAGGTTAAAGGGGTTGTTAAGTTTAATATGTTAGCCGAGTCTGTCGGAGTCATTGATCCTTTATCTGACTCAGGTTTGTGTTAGTTAGAATCTATGGCCACGACCGCGGCTGTGAAATATCTCCAGCCTAACTGCAGCTGTGTATTGATAAATCCATGGTGCTGTCCATGAAGCAGCAGACACATTTTTCTCTGCAGCCCGCCTTCCCAGCAGCTTTTTCTTGGATCTATAATATTCTCTAAACTACACACTGTAAATATTGAATTCGGCGCAGTGTTGTAGCTTAAATACTCTCTAAAGAAGTCTCACCTTAATGGTCAAAATGACAAAAAGCAATACGCACTCACAAAAGAGTGAGAGAATCATAAGGACACACTGCTGTCTATAGTAACAGCTCAATGTTAATACATGCAACAGCTGACAGAGACTTGTCTTATTATACAAGTTGACGAAAAAAGGCTGAGTGTTCAACTGAAAGACATAACAAAGTCCCTTTCTCACTTACAGACAGACATATACACAAGTACTGTGACACAAATACACGGGGGAGAGGTTAGATAATTACAAACAGCACTTACCTGCATGTTTTGGCTAAATTATTTGTGACCTCATATAAACACTGAACACAATGTAATATTCCATCTACCAAAATCTAGAGTACAACATCTCAACATTCATCATTTCGAGAGGATTTTGAGAGAAAAAACGCTAAATAAGAGCATATTTGAATCCACTACTGTTAATTAGCAAATACTGAGAGTTGGATCATTGAAATTAACAGCAGGTGGCACTGCCTTTCAGTCAGGTGCTGTTAATTCACTGCAGAAGAAGAGGATGCGACAGGATGACATAATTAAATGAGTGCAAGCCTGTGCAATGACAGAATAATGAAAAAAGCAGCTTTGTTTGTGTAATGTATTACTTTGAGAGAGTTTTCCTCATTTCTTCACACAAATCTGATGTATTTGTCAGCTGAAACAGAAGCTTCAGGGGATGTTTTAGTCACATGCTTCATGTGGGTCATGATTTATTCACTGAATCTGTTTCCATCTCACCTTTGTTGCATTTTGCTTTTAAAGATTGTTTTTCAAGTGAGAAAGTTTTTCAGATAGCTTGAGATTTCTTTCAAATCTTCTGTGTTCTCAGGGTTTTTTATGCACAGACTAGAAAAGTGCATTAAAAACAGGTGAATGGGAGCCCATCTAGTGAGACACAAAGAAAGAGATTGAGACAGAGTGTGAGACCCAGAGCAAAAGAGATTGATAGGAAAGCCAAACCCATCCAAGAAATAAAGACTAATTCAAACTGAGTCTGATGGATAAGTTGGTAAATTGAGTAAACAAACTCATCCCTCTCTTCATTATGTTCGGTTCAGATGGGGATGATGTCGGATAAATATAAGCTACGGAGAGAAGGAGCGAATAGAAAAAAGGAAAAAAAATAACACAATAAAAAAAATCTACCCAATAAATGATGATCCCAATTCAGTTTGACAGACTTGCAGACAAGTTTGTACCAAAAACCAACCTGAAGTGTTTTGCTCATTCAAAATAATGCACCAGAAAGGGCAAGAGATGTGAAGAGAAGAAAAATAAAGAAAAACGAAGAATAGGAATAAACTGAGACCAATAACTGGGAGACAGAAGGTGACAGAGAGATAGATACCAGTCATGAGACGCTTGTTATTGTGAGAAGATTGTGCAATGACCTCTTGTTACCTTTATAAAAGGAAGAGACTGGTAAATCAAAGCTGATGTCACACGTGGGCGAAAAGGTTTTGACGTATTAACTGCTGATGTAAGACACCTGGGAAAGGTGAGGAGAGCAACATGCCTTCAAGCAGAGGATTTGCAGAAGTGCCACTATTATATTGTATTGAAGTGTCCCAGTAAGTCGTGACACTGAGCCAGCATACATAACACCAGCACCTTGAAACTGGAAATGATTGACATAGATTAAGCCATTATCAGTTTTATCATTTACAAAAGGGGTTTGTCGATTTGTTGTTATTGTTTATATTTAACATTTTAGAACGTTGGCATCCAATATTTCACTGTTATATAAAAAATTGAACTGACTACATCAAGGGAAGAACAGGCTGGCCAAATCCAGAAGAGACTGGCAGCAGGAAGGGCCACTTTCACCACCAGTCTTACAGGAGAACATGGTATTACATATTACATTAAAGTTTTATTAATACAGTATACAGCTCAATATGACAAAAAATCAAATTGTAGCTTTACAATCTGTACAGCACATGACAACCTCTATCTTAAGATCCATAAATTTAAGTTAAAACATTTCCAAAAAAATGCTTTAATTGTAAAAATGAAGAAACTTTGGGATGAAAAAGGTCATTTGGACAAAAATGGACATTTAAATCCAACATTTCCATAAGTCCAGTGTTCACTGCCCCGGCCTCCAGCAGGAAGCAGCAGAGGCAGCAGGGAAGAAAAGCAGAGCGGACTGGCACAGTCTGTGGAAATGTTGGATCATTGTTTTCACTTCAGGCAAAACATTTTATCATTCCCCACAGACAGAAAATCCACTGCAGGATAACAGGTGACGATAAATGCGATGTGACCAGATCACAGAGGAACATATGTGAGAAAATGATAACCAACTGTCCGACCGCAGTGCAGGGAAATAGACATGTACTCACTATCTGTCACAGACAGGTTGATGTGAGTAGATGATGTGTGATAAAGTTAGTCTTTTTAGAGAAAAAAAAAAAAAAAAACAGAAAAACAACAACAACAACAGCAGAAGTCTGTAGCTTCACTGTGTAGAAACTACACCCACTAACTCTGTTGCACTCACACAAACTCACTTTCTTTAAAAGAAAAAGCAGACAACAGCGAGAGAAGACAAGTAACTGAGGAAGACAGACACTGATTTGATGTATGCATTTTTTTTTATTTCACTGCAAACTATTTTTAACTTATTTTGTGTTTCATTTGTTTCTATCCATCTTTCTATTTAACACACACACGCTTGTAACTTGCCCTTAATCCACTAAAAAAAAAAAAAAAACATTCAAAAACAAAAACTTTTATGCCTTCAGTATAAGTCAGGATAGGCGATATATGACAAAGATCATCTGCCATATGGAAATCCAATTCTTGAGAAAAATATGAAGCTAAGAAGCTGGTATAAATGTGAAAACAGGGCCTGCCTTTACTGTGAGGTGCAAATGAGAATGAGGATGTTTCTTATTATTTATATATTTCTGTCAAGACTGTTCTTTTCCCAACTGTGCTGGCTTTTGAACACAAACACACTTTAGCAACAGAAAGCTAAGGAAAAATCTGTTGCTTTTTCCCTCATTCGCACTGGGTCCCTTTAAGGCGAAGCTGAAAGGGAAGGGGACATGTGGCTGTGGCAGAAAAGAACATATGGCATCTGCTCTAGTGGAAAACCTTAATACAGGGTAGAGTATTGGCACCCGTCGCCTCGCTAGCATTAACATGCTGTCAGAGTTGTTCTGGCAGAACACTAAGTGGAGCACAGTTGCCCAGTACCGCTCCCAAGAGTGTTTGCAGTGTGTCCCTTCCTACTTGCCACCCTGGACCGTGTTATCGCTGCTGTTATATAAAAAAAAAAAGAAAAGCGAGAACACAAACATGCTGAAGGGTCTTGGTTTATCAGATCTTCAGCCAAAGATCCAGTCAGAAGCACTGGTCTTGTTAAGTTGGTGAGAAAAAAAAAAAAAAAAAAAATGGAAAGCTGGAGAAAAAGAGAGAAGCGTCTGTAAGGTAACAGAGAAGTTCAGTAAAAGTAAAAGAAGCTGTGGCAATATGAACATTATCACAGTGTAAGAGCCCTAATTTTAGCTCCTCTTAAGACTTGCTTTAAATCATGCAAAAATACTCTGCTATGATTAATATTTTTTCTACATAAAAAGTAGAGAAACTGTTCTGAAAATGGACTGAGAGAAACACAATCTATTCTTTCTCATTAGAAATTCAGGGTCTACCAGTCATTGGCTTTGTGCCCTGCCCAGTGAGAGAGCCATGCAAATCATAAAGACTCAATTAAGCTTATAGAAAACATGGAAGGTTTAAGCAACACATGTCTGAGCCTCACTTTTGTTGCATCTTCGTTAGTTGCATCTGTGTTTTTCCAGCTTTAAAAAGAAAAAAAAGAGCTAATAGCAGGAGCTAATAGCTACAAGGTCAGTTTGCAATGTGAGAAAAATAACATAACTAAAAGCCATTTTGATTCAACATGCTTTTTTTGTCTCAAGTAACATGAGCTTATGTGGGCTTAATTATATAAAAGCCATTCCTACTGACAAAAAAATAAAGATGTCAAATAACATGGCCTTTAAAACATCTTGTATTCAATTTTTTTTTTATGTGGAGGAAGCACAGCATTGACATCAGTGGGTGAGATGCTTTTAGCATGTCTGGCAGTGGGGACATGTGGTCACAAATTGCAATTTTGGTCAACAGGGATGATCAAACCTCCATCAGTGCTGGAGAATGCAACCTGTTCTGTTCATAGGAGCAGTGTGTAACATATGGCCAAAAGTTATGTTTATATTCAAATCTTCAAAAAATGAACTAACATTGTCAACAGGGTATCAGGTTCCAGTTCGTTTGACTAAATAATAGGTCCATTAGCCGCACAGCTAAATGAGCTAACAAACTAATGGTAGTGTAATAGGTTGAAAAATGCTGTTTATTTAGTTTTTTTATGTAAACAGGCACCCCCCCCCATTTTTTTGTTTATAATTGAATTATTCTAACAATTATCCACATTTTACATTTTACACAAACTTAAATACGTTCACACAAACATTGAACAAGACAACCACATCAGTAGATGGTGCTAGAGGACTGCTGTGGGTTCACCA
>JAPZDY010000024.1:9756695-9789223 GCA_029783645.1 Ctenochaetus hawaiiensis
AAAGCCAGATCTTAAGAGTCAATAAATGCAATGATTGATAGGCAAAAATAGAGGTGTAAAATGGGGAGACTGGTTTCAATTGCAGATATGAGTGATATTGCTTGAGTATAAAATCAATGATATGTCGGCCTGATCGGCTGTAAATATAAAACGCTTGAACAGTTTGCTGATGTTGCTTTGCCGTGGACCTTTTAACCCTCAACAACAGCTGAACGACGCGGCTCCCTAGGAAACAAATTGCATCTCTGCTTGTCATTATCACATTAACTCTGCATCAGCTGTCAACAAAGGGCCACAGTGTGCGCATACTTATACTCACAAACACACACGCACACACACACACACAACCACACTCATCGTCTTTCTTCTCCTTGACTAATCTCCAAACAAAGCTGTGAATGTTAGCCTCTAAAATCCTTTCACTTTTGAATTTCATTGTAAAAAAAAAAAAAAAAAATCCCAGGAGAAGAGTAAAGAAGGAGAATGTAAGCAAAGAGGGAGATGAAGAGAAGAGCGCTGGCCAACTCCTGCTGAAACCTCTTTGATAGATGCAGAGTTTTGCAAAGAGCGAGTTTGGTTCATTTGCGGATCTCCCCGCATTGGCATTGTGAATCTATTTGTATGTGACCGTATGTGTGCGAGCCTATTTTTTTCAGTCATTGTGCATACTGTATGCATACAGTACATGCACGCATCAGGCCACTGCAGAGCTTTCCTGCGTGCAACTCTGTAAGAGATAACACTTTGTTCTTTCTCTGAATGCTGGAGTCTTCACTGTGTAATCTGGTCGTATCCTTTAAAGCACCATTAGATTACCTTGATGTTTTACAATGCAGCAAATTAGGCTTACTGGAATCCCACCACTAATAAGATTAAGCCCTCCTTTCCACAGTTAAAAAAAAAAAAAAAAAAGTGCAAAAAATGTGAGATTGTCCAGTTTCTCTGCTAAACTGGCAAAGCTGGGGGAGTCCTGGCTTTACCCTCTCTGCATGAGAGAGAAGTAATTAGATCCCTCCACTGTGGGGCCAGATTTAAGAGAACGGAGCACAAACAGGGTGAGCTGCATAGTTGATTGCAGCCTCTATCCACCGCCACCACCACCATAACCAGCATCACAGAGAAGAGAAGGGAAGAGAAGAAGAGAAGAGAAGAGGACCAAAGCAGTTAATTAGACATGAAACTCAGCCATGTGATGACTTATGGAATTAGGAAACAAGCATTAAGTAGAAAGACGATGTGGTGTGACATGAGAATATGAATACTGTGCATATTCTGCACCAGACTTTGTTTGGTGTAAGAATAGAGTGTTTGGATGGTTTCATGTCTTAAATGGCGTGGGCAGCTGTTATTATCCATTATCTTTGTTTCCACACCTGCACAGGATCTGATGTGTGCAGCCTCACTTTTAATCAGTAGAGCTTTCCTTGCTTATTTTCCTGTAACTTAATTGTTTTCACAAATTTGCCACTGAAAACATTATCTAAGCCCAAATGGAGTAAAAAAAGGCTCTTTACATAGACAGAGTTACCTCTCAAAATCTCCTGTACACACAATAAAAACTAACAGAAAGAGAAAACCAAGGTAAAATCTACAAGTAATGTAACCAAACTCCAGCTAATAATAATTAAATTCACATTATTACATCAGGAAATACCAAGACAGCGCAGGCTTTCCTTTAAAATTGCCCTATTGCCACAGTAAATCCCACTTGTTTAACAGGGTTTAGGTCTATAAATCTGTCACACACACGCACATGAAGTCACAGATTTTAAGCCTTGTGATGGCACTACACATAGCAAAGACTTAATAAGAATAAACAGACTAGGATTATCTAGGCTTACTGTAAAGACATAGGCTGTTGAAGTGACAGGAAGTGTGACAGTAACGGTGGCCCAGGTCTGATCACAGTAATTAAAGCTGACAACACACAAGTTGAGGGGTCTTAATGGTCTCAAGGCCACAAAACAAACTTTAAAACAATGCAAATGAGAACGACTTGAATTTGATTAGATGTGATGCATTGATAGCCAGCTAGCTAAACTGTTGTTGCTGTTTAGTAAAAAAAGTTATTTTTCTGGCATAATCTGATTTGCATGAATTTGCAACTTGAGCAGAAAATTATAGCAGAAACAATCCCATCTGTGGTTGTATATATCAGTGTGGCTAATGCAAACAAACGTTAACAAAATCAAATTTTATCCTCCTGTGACACTTGAATGGGTGAAAATGGGGCACGAGCGCATCAGAACCTGCCACTTTTTCACTAAACCACAGCAAATTAAAAACGACATTCAAGAGGGAAAATGTTTGTATTAATTAACTATATTTACAATGTTGATTTCTGCCACTTTGTTTTTTGCAGAACTATTCAGCCATCAGCAGTGGAGGACAGAGAGGTTTTGGTAGAAAAACAGAACATTAATCAGCATTACATCAATAAGCACAATAGTATGTAACGACGTGCTAATTGACCACTTCACCTTCATGGAGGACAGGATGATCTTTCTTTGAAGTAAGCACGAGTCAAACTGCTTCTCTCATTGCTAGAAGTGTCTTTGTCACTACTGTTTCTTGTTGCAGGTTATATTGAGTGTGTGCATGATGAATGTCTGCCTTCAGTTTATCTGTGGAGTTGTGTTTCATTACAGACATGCTAAAAAGATTAGCTGTGTAAATGCAAGACAGAATAAGCACCAAAGACAGGTCCAGTAGGTTTTTTTTTTAAATAAATGTGGAACTTGTTGGGTTTGTGGTGGTTTTGATAAGTTACCCTCACCCGAACAGCCTCTCCCCCAGGTAGGACGACATGTCTCCGAGCTCATCAGTTAGCCTCAGTTTGAACTTAGGAAGACACAAAGCCAATAAATCAGCTGTGGCATCTTCTGTGAAGGAGACTGGCAGCTGTACTTCTTGTCACCTTGACAGATGAATGACACGTCTCCTTGTTATCTCAGCGAACATCAACACTTTTATCATTTATCTACCTCTGTCTTATCCCTCTCGCCTCTGTTCTCATTTGTCTTTATTTCTGTTACCGCATCGCACTCGGACTCTTTGTCTAGATCTAATGAATTCTTTCTTCTTGTACTTTTTGTAACTTTTTTTTCTCCAACTGTTTTTTCTTTCCTTCACTTCCTTCCCCTCCATTCCTCTTTCTGTCTCGCCTTTCTTCTCCATATTTGTCTTCTCATCCTTTTGGTTATTCGAGGACGTGGAATAGCGTCATGTCTCAGGCCAATGGAGGACTTTTAGAAGTCAACAAGTGAGAGACTGACATGGTCTCCCTGGTTCCTGCACACACACACACACACAAATTCACTGACACACACAACAGTGTTAAGCTCTCAAATTCCCCACAAAGAGCTTCACTCCCACAAGACGAGAAGCCACAGAGAGAAAAACAAAGAGATGGAATGTTTTCTCTCTATCCTCCCCTTTCCTCCGCTTCCTCCCCTCCTCTCGCTGTAGTCTTCGGTACTTCTCTGCAGTGCAGTACAAACATGCAGAGTGATCAAAGAGTCTGAGGTGTCAGAAGTAGGGGACAAGACGGACGTGTGTGGAAGACAGTATGAGAAAGAGCGGCAGGAGAACAGCCCCGTCAATCAAAAACACTCAGTGGAGCCGGTGTCCCAGTGGCATAGCAGTGAACTTGTGTTTTTACCTGAAAGACCATCAGTGTGCTATCATGGGCCCTGCCTCATCGTTATCAATGGACTTTATTAAATCTTAATTCAGAGGGCTTTCTGGTGAATAATATGAAAAACTAATCATGACTCGTGGGAGAAGGCCACATGGCAGAGCTTGGTTTCTATAAAGCTGAACAAACTAAAGTGATTTAGAAAATAAAAGGAGATTCAAACTGTTCGGTAAAAAGTGAAGATGATAAGTTGTAATAAATGTTAATTTAAGGGAACATCAGAGGCAGGTTGACAGGAATGTTCTCATTTTCCACCTCATAGTCAAAAGAAATAGAAAGGACAGGTGCAGTTAATATAAAAACTGATGTTCTTTGATCTGCTGTGCCATTAAGATAAAATATATTTCAGCCAATTTAAATAATCTGACAAACTTTTAAAAAAAATTAAGTATAATATTGTACTGATACTTAAAAAAGCACTTTATTAGAAAAACAAAAATGTAATTAGCAACTTAATCCCCAGACTAAATGTAACTCTACCATTAACTAACACACTCTGTAAAACCTTTTTTTTTTTCTTTTTAGAAGAGAATTTTATCTTTGGCTTGAATGCAGACACTGATGATTAATAAGCCCAAGAAAACTTGTACAGCAAGTTTGTTCAGAAAGAAGCCAAATTAAGAATGATTAAATGATGGAAGTTCTAGTTTAAATGTTGCTGTCATATCATGGAGTCACAGCACCCTCCTCTGGATCCCAAGAGAATGGCATCCACATTTAGTTTGCTTGGTTAAGTTGTTTTATGTTTTGTATGTGTTTGTTTTCTGCATATCTGGATGCTCGACGTCAAATTTGAAAAAAACAGAATCATTTCCTATTTACTTGTCTTGACAGTTCAGTTTAATAGATCATGAAAGAAATGTGAATAATTAAAACAGACTAAGACACACAATAAAGAAAACTACTCAAGAAATGTCCATTTTTAATATCCATTTGCATCCATCGCTAAAAGAAAATGTCCTTCTTGCCAGTTTCTTTAAACTATAGACAACTAACCACCTTTGACCTTGATACTCTTTTTTAACAAAATCTTTCTCAGTAGTAATGAAATCTTTATATTTGTGAAGTTAATTCCACTGTCAACCTGCCCTGATTCGACAGGAAACCCCTCAGCCCTTTACTGTCTGCAGCCGCACTGACACTGATTCCTACAGGAGACCTGTTTTCCAATGTAATATTCACTTTATGCTTGTTTGTGAAACTTAGCTGAACAAATAAAAATAATTATAACAAAACATTATGACAAATGATAGCTTGTCTGTGTTATAGGATGACTGACTGATTGTAAATGGATTTGTCTTTTATGTGCCTTTGCAGAGAGCTGTGCTTTAACTAAAGAGACTTTGCAGTGCGTCATTGCTCACTTCATAAATTTAATTAATTATTTCAAGTGCATTAAGTTCACAATAACTATATCATATACTGCATATTACATTCAGTAAGGCTCCACATGTCCAGACAGGCTGCTACCGTTAACATATAGTGAAGTTAATGTCTGCTTCCATTATCTAAGCTTTGCAGTAGGTTTTCGGTGTCATAGTCCTGGTAATTCATGTATGACTGACAGCTTAACACCAAAATGTGGTGCTAACAATTTTCCAGATTTCACTGATTGACAAGCATTGACTAAAAGCCCTTTTCAAAGTTGAGTGGCAGGTCATTTTAAATAGAGACGGCTGCACAGAAAACACTGGCTGTGTCTTTCATTAAAAGTCTAGAAAAGTTGACTTTTGATTGGCCTGATTATGTCAGCTAGAGCCAAAGAGTTTTTTTTTTTTAAGTGAAACTAAACTAACAAGTGGACTTACTTGATTGGCCATGACTTGGATATGCTCGCATGCAATGATGATCTGCATATTTTTGGATCGCCTTACATTCATAAGTTGGCGTGTATAACTTAATAAGGGTCTGCAGATGCCTTTTTAACTGCCTCATTACTCGAACCTTCACTGAACTTTTGTGCTGTCATCAGTGTTTCAAAGTGTTATGGAGGTTATTATAAGACGAATATGAGTCAGTTAGTTATCCCAGCTCTTAGTTGCTGCTAGATATATTTGCCATGAAGAGTCAATCACCAAGTTATATATTTTTTTTTCCACTGCAATAAAAAACTCAGCTGATAAATATGGAGCTAGGAAAATATCTATCTAAATCCTCAAAAGAAGAAAAACTATTAATAACAATGAAATCAATTAGCAGATGAAAGAGCAGTGAAGTAAAACTAATTTTTTTCAGGATCTTTTAAATAAATTTTTCTGTACAGCTGGAAAACTTTTATCATACAACTATATATGACACATTTAGAGTGTATTACCTAAACAGACCTCTTACCTCTGATGTCTGTATTAAATCAGCCACAGTCAGTGATGCACTCGTGTACATACTGCAGCTGCTTAGCAACAAAGGGAGCTTTTTCTAGAGCAACACTTCTTCTCTCTGCAGAAAGATAAGGAAGAAACAGAGAAAGAGAGAGAGAGAGAGAGAGAACAATTATTCTGTTATTCTATTGATTTGCTTTACTGTAATGATTGTTAGTCGTAGTTTGTTTAATTTGAAAAAAAAATCTTTACTGATTGCATTGTGTAGCTCAGTAAGCAAATGTGTATAATAAGTTGATATTAACTTCTGAATGCTTACTTGGAGTTTCTTCACATTGAATAATATTCAGTGCTGAGTTTGGTTTTGGAGAGTGCAGCTGGAAAAGTAACTTAAATGGTTAAGTTCAGCACCAAGGAGAGCGTAAAGAGACATTCAGCACAACTTTTTAACTTTCCAGTTACTGCAACTATCGTCCAAAGTTATCATGATTTTCTTGTATAGATTCCTGCAAAGCTCTTTAAAGTCTCTGCAAACTTGCTTCAGATCTTGAATATTTCTCTTTTACTCTAAATATTAATGACTAAATAAACCACATGTCAAGTTCGCACAGCTTACTATGTAATCAGGAATTGGTGGATGTACTTTTGTCATTTACTATGCAGATAGAATAAGCTAATTTTTTAAATTGTGTGTCTCTAAACAGTGATTGGTGAGAAGACATATCACCTCTTTTGAATTAAGCCCTGGCCAATTCACAACAATGTGAGAAAAACACAGCACAGAGAAAAACACAAATATGTCACGTGAAATAACCAAACCTGATTCAACTTTGGCTGAAGACATGCATGTTCATGTAGGGTCTGCAAAGGAGCTGACAGAGGAAAAGAGGTTGTCAGGGTCTCTTAGAGTGACAAAGCTGTTGAGTAAGCAAACACACTGACAAGCACAGAAATAACTGGGGCTAACATGTAGAGGTGTCAATCTCCAGCAGGTGTCAGCCTCTCATGACTCACTCAGGACAATGACAGGTGAAAACACTTAAAATACACACAAACACACACACACACACACACACTGCTTCATGTGTTTGACATACAGTGGTGGAATCAGTCGGGCAGCTGGTGCTAACCGAATAAACAACCTGACAGCTTGTTACCAACAGATTGCTTCTCCAGCTTGACGCATCTTTTTAGCCCCTGCAGCACAATCAGTGACTAACCTCAGCATCATTAAGGTACTATGAGATAGTAAACTTACTACTTCTATATGTATCTAATAGCACATATCAAATTTTAACATATACAGCATGTATTTGATTGTTTTGCTTGCAAAGTTATTGAAAGTTTTTAAAATGTTCCTATTATATGTGGTGTTATTGCATAAGGCCATGCTGTTATTATGGAATTACTGTATTAGTTAGCTTCCTTTACACTTTGCAAAATAGTGAAGCAGTATGTAAGCTGTCTTTGCACTAATACAACATATAGATATAAATTACTCAGTTTATCAATAACTTAAACACTGTTATGGAAGTTATGATTTAAAACACTGAGGTTTTGAAATTTAAATAGTATAACTAGCCATGTATTAAACTGTGTATTTAGTTTGCGTCCACCCTTTATGCATATGAAGGTACTGAGTGCTACTGTGTCTCCTTGTTGATGTTTATAGCGAGATTATGTTTATAGCTACTTTAAATGGAAAGCCTCTCCTGCTCTGACATTGAATTGAGAAGCTCTGTCTCATTGTTGTCACAGGTGCTGTTATGCTAACCACAAACTGGCAACCAGCCCACCCTCTTCCTCTGCTTCCTTTTTACTCCAGAAGGTTTAATGTTTTCAAACCACTCATCTAGCTTCCTCTTGCCTCTTACTTTACCCCACTTCCTGTTTTAGCATAACACCTCCCACCCTTCAGTCCTCATTTCCTCTGATGTTCCCCTCTTCTTTCCTTCATCCTTACATCACCAGTTTTTTTGAATACTCAGCTCAGAGGAATCCTCAGTATTCTCCTCCGCCTCCATCCTTCCCGCTAATCTTATGCCACCCTTGTTCTCTAGCATCCTTTCTCTTTGATTCCAGCAAGTAGCCTAACAGGTGAATAACCAGAGGTAACGATTATACATGTGACTACCAGTTAATGTTTGCCCCTGTTATTTCCCAGTATCCTCTCTTCTTTCCTCCCACCAGGGAAAGATGGATAGAGCAATGAATTTGAGGAGGACTGGTCTCTATTTAATTTACTGTTTGTCTGCACGGCAGTCTTGTTTCTCTAGACCCCTCATCCTTATTTGTACTGGTCTGGTCTGGTGTGGTGCTGGTATTTAATAAAAGTCTAACTTCCAATAGCTGATACTTTCACTTTAAGTAATATCTGCCATTGATCCACATGTACATGCATGACAAATTAAAGGAGAAGTTTATATAATGAGTCCTTACTGAGAAACCACAAGCCTCTAGATAAGCTTTAATCATCTCCAGCATTGATTGTACAGGTTTCTGCACACCACACAGACTTGTCAACTCTTAGTCTCATTTAAAAAATCCCTTAACTGAGTTTTAAGTGGATTGGGTGGATTCATGAGTCTGGACTCAGGCCATGCTCAAAGACCAAATGCATCCAAATGCATGCCCCTGATTTGGTGTTTTGATGATGGTGTTTAACACATTCACATTCACTTCAAATTCTCTCATAGGTGTTAAGTTTGGTTGAAATTTGGTGACTGTAATGGCACACTTAACTTGGTTTATAAATTAGACAATGTGATATAGAGATGATCGATGTTTGATAAATACAGGTATTTGTATCTGTCTATAAGTCTGCTGATGAGCAGGCAAATTAAAAATTGCATTCATTTGTAAAATGCCAAAGAAATTAAAAGGCTGATTGTGAAACGAAGTTGCCCTTTTGGCTTTTCTGCCCCCGTTTAAACTAGTTTAAACTACTTTAATCAATCTGCGAGGCAGATACCCCCCCATTTTATTTCTGCATGCTTCCTGTCTCGCCCTTCCGCCTCAATCGCCAAAAACCGTCAACCACGAGATCAACAATCACAAGGCTACAGCCACTGCCAGCCATGTCCTGCCTCTAAAACAAGAATACTGTTTTTAGCATTTAAAACGCACACGCCAAGAGTAGTCTTGCTGCTCTTGTTTTGCTACTGCAATTTTTTTTCTAAAAGACAAAAGCATCTTTTTTTTTTTTTTTTTTTTAAATAGGAAGGAGAGAAGATGTCTTCCCCCCGCGCGCAGGAGAAAAGGAGGTCTGGCGTTCAGCTGCTGAGCGCGGCGCTGCCGCTGCTGCTGCTCTGGCTCTCCGGTAAGACACCGAACAGCCCAACCGATCGGTGCTCTCATGCACTGATACACCGATGAACAGTTCGATGGGATCGTAGCCCTTCACACACACATTGCTCCATCTTTATACCCTTTTCCCCCTCATATCTGGTTGTGCGTGTGTGTCACAGAGGGAGGGGGGTTGGAGGGCGTGAGGGGGAGCAGTAGGTGTAACGTGAGATTTGTTGTTCCAGCATTCTTTGTTTTGACAGATCAATTAAAAGCAGATTGTTGTGGTTTTCCCTCGTCTGCTTTTAGCTGCACTGATTTCTGATCAGTCGTGGTTTTTGTTTAAAGACCCCCCCACCACCACCACCAGCCCCCTCCCGTCTCTATTTAGCCTCGGTTGACAGCTAAATTAGTGTTCTGGTCTATCACAGCCTCTAAACAGGATTATGATGCATTATATAAAAATAAATATTTGCTAACTGATAGTGTACAGTAGTCTCTGTGACTCAGTGTTGTGAGTAACGGATAGAAATAGGCCTATAATAAGGCGCTAACAATGTGCCGTTGATAATTATAGGCCCTGTATTAGGTAGCAGACATATAAAACTAAATATGGTGTCATCCAAGTGATAGTTCTTTGAATTTAAATGGTTACAGTGCATGAAACAGGGAACTGATCTGAACATGTTCGACTCAAAATAATATTCCATGAATTAAAATTGAAATATTAATAATAATAAGAAAAAAAAATAGCCAAGAGATCCAAACAAGGTGTTACCCACATCTGCTCCACAGGATCAGTGTCAGAGTTAAAATAGGGCTCAGAATTTAGCTCATCAAGAGATTCACAAATAAAGCCAACTTCTTCCTGCGATAAACAAGCAGGTGTTGTCCTGCTGCTTTGACCTTTTGTAGTTGCAAGATGTTAAAGTAAAGCTCAAATTCTTAAATTCAATAAACATGAAATCTTCCCAGTTCACATACTAATTTGTGCCCTCCTCCTTAATAATCAGTAATATTTAGTGTTGGGGGAAAAAAAATGATCAAAGCAGTTGTTCTTGTCAAACAATCATAAATCAAAGAGAGTATCAGTATTCTTGTATATCATGAGGGACCTTCTATGATGTATTTTCATCTCCAGCAGTTACCAGTATGGATGTCATGGCTATTTATTGTGTGTTTTTCTTAGTTATGGTCTAAACCAAATTTATCCTTTGGGTCTCAGGCTCAAAACGTTTGGTGCCTCTGCTTTAGACACATGAGGAGGTTCAAAAATCAAGGTGTTTGTATGCATCATGTGATAATAAGCAGGTATGATGCCACATCCTGAGCTCACCTGTTACAGAAAGGGCAGCAAGCATCTAAGAAAAAAAAAAAGCTTTACCCACTGTTATAGTTCAAACAATACTATGTTCTGTTCCCGTAACCGCACACTGCCATTCCTTGCATTCCTTGGCATTAATGCAGATGGTGAAACACTCAGTAATGCACTATTACACAATTACACGCAAAGGCAGCCACAATTGCATTTGTTGTGGAGTGCTTTTTACAGTAACACAGACTGAGGCTTTCTGCTCATCAGTGTTTCAGGTTTACTCAGTAACCCCATAGGTGCAGTTCCTGCAGAGAGGCACCAGAGGGCAGCACTGCACTGAAAAAAGGCATGTACTTGAAACACACACTTGTCATGCCACAGATAAGGAGAGAGCAGCCTCTCTGTGGCATGACCAAATACAGAAATGTCAGATTAACAAAAGCCTGGTTTCAGTTGCAATGAGAATTTTTTTTTTCATTGATTAGTGCTAAACTTTTTCAATACCATGTTAATGAATATCAAGCTTTCTTTATTTGTGCATTAAAAGTACTTATGTACATTATTCAGATCATTTTACAACACAGTGTTTTTGGCAGCCATTATGACATCAGTGATTTATATCACATCTTTGTCTTTCAGTCAAACTGTCTTTATTGATTAAAAAATATTTGTTATTCAAGTTAAATAATCAAGCCAATTGCATGTTAAGTAACATTCTTAAGATACCTTCACCAACAACGAAGCAACTGGCATCATTACATACTGAGACACTGTTAGACCAAAGAAAATGTCAAAAATTGTGACGTTATCCATCAAGTTTTGAAAAAGGACCTGACAGTGAAAGTTACAGACGATTAATTTTATCAGCATTTCAATACTGAACTTTCAGTATTGTCTCTGTCAAGTCTTTTTGTGTAAGAATGTTTCCCTTTGTACCTTAATAGAAATAGATTCATTATTGTAATGATAATTGTTTGAAACTGTAAGAAAGCTGCCGATGTTTCTTTATTTTCAGAGAGTTAAAATTCAGCCACTGTTTCTCTTCAGATTTCTGTACACAAGAACTGAAGCTTAAACATTATTAGCAGTGGACAGTGGAGGACTTCATCAGATTATTAGAGCAGTGTTTAGCACCACCACCATCTAAAACTTGACATCTGTGTACGTATGCATCCCTCTGTGCTGTTATGTGGGTGTAGGTGCATATCTGCTGCAGATTCCCCTTGAACCCTCTGAGTGCCTTTTAAAAGTTAAAGTGTTCTAAAGCAGCCAGACTTTCTGACTCTACTATAAGTAGACACATCCGTCAATAATGCATAACAGTGATAGAGTGGAGGGGATAGAAGGACAAGGAAAGAGAAGTGCCCTTCAACTGTTACTCAATCCAGTCAATAATTTCCTTGTATTATGGTGTTTAACAGTTATCATGAAACAGTAGAGGCTTGTGTAGTTATGTTGCCTGCAGCACTGCAGGGAAATAATGTCAGTTTGTTGGGTAATACCTCTGTCTGTGCTGCTGCTTTCAGTGTTAAGATAAGACTACTCTAACAATAACATGTCATATAGAGATGCTGCTCACTTCCTTTATTTCTTAGACTGATTTCTATCTGAGTCTGATGCAATTACATAATCAGAAAAAGCTGCACAAGAGCTCACAAGATTCCTGCAACTCCTCCTGCAGGAACCACTGACAGATGTCATATTTTTTTGCTGTGAGCTGTACTGGCTGCTGACTAGCACCCCCCTATGGCGCCTGAGTGTTGAGTGCTGCAGTGGCAGAATGCAGTGTGACTTTCTCCAAAGCAGGGGGCACTAGAGCAAAGCCCAGCAGTGCAGTCTGCAACTGAATCACAGCTGAACACCATCAGACTTATGACAATTGCAATGCAGGATGCTGTAAAAGGCTTTGTAGGCTTTATAAACCCGAACTGTGTGGTGATGCTGCAACAATAACTAAGTATTCATCTTTACCTCATTGTCCCTTTACTGAGAGGAGGCAGAAGTACAAACAATGGTAACGTCTGGTTAAACAGCACTGTGCTGACTGAGGGATAATGACCCGCCTACTGCCTCGCTCTTTTTGCAGCAAGTGATCAGAACACAAAAGTGCAGTCTGTCAGTTGTATCACCTATCTCACATAATCAAGTGCTAAGATGCCAAGCAGCAGCAGAAGTGGCAGCTGAGAGACAGAAAATGTCTTCCCCCACTGAAAGCATCTTTTTCACCAGCAACCAGTCTGGGATCAGATCTCTCGTTGTGGTTTAATTCCTTGTGCTGCCATCATCATTAAGCTAATGTTGCCCCGGGGATGTATCAGAATTTACAAGTGCTCCCAGTTAACGCGCGTTGTGGAGGCTTTTGTGGTGAATCAAGCTCTATAACAGTGGAGATCAGAGGCCAGAACTAAAACAGCATCAAGGTCCTTCAGCTAATGACAAGAAGACCCAAGCGAGGTAATTACCTGAGGGGCGGCATGTTGTATAGCTTAGTCTCTAAAGATAGTTGGCTCCTTAAATAACAAGAACCTGGGTGCTCATTTGATAACCTTTAAGTGTCAGCGCACTTAAGACCAGCATTTACTTCATCAAACCACTCAGGACCAGAACTTTTTACATCCTGAATACAGCCAGAATTATCTCCAACGGCAAGAGAAGTGAGTGGTGATACTTTTTAAGGATTGCACAGCCCAGTTCTACTAAATGATTGTTATGAAAAATAGAGCTCCAAATCTCATTTTTTATAGCTTCCTTTGAATACTTAGCTGCAACCCTTCATGACCTAAAAGCAGCTTTAAATCACTTTTAGAAGAGACCTTCAAAGGATGTTGTCTGTGGATTTGTCAAGTTGCTCCTCAGTGGATTTCTGCTCCGAAAAGCTTTGTCTATGCCATCCCTCAGATGCCTAATTGAATTGAGATCTGAAAACAGGAGAGTTTAGGCTTGTCCAGACTACTGCAGAAAAAAAAAACTCACTGTTGTATGTATGAAAACCCCTTTGCATGGTCCAAGGATTATATTTTTAAGAACAATCCTCCCTGTTGAAATGAAAACAAAAAAGATTATGGATACGCTTTATGGAAGAATGCACCTTATTGAAAATGTTGCTTGGATATGTTGTGGTGCCTGTCCAGCTGTCAGGTATCCATAGCTTTTATCCTTTTATCATTGTTAAAAAACAAACTGGAACATGGTGTCGTTGCCATTTCTATTTTTGTGAAATTAAGTAGTACATTCCCTAAAAGGTATTATTACAGCATATGACATGAGGCAGGCAGACAGGCTTTTCACATTCTAGTTTATCGCCTATTAGAGTACCTGATCAATATATAAAACATTTCTACACATTTTGACCTCTATGAGAACAGTACTGTGTGCATATGTTAAACCTAATGAAAGGGTGGTCACATACTGTTGGACAGGAGGACGAGGGAGGGCATCAGAAAGATGATGTAACAGATCTACCCACGTTTCACCTTTTTCTCCTTCATTGACCTTGTGAGAATCAGGAACAATGGAGGGAAACAGAAGGGAGAAAACGAAAGAAAAGCTTACAGCACAGGAATGTA
The DNA here is from genome assembly GCA_029783645.1 of Ctenochaetus hawaiiensis. Lineage (NCBI taxonomy): Eukaryota > Metazoa > Chordata > Actinopteri > Acanthuriformes > Acanthuridae > Ctenochaetus > Ctenochaetus hawaiiensis. The sequence continues at coordinate 9,770,877 of JAPZDY010000024.1, forward strand.
AAGATGGGGGGAAAAAACAAAAAAATAGTTATTTTGAGGGTAGTCGAAGGGTCGGTAGTGGGGGAAAAAAGGCATGAGAAGAGGGGAAGAGAGGTGGACGAAGACGAAGAGGAAAGAGGGAGGGGCAGAGAGAGGGAGGAGTCGCAGGAGGTTGCTTCACTGCAGTATTTCATCTGTTAGCAAGTCTCTGTCTCTCTTCCTCTCCGTCTCTGCATCTGCCTCCTTTTCTCACTATCCACAGGACTGCTGAGTCAGCAGGAACCTCAATCAAAATGTTTCCCACACTGTATATCTGTGTATGAGTTGTCACAGCAAAGGCACGTGTGTGTCTGCAGGGTGTACGTGTGTGTGTTTGTCAGTAATCGCAGCGTCTGCTTGAATGTGACGGTGTTTGCTGTTTGTACATTTCAGTATGCGGTAATGACATTGACATAGCACAGCTAGCACACGTAGCTCAATGCTGACAGTGCACACCTTGCAGGAGGGTGTGTATGCGTGTATTTGTGTGTGTGTGTATTGCAGAAAGGCAGAGCAAAGAGCAGGTGCTTCATAGCATAACAAGGCTCCTGACTGTGGTGAACAGCGTGCATGGAAAATTGTGCGTGTGAGTAAATTATACATATGGACGATGGGAGGAGATGTAGAAAGTGCATGGGTGTGTGTGTCTGCGTGTGTGTGTGTGTGGTGCAGAGAGGCAGGCCTGTGGAGTGGTGCAGCAGCAGTGGGAAGGAAGCCAGAAACACCCGACTGCAGAGGAGCGAATGGTGCAGAGTCCCATCACACACACACACACACACACAGTGAGAGAGAGGCACAGATTCTGTCTGGGGAGTGAAAGCCCATTCTGAGACACAATGTTAAAGGGGAGGAGGAAACTTGAGAAAAACTAAATGATGCTTTAATTTCATTTCAAATTATACTACATGCAGTTATTTGCTCCTGACTTTCATTTCAGAATGTAAATTCAACACGTTTGCTATTGTGGTGCAGATGAGCAGTGTAACTTTGTTTTTAATCAGTAATGTACAAGTACAATCATGATCACGACATCCAAAATGAGCTTTTGATCTTTTTCGGTGTTACAAATTGGAGAACATGCCAGCCTGTCATCTGTCCTAATAACTCAAACAACTGCCAGGATTCTCATTAATAGAATAAATCAGTATTACACTTCTGATCAAGCAGAACTCATATATAAAAAAAGATACTAACTGTAAGTGACATTGACTAATTGCACTTAATTTAAATGGTTATGTTGGCCCATGTTCGTTCTAGATCGCAAAAGTCATCTTGTCCAGTTGCATCAAAATTATACAAGTAATAACTAAAAAATTCCATTTTACTCCCATTAGTTTTTTATTTGAGATTCTCTTCAACTAGTAGAACTCCATCATACATGATTTGCACAGGTGATACATGTGAAAATATACCAGTTTCCACCACTGCGGTGACTATGTGACTGACTATTTCATACGTGATACTGATGTATTTTAGTGCTTGTCCAGCAGCTATAGATAACTGAAATAACATGTGAACTTTCAATAAAAACCTGGAGTTGCTTATTTTAATAAAGATCTACAGAAATGGCACTTCTGTCTTGTCGTCTATGGTTGGAATCACATGAATATGGCAGCATACTGTGTATTTTGAAGCAGGCATACATGTTGCTTGATTTTCAGTCACTTTACGGGGTTTTCCCACTTTTAGTCTGTTCTGTGAGTTGAGGAATTCCCTTAAATGGCTGTCAGCCTTAAAGACAGCATTCACCATACTGAGAGCAGAAGAGTCAGCAGTTACATGGAAACTGCTGATGTGTTGCACTTTTTGTTCAATGGTTGTACAGAGTCCTGAATTGTTTCTCTATAATTTCACTTCATGAAGGTGAGATTACATGATGTTTATGCAAGTTATGTGATATCACAGACCTGTTACTGGGAAATAAAGTACTGCATCAAATTAATTACAGTTAACCATGTAGGCCTTATTTACTGTACACATATAGACTCCATTGTCTACCTCAGTGGAGTTTCAGGTTTGGGTTTCAGGGGTTAGGGGACATTGAATTTAGCATCAGTGACTCGAGACTTAACCACATTTTGACAAGAGATCTTAAAGTACTTAAACAGAATTTCTTGTTAGCATAACAATTTGATCAAAAAAGGTTCAAAACCAGCTGAAAAATATTATCAAAATTTGCCAAATTTATTTCATTTTCCTATATCCTCTAGACCTATTATTTTTTGTTTGTAATGGCATTATTAACACTGCTGTTTTGTTTACAGGTTGTTCAAGCATGGATGTGACTGTGTCCAGTAACATTAATGCACTTAATGGAACGACGGTCAAAATCCCCTGCATATTCACTTCCTGCTACAAGATGGAGGCTTCCAAGTTTGCTATGAACTGGACCTACCAAGAATCACTAAACGACACAGAGGAGATGGTAAAATGGGCAAGTCTTTGTGCAGCTTTGGTGTCTACAACTTAAACTTGTTATTAACTTCCTTCCTGTCGCTCTCTTCGTAGTTTATGACGTACTCCAGGAAAAAAGGAATGGTGCCTCTGCGTTCGGACCGGTTTGGAGATAGGGTCATGTTTGCCGGTAACTTGGAGAAGAACGACCTGTCATTCACCCTGTCGGATGTACAGCTGGAAGATGAGGGGGTTTACAACTGCTATGTGAGAAACCCCCCCGACCGCATCCAGGGACACGGAGTCATAAAGCTCAAAGTTGTTACAGAACGTGAGATACTAACCCCGTCTTTACAAGATACAAAGCTGTGATTATCTACAATTTGCAACACTTTATTCAAAGATAAACTACCTCAAATCATCACTTTAACCTTCAAATATAACCCCAGCTTCCAAGGTCATAAGCAAAATCACTGTGTGTGTGTGAGGTTCTGGCTAAGAGATACTAGAGCTGCAAAAACAAGAAAACAGCACTCTTGACTGTTTTAATCTTATTTGTGTTTCACAAATTGCATGTATGATAAAGAAAATTCCAAACACGCCAGTCATCTGTAAATTCTAAAACAAATACTAAAATCCATTGCTCACTTCTTCCATTATGAATCTACATCAGACATGTCTACAACTTGCCTCAGACAGAGCTGTCATTTTTCCCCTCAAAGGAGTGGCAGAGCCAGCTACTTTGCAAGCTGGTTGCAGTCGTGGCTCATGAATAATTTTTAGAGTATAGCAGCAAAATATGACTAAAAACACTCTACTGTAGGTTTGCACACTGAAATTTTTACATTCAAATGACAGCTAGCTAACAAGCTACGGATGGACAAAACATATTATCATATTTTGACAAAAAGCATTGCTTGAAAAACTGTAAAAAAAAATTTAAAGAATCTGCATCTTTTCTCATAAATGTGACGTACTTGGTGTGTTTTCAAAAACCTGTCAAAGTCACCAACATTTTATTTGTTTTGCAGTGCCCTGAATACAAGACATGCAATAATCCTAAATAACATACTGCGTATTTAACTCTGTGTGTGTGTGTGTGTGTATGTGTGTGTGTTTCTGTGCTGATGTGTGCTTGTGTTTCCTGGAGCGTGAGAACGTACTGGTGATGAGTCAGCTTTTTACTTATTAATGACCAACAAGGGGTTGAACTGAGTCCCTCAGCATCTCTTTAGCAAGTGCGCGCACACACACACATGCAGGCACACACACACACACACAAACACTTACATATAACACTGGCTAACTTGGCAGCACTTTCTAGCTTTCCACTGTGTTTAATCGGCCCAGCAGAGCTTTTAGCCAGTGTTGCGCTCGTCTCCATCTTTCTATCTACAAACTGTTTAACCCTTTCTTTTCCTCAGTTCCTCCTCCGAGGGATTCGACTATCGCAGTTGCAATTGGGGCATCAGTTGGTGGAGCATTAGCTTTGCTGATCCTTTCCATGGTAGTAGTCAAATGTCTTCGTCGACACCAGAAACAGGAACTGATTTCAGAGGAAAAGATGGAGGAGGACGGGAAACTGGAGGCTGAAGGTGTTGCAGAGGAGGGAACCAAGTAAGAAATCTCATCCTAACATCTTTAATCCTCAGGCAGAAACCGCACCAAGATCCAACTGTAGCAAATGTATGCCATATGTAAGCAATATGTCATTTAAGCTGTGGTAGATACCACTAATTAGATTAAAAGACATCAAACATCCTTCCACTATTAACTAAAATGGCTTCTCCTCTGTCATATTCACAGACAGCCATAGCTGCTTCCTCTAAATAGGATCTGCAGCCTGTGGAGCTCCATCACCTCCTCTGGTAAAAACATACTTGGGTGAACAATCTGCTCCATTGTTTTCTGTCATGAACACATCCTCTGCTGTAGAGCTTGACTTGGACTAGAGGTTCCACCTAATAGTCAACTTTCAAAGCCACTCAACAGTGCATTGTTTTAGACTAATCGTCCAACTGTGCAAAAATGAAGCAGTGGTAGATATGAAAAGCAAATGTGAAGCTGTTGGCAGTTGTTGATGAGTCAAAGTTGTCATGCATGACTTTAAGGCTGTGCAGTGTGGGGCCATACAGCAGCAGACAAGCAGCGTGAGCGAAAGACCAAAAGAAACAAGGCCAGATCTTCTGATGCTCATCTTTAGTCAACAGTGTTGAAGGTCAAACAGAGATTTGTTAGAAGAATCAATTTCTATGTTAAGTTGTATTAATTAAATAGAGTTGGTGTATTTAGAAAATGAAAGACTGCAAGTATCCATGGAAGACACATCAAGCTGTAGATGCAGTGTAACATTATCTCCAGTTCAGACAAGCTTACTGGGGCTTTTGTCCAATCAGATTGCAACTCCTTTTGTTGACAGTCTTTCAAAGCTCTGCTAGTACTCTTCTTCTTCACCTAGCAACATATTGGACCAACCTAATTTAATAAACCCTTTAGAGGTTAAATTTTAAACAATCTGATGAGATTAGATCCAGGTGAAGTGAAAAATCTATGAAATATCTCCTGCGATTAATCAACTAGCTGGCTACTTTTTTGACAGTACTTGGTGACTACAATAAAGCAGCAGTTGTGAACGTCTTAGATTTAAGAAGAAGAAAGCAAGACCAAGCTGACAGGAAACTGCTTTCTTTCCATATTGCATGCTGAGAAATTAATTAGCCAAAGTAAATTTTCACTGACTCTGTTGCAAACCTGTACTGATTGATCAATAGTCAAACCTGGACATCCTCTTCCCATTAAAGCAGGGCTGTAGATGAGCCGTGTCCTCAAAAGTGATAAAAACACTTGTGTATATAATATGTGTGTTAAAGTGTGGATGTTCTTTCTGGCTTAAATATATGATTATCTACCGAACATATTGGTACCTATGGTCAAAATATTGTTTATCATTCTCTCTTTTTCTCTTTTCCTGCAGACATGTGCACCCCCTTCCTGAAGATCTATAGTAACCACTGCTTGAATCATCATCCACTGATACTTCTATCCCTTCTGCATGTGTGTGCGTGCGTGTGTGTGTGTGTGTGTGCACGTAAATGTGCTTCTGTGTATGCGGGTGTGTGTGTGGGTGGGTGTACTGAATGTGTCCACGTGTGTGTGTATTTCTATATGTCTGTGTGAGGTCTGTCTTCTTCCTTAAAATAAGCCAGGGAATGTTTTTCTGCAACTTACCCACTAAACACATATTGCATTATTCATGGTAACAAGTCAATATGAGTGGCATTAGAAGTCTTTTCTCATGATGGGGAATGGCATTTTCATTGCATACTATACAACAGGCTAGGGCTGGACGGTATGACCTACAATTTATGCCACAGTATAGTCTGAATATTGAACAGTAACAGTTCACAGCATCATAGTATGTATTTTTACTGCCTGAAGTTAAATCTAATATCAGTCAACTCTAAATAAGAATAACAGTGGCACAGCTTTATACCTATTAGAAGCTAAAAGTTCAGTGTGTAAGATTTAGAGGCAGCTAGAGGTAAAGTTGCAGACTCACGCTTCACCTTCCAAGCATGCAGGGGAACCTGTGGCGACTGTTAAACACACAAGAAACTTGAAAGGTCCTCTTTAGAGTCAGTGTTTGGTTTGTCCTCTCTGGGCTACTGTAGAAATATGGTGGTGCAAAATGGCGCACTTTGTGAAAGAGGGCCAGCTCCCTCTGCAGATATAAAAAGCTCATTCTAGGAAAATGAAAACACAACAATTCTTATTTTCACGCAATTACACACTAATGAAAGCATACTTATGAATATTAATTGCCACTTCTGTCATATTTCTGCAATTGTTCCCCCTAAATCCTACAGACTGGACCTTTGAAAGCTGATTACAGTGCAGAGCAGAGTGCTGTGCGTATGCCTTGTATAAGATGGTTGCTGCTTCACTGTCTCACATCCACAGTCCAACTTCAGGGTTTTGTTTTGGGGAAAATGTTTTGGTTTAACATTCTGTGAATTCAGCTTTTTTCAACATTGCCTTAAAGCCATGTCTCTCAGCTGCCTGTATGGGCACCATGTCTTAATATGCATGCAAACTTAGCGCATGTGTAATGCTCTTCCATTGCTGGCTTCTCTTATCAGAAAGCCAACTAATAGTCTGTGACTCAGCCAAATGATGTTTTTTATGTCTGTATGATTTGTGCTTGTGCAGGCGCTGGACAGCATTTCAAACATTCCTCATACCTGTGGAGGGCCTTCTTATTTTAGACCTTTTTTTTTCCCAGCAGACATTCTGATTTGTCATAGTGGAGAAAGTACGGGTGTTGCTTATCACAGTAGCCAAAATCACTCTTCACTTTTGAGTGCAATCTATATTTGTCCACCTCCATTTTCTTTGAGTGTAAAATGTAAGTATTCTTTTAAGCGTCTGCAAAAATTTGTAATATGGAACAAAGAAATGTTGAAGATAGACACAAAATGATGGTTGTTTATTACAATAACTACAAAATTCTATAAAATACTATAAAATGTTGAATTTCTACAATAGAGGGATTAGTAAATGAATGGACAAAGAAGCAATTTCAGGAAGCCTGTGTAACAATGAGCCAACACCGACAATACCAGCTAATAAGGCAAAGCAGCTAGCATCTTTCTTTTTTTAATGATTTACACCTGGGCTTTGTCTTAAAAAGACAGGCAACAACTTATTTTCTAGTAATCTCTTCATAATTCGGTCCTGCCACTGTCTTCTGTCTGTTATGTCCTCATCCATTTTGTCGTCATGCAGATGTTTTGATTTTCATGTGTGTGTATAAACTGTATGTGTTAAGGTCATGTTTTTACTGGTCCATCTATGGCAGTGCCTGAATGAATAACTGCGCCGGTTCACATGCAGTGAGTTGTAGGGATGCTTTCAGACTACCTTATATATTATGTACAAATACAAACAGCGGAGACAAATCTTAATATTTCGACTGTATGTCATAACAGGCTGTACCGTCCACCCCTATGACAGGAACTTATGTATCCATGCTGGCCTTGTGGGTTGACACGTTAGTGTGCCTGATTACAAAGGCTCTACTATCAGGTACAGAGTTTAGTTCAGTTTAAAATTTCACATTAAAAATTATTTTAGTATTTTAACATTTAAAACATATTATTCTGTGATTGCAATACATTGCACAATTGTTAGCACAAACGGTTTATGACAATTTGTCAGTGACAGTGCTTTTTCTCTCAGAAATCTCCCCTACAATAAAAATAAACCTAGCACTGCATGAAGGGTGTGTGTTTAGGAATGAAGCGAAATACAACAACTCTATGACAGCATTGTGGTCAAAGTCAAAAACATATCAAAGCTAATTTAAAGTGAAAAACTCACATTTCACCCGCAATCGCATAATTCATGTCGGTACCACTTGTGTTCAATATTTATGATATAGGTTAATGGTTGACTACACACAGACATAGTTATATAATTACCCTTAAAATGACCCAGACATGGAACACACAGTAAGCTGAGTCTCATTTAAAGACAGTAATACAGGGAATAATACCAAATAATTTAAATAAAATGAAAAGATGCTTATTTTATAACTAACAAACAATATCTTTCTGACAAGCTTTGGTTTGTTTTATGTCTAATTATAAATTGTTATTATCCATCAAAAAATATGGAATGTTATTTTGATGAATGAAGCATGTGTATTATACTGCCATGAATGCATGTCGAACCGTGCATATAAAAAAATACTCTAATGAGGAAAGATTATTCTGTTTTTATAAGTTTTCCAGAAAGCCAGAGCAGATTGTTTCAGTCAAAGCATGTTTAAGCTTCCCCTCTGTGTAGCATTCGGGGTCATTTGTCAGATATAATAACTGCATTTTACTCTTATTTTGATACATACATATATGGTTTAATTGCATATTTAATATATGGCATCAGAGGTCTTTGGTTGCACTTTAATGAGTTTCATCTGCTTCCTGTAAAATATATCATATGTCAATCAATGTCAGTCAAGAAGCAGTTAATCTATGAATATTTCAAATAATGAAAAGAAAAGCTTCTCTACAGACTCTTATAGTATATTGTTTTTATTTTTACTCTAACTGTCCTAACTAAGTCCAACTGGTTTTATAAAGATTTTGGAATAAACCCTTTGAGCCATTGCACTTCAATACAAGCACATGTGAGGGTGTGTTTTAGCGTGGATTATTATTTTCTAAACATTTAAAACTTAAATCCTAGCTCTGTCTCCAAAGTATCGCCTTTCCCTTAACAGTGTTTTTTTAAAATGAAGATGTTGTTTTGCACATTAGCACATTGAGGCCAATTCTAATATAATCACACTAGAGAGCATGTTAATAAAATGGGAATGAGCAAAACCTATTTATTAAGATGGTATGATGGAATGTTGGGCTGAAATACAGGGATGTGTTTGTGGGATTAAATAAGAAATGTATTGGTTATGTATTAGTAGGACTATTTTTTGGAGCACCCTAAAGATTAAAAAATCTCTTAATAAGATCACTGTTTAACGTCAGCTTTACATGTTGCAGCATGTGTGCTATGTTAGTCTCTTGAATGTCTTATGAGGTTTTGACTTTGTTGTTACATCAGCTGCAGTGTCACACAGTGGTGTCTCTATGATGGCTGTTATGTGATGTCCACTTATTGGAGTGTAATTAGTGCTTTCAAATCTGGTGGCCTGGCCATTGTGGTTTCTGATATTGTTTAAAAAAAAAAAAAAAAAAAAACGTGCGTACAGGCCTATTTTTTTTTCCTTACCTGTAATGATACATGTTTTCTAACATTGGGTGTTGTGCACTGTGTTATTTCCCGAAATATCAAAACCACATTTTTTTGGCATCACAATAAAATAATACTGTGTTGCTCTGTAATGATCAATAAAGCTAATGAGGTCATTTAGCACAAATAATGCCATGAAGAACAACAATAAAATGATGATTTACGAATATCTGAAAACGTGGTAAAATGTCTAGAAATGCAGGGCTGGTTGGTCTTGGGAGCCATTTTTTCTGCCGCACTCCCTTGGACACTGCTGTCTGTGTGTAGTCATGCATGTTCAAGTCACAAGGCTTTTATGTTTGACCCATAAGGTGATGAGAGATTAAGATTTGAGGCAAAATTTAGTGCAGTTTTTAACCAGGAATAATTTGTTGGCAATATGAAGTTACATACATTACTGTATATTGTATATACTGTACAGTATTTCTCAGTTAGAAGCGATTGAAGAGATATTAACACTGCATCGAGGACTAGACAGATAGACCATTAAACATCACGGCTTCCCACCTCTGGCTACGAGTTTGCTTTAAGTATTTGCTCTTGCATCACTTTAAATGTTAGTGAACACCAAACTTGCTTGCACTGTGCTGCTCCTGAACAAGCAGCTGTCATTACATAATGTATTTTAAATAAAGATGATTTAGGAAAATGAGTTTTTTGTGCTGGCTTTCTTTTTTATCCATCTCTTATCTATGGATCTCACACTGGTCAGGGAGCAGGGAATACCACTTGTATACAGTCCGCCATTGGGCTGAGGCTTAAAAACAGACAATCATTGAAAACTACAGGCAATTTTAAGATCTTCACATCACCTAAGTAGCATGTCCTTGAACTGTGGATGGAAAACAGGAAAACCCAGAGGAAACTGACAAAGACATGAGGAGACATGCAATCTCCACACAGAAAGGCCCCAGCAAGTCCCCACAGGGGCTCAGCCAGCTGGTGGATCTGAACCCTTCCTGCACAACTGTGCTGCCTGACTGGATTACAGCCCCCTCATATCTTTCGCCTCCCACAGTGTTTCATTTACTTTAACAAAATGTCCTCTGATGCATCAGCCCTGCCCTTGTTGCTCAACACAGGCAATACTGTGTACTTGACTTTCTGTAACAGAAGGCCATATCACTTGCATGCCTGCTGTTATTATGGAGTATTATCTATTTTTCTCTGACACCACAGCAGCTCAGGTATCGTTCGTATGTGAGCTGTAACTCGTCTGAAACCCAGAAAGCCAAGCTATGCTGTGATCCCATCAGAGAGAACAACCTGGAGCTGCTCCACTGAGAATAAGCCAGAGGTGACTTTGTGAATGTAGAGTATGTATTTTCAGCTTTTGCAGACATGAACAAACCATAACCTAACCCTGGTTTGAAGGGCAATCAGACACCAAAACAAAACAAGGATTGTTCCCCGTAAAAGTTTTATGGGAACAATTGTTTTATCTTTAATTGCAGCAATCTCAAGAAAAATGCCAGAAACATGGCATTCATGACAGAGCTTTTTTTTCAGAGCTCTCTGCCTTTGCACCAAACCTGAGTCAGCAAAGTGGCCTCACATAGCTTTTGTCTGAACATGGTCTCAGAAATGTTTCTTCACAGACACTTAAAAAACACTGATATGATAAACAGAGCACTGAGCCGTTCACAAACTGAAGTAAAGAATGAAAAAATAAATATCAGGGTTGCACCAACCTAACAAATCAAACCTTTGTTCATAACACTGACATTCATAAAATTATCTGTCTTAATCAACACTTGATCACCTTTCAAGGATTCCATTGGTTTGGGGTAGTTTACTGCTGACGACTGCACTGCAGAGATAGACCGAAGCTTCTGGAGGAATAAACACCTGGAGTCACACCATTCTGCCCCGATCTTAAGCCATTTACCAGAGGTATGTGAGCTCAGGGTTTGTTTGTTTTTTTTAACTCTTTCTGATTTAAAAAAAAGGATTTATCTTCAACTTTCAAATGATTAGGCTGTTAAAGTCTTGATAGGAACACAAAGAGAAAAATTCAGCTTTTTACAGGGGTTTTGGGAAGGTGACGTCAAGTCAAACATTTAAGGCTTTCTTCAAAAAACCTCAGCAGAAGCTTCAGATTTTAAAAGAATTACATTCAGTACGGTCCTTTTAAATCCTATCTATTTGTAAATCATTGTCTTGATTTAAGTTAACAATGCCTCAGATTTCATAGTCTTCAACATATTAAAAACCATTCAATCACAATCAAATCTGTTCTCAAATGCCACAATAAAAAAGTTAACAAATAATGGCTGTGATAGGAAAATGATATATTTCATGCATTTGGATGCAAAGATCTGTATCAGATTTGACTGGGAATCACAAACTTTTTCAGCTGTGTGTGTGTGTGTGTGTGTGTGTGTGTGAGATCCAGTGAAGAAATTTTGTGATGCCTCGGGAATCAAACTTACAAAATACATCAGATATTAGCATAAAGTCTACATTTATTAACTGCTGGTAAACAACAAAAAAATCATAATTTTCAAATGTATGTAAATGTCTTTATTTCTTTTTAAACGTTTATCACAGCAATAACCAGATTTGCTGCACGTAATGTTAAGTTTCTCACAACTTTCTAAAATAGTTAAATACAATTTTGTTTTTACTTTGTTTTCTCCTGAAAGTCTTTTTTTTTTTGCATGGGACAATTTTTTTCGTCTTGCCCTGAAGCTAACGATGACCCGTTCAGAGATGTCGGTCATTTTGTTAACTTTAAAGATCAGATTAATGAATTCCTCTTCACTTAAAAAAAGATTTTGGCCTTTTGACTCAAATTTAAATGCCTTTGGCTTCAGCAAAGTCTGAAAGCTCTTCCCTACATTTTGGCTTTAAAATCATGCAGGTGATCTAGAGTGAGGAAATCACAGAAGTCACACTCATCTTTAACTCAGTCAGATGTTTTCAGGTTCAGAGGAGACGAGAAGGGGAAATAAAGCAACTGAGAATCTGAGCTGACCGGAGTAGCAAAAAAATATTGTGCTTTTTCCATTTAATATAGGAAAATGAATTCACCATTTAGTATTATCATTTCTTTTATTCAGTCGGTTGGTGACCCAATATAAACATGTCTGCAGCCCATCCAGGGTCCTGAACCGAAGTTTGAGAAACCCTGGGTTAAACTTTTTTAAGGTTAAGCACAGTCATAGAGACAGAAGAGACCAAATAGATTAATTTAAATTGTCTGGTTGTAGTTCAACTGCACACACAGACACACACACGCCTGCATGCATGCGCATACACACACACACACACACACATACACAGAGCCAAAATATCTTGCAGTATTTTTTTAGCATTTTTTAGAGGTACACCTTTTCCACAAATAGTCGACGTCCTGCCAACATCAAGCAAATCACCACCAGTATCAAACAACTCTAACAACAAATTCCAAACCATGAGACCATGTAAGGCTGCACAACAACACACACTGGAGCTGCATCCAACACAAAATCCCCACAAAAAGGCCGACTGCATGTTCCGCAAGGTTTCATTGCATTTTAACACAGAGGTCTGGTACACATACAACTCTTAACTTCCAAAGCAGCTATGTGTGGTTGTGAGTATGCGTGTGTGTGTGTGTGTGTGTGTGCGTGCGCATGTGTGTATCTGTATGTACTGCAGACCGGCTCTTAACTTTAAACAGGACTCACCTTCTGATGGTCCCTGCGCCCCACCGACAGACAGGATAGATGGACAGACAAGAGGAACACTAACCGCAAGGGCAAAAAAAACAGAAAACAAAAAGAGAGGAAAAGGACGCAAAGAAGAAGAAATGAACAGAGGGTGACAAGCAAGCAACAACATGTACAAAAGCCATGAGAAGGTATAGAGAGAAAGAGTATTGGAGAAGACAGATTGACCCGCAGATAAAGAAAAAGAGAGAGGACAGAAGAGAACGAGAGGTAGAGACAGGCCCACCCCACTTGTCCTCCTCCACTCAGGAAGCTTTCTGAAATCTGCTCACTCACCGGCTGGTGCAAAGAGAGAGAGAGCGAGGGAGAGGAAGTGGGAGGGGGTATAGAACAGGTCGAAGTGTGGGGTGAGAGGAAGGTTAATCAGAGTGGGAGGTGAAAGTGGTGGGTGGGAGAGGATGAAGGTATGGAAGGAGAGAAAGAGAGAAGGAAAGGAGGCTCAGTGTCTCTCAGCAGCCGTGTTCGGACCGGCTCAGCTGTGTGGCTTCACTGCAGCATTTCACTGCCTTGGCCGTCCCAGAAACAGATCCTCCATTCCCTCCCTCCCTCCCTCCCTCTCTCTCTCTCTTCTCACCTCCCTCCCCGTGCCTCCTGTCATCTCTCCTCCCCCTTCGCTCCTGTCGTCCCTTCCACATCCTCTCCTTCTCCCCCGTCTGCTCTTTCCTCATTTCCTCCTCTGCTCATTCTGTCTTTCCTCTCCTTGAACCTGTCTTCCCTCTCACCCCTCCTGATCCCCAACATCCTCCCCTCCCCTCATCAGTGTAATGCCCCATTTGGCTCCACCCCTCCTTCTACACACACCGTCCAAGGTCACCCTGTCCAGAGGCAGGTGTGTGTGCATGTGCTCACACGTGACTATGTATTGGTGTGCATATGCAAAAGACACAAGACTTGAACCTGTGAGTGACATCAAATGCCAAGAGATGGATCACCTGACAACATGTCGATGTGTGTGTGTGTGTGCGCAAACATGTGTGTATGTGTGAGCGTTGCCGAGGTCAAGCATCCATCATGTCAGTGTGGATAGTTAAGGTAAAACGAGGGGAAAAAAAACAGGAAATGAGAACTGGAGAGCGGAAGGCGGGATTTTTTTGTATTATTTTGAAATACAATTTGCATCTACTACATTTGTCCTCTATTACAAATTAATAGAGGAAATGATATGCAAAATAAAACACAAGTGATCATTTTATAGGCTTATTTTAAAAGCAGTATAATAACGGTTGGGCTATAAGATAATCACAGAATACACTACAACCCAAAAATATGCCAGAATTCAAGGAAGCAGAAAGTAATACCATAACATCCGTAATGCCAAGTCATCACGGAAAATGTACAAATATGTTGTTTGATGCCAAGACATAACAACATCACACAAAAATATGTTGCCTCAATTTCAAAAGGCAATTAGATGTTGCAGCATAATGAAACATTGCACAGTTCAGTTGTGGAACCAATGGCATTAATGCACATCTTCTTACACTGAATAAAGGAGAATATAATTATTTTGCTTTGTGAGTCAGTGTTAGCTCTCACAGGCAGTGCAAATAAACATAACAAAACCCCAGCCACACAAAAAGGAACAACCCTAGAAACAGAATAAAAAGCTTTACAGCACAAAGGTATGCACAGATTTATGTTTAGTGGCTCGCAAGGAGAGGATTCGAGCATCTGTGCCTGCAGCCAGACGAGCAGTCTGTGGCATTGTTGTGGGTGTGCTGAGTCTGAAGAGACTGTGGCGACTTTGTGTATAACTGCTCTCTTGTATGAATCATTTTTCTGTGAAATGCGGATGGACCGGGGGTTAAGGTTCACTAATGTTCTGTAGTACAGTAGATGGTGGCGGGTCTGTACATGGAGTGCTTGCAGTTTACAGATGATGAACAGTGCCCTTTGGTTCACCTGCGCAAGCCTACGACGTGTCAATCAAACGTCTGCTCATCCGCTAATGTCCGACACGGTATTTGAAATCTAATGGACGCTTAATCCCTTTCTTGCTTATATTAGGTTTTATTTCTCCTTACAGCATTGTGTGAAATGGGAAGTTGTAATAAGCCTGAGGTGCGGCACTGTGTGGCTCAGATGTTGCCGATGACACTGTTGATGTGTTACTTGATAGGCGAGGAAGCCATGAATCCTGTGAACAGGGTCAGCCTGCGTATTTAGGAGGTGGGCTTTGGTGATCCTTCACTGCCACTGCATTATCTTGAAGGCTGAGCTGAGACTGATGACTGGTATGATATGATCGTGTAATGTCATGAGAACTGCATGTTATTTAACAGTGTGGATAACACGTTACTGTTTCTCTGCTCCCTTGCAGGTAAATTGTAAGGCATGTCAGCAAAGATTTATTTCTTATGACAGTTTGAGACAATTTGAGTAAAAGCTACAGACCGAAGATCAGGACCATGGGTCATCAGCACAGGGTATGAAAGGTCTTTTATGTTGTAGTCACCTTTGCTGTTTGTCACTGTTTTATGTGCAAGCAATAAAGGACATGCTGTGCTCTGCTGCAAAGACTTGACACAATGTTTCTGAGCTTCATGCCTGGTTTGAGTTGCAAATAGCTGGTTGCTAGCAAGTTAGGTTGCGGCTTCAGTTTTTGTCAGTTGTTGGTTTGTAGTCAAATGCAACTAACAAATCATGCTAACATTTCAATAACATCCCCAAAACAAATTTTACGATATGTGATCTTCTTTTCTTTTAACGTATGATAATGTCAAAAATAAGTACGTCTGATGTAAGGTCTGCCTTTTTAGTGCTTTACCCCATTACATGTAGATAAAACATGATTAACATAGCATATTTACATCTGGTGCATTGATACCTAGATATTATGTTATCTCTTTAACAAACCCAGAAGTGCATAAACACCTTTATGGAGCTGTTATGTTTTTGTTCCAAACAAGCTCTCCAAACACATAGTTCTATACTGAAAAGCTAGAGAGGAAAAGAGAGAGATAAAATATGAGTCATTTGATAGAAAACTTGCCAGTGGACAAGATCACATCTTCCTAATGCATAAGCCTGCCAAATCGGGGGTATAGTCAGAGCATGAAATGAGAGACGCATGAAAGTGGAGACAGGAGTAAACGATGCAGTTAAGTCAGTGGTATGTGGTGGGTGAAGTGCCCAGCCCCGTATCCGGCTCAGAGACCCTCTTGAGTAAGGCTGACTCAGCCTTACTGGTCTGGGTGCATATGTGCGTGCATGTGGCAGCAGTTAAAACTCCCCCTCCCCATTTCATTCTGTGCCCTCCTCCTCCTCCTCCTCCTCCTCTCTCTCACTCTCTCTCCTCACCTCTACCTCTGCAGTACCTCTCCTGTTCATTCCTCCCTGTGCCGGCTGGGGAGACTCGCGCTTTTTTTTGCTTTCTGGCTGCCTTGGCTGCTGGTTCTGCTCCAGCATCCCTTCTGTGCCTCCTGTGTGCTCTCCTACCCTCCCACCCTCTAATCCCCCCCCTCCCATCCAGCCTATGTCTTTCCCTGGGGGGCTTGTTGGCCAGCCTGATTCCCTGGCCGTTGCTGCTGCTGCTGCTGCTGCTGCTGCCTCTGCTGCTGGAGCAGTGGAGCCTGTGTGACGCTGCGCTGCTACGCCGCTCCTACCGCTCTGCCTTCTGCCTCCCCTCTCTGCCTTCTGCCTCACGCTCTCCTTTGCTGGATAATCGCCACCGAGTGTGCAAGAGACAGCGACAAGAAGGACAGGAAGGGGGGGAGACAGAGAGAGAGAGAAAGAAAGAGAGAGAGAGAAAGCCTGCACTCCTATTTCAACTGCTGCATTCTTCAGTTTGTCTTTCCCTGTGCTTTCCTGGGCTGCAGGAGGAGTGCAGCACCAGGAACGACTGGTCAGGAGAGAGCTCCCTGAAGGAATTTATCCTCCTGTCTTTGCACTTCCTCCCTCTATTCATTTCTGGGACAGAGTGCAGAGGAGGAGAGAAGAGGGAGGGACTGAGAGCAGGACTTCAGCTGCACAAGCTCAGTGTCCCGCCTTGCTCCAGAGACATACTGGACAAACACACACACACAGGCACACATACATATTTGCATAGATTGGACTCAGTTCAGGCTGATCAGACTGGCAGACGGGGACAGAAGACACACAGACAGACACCAACACAGACAGACAGACTCGGTGTCATGGCGTCAGTGGACAGCACCGGTTCGAGTGTTTCTGGTCGGCTGAGATCAGGGGATCTACTTCATGCCGGTCTGGCAGTTGTACTGCTGTGGGGTGAGTTATACTCCTCTTAATACCTTTACCTGCCCTGTCATTCCTCACTCTTCTATTAAATCTCTGCATCACAGAACACTGTACTACTGTTCTCTGCATTCATGCCAGCTTGTTATTGAGGGAACTCTCTTATTTTCTATATTTAAACTAGTTTCTATGCCCTTTACACTTTCCCCTTTGGGTAATTTTGCTCCCTTTATATCAGCATTCTCTATGCTGGTCTGACTGGGTGGTTACAACTGTCACAATAAATCTAAACATTTTTTTATTTTCCCCTACCAGCATCTGTAGTTCAGTCTGTTCTTCTTTACTTTTATTTTCCCATCATCCGTCTTCCACACTTAACAGGCAAACATCTAATGGTTACTTGTTGCTGTATTAAGGGACCAAGGTCAATAACATCAAGTCCTTGCTGATTTGAACTTGGACATGTTAAATGTTTGGCTGCTGGGCTAAATGACTCTTCATGCTTGTACTAGAAACAGAGCCACTTCCAGGGAAAATGCACACAAGATAAAGACAAAAAAGTAGAAAAACTAACAGTTCTTTGAGCTGAAACATCCATTGTATACCATCTCACATCTGTGTGTGTGTGTGCATGTGTGTGTATGTGTGTGGTTGTAGTATTACTGGTAGTGACGTAGTGGTGCAGTGGTGATCCGAGCTTTTGCTCAAACACTCCCTGATATTTGTTGTAGCGGCCAATAGTGCCCCCACATCCCAGCATTTCCTCCCAGCTCTCAGTTCTTTTGGGACTCAGATAAGTTCACAGTTGAGCAAAATGACACAAAAACAAGACTCATGGGTGTGTGCTAAGAATATTATTTCATTTCCATCGTTAAATTAACTATATCCAATATGATATTTCATGTTATTCTGATTTTTTTAAGGCTATTCAACATTTGCAAATCTCATGCAGAGTACTGGCAGAAATGCCTTAAGGCCTCAACTGAAATAATTATATTCCTGCAATTTTTATTGTTTACTTTCATGTTCATTTCCTTTTCTTTGGAGTTGAAATTTTCCAAGTAAATGCTCTAGTTTAGAAATATTTTTGTTCTTAGCAGTAAAATTTACACTGTTTGTGTCAACCAGCTGAGGTAAAAAAAAAAAAAAAAACAGTTATTTCCCTTAAAATACTCTGGTTAAATAAAAATCAATTATTTTTCAATTTGGTAATTATAA